>JAEIGQ010000013.1:2453085-3066356 GCA_018904275.1 Lordiphosa clarofinis
AGTTAAAACATAGTTACGTCCCACTTTCATAACAACATGTCACATACGAGGGCAGTTTGAACAGTCCATCAGTGAGAAACTTATACTCCAGATTAAGCAAATTTTTATTTTGTATTTAAAGTTAAGTTCAGTAAATTGTTTTTTGATGGATTCAAAACGACAAAAAGGCATGCTTGGTGATCTGTGGGGTTCGGTCAGAAGAACACTCACGAAAATCCTGACAAATGTCAGGACAGTAGCAAAAATAAAAGAAGCAGGCTCAACGGAGCTTAAATCGAAAGACATTCGCAACAACATAAACAATTTCACGCGGACTGAATTGAAGATGCAAAGATTTTCAGGCGGTGCTTTTCGAAATGGAATCATCATGAAGTAAATAATTTTGTACAGCACGAAATGTCGAGAAAATTTAATTGTACTTTATATTAAACATAATGCACGTTTGAAACATTGTGAAGGAAGAATCCTGAGAGGAGTTTGTGGACGAAGTCCAAAACGAGCCTTCAACCAGCAGTCTTGAACTTCCATTGAGTTGAGTGAGTCGTGTGCTTACTGGCCTTTAAAGAGAATTCTGGGTCTGGGATTGAAAATTTAAGCACTAACAAAATGACACTTGTTGGACTCGTTTGGATAAACTCAATCTTGAAATAGCAAAAAATAAAACAAATTTTCGTCAAATTTTGGATTATGATTTCTGAAATATAAAAAATATATTTTTGACTGAGTGTACCAGTGTTGCCCAAATTTCATTTTCGTATCCCGTGGGATACGAAGTCATAGTTCTGTCAGCGTCGCAGCCGACACACGCTTAGAGAGAGAGTATACGTGTGCTCTATAAAATACACGCTCACACATATATGTGTGTTTGTTTGTAGCCTATATTTGACATCCCAGTCGGACTTTGCAGCATGTGCTTCCCAAAATAAGTACATTTGGTGGCATGAAATTTCAGGGAAATAGTCACTACATAATTTTTTGGCATGACATTAGCGCATTTATCATCATGAAAAACTCACACGTTCTTTTCTCAGGTATTCGTAAGGCTAAAAGTCGGAATATAGTGAAACGGTTCAGTCTCTCTTAGTCGTGGGATGAGCACGTAGTAGAAAAACGAAGTCAGCTCCGAACGCTTGGCGAACGTTGACCAAACGAGGGAAAGAAAAGCGAAAAAATTCTTAAGTCAGTGAGATTTCGGCTTTTGCAGAAAAAAGACGTGTTCCCAGAGAATATATAAAAATTTTTTTCAATTATAAATGCGCAATATATTGTTGGTGAGTATCGAATTTAGTTACATCTACAGACTCAATAGCACTAAAGTATTATAATTATCATTAACTTGTCATTATTAATCAACTTTATTACTTGAAACAGGTCATTCCTGCAGAAACGATAAGCAACAACACTTTTAAAGTCCAATTCAGTAACAATCATCCCTACCATTAGAAACCAAAGGCATCATTCCGAACATCAATAATAATAATAGAATAAACAAAAATAGTTGTTGGTTTGTATATTAAATTATTTGTTAACCACCTACCATTAGAAACCAAAGGCATCATTCCGAACATCAATAATAATAATAGAATAAACAAAAATAGTTGTTGGTTTGTATATTAAATTATTTGTTAATAAAAATTGCAAATAACCTCAAATGTAGTTAAGTTGATTATGGGGGTGACATTTCACTCAAAGGCATGCAAAAAGCCAGGCCTTCCTCCCTACGATATACAAAGTCAGTGCGTCTGAAGTACTGAGTTCAACCCGAAGGCTGGTGCGTGACGTCACCCAAACGGTTAACGGTTACAACAACAACCCCTGAGTTTCACGGCGTTTCTTAAGACAAACGAAACGGAACCTTCAGATTTGCTCATGCCTTCTGACGTGACAAGTTGGCATGAAATATGGTCATCTGTCATGCATCCAAGTCCGACTGGGTACTTCGTGTTGCTCTGCTACACACACAATCGCAAAACTTGATAGTGTGTGTTTGGGCACCACTGATATAAACATATGTTGAAAATCGACATTAGTTGATGGACCATCTATTGTTGTAGACTGGTAGGGGTTGTTGTTTATTGTCTAACTGATTTGCTTAAGGACTCAAGTAGATTTGTAATGCATTGGCAGATTGGGTATAAAATCCCGACTTGCTTCTGAAATCCTTTCAAGCAGATTCCATTTTTCAGTCAGAAACGAATAATGGAAATGAAATAAACATTATAATTTATCGCACTGAATTCACAAATTAACCTCATGGCAGCCACAATTCTTTCCCATTGCACACTTAACCCACCTACTGCTACGGCAAATGGTAAAAGCGGATAATTTTGCAAAAACAATCTGACAAAAACACAAGAGTTGCCAAAGAAATATGTTGCGAAGACAAAATTTGTATAGTTGTAATTCCCCAAGCTGAATAAATCTCTATCAGGGGTGTTCTAGAAATCGTATAAACGATTGCACTTCGAACTAAATTAGGGTTCTTTACTTGCGAAGTGTCAAGAATCAGACCGCCTACTAGATTATGTAGATGAAAAACCGTACGCTTCAAATCTACTTGGCTTTGAGCAGGCGGTTTCAAATCTCTCAACTTTTGTCATCTGATTTAGCAGCCGGGCATATTTGAGCCCTGAACATATAAATTTTAGCAGCTTTAATATGAAATGCTAAAGTTTATACGAAAACCTCTAGAGATTTCTGGGACACACCCGTATTTGATTCTTAGCCTCTTTTTATACACTTTTAGTTTACTCCACGCAACGCATTACAAGCCTCGTGTTGTAATTTATTTGTTTTTGTGTTTGGATCAGTGAAGTGGGCAGAGCAAGCTGAAAATAGGATTGAGAGTTATTTACGGGCTATGGTGGTAGAGTAATCCTAACTATCTCTTAAAGCGGTCGGTCCACAACATCAGATTTCGTCCATCTTCTTCTTTCAAATTAGGCTATTTTCGAAATATAATTGTCATCACTTTGCATTCCTTCTAAGAAAGAAGCATATTTATTTTGTGATTTTGTGATTCTAAATATGCGAGGATTGCGATTATTACTAAACCGTTTAGTGTTTGTACGTGCCATAATCGTGTTTTTAAGTATCGACTGTCACGTACCTTGGCTTGGGTCACGTATAGGCTTCGTTCTTTAGTTCCTGTATTTCAAACTAGAACTGAAATTTAAAATCGACTTATACGACTTAAAAAAAAGGACGATCTTATTTATTAATAACAGATATTTTGGGCAACCTAAACTTACATTCACTCAGAAATAGGTTCAGAATTTTAAGTAAAAAACTGAACCAAAAAGAAACGGCGACGTCAGTTCATCTCTTAAACGCAAGTGTGCGTGCGTCCAAAAATGAGGAAATCTGCTCCGACACTTTATCTGAAAGTCTAGACCAGTGGTGCCCAAGTGTCAATTGCCCTATCCCGTGTGATAGGAAGTCATAATTCTGCCAGCGTCGCAACCGACACACGCATAGAGAGAGAGAATAAGCGTAAATAGCACGCACACACATTTGTGTGTAGCCCATATTTATCATAACGACGTTTACTTCGTGTTTGGCTGCTACACACACAATCACAAAGCTTGATAGTGTGTGTTTGGGCACCACTGGTCTAGACGAAGTCGATTAATGTTTCGCGCACTTACAGCAGCACTGTCATACCTCAAAGTAAACGAGTTCGATTTTTCTATGGAAGGATCGAAGGCCGAAGGATCTTTTAACGATATCGTCTGTCTGTATCGTCGCGGAAATGGAACCAGTAAAATGAAATAAAGAGATTATCTCAGAGTATAAAATATATCGATAGGAAAGTTGTACACCATATAGAACTCAATATAGCGAATATTTCTGAATAATTAACTCAAAAGTCGTGTTTTCTAAGTTATCACACTTAAAGTAAGTGAACGTTATGTATTTATATGAAAAGATATGGGAAAGATTGGATCTTCACAAATCAGTTTAATGGCTGAGCTTAAGTCGTTAAACAAATAATTAATATAAAACGTCGACAAAGCTTTAGGAATTGTAGGAACTATCAAAAGTTCCTCTTGCTGTTCCGGCTATCCAAGTAAGTGTAAGCTCTGCTTAATAATGATTGGATAGACGCAAAAACAATAGTAGTCAAACAATTTAAGAATATTTTATTAAAACAAGCTACGAATGCAATTATGAATTGATGTAAGTCGGGATTTACACGATGAAGCAAACTTCATGAAGTTTTCATAGTAGGCTTAAAAATCAATGGAATTCTACTAGATTTATTAATCAAAATGTATGGAAACACGTGTATGTCTCGCCTACTAAGATAACTTCATGAAGTTTGCTTCATCGTGTAAATCCCGTCTTAGTCGATTATATCCGGTATATCAAAATAATAATTCAAGTACCAATACGGATCCACCAATACGAAGCCGAACCTGTTGTCTTTCTTGCTGCTGTTGAACCATGCTTATCTCAGCTGTTCTCATTTACGATTGTTTTTGCCTTCTTTTTACCGAAACATAAGTTTCGGTAGGAACCAGAGCCGGAATCGAAGACATGAGACTGCTACGCGAAATGTTATGGGTTCTTTAAAGAAAAATTCCTTTGTAACTATCGGGTACAGACTATCGAGTAGCCGCTACACTCATCTTTCAAAGCGCCCTGTCGAAAAAGCTATGCAGCGTTAAGCTCAAAAGCAATGTTTCAAAAGCTCTTAAGCTAACGATTCCTCCAGGCCCGGTCCTAAGCTCTGTCAACAGCTGGCTGTTATTGCAACAAAAGCACTGCTTGCTTACAAATTGTATTATACCAAGAAGCTTTTGTCTGTCAACTCCTTTCACCACATGTCGTATGATTAATATAAATGGGTGGGGGGTGTTTCAATCATTCTTCACTGAGTTATGCATCTCTAAAATTATTACTCCATCTGTCTGTACTGTCTCCGCCTCTTGGTTTCTCTTAGTTTAGACATGAGATCATCCAGCCTCCACCGACTTTCCAAAAAACCAAAAATAATTTGCATAACTAGCTGTAAAAGTGTTCAAATTGAACAACAACAAACTCGAGAAGAACAGGTAAACGGCAGGCGATTGGCTGAATTCGAATCTGCCAAAAACCGAATGATATTCGGAAACAATAATCAGAATGAAAACAAAAACAAACCCAGAGGAGAAACCTGTTCTAGCGCGGCAACGCTGCTGTTGATCGCACACCCATTGGACCACCTTGGCGCTCGCCTCGTGCGAGCCTCCTCTCAGGGAACACAATTGGATCAGGTAACTTTTGAACTGGTCGGTGTCGGTGCCGGGTGTCGTCCACTATGGTGTCCAAATTGATGTTTCAATAAAGACTATAAATTTATGACTAAACGTACCAAGTAAACATACTCCCATGCCGATTCCCATTCCCATTCCGGTTGCCAGAGGCGGGAGATGGTGAGGTGTAACGGTGACAACGAGTAGGTGTCGCCATTGGTGCCACTATGAATTAATTTGGACAATTTATGAGCCAATCTCACAGGCCGACAACTGCCTAGGAATGTGTTTGTTTCTCTTTTTTTGTTGTTGTCCGACTCCGGTGGTCGAAAATTGAATTATAATTTGATACCCGACTCTGGGCATGATGCGGCATCTGCATATATTACCGATTGATCGGGCCACATAAATCTGACACTAGCGACACAATTAGCAAGGCCTGTGACTTGTGTGCGTGTGAGTGGAGGGCAGCCACCCAAAAGTGACAGCCGCCACAGCATAATGTACATAAATAGTTTGCATTGCTCTCTGGTGTCCAGCTGAAAGGTACACCAGGTTCGCAGAGAATGCAAAATGGCTATTAACGCTGGATAAATACCCTGAAACGGGAATAATATTGAAATCAATGAATGATAAATTGTTGAAAAAGGTAAAAAATACTCTTCGATCCTATAGTCGCTTGAAAACTATTAAGCAATGTCCACCACGCTTTAGGTTTTATGAAAGAATTAATAAGTGGTGAGGAAACACTTAACTTCGCAATGAGAGTGACCTCAAGATTTCCAAAACCATTCAAAATTAGGGATTGATGCTTTCTTTGATTAAAATTGCGAGGAGCATTGTGAAAACGTTAAATTCAGAGACGATAAGAGATAAGTCCAAAACTTTTTGCATGTAGATCAGTGGTCGGGAAAACACAGATGCTCTTTTTGGCATTACATGTGTGTGTTTAGTCACGCGAAAGCGCTCTCATTCAACACTTGTTTGTTGTTGCAAAGGAGAGGAGCCCTCTTAGTAAGCACATGTTTGTTGTTGCAAAAGAGAGCACTGCAAGCTCGTATAGTGTCGACGTAGCTGCCAAGGCCTACAATCTATATATATGGAGGATTTCATAATAAGTCTCCGGACTCGCATCTGAGTGGAACTTTGTTCAAAGAATTTATATTGTTCATTTAAAGAATGAGCTTTCCCAAGAATTGAGGCAGAGGTAGGGAAGTTAACACAGAAAAATTTTCTAAAGTCCACAAAAAAGTTCGTAAGTTAGCTGAAGCCGCAAAGATATCAATAGAATCCGCATATACTATACACACTTACTAGAAAAGTTGGGCATAGCAAAAGTGTGTTAGGAGGATCAAAATATCAAATGTTAATGTTAAGTATGGATAATGTGGTACGATGCCATAACTGACTATCCATTTTCTCTCTCAAATGGATAACACTAGAAACGGTCCTGTTCTAGAAGGAGTGGTAATGATTCTGGATGATTTTTGTGTGCTGATCACGAATCTGTCTAGAAAGTAGTTCATCAGTGTTGGATTGTGGGTGACTTGAACATAAAGATGCTTAAAATGCCTATTTTTATACCCTTGGAGAGGGTATATTAAAATTGTCCGGATGTTTGTAACGCACAGAAGAAAGCATCTCCGACCACATAAAGTATATATATTCTTGATCAGCATGACGAGCTGAGTTGATATAGCCATGTCCGTCTGTCCGTCCGTCCATCTGTTTCTATGCTATCTCCTCCGTCAGTTTTAAAGCTATCTTAACCAAACTTTGCACGGAGTCTTTTGGTACAAATACGCTGCACATTTGTCGAAACCGGCCGGATCGGTTGACTATAGCATATAGCTGCCATAGGAACGATCGGTTAAAAAACTAGTTTTTGTGAGAAAACTTTTTTGTTTTCAATGGTATCGCTCCCAACGCTGGTATTTATAAGTTTTTAATGATTTCACATAATTTCAATAAGCCTTGTCGAAATCGGACAACTATATAGTATAGCTGCCATACAAAAGTAAGGTCTGAAAAATAGTCCTAGTGAGAAAAACTTTTTTGTTTTCAATGGTATCGCTCCTAACGCTCGTATTTATAAGTTTTCAATGATTTCACATAATTTCAATAAGCCTTGTCAAAATCGGACAACTATATAGTATAGCTGCCATACAAAAGTTAGGTCTGAAAAATAGTCCTAGTGAGAAAAACTTTTTTGTTTTCAATGTTATCGCTCCCAACGCTCGTACTTATAAGTTTTCAATGATTTTACATAATTTCAACAAAAATTTTCGAAATCGGACCACTATATAGTATAGCTGCCATACAAACTGTCAGGCATATATCAAGCTCCAAGGGTATATAAACTTCGGTCGAGCCGTGCAAAAGGTATTATAATTTTGCCCCGAAATTTGTAACGCATAGAAATATTAATTTCCAACTCCATTAACTATATATATTCTTGATCAGGGAAACCAAAAAATACCTTTTCCAATCGAACTTCAATTTTAAGGTGCCACAGGAATTGCTTATGGTTGGTTTTAGACCTCTCGTAATTCGTAAGGATACTTAGCGCAATTCACCACCCTAACAATTTTGATAAGCAAAATTATTTCGAAAATGTTAACATTATTTTTCCAGATAGGTTTCAACAAATTAATAAATTACACTGTGCAACAGTCAAAAAAACTACCAAGCACCACTATGCGGAATCGATAGTGCTACCCGAACTGAGTAAAACCATTTCAGCGTTTGGCTAGATTGGTAGCACTTTTTTTTTTATGGACCCTCAAAGTTTTTGAAATTGTGTGTGATATCAAAAAAAGGTGTCATAAGATTTGGGCATACAGCTCATTCAGTTTTAGTGATAGCTGCAAACTGTCTTCGGCAAAGTTGTAGCTGACAGTCCGCAGAAGAATTTCCAAAAAACAGTCCAAAAATAATTTTTTTATATTTTCATGGACTACAACAAGTAAAACACGTAGTGTTTTGCTCTAAAAGCTTAAAAAAATTAATTAGCTGCTATTTTGGTAAAAAACTTAAGAACATAATGAAGAATGATAAGAAAATAGTGATTTTTACTGGATATACAAACTTTTGGGGCCGATTTAGAGGATGTGGAAGTGTTCAGATTGTAAAACCTTGTTCAGAAGGGATGTTTGGTGTCTCAAAAGCTTCATTTTTCCCATAGAATGTATGCCAAAAATTTTGATTTTTTAAAAGTTATACTCGAAAAAGTAAAAAAAATCGATTTTTCAAAAAAGTTTTTTAAGAAAAACTCCCGGAAAATATAATTTTTTTGAAAATCTTTGTAAGAAAAATTTATTCTGCGGACTGTCAGCTACAACTTTGCCGAAGACAGTTTGCAGCTATCACTAAAACTGAATGAGCTGTATGCCCAAATCTGATGACACCTTTTTTTTGTTATCACACCCAATTTCAAAAACTTTGAGGGTCCATAAAAAAAAAAGTGCTACCAATCTAGCCAAACGCTGAAATGGTTTTACTCAGTTCGGGTAGCACTATCGATTCCGCATAGTGTTGCATGGTAGTTTTTAAAAAAGTTGAAATTTGTTGCACTGTGTTATTTACGTTACTATAAACGAATACTGCCATATCAACCAAAATACAAATTACCACTCAATCTCCGTTGGCATTGCTGGCGACACCTATGTAAATTGACTACAACCACCGATCTTAGGGTTGCTAAGTTTTACTTAATGACTGGCGAAACAAATTTTTCGAATTTTGCATTTTATTTTTATATTATCATAAAACATCTAAAGAAATAAAAAAATTTCAATTAACTCATAACTAGAAAATGGGAAATTTTGTTTTGCTAAAGATGCAATCCTGTTTGGGGAAATGGACCATTATCTAGGACACAAACCTTTAAACAAGATTTTAAAATAAGAAATTAAATCTTTTGAAATACTGAGGAACATCCGGTTTTTAGGGGAGATTTACAAACCAACCTTCGGAGAAATCTCTAGAGATGTATGTGTTACTTCCGATGGTACTTGGCGTTCATAGAGACAGACAGACTTGGTGCTTGATGCTGATCAAGAATATGTATTCTTTTAAGGATCGGGATGCTTCCTTCTGGATTTTTCATACTGTATATTATTGGAAACAGGGTATTACAAGAGTATATATTGTTCAGTTTAACCAAAAAAGTCGTGATCTTGGGCACATTAATATAAAATTTGGGGTCCATGGGCTCATACTAAACCGCTGGGCCATATTTTACTACTCAATAGGTCTCAAACTCTGTAGCTTTCTTTTATTTTTTTACTTATCCTCTTTTCCCCACTGAATGCGAAAAAACCCAATTTATTACTCCTTAATTATCTAATTTTTTTTAACAAAGTTCTTTCAGTTTTATCCTCAAAAATATTTCCATTGATTGCCCACCTTTTAACCCACTCTCACTCTCATTTCTAAACTCACCATTACCATCACCATACAAACCACTTCAACTCAGAACAAGAGCTGTCCACATGCTGCAAGAACCTGGCCATGGACTCCATGAAGAACCTGGCAAATGTCTCATTTAAATAACTTGCATGCATTTAGTCATACTTTTTTTTGTCGCAGTTGCAGTCGCAGTCACCGGTTCCCGGCATCCGCCCTCTGGGCACATCGGGATGCCGTCAACTTAAGTGGCCAGCCGTGAACAACAGCGAACTGCGAGTCTGAGTGTCGAAGTCGAGTATGTAAATCTCGTTGGCCATTCCTGCCTGTCGGTGATCGATTTTGTCCACGTCAGTTGGTTAGGGTTGGCTGCTTTGTGCGAGCTTTCAATTGTTTGCCTCTCTACAAAAGGATACATGTGTAGGGCATAAAGATTTCCATCTTGAGTGTTTGTTTGCGTGTGCCCCGACATAATGGAGACATTGGTTGGGCATTTTTATTGTCGTCGTCGTAGTTGTAGTCTCCGAAGACGTCCAAGTCGTCGATTGTTGTGGCATTTATTTGACAAATTTTGCAGAACTCGTGATGGCGGGGCAGAGAGCAGCCAGAGAGTTTTAATTAATTCAAATGCAATTCAGCTGCATGTCAGGGCCGAGTGAGACTCGGTTGATTGAAGCTGAAAACCAACACGTGAGTGGTGGAGGAGCATCAGCAGCAGCGGCAGCGGCAGTCACTGTCACTTTTTTTACCAACCACCTTGGCGACAAGACAGTCGAAGTTGTAGAAGAAGAAGATGCAGACACGACAGACGGACCTACGCACAGTGGTCGGAACTGCGGAATAGAAAAGACTACTGTGCATTTATTTCAGACCCTAGAGCCTAGTTAGTTCTCCATATTTAACTTGTGTTAGACCCTTAAGAGTTGATTTATTCAATATTCTCTTCAAATTCTTTACGCTTTTTGATTTTGCAACCACTGTGCGACAGTCGGGGGGACGTTCATTCAGTAAACGTTTGTGATTTGTAACGATTGTGCAGTACATAAATCAGTCATGGATTTATTGCGAGAAATGAAATTTGCTGCCTGGTGAAGGTGAAGTCGCAGTCTGCCTGGGTCGTGGTCGTGTGAGTGGCGCTGCGTGTGGGTCGCATAAATTTCACGCTTTGCGCAGGCGCTGCCACAAATCGATGTTCTGTTTTTTTTTTTGTGGCTTCGATCTTTAGGAAATTCGTGTTTTTTATGAGTCACGCGGCACCGGTCTATGCGATAGTTTTTGATTTTTTTTGGTATGCCCAAACCAGGAAGTTGTATACCCTTAGAATGTGAGCTCATAAAAATGAAGATGCTTACCCTCCAGGCACACGAATCTCTCACAAAATAAAACGTAACTTCTACCAGAGAGATGGACACGCAATGGCCCAGCTAATTGTCCACAAAATGCCTGGCCAAACGACGACAAATGCCAAATCGAAACTCAAGTTCCAAAACAAATTTATGTACACTCTTGCCCTCACATTCATATCAGATTGCATGACAGTTCTCAATTACTTTTGCGAAATTTTCTCAAATTAAACATTTTTGTGTTGCAAAATTCATGAAAATTTTGTAAAGAGAATTACAAAATAGGGCGGTCTTTTTTGACATTGTTGGACTGTGGAAATGTAAGATAACGCATTTCCATGTCAGAGGGTAGCATTTGTTGGTACATAAAGTTAACATGCAACTCAATTATATGTAATGTGTTGCGGGGCTTTAAATTAAAGAAAAGTTTTAAAAGCCAAAGTTGTGTTTATGTAAAGTAAAACGATCGGTAAATTGTTTGGCTTTAATGGACTCAAAAACGGGAGTTGTCAGCTATGGTATCCACTATTGCAGTTTTGCATGTAACCATCTCTTAAAGACATATTTTATTGGTCAGTACCTAAATACATTTCGGAGAAGCTTGGCTTGGTTGATTACCTAAATACATTTAAAATCGTAGAAAATTGTATCGTGTGGTTTTCTATTAGATCTCTTTTTTAAGATAGACCTTTATGGGCAGTGTACTAACCGCTTCGGGAATTTGGTATTACAATTGTGATGACCAGAAGCCTTTAGTTTCAGAATTTATTGGTCCCGTTTCCAGGCCACTCTGAGTGACGCACAGTGCTATTTGTAAACTATATAAGACTAACTTCTCGACTGACAGAATAATTCATCAATGCACGGACCAAATCCAAAGAGTTTATATTAAGCTAATTCCTTTGCTAAGACATAAATTCACGACCGTGTTTTTATGCATGGTTTTCAGTACTAAACCTATAGGTAGTACTGAATACAGTAGTGAAACCAGTCTAGAATTAGAGTAATCCCTACATATCTAGTCAGAATTCTTTACTTGCCTTAGAGTTTTGGAAGCTACTTCACAGAAAAAATTTCTTTGGTTTAATCTACTTATTCTTACAGTAAATTTTACTATTGCATGTATTTTGTTCTTGGTTTGTTTACTGTATTTTTGGTATAAGTTATAAATTTTTGATTTTTTATTTGTTTTGTTGTTGTGTTGGAAACTGCGGTTTGCAATAACATTGGACCAATGAAAAAGTACATCTCACGTGACAGTAGTAAATATATTTTGCTTTTGTTTTTTGGTTCACTGGTTCATCAGTAAAAGTTACCATTAAAATAGTAAAATTGCTGCGCAAACTTTATTTTCCACATTTAAATTAGATATGAAAAGATTCGAACTTGGGAATAAGAAGTGGTTTCATTGAGCGTGTTCAGCAGCATAAATCGATGACAAAAAATCGACTATTTTTGTTAGATTGTGCTGCTGAACGGGCATGATGCGCAATCATGTTTGCTATTTTTGGTTCTATTCACTAATAATTTGATCAAATATGGCCGAAAAGTTCGCCAATTTGGATAATTTAACCAAATTTTCCTAAAAATTTGTCAAATTATTTGCCTGTGTGAACTTAGCTTTAGAATTGCTTGATTATGATTTGTTATCGATAGCACACAGCTGTCAGAAGTAAACAAACAAGCAATTTTGAGAAGGCAAATACAAAATGAATGGGGAAACCTCTTTGTTTTTAATAAATGAGTTGGCAGAGGACGTGTTTTCGCGAGTAGCTCACAGAAATTCGTGCAAGGCTCTAAAGGCAGTACTGGTTGTTGCGGAGGAGGAGGAAAACTTGAAAAGCCGCCACTCCAAAATGAGCCACCACATCTGGGTACATGGACACCTCAACATAGTTTGTCAAGGCACCACCATTCAGCTCATCCCAAAAAAAGCTTGACAGGGACGCCCATATACTCTGACAAGATAGTTACAAGGAATGAAACCCGGCGCCTGGTTACAGAAGAATGGTTTCGTCTTGCGCTGTAGCTAGGGTCACGTGTCCCTCGTTTGACCTGAAATCTTACTTGTGGTCTTGGCCCCAACGGGTCACTGCTTTATTGGCAGGCATGCTGCACGCTTGGGTATCGCTCAAGTTCTTTAGAAGAACAGGTGGAGACATAACTTCACATTTTTTGCCATTTTTTGCTCTAAGTAGAAGGAAACTCAAAACTTTTGATCACACCACTAGTTGGGAAGTACAAAAATATAGAATGGACAAATTTAATTATTATTTTAAGATGTTCCGTGCATTGTTAAGGACTCATAGCTAGAGATGGGCTCGCAACGGGATTCAAGCGGGACCCGAGAGAAGTAGGGGATCAGGCGCGACGATATTGAATTAAAATTTGTTGGTCGGGATCGGGACAGAACGGGAACGAATTGTCCTTTGCCACTTTGTTAAAATTAACATTTTTAGACCCTTCTTTGCGTGGTCATTAGTCCTTTTTAATGGACCCGCCGGGGCTGGGCTTACAAGAAAGTTAAAAACATTAGACGGCTAACAAAGTCTTAAGGAAAATTCAAGCGGAGTTCTAGGAGCAGTTGGTGCTAGTTACGACGGTCATAAATATTTAGTAGTAAGTTTTTAATTATATTAAGCAGTTTGTTGTCAAAAATTCACGCCTACCGCCAAAAAAAATATATCGATAACTTTGTTGCCTTAAAATTCTAACAAGTTCGTTCACCAGCAGACTTACACTTTATTTTTGATTGATGAGTTTTGTTAGATGATTGTTGTATGCTGGTGAACACGCCCATTCATGATATGTGCAAGAAATTATTAATCTATGCTTTTAGTCAGATTCAATACAAGTATTTTTTTAATTGCGTTGCCAACTGAACGCGCGGAGCAGCCGATCGTGTTGAGACGTAGCACCATGGAGTTCATATCGTGCTCTGTTCATGGGTCCCGAGTTCGACTCAGCCCAGAGTAAAAAATTATTGTATTTAACTAAACAGAGAAAAAAAAATTCAAAAGCTACACGGAAATGTAGAATTTCTACACGTTTCGACCGGGTTTTTCAACCCACTATTTTTGTGCAGCTTTGCTACGCGCCGCGTGTAGCTTTCTGAATTCTAAATACCACGCGCAGCTTTTCAACACGCCACGTTCAGTTTTTTCATTTCAACATGCTTCACATAAGTAAAGCGTTGAAAATCACGGTCGAAACGTGTAAAAATCCTAAATTTTCGTGTAGCTTATTAATTTTTTTTTTTTTATCAAATTTATATTTTTTTACTTATTCTGGTAGATTTGAAATCCCGGCCCCTTGGACTAAAACACGATTGGAATGATGGCTTAGACGTCTCCGCCACGTCACGCGTGTAAGGCAAGGCCCGTAAGACATTACTTGTATTGAATCTGCTAAAGGCACAATCCAATATTTGCTTGCTTGTAATTCTCAAGTTCTAATTCAACGCAAACGCTGTTTATATACAGGCAACAAAAATTTGCGCACAATTCGTGTAGATTTTTAACACGCAGCGTTAAGATTTTGTAAATCACGCCACGTGTGACAACCAGTGTGCTAAACGAAAAATATAAGAATTCAGAACTGATGTAGAGCTACATTTTTCGTTTAGAATTTCAACACGCGCGTCTAGCATTTCAATATCCAAACGTCAATGTGGTAATCAGATGGGTGCATGAAAAATGTAGAATTATTAAGGGAAAGAAGCTAATTTTTAAATATCGTGTAGTCTTTGGCTTTGCCAACGCTGCATTTAACTTTTCTACATTTGCATTCAGATTTTTTATTTCTACACGCCGCTTGTTGCTTTTCAGCACGAAGCGTGTGGCTTTGTGAATTCTACACGTAGCGTGTTCAATTTAACAGGGCGAAATACGTCGCGTTTAGTATTGAGGTTTCTACGAGGCGTGTAGCCAATTTTGTTTTCTCTGTATAAAGATACTATAAATGGATTAAAAACTGAGAGAAACACTAGGACATTTAACATAGATCCCTTTAAAAGAAATAAAAGAAGAATACAATTATTATTTCCTATAAGTTGTTTACCAAGATTTGATCCTAAGCAATCTGAGGTTGCAGCAACTAGAGATCCACAGATACCGCTCTCATGTGTAATACAATCTCGAACTTTATTCCAAATCTTCGGGTTTGAAATTAATTCAAAAGAATAAATTTTAAAATATTTTTTCTAGGGCTAAACTTACTTTCTAGTTTGCAAGAGATTTTCCCGTTTAGATGATAGTCAAGTATACTTTACTAGGCCCAAATGGCTTTTAATCCAATTAATACCCACCGTTTTCGAGACGCGTCTCAGCAATTTTATTCTTGAACTAAAGGGCGGTGCCTGCATATTTTTTCTTTCATACGCAGTTTGCAACAACAGCCTTTTCCCTGAGTGCTTTACAAAAACCATTGTGCCTGCAGTGCAACCAACCATTCCACATTATACCGGCAACCTGCTGACCCAAACAAATTAAGGGTACATTTAAATTCTTAAATCCCTATCCCTAATCCTTTCAAGCAAGTTCACTGCACTATTCCCAAAAAAATACCACAAATTTCGATTTCCCTTTTCAGTGTGCTTTTTGTGTGCTCTCTTGTCTAACCGTTTTTGTTTCCCGTTAGCTGTATAATTTATGGCTTGCAGACTTTTGCCTAATCCCTGGCCTAATCGTCTGTGCCTTGACTTGGGCCTCATACCAACACGAAAAAAAAGTCAGTCACCTCGCCATCGCCACGTTTCTCCGGCATTTTACTTTCTTGAGAGCGAACCCAACCATTTATTTCGTTTTCGTTTCATTTTGCTTTTGCCTTCATAATTTATTATCGCCAAGCATCTCAATTATGGCTCCTGGCAGACATGAAACCAAACCAAATACACCGACGCCTATCGATTTGTTCGATTTGTAAATCTGCGAAAAGACAATTACAAAACTACAAAACGCAAGCTCAAAGTTAAAGTTTATTCAATTAATGTGTTAGGCAATAGCCTAAAATCTCTGTACAAATCTGAAACTGTTTTCATAATGATTATGAACAGTTTATTGGTGTGAAGCGGTTGCGAATGCGGACGCGGCTTCAATTTCATCCTCTCGACGTCGTCGTGACGCGGTTTTGATTGCCGCCAGCATTTGTGTCCGTGCCCGCCTTCCCAGGTTTTGGTCTGCCATTGTTGGCCGTTTTCTTTATTTTTCTTTTTTGGTGTTTTGTGTTCTCGCCGTTGAAAGATCAGAGCCCAAAATAGAGAGAGAGAGAGAGACACGATTTGCACACTTTTACTTTTCAGATCTTTTGGGCATTGTTTCGACCAGAAACGGAACGGAACTATAAATTCAAGTGCTGTATCATTACTGTCGCTGGGCGGCCATAGATTATCGCAGACAAATTGTCGTCATGTCTGGAGTGTTGTTTGGTGCATTTCAATTTTCTTTTTAGGGGGATGTGGCCAGACAGGTGGCATATTTTGAATAGTTTGTTATTTGCTAGCTGATTTATGCTTGGGTGTGGATAGATTGTTTGTTTGTGCATTTAAATTCAAAATTCAACACTTCATTGGCTTCGACTGAATGTATACCTTGTGTCAGTTTAATTCAATTTATTGTTTCCTACCTGCTCCTTAGCCCAATATGCTCCAAACTCTCTCCAGAGTAAAATACAATGCCCCACCCTCATTACGAATTCAAGACAGAGACCCTGACCCATAGGCATTTGACATTTATTGTTGTTTTCCTGTCATAGGAAGTACCTCGTACCTCATATCTCTCATGTAAGCGGACAGTTGTTGGTACTTGAAGTATGACAAACGGCTTCCATTTCCTTTTATCGATCGATATCTGCCCAAAAACGTCTCCTGATGCCGCCGGGGTATGCGAAAATTGCAATCTTCATGTATTTCGTTTCATTTTCGGTAAAGGGTTTTACAAAAAAAAAAAAGAGCTGCACAGAAATGCGCTAATTACACGCACTCGGCACTCGTTAATTGAAGTTGTCAACACGGGCATGTTAAAAGTTATGCGATGCGATCGGGATGTGATCGGGACGATTCGCGGAAAATCACAAAAGCAGGCACTGATGTTGGCCGCCGCCCCAATTATCTGTGAATTGAGCTAAAGCCGAACGAATATGTGTGTGTTTTTAGGCAATGGCGCCATTAATTATCGCAAAAAGGGATACATTTCTTAATAATTAAACGGGTGAATGACACATTGAAGGCAGCTGGCTTCTGCTGACCCCCCTCCCTCTCATCAGCGGTTGGCTGGCCTAATGACAACATTGCTTCCGTCTGCACTCCAGCTGCAGCAGCAACAACAAGAAAAAAAAACTTAGATTAAAACTATTTATGGTCTATCGAAGTTTATATACCCTTTTAGGTGTTGTTCTATAATATTTTTACCTTTGCTCCATAATAAAATCTTGAAACCGAATTTTGTATATTTTTCTTAAGTTAAAAATGTTCTTAAAAAACAATCCCTATAAATTCTAGAAAAAAAAATCTAATACAGAAACTTAGTATACGTTGTTCTTGGTATTTTAGACTGGCATCCAGTTGAGATAAAATTTTATTTTGGCCCAATACTTAAATCATATAAGACTGCACTGCAAAATCATTCATATTTCAATAATGTTGAATGGTGTTTCTAGTAGAATAGTAGAACCGTAAGAAATATAATAAATGTTGAAAACCTTATTTTTTTTAACACCATAAAAGAAATACTAAATTGTCGATGTGTCCTTAAGAAATACGCAAATAACTTTCATTAACGGCATTCGGCTGGAAAGCAAAGTTTGGGAGCCAGAAGCCGGCACTCGGCTGATGACTTATTAAATAGCGGACAAAGTACCTATGCGGATCAAACATAGTAATATAGTCAAGCAAACTTTACTCGCAACCAGGTAAGAAAAAAACCATGCAAGGATTAACGCATATAAGCAATTCGCATCTATGGGATCTCCATGGTAATAAAACCGCTAAATACTTATGAAACTGCTTTTCAAGGCCAAAAATTACCACACATAACTGCACTACCATGATTATGACAATGCCCAACCGCGGTGAATACCATGGATGACCAATGGTAAAGAATATTGTTAAGATCATAAGGAATGTTTCAAACCACTTTCCGTGACTGACTAATCATTAAATCGTGTAAAAATACCGTTGAGGATTAAAAATAGTAATAATGTCCAATAAAATTTGCTCCCATCCAAGTATAAAACCATGCAAAGATTAACGCATAAAATCAATTCGCATCTGTGGGATCTCCATGGTAATAAAACCGCTAAATACTTAAGAAAGTGCCTTTCAAAGCCAAAAACGAGCACACATGATCACTATATTACCATGATTGTGATAATACTGAACCTCTGTAAATACCATGGAAGAACATTAATAAAGAACTTAGAGGAAGAAATTAAAATTTCTAAAAAATTTTGTAAAATTATTTGCCTGTGAAGTTAGCTAAAGCAATAATCGAGGGGAGTTAGTTTGCGCATCCAATTGCAGAAAGACTTTACATTGACAAAAATATAAAATTAGTTCAAAAAAATTTTGGTATATTCTTTATTAATAGCTGTATGAATTTGTAAAAAAAAAAATGTTACAATTGGTTTTGAGCTTTGCGTTGTGAATGTAAAAATGAAACAGCATCCAAGTTTTCGGCCTTAAGATTGGTGCGCCGGTCTTCCAAGACTCGTTTAGCCGAACTGAAGCACCTTTCACTAGAAGCGCTAGATGCAAGTATACATAATATTTGCTTTGCCAATTTTTCAATTAAGGGAAATTCCTTTCCGTGTATTTTCCAGGATGAAATGCATTTTTATACGTCTCTAGTTGTACATTAATGAAGCTGTCAGAGCTCTGCCTAGTCGGAACATGAATATCTTTGTATTGCATCATCTCATCGTCCAATAGATAATCATTGACAAATTTAACGCAGCTATTTGTCACTTCCTCTCGTACTCGGTCATTGACAACCACTCGAGATTTTTTTAGTTGAGGCAATTCTTCGCTGGTGCTTGAGCGTTTGTATCAAACATGTTTTCGCAGATTTGATGGACTGGATCCTTTGGGAAATTTAAAAGATTTTTCGCATCTCTTGCCGATAAATTCGGAAGTATTGGCCTCCGCAATTCTATCGAAGAATTTCCACACATCGCTGGAACCACTTGCTTCAATCCGCTTGTATTCTCCCGACTCAAGCTTTCTACATACGTCCACATTAATTCTTAACAAATTTTATACGACCGGCACGATGTAGAAATAAATCGAAAACTAAATTTGATTTAAGTAAAAACGAGTAAAATGAGTAAAACGGTGCCAATTTGACAGCTAGGTAATCGTACTCGTTTGTAATCATACTCGGCGAGTACTACTCGATTACTATTTTACTTACTCGTGCAGTTCTCTAGTATCTATTACTATAAAAATTAATTGTAAGTAATGCCCTTAAAAGTATGCAAACTTAAAATACTTTTATAATCATAAATTTCAACGTAGACAATTGTAGTCAGATATGGCAGCGTCATGCAGAATCTACACGGAATATTCAGCCAAATTGTCGGACCAGTTAAAGGTATAAAACATAATTTAGTGTTTTTCCAAAAAAAGAATAAATATTATTCTTTTATTATATACCTATTATTCTATTATTAAAGGCATTAATATAGTTCCACGTAAAAATGTATTTTCGTGCGTTCTGGAAACCAGCCTAAACGGCTTCAATTAATCATAAAATGATCTGTAACCAAATACTTCCAGAAAAATAAGTGCGCTCCCAAAAAAAAAAATATAAAAATTCATGAATTGTGAAAAATTTGGTACTTGAAAGTGAACTTTGTAATTACTCGTTCGTACTGAACTCGTTCTTAATTGGGGTTTTACAGGAGCGGGGAAAAGTAACTTAACGGAGAAAGCAAGCAATTTTAGAGAGATAAAGGCTGGGTCGGGCTTTTGGGTCCAACCAATATACAAAAACCAAATCTTTCCTTATAAAAACTATTCGATCCGGAAATTGGTGTTGAAAAAATAGAACTTGTATCTTGAGATTGGTTCGAGGATCAGGAGATTTTATACCGTACTTATGTCATTGATCAATTTTTGATCAAAATATGTATAACATTTTCAATTAGTCTCTAAGTTAAAAAATGAAGTAATCCATTACTGGTATAACCATATGACAGAGATTTTCCTTCACTTCATAAAACAAATTATTCAACTATTTGGATGTTTTTGGAAGATTAGATTTTTATGTTACCTGTACAAAAGATGACGTCCCTAGACTTAAATTGAATCAGACAATGCTGCAACCAACTTATTTTTGAAATCTCATCATGACTTTCTTTTTCAGTATGCATCTTTTGTTTAAATGGTAAACATCTTTGTTTTTTGTATGCTACGAATATGTCAACGTAAGGACAGTTTGCGGGAAAGTTTACTTTTCCACTTTTAATTAACAAAAAGTGTAGCTGAATGCCATCGAATCGCTCAAAGCCGAACATTCACGGTGAAACGGTCGTGCTCTGTTTTTGGTGGGACCAATTTGGCGTGGTATACGATGAGCTGCTACAACCGGTTCAAACCAAAGCAACTCTACCGAACTGAATTGATACGTTTGAGCCGAGCATTGAAGCCAAAACGGCCTGAATACGTGCAACATCACAACGCTCGACCTTTAACGATCAGCACTTTCGCTGTTTTGAGAACTCCAAAATTGAATCGATTCGCGGATCGCATCAAAAGTTGGATCGGTTTTTCGAAATAGTAACTGAGAAATCAAGAAAAAATCCTTTAAATATTATCTATCCTTTGATATATTATATGATATATGATATAATGTATAGAATGTTTACTGTACTTGTAAGTTAAGTTCGGGATTTTTTAATTACTTCTATTTTGGTTTCAAAACCGAAACTGAAATTTATTTAAATACACCCGAGAATGGAAAATTTTAATAAGAAATAGGAATAAATTCTTTCCCGTTCATACTAGATCTTTGACATGTTTTTTTCATACTAGGATTACATATTTTCGATGGTAAAAGTACGGTAAGAATGAAAATTCTTGATCCAAGAAGGATTTTGTTAACCCATGTATGAATTTTTATGAATCAAGGCAGATTCTAAGCTCGCTCAAAAGCTTCAAGTTTTCGCTCTTAGAAAGTTTATTCTTAAAGTTGAAATATGTAACCAATGAGATTGACCATAACATTTCTCGTCTTTGTTAACATTTCCCAAGCGATGATTGTAAGGAGAGGCAGTTGGCAAAAATGTAGTCTTTAACGAAAAGCCTACTGAAAATAGAACCGGGAGTTTCTTGAAGCGGTACTGTATAGGAAACCAGCTCTATTTGGAGTGCAATGCTCATGTGATTTACAGTTGTGAACTAAAGCAACTTGGCAATTAAAAATTAGAAAGGTTGCCGGATAAATTTGTTACACACTTAACTAAGTAACTTATCCTCTCTTTTATCCTCCTTGCCTTTTGAAAGTAAATTCATTAGGAAATTCCCAATTCTTGATTTCCCAAAAACGATTTCTCAGAATTTTTCGCTAAACTTGTTTCGTACTAAAATAATTTTGGTTTTACTTAACCTTATCTTAGAACAAAGAACAAATTTTAGTTCAATCAGTCCTAAAGCTTAGAGATGTATGAAGTCAGCTTGTCATATTGATAAGGTATATTTATCTTTATGGGTTAAGAAAAGCTTCTCTCTATGCTTTACAAACATTCGACAAATTGTATAATACCCTCTGCAAGGGTAAACAAATATAAGAGACTCCATTGGCTCCATTAGCAGGATGGATGCAGCGCCTAATAGAGAAACATTACTCATGCCCAGCAGGACATCGTTATGGACTTGTGGCATTCGCGCAGTGTGCGTTCCCTGGTAAACATGCAATTGAGAAATTTATTAAAAATCATTTCCATTAATTTGATTATTTATGCGCAGGATCAAACATTCAATTAGGCTGATGTTATAAATCTCGCATTCATTTCTCACATGCTATAACCACGCACTGCAACTATAAATCACACACACACACACTGCTAGAGGAAAGGACAGAGAGAGAGAGAGAGATGCTGCCGGATTGGTCCATGGCACAAATGACAATTGCAGATCGTTTAATTGAAAACAAAAAAAAAACAAATGTTATGGAAAGGCTTTTCGTTCATTTTTTTTATTGTTTTTGCCTAAAAGTCAAGCAAAAGGTTAAAAGTGAAAAATCTCCTGCTGACTTGCAACAATATCCAAAAGCTTTATGAGTTTTTGTTATTGTTTTACTGTCATGTTGCGGCACGAAAAATGAGAGTAGCAAGATGCACAACAGACGATAAAATAAGGTTAAAAAAATGTACAGATTTTTTTACGGCCATATCGAATGTCGAGTGCTCTAGAAGTTGCTTGAAATGCTCATTAAAAAAAAAAATGGATTTCAGTGCCAAAGGTTAAGGGTGATTTTTGAGCGCTTTCTTTTAAAAAATGTTTATTTCTTAAGTGTGTCATCGGTATGTACTTTGCTCCATTGACTATAAAGTGGCAATTTCTATTATTTTTAAAAAATTAAATCCAAAATGCCTCCGATTCACGAACCGCACCAAACACTGATTGACATACTGAATGACTGACACATTATCAACCCACAGCCAAAACTGCTTTTCGAAGAGATCTAAGATTTTTTTTTTAGTTAAGTAGGCGCGCACTAAGGAAGAAAATTTGAAAAAATTGTCAGAGAGAGGGGGAAACGCCAAAGAAAAGTTTCTATAACCACATTAAATGAATTCAGACAATAATGTGGATTGAGCTGTTTTGCTAAGAGCGCGAGAGAGAGAACGAGAGGGGGAACGACTCACACTCACACAAATTAGGTATGTGTTGTAGGTATTTGTCTTGGCTCTTAGAGACAAATGATAGCTCCTATAAGAGTCATGTGTAGGAAAGAAATAGCAATTATCAACATAAAAGAGGGAAGGGAATAAACACAGAACGAAATGATGGGGTGTGGAGTGGAGAGGTATGAGGGGGGGATGGAAAAGAGTGGACAGCTCAGGAATACGGAGTGGGGGAGAGAAATGAGACGGGACGTGGAAGAGTGGAGAGCGCAGGCAGAGGAAGGGGGCAAGGGGAAAGAGTCAAGAGAGTTTTATATGGAGAGAGAGAGCCATCATATCAAAAGAGCTTGGTCCTTCGAGTCGGATCTGAACCAGCGACTACGTCAATCAATCGAACTATTGAAGAAAATATTTTTTGAAATCGTTTTTTCTCGAAAAGCACCTGTAAATGGGTAACGTTGATCGCGCGTCTTTACTCCTTTGGATTAATATTTCCAGAAATTAAAACAATGAACCTCAATCAATATAGCAGTTCATCTCCCTTTCATCTATTCCTATTGCTAGTCGGCAAATCAGAAATAAACTTACTAAATATTTATTCGCCAACCCACGTGCATTCTTGCCTTTGATTGCAAAGCAGCTCCCAAAAATCGAAGGCTAAAACATAAAATAAATTGACAACGGCAAATCAGTTAACGAATTGCCAACAACAATAACAAGTAAACAAATTTGGGACATTTGTTGAACTGGCGCTGACCTGCAAATAAAAAGCAAACGTAAATCTCGGTCTCAGCTGCAGACTTTTGTGTACAAATAAACTCAACATCAGCTGGAGCAGGAAGCCAGACGCCCGCCAAGCTTATCGGCGGCTTCATCGAACTTGGGTGGGTAGACAAGACCAGGGCAGGCTAGATCATAAAATAAAACTTAATAAATGTAAAATCAACTCGATATTGTGTGTGTGTGTGTTGGTGTTGGCTTGGCATCATCAAAAAGCCGACAAAGTGGGCGTGGCCCAACCTATCAGCACGGCCAGGCCTCCAATTGGCCTGAGCTAAGCAACAATTTTTTTGATATAATAAATTGCATAGAAACATAAATTAAATTTTTAACGCCCCAAGAACGACACAACTCAGCTTCCTTTTGCATAACAATTAAGACATCAGAGCGAGAGAGAGACAGAGGGAGAGAGAGGGCGCGAAGGTTGACAAAATGGCGTCCCTCCCCCCCCCTGCTGGTTCCCCTCTCTAAACAATTAATGGCGCCCGAGTCTGCGCTTTTCGCACTCTCACATTTTTCAAGTGGCACCCTTGGCTCCTCTCGAGTGGCCCTTCATAACAACCATAACGTTCCGCGCATGCGCACTGTGCTCATATTTGTATTTGTCCACCAGTTGTGGCTCTTGGCTGCCCCTCAGTGAGCGCGCGCGCTCTTTGATTGATGACTTTCATTTGCCATTCGGACAGGACTACATTAATATCAACAACGTCGCCGTCGCCGTTGTCGTCATCAGCATCCACATACACATACGCCGGCATCATCATCAGCCGCAACGCGGCCTCAACCTCCTTCTGGTCTCGGGGCGTTACAATTGCACACAGAAAAGGGAACACCCAGGAATTTGTGTTTTTTTTTTTATTTTGTTCAAAGCGAGTGTTTGCTTAGTTATTCAACAAATCCAACACATCCACTTTACATTTGGATAAACCACGAATGCCGGGTGAACTTGGCGATGAAGAGAGTCCCGCAATTTTACGTTGTTGACTAAAATATTGGTTAGGGGGGTTTAAAAATTAAAGACACATTTAGAAAAATTTGGCAAGATGGGTGTAAAGAAATGTAATAATTATATGCCTTCTGACCTAGTTCTGGCTCTAGTTCTAGTTCTTAACAAATCCGTTAGCTTTTGTGCGCATTCCCTGGTGACGTTGAGAGCACCTCCTTGTTGACAAGAGTAGATATATCCCATGGAGTTTAATTTAAGTAGTGAAAGAAAAACGTTACCAGAGTTCGGTAAACGGAATAAAAGCCTCCCGCTCCTTTAAACTGCCAATTTGGATGATAACCTCGTTCTCCCTGATGTGAGTTTCTAGCTTCCAGATTCGGTTCCAAAACTCTTACTACTTTACTCGCTGCTGCTGGCTCCTACTAATATTTTGGAACAAAGTCCTCCAGGGCCTTTTGGGAGCTGCCTTTTTAAAAAAATTTTTTTCACTAAGACTTTTTTTCAGACCAAGCTTTTGTATGGCAGCTATACTATATAGTAATCCGATTTTGACAAGTTTTGGTGAAATTATGTGAAATCATTGAAAACTTATAAATACGAGCGTTAAGAGCGATAGCATTAAAAACAGAAAAGTTTTTCTCACTTAAACTAGTTTTTCGACCGAGCGTTCCTATGGCAGCTATATGCTATTGTCATCCGATCCGGCCGGTTTCGACAAATGTGCAGCGTATTTGTACCAAAAGACTTCGTGCAAAGTTTGGTCACGATAGCTTTAAAACTGACGGAGGAGCTAGCATAGAAAGAGATGGACGGACGGACGTCATGCTGATCAAGAATATATATACTTTATGTGGTCGGAGATGCTTCCTTCCATGCGTTACAAACATCCGGACAATTTCAATATACCCTCTCCAAGGGTAAAAGGACATACTAAAAGAGGAAAATTCTTCGATTAAGATTTATCCATAAACTTTTGCTTTCTCTATGTAGTTTGCATTATTCGATCAGTTTTCATCATTACTTCCAATTAACTCCATTTAAGTTAAGGCAGCACTGAGCATCTTTCAATAAATATTGCATCTAGTATACCGATCTATGCTCGAAAAATTCTAGTTTTATTTTTAAATTTTTGGTTCAATAGCTTTAGTACTTGATCCAGGTATGAATAATTCTCAAAATAATAGACTTAAAAATATTAGGTCGGTGTGAATTACACGACTGACCCCGACCACGCTGTATTAAGGGCCGACCGCTCACATCAGGCAATGACAACGCTATTCTCTCAAAGTTAGCGCTCCTTTACTGACGAATTACGAATTTAGCCCGATTCCAAGAGCGAAATTCTTAAAACTATAAGAATTCGGGGTTTGTCCTAAAGGTAATCTTCTTCTTCTTCTAGTTCAAATCCCGTGTGGGACTTAGGGCATCAACCACTCCTCTCTTCCAACGAACTTTGTTGTTGCCCGTAGCTTTAAGTTCTCTCCAGGTCTTCCCGATGCTTTCCGCTCTCTCCCCCAACAGTCCTCCTCCAAGTTTCTTTGGAAGTTTCCATCCAGAGGGCTCCACTCCATTGCCTTCCTGGCGATATTGCTCTCACTTTTACGTAATCATTCTGCGTATAATGGTGTCGACACTCTCCATATTTGCGCGTTTTAGTAGCTCGGAGTTCCGTATTCTCATCATCGGTTCACGTATGTTTGAATTTTGGACACTATGTAAGTTGTAGTTTTCTTAGTGGAGGAACCGTATATAAGCACGGGCATTACGTTAGACTTGAAAAGCCTTATTTTGAGCCAGTGTGGATATGATGAGCATTGCCAAACGGCCGACAGCATCCCAAAAGCACCCTTAGCTTTCTGAAGGCGCGACTCCACATCGAGCTCCGTACCTTCATCCACAGCGACTACGCTGCCCAGGTAGTTGAATTGCATGACTTGTTCAATGGTAAATTACTGGTAAATCACTGTTAAGTCACTGTTTAGTCACTGCTTAGTCACTGTTAAGTCACTTTTAAGTTACTTTTATGTTAAGTCACTGTTTAGTCACTGTTCACACCTCTTTCCACCCTCGCACTCTACGTCTGTAAGAGGGTTTCGCATCTACAAAAAACAAGCTTTAAGCCTGTCCACTTAGAACTCCCAGCTTAAAATCTACATCTATATTCATATAGTGATAAGACATTTCATATGATCATCGATCTGGAGCCAAAACCATAATAGTTAGAAACTTCAAAATTTCACAATAACTTCCTATAGTGATCGGACATTGTACTAAGAAAGCATTTCCTCAACGCAGCTCCCATTGTTTTCCAAAACGAAAAAACGTTTAAGTGCTGAAAATATTTACTAAAGTGTGTTTTCTTGATATCAAAAATAACAAAAATTATATTTGTTTAAAAATACAATAAAAATACAATTTGAAAACAAAAAGAACAAAAATTCTTTGCTCGCGTCAGGCCATGATTCGAACCCACAGCTGCTGACATGGGCGGCCGACTCTCTGCCCTCGCGCCACTTTGGCCTTTTTCAATTCGGTGGCAGACCACTTATAATTATGAAGCGCTCAGTCCGCAGTTCTTTTGCTTTCTTAAATTGTGTTATCTATATATATAAAACTGTTCAACCTGACTAATTGACTGACTGGTGACCGTCGCACAGCCTAAACCATAAAAGATAGGAAGATGGGATTTTCACAGTAGTTTTATCTTATGCTGAAAGTGAGTACTAAGAACGGATTTTTAAAAATTCAGTCGGGAAATGTGGAAAATTCGCGGAAAACTTTTGTATGAAACTTTTTTTTGTTTTTCATCCGATCAAGTTCAAACTTATTTTCAAAAATCAATAAAAATAATTCAACATTAACTGCATACCAATCTTCCCGAAAATCAACCACTTTTGGGTGGAAAGATGGTGGTAAAGGTTGCCAGCCATTTGCTCCCAGTTCATTTCGAAAGGCACGCTTTGCTTTACAGTTGCATTAGAGAACAAAGAGCGCACGCAAAACCAATGCCCAAAGAGCATAAATCGAAGAGAAACGATTTCAATGTGTGCGTGGGAGCAATTGAATTGAGTTACGAAAATTGTAACACAATGAATCAAGGCAGAGGAATACGTTTTGTTCCGTTGCCTCGGCAACAACAACAAGACAGAGATTAAAAAACTACAGTTGCAATTAAAACAAAAACAAACGCAAATACAAAAACTCCAGTCACAACTCAAATAACAGCAACATGCAATAATTCAAATAAGGAAAGTGGGTGGGATTTGGGCGGTAGGTGGGTGGGAGGTGTGTGGGATGTGGGTGGGAGATGGGTGGGAACTGGAGGGGAAGTGGGAGGGATGTGGGTCGGATTTGGGTGGTAGGTGGGTGGGAGGTGTGTGGGATGTGGGTGGGAGATGGGTGGGAACTGGATGGGAAGTGGGAGGGAAGTGGGTGGGATTTGGGTGGTAGGTGGGTGGGATTTGGGCGGGAAGTGGCTGGTGGTGTGTGGGTGGAAAGTGGGTTGGATCTGGGCGGGAATTGGGTGATAAGTGGGTGGGATGTAGGCGGGTAGAGGGTGGAAAGTAGGTGGGAAACGGGTGGAAGCTGTGTAAGAAGTAGAGAAGTGGAGTGTAGGTGGGATGGGGGTGGTAAGAACGCAGCAGCAAAGTCGTAACGGTGAAAAAGCAAAGTAGTAAAACGTTGATTTCAAGCCTATGTATGTATGATTCGATTTCTGGGCTCTACAGAGGAAACAAATTTATAGAATGTTTTCAAAATTGGTAAATATTTGACTCTCACGATTGACTTCAAACTGATTCTGATATGGGTTCTGTACTGTTCAAGGCGCGGTGAAGCGCGACGGGCTTTTTGCTAGTCTATTATAAAGATAAAGATGCTAAAATAAATGCTAAATTGTTTGAATGGAATTTTAATATCCCTCTACTAGCGATACTTAGTCCTTGATTCCTCCCAGGGGGGCGAAACATTTCGTTATCTACACGTACACGACCCGAACGCTTGCCGAAGCTGAGACCAAAAGAGCTGGTTTTTAAACACCAATACTCTCTCACTTTTTGGCCTCGCTCTATACCTATAAAAAAAAAGTGTACTGACGGGCTGACTGACTGATTCACTGCACAGCCTAAGCGGTAAGAGATATTTGGCTGTAATTTGGAGAGGAGTTCTGTTAGTGAGGAAGGTGCGTACTAAGACAGACTAAAATTTTCCACGAGGAAAATGGCCGGGAAATTCTGCTCTCAAAAAACTATTTTTCTTCCGATTGGCTTTAACCTCGGTTTGTAAGGATGGAATACGAAATGATTTAAATTGTGATTTTTCAATGTCCAAAAAACCGCCCCCAGGTTGGCTTAAAACTCGGTTTGTAAAGATGTAATACGAATTAATTTAAAAGCGTCTTTCCAAAGTCTGAAAATTTTACCCGACTGCCGTAAAATTTCCGGCAAATTCTGCGAGAAGAAAACTATTTATCATCCGATTTGCTTGAAGCTCGGTTTCAATTGATGAAATAGAAAAATTTGTTTTTCAATGTCGGGAAATTCCCCAGGGGGGAGGTATGCAAGAAAACTTTTATTTATCCGATTGGCTTAAACGATAGAATATGAAGCATGATTTTCCAATAACGGAAATTCCCCCACACGCCGGAATTCCAGGAAAATTCTACATGGAAAATAACTACTTTTCATCCGACTGACTCTGTTTGTAAGGATAAAATTCGCAATAATTTTAAGTGTGATTTTCCAATGATGGAAAATCCGACCACGGTCTGATATTGGTTCTATACTGTTAAAGGCGCAGCGAAGCGCGACGGGTTATGTGCTTGTATTATATATATGGTTAACAAAATATCAAGTATTTTTAGTAAATGCCTTACTAATGGATACGCAAATAATTTAATAAAATAGAGCCGAAAAGTTCCCCAATTTGCCCTATTTACCACAATTTTCATAAAAGTGTAGGCAAATTTATTTGCCCATGGACATTAGCCTAAGGAAAGTCAATTGCAAACTTGGAGTTGCTAGAAAAAGCCTGCTGATGATAGGATCGATTAAACCTGCTAATTTTGGAGCTTTAAAAAGCTTGTGAGAAAACGTAACTTCAGGACCTTGACCTCGGAAAACGCTTTGGTTAAACCTCAGAAAATTTTGAAAAATTGGTTTCTTGTGTCAAAAGTTTTAAGTAAACCAAATTTGTATCTGTTCTTTTTCCTAAGTGTAAAATTACTGAGTTCCACTGCTTCAGCTTCTTCATCTTCATTCCGAGTTGCAGTCTCAAGTCCCAATCATTACTCACTCGCACTAATCCCAGAGACTCCATTTGCCTCCACGGCCTCTCGGACCAAGAAAAATCACATAAGCAGCATTTAAAGATTTGGGACGCGAGTGCAAGAAGAGCGGATGGCGGCGGTGGAAAACCAACAACAACAACAGACGATAAGCAGCTCGGGAAAACTGAAATGGCAATTGAGTTGTTGGCCTGAGCAACTGGCTCGCTAGAGCTCCTTGGCAACCACTACTACGACTACTTCTACTCCTGTTCCTCTAAGCATGTGCTGGACGTAATGGCGTTGCATTTATTAAAGGCTTTTGTGCGTGCGGGCTCTTGCCAGCTCTCACTCTGCTTAATCCATAAATGGAAATTAATGGTTTAAATGCGTATGTGTGTGTGTGTGTGTGTGTGTGAGTGTCGCTGAGCCTCTGAGCCTGGCTAATGGTGCTGTAACGGTACCGGCTGAGTGCCACTGCATTTGCATTGGGGCTGCAAAAATATTAAGACATAAATGTCGTCAACAATGATACGGCCATTGGGAAGGAAGTCTATGTAGCTTCGCGTAGGAGGAGGCACAGTGGAGTCCATAGAATGTTTTAGAAGGTGTGCGAAATAAATAAGTGGCTCAATAGAATAAACAAAATTTTTTGAATATTGAGCAAGAAATTCTTAGAAAATGAGAATTATTGTGGCGCCACACGAACTGTGTAAAAATTTTTCCTTTTAGCCTATACAGGATTATGAAATCAGTCATTCTGATGAGCAAATAAACAGTTTTATTGATTGTTCTCGCTTTTCTTATTTCTTAAGAAAAAAAAGTCAAATTCTGAAAATTTTCAGGAACTTCAACTTATTTCGTAGACCTTCTCTTCTTTAAGCTTATGAAAATACGCTTTTGGTAATTCAACAGTAAATTTCTTGTACACATTTCTAGCCTATCAATAAAATTTGGTTTAATGTTCTGTCTGTTTTTTTTTTTGTACCCCCATATCAACTGATTGGCTGGCGTAATGAATCCCACAATGCCTCAAATAGCTGGCCACATAATCAAAATCAAAGTTGGCAACAGATTATCGCCCACCTCTGCCAGTCGCTGGCCCTATTCTTGGGTCATTTGCAATGGGCTAGGTTAAGTCCTATAAAAAAATGATACCACAATTTATGGGCGACATCTAATGGCGTTCACTTCTTCAACTCAAGAGACTTCCTTGGACTTGGCAGTCGTTGGGTGGGGATTTGAGGCGGCGGCCCGGCCAACGCAAACATGTTGCATCTGCATGCAGCGCGTCTCATAAAACATAATCAAGTTCACCATTCACCAGCGACAATGGCACCACGACCAGGCCAGGCCAGCACATCCTGCCTAGAGCTGGCTCTATGGGAAGATTAATTTTCAACGATATTGTCATATTTTCTTGTCGCATGCGTCAGTTGTGGTTGTTGTTGTTGTTGTTGTTGGGGGCTGAAGTTTTATAAGCGTTTTGATTCCATTAACTCACACAGAGGCAAAACAGAACTTTTTGCTCCAAATTGTGGGGCTGGGGAAATGAAAGGAAGAACCATTTATCATATGGGGAAGCAGGATGGTCCACTGAGGTGTGTATTAATTGTTATCCATTTGGCATTTGGCAATCGCATTCATTGCTACACTTTGCCCAGCCAATGGAATTGGGTGAGTGGGTGTGTGTGGATTTGGGTGTGGGCGTGTGGGTTGCACTTAAGTGGCTTATATGAGCAATTGGAATGCATTTAATGGTTTGTCATTGACATTCTGGAAGCTGCCTTATGGTTTAAGCAGTTGTGAATGGATCAAGTTCGTTGTCTAAGTCTTTTGTTTATTGGAACTCAAATATTCAAGTACCAAGCTCTCATTTTAAGAACGAAATTCTTAATTTAAGACCATTTCGAAATATTGAAAGTGAATTCAAAACCGCCTGGATTGGATGACTATAGCATTTAACTGCCATAGGAACGATGGGTCGAAATTTGTAGTTTTAGTGAGAAATATTTATTTGTTTTCAATGCTATCGCTTTCAACCCTCGTATTGGTAAGTTTTCTATGATTTCACATTATTTCAAAAAGATTTGTCGAAATCGAACAACTATATAGTATAGCTGCCATACAAAAAATAGTACTGAAAAAAAGTCTTTGTGAGAAAAAATGGTTTATTTTCAATGTTATCGCTCCCAACCCTCATATTTAAAATTTTTTTATGATTTTACATAATTTCAATAAGATTTGTCGAAATCAGACAACTATATAGTATAGCTGCCATAGAAAAAACAGGACTGAAAAAAAGTCTTAGTGAGAAAATTTTTTTGGTTTTTAATGCTAGTGCTCCCAAACTTCTTAATGATCAATGCTACATGCTATCACACAATTCTGTCAAATTTGATCCAAATCGGATGACTATAGCATATAGCTGCTATAGGAATGATCGGCCGAAAATGTAGTTTTAGTGAGAAAAACTTTTTTGTTTTCAATGCTATCGCTTTCAACCCTCGTATTGGTAAGTTTTCTATGATTTCTTAGAACTTTTCTAAGATTTTTCAAAATCGGACAACTATATAGTATAGCAGCCATACAAAAAACAGGACTGAAAAAAGTCTTAGTGAGAATTTTTTTTGATTTTCAATGCTTTCGCTCCCAAACTGGTTACTGCTCGATGTGACAGGCTACCACATAATTCTGTCCAATTAAATCCAAATCGGATGACTATAGCATATAGCTGCCCTAGGAATCGTCGGTCAAAAAATAAGTTTTAATGAGCACAACTTTTTCGACTTAAACTGTAGCGTCTCTTTATACTTTTCAGATATGTATGTTATCTATTTCCAACACAATTTTGGAGATTTTATCAAAATCGGATGAATATATCGTATATCAAATTGGCAGCATGACGTCACTTCATAAATAGTTACGAATTGCTAGACAGATTCGGATTTTCTATTGCATACTTAATTGGCTAGGTCCATTTACATTTTCAATGCTGGGTCGTTTTCTACTTTTAATAATTTGTTTTTCTCTTTTCCAAACCAATTGAAGCTTCTTCAAAGTTTTCCTTCCCCCCTAAGTACTTCAAGTTCGTTGCCTAAGTCTTTTGTTTACGGACGACCACACACATCGAGACACGAAAACTCTCGCTTGTAAGCCATAATTTTAAGGGAGTGAGGGAGGTTAACATTGATTTCACTTATTTGCTCAAAATGAAACAAGCCCGTTAACAATTTGCACAAAACGTTTGCCCTCCCCTTGAAAAAAAAAAAATCGAAAACGAACCCAAAGATAAATAAACAAAACCAGCAGAGTGCGAGAGAGAGAGAGAGAAGCAGGCTGAGGAGGAGGTAGAGTAGGAGCACAACGCACGCCTGTTCGCATTCAATAAATAAAATGTCAAAACAATAATGAAATGAATTATGAGCGCGCATCAGCGGCAGGGCGGCGTGGGTTTCTGTTTCTGGTCCTGCTCCTCAGCCAGAGCCCAGGCAATTTCTTGTTGCTTTTATTTATTGATTTCGTGCGTATGCACAATCAGCACACACAGCAGCCAGCAGCAGCCAGGAGTAGTCGGCTGACCAGGCCGGAGAATTCCCCCAATCGCTTGGTTACAATTGTCAGAACGCTCGTTTGGCCAACGATTGCTGCCGGCCTCCGGCGGCCTTCTCGTAATGAAATGTTGTACAAGTGTTGGTGTGCGTGTGTGTGTGTGTGTGTTTGCCCTGAACCGATTATGTATATGTAGTACTGGGGATTACCCCAGCTAACGCCAGCGAAACGCAATCAAAACTTTCGCTGCCAAACGGAAAAAAAGCAATTATTTCGATAAAAATGACCATTTACTGTCGTTTTGTGGATATTGAGAGCCAATTTATGTGTATCCCATTGGGACAAGGGCTTGATGGTGAAGGGGAGAAGGAGGAGGTTGCATCTGTGAGATTGCAACATGTTCTGTGTGGCTTTAACTGGGTCAAAGCGGCAATGCTATTGCGAAGTTACGAAATTTTTATAGTATTATGAATGTAAGAGTTTAGTTTTTTATAGAATTTGTTACATAGCCCTTTAGAGTCTTAAACACAGAACGAAGAAGTGAAGCTTACTTGACAATTGTCATCTATCAAATCTTCTCTTAGCAAAGTGCTCGATTTTTTGACCGTTCGATCTTCACCATCACCACAAATTTAGCGACTTTAAGGACCTCTTGGTGTTCACCACATATATTCACCCTCGTCTATTGCAGTCTATCAAATCTTCATATAAATTTTAGGAATAAAAAAAGTTGGCAAATTTCGCGATTTTGTTTATTTGACTTTTCTGTTGCTTTTTTTCGTCTGCATTGCCATTTCGAAACTTTCCAACATTTGGGACTGTTCAGTCTTTTCTAAATACTCAAATAAAAATTTGCAAAATTTCGCGGTTTTTAATCTACACTTCTAATATATATGCGTTTTCAATTACCATTTATCCAATATTTAAAATAATTTAAGGTCCCATAGAATTTATGGCATATGTCACCTTTTATTTATCAACTCCTGCATTGTCATCTTAATATTACGCGCTTTAATAAATAGTCTCATAATAAGTTTGAAAATTTTGCGGATTTTGGACAATTGAAATAAAAGCTATAAAGCATATGTTCAACTCCAGGTTATCAACTTTTTATGTGCCTAGTTTCATCACATACTCTTTTCGCGGTTTTTTGGACTAAAAAATAGATATGACTTTTTTCTAATCGTCATGAACATACTGTAAAAATTTCGTGAAGATCGGTTCAGATGTTAAGACGCATATAAGGACAAAATATACAAACATAGTTTCTCTTTTTTTTTAATGTATGTACAGTACACTCAAAAAAAGTTGTCATCAAGGTGACATTATTTAGACATCAATTTGAAACTATTGAGCATCGAATCGCTAAGTAAAGAATTGTTTGCACAAAAATTAGATCACAAAATGTGTTTCAAATTGATATTGATGAAAATTATTTTTGGGTGTACTAGCTGATCCGGCAAACGTTGTTCTGCCATAAAAATAGTTTCTAGTCTATATATATGAATTTCATGCCTTTTTCCCCGTTACGACTTTGATGCTGGGAATTTTCTCTACTTCCCACCCACATCTCAACCACTTCCCACACACTTCCCACACACTTCTGACACACTTCTCACCCACTTCACATCTATGGCAGCAATGATCCTACTTTATGGTACACTTCGCCTTTGATTTTGAAGGTTTAACTAAACTGCTGACCATTTGTAGCTGTATTCTGCAGTATTTCTGTTGCTCCGAACGAAGTCATTTGAAAGCATGGATTACAGATTAGAATCTGGATCAGTGCCGATGAGCAAGCCGCCATTTAATGGTACTGGTGGCTTCTCAATTTCCTGTAGTTGCACTTTTCCTGATGCGCAACACATAACCGCGGACTCATTTTTGAATTTAAGCGCATGACAATGGGGACATTCTTCGTCCATAGCCCCAATCAGGACTTTCGGATGAGCGGAGTATTCGAATTTTGGCTCATAATCAAAAGCGAGACAAAGGAACTAAGCAGATGTAAATGCTCTTGTCTCTGTTTCAGTTGTTGTTGTTTTTGACTTCGCAAAGCTCGTGCCTCTTGTGACTGAGAAGAATGCTGTTGCGACATTCTGACACGCGTAATTTCAAGCAATCGTTGAAAAGTTCTAGCTACGCTAACATTTCGCTTGTGCGTTGCTGCATTCGTTCGACGGTCCAAATAGCCACCCCTACGTGTGGTTGGCATTGTTTACTGTAACACACACAGACGGAATCTTGTGCAGTGGGAAATAACGAAATAGAGTTAACAACCTGTAGTTCTCCTGCCAAATATATACAAAAAATTTAATTGAAATCAGTCAAGCCGTTTCGGAGGAGTTTGCTAACAAAAACTTGACATGAGATTTTAGTATACATATACTACGTTTATACACACAAAATTTATTGTAAGTATGCCCTTCAAAGTATGCAAACTTTATATTTATCCTTTAATAACACTGTGCAACTTTTTTAAGGTCATTTTCTGGTTACGCCTTCGGACCCCGATATTTTTGAAACTCCCCTTCACACCGTTTTGATACTATAAATGATTTATAATGAATACATGATAAATTCATTATTAATTCATTATACAAAGTGTTATCTAGAAAAGATAACTTTTATAGTATCAAAAGGGGTGTTCGTATGAAGTTGGCGTGTACTAGAGATTTGTTTATAGTTTGGGATAATTTCGCAGAAGAAAGGTTTTTCAAATTCCCAGTAGTTTAGTCGTTTCAGACGAAAAACATGAAGAAATTGCACTTTTTTCGAAGTTTTTGCACTTTTGAAGCACTAGATGCCATTTTTTGGGGTCGGTCTGTTCATGACTTTTTTCCTTTAGTTTATATCTTTAACTTAACTTTAAAAATATCGGGGTCCGAAGGCGTAACCAATTAATGTGTTGCACTGTGTAATCATCAATTTCGACGTTGATAATTGTAGTCAGATATGGCAGCGTCATGCAGAATATACACGAATTATTCACCTAAATTGTCGGACCAGTTAAAGGTATAAATCAAAATTTAGTGTTTAGCCAAAAATGAATAAATATTATTCTCAATTAAATCTTTTTCAAAGCATAGTATACTTTTAAAGGCATTAATCACAATTAATTTTGCGCGTATAAACGAAGTATATGATAGATAGACTTAAATTTTTGAATACATAGATAGATAGATTCTAATTATTTCACTCTCATGAATAACCCAACACTACTATGTATATTCTTCTACAACAAACAAACTCCCTGAGGAAAGCAACTAAACTTGAAGAAACGTATAGGAAAACAGCTGAGCTTTAAATTTTTTTACTGCCTCACATAACAGAGAACCCAATATCTTAATCATTTTTTGCTCTATTTCATAAAATTTCTGGTGGGCTTCTTTCTTTTGATACTTTCACAAAGAAATCAACTGTTTTTTGGAGACATGCTGCTGGTCTAAAATACAGTTTGTAAAGAGCAATAGATAGATATTAAACATATGTAAATACACCATGGTCTACCCTACCATTTTTTAAAGAAAGTGATTCAAATAAACCAATAAATTTGTTTCCTACTTAGGCCGTTTACTTATAAGCCCATAGAATTTGTATCTTATCAAATAAGTGCTTGACTTAATCGCTATTCTTGATTTTAACAGCGTTAACTCAAACGCCCACTGAATTCGATTTATTGAAACAAAACTCGGCTATTCGCTTTAAATTGCTAATCATGTTCCAATTATGTAACACACTCCAATTTCCATATTAAACTAAACCATTTCTATCAAATTTTGTGACCAGTTTTAGACTCCATAAGTGACAATTTTGTTTTTCTTTTACAACTAAAATCACAGTCATCGGCATTCAATATATTTGAAACACTAAATATGCCCCGATTATTATGTATTTTATGCCCATGATTTATGCGTTTCGAATTTTATGGTGCACTTAAGTGGCCGGGCCACTTAACCAATTTTGGTAGCCGAAAATTATTAGCGTGACGATAGTAAAGCGACAAATAAGGCGCAAATATTGAAACGCCCCACAGATGTATTTACTTTTTTATGATATTCGGTCATTTGTTGCTCAGCGAATTTGCCATTAAAAAATAACCAATATGTATGTATGTACGTGTATATCGCCTCTGACCACGCATGCATATTATTTTTTGTTTTATAATTTTTTTTTCTTTTTTATCCAATGCAAGCGGGTTTCTTTGGCCCTAGGCCACTGAGATTGCGAACAGCCAGCGATACATTCTCGTTTACACTGGGAAAAAAAACTTGAAAAACAAACAAAATTTTGTACAAGACCGTTACTAGAAAAAATCGCTTAATCAAACAAACAGTTAGAAGCAAGAATTTATTGCTCTGGAGCTTAAGAACTAGTAAAACTTGAAATAAGAATCTATTGTACTTATATTGAGAATGCGAATTCTTGTATGAACACCACGTCGGTATGGCTTAATAACATCAGACCTAAGAACAAGGTTTCCAAAATCTAAGAATAGTAATTTCCGAAAAATATAAAATCAAGTCTATCAGGATTTTCAAAAATCTATCTAAATAATAAAATTTGGTTCTCGAATTAAATACTTTCATTCTTACAGTAATCTTCTTACCGTCAATATAACTTTGTAATATTTTTCTGAGTGTACGCCACACCGTGTAAGCCTTATTTGGATCAAGATAAAAATTATGTATGATCAAAAATCAGTTTGACAACAAAATGCTTTATGTGCGCAATTCTTAACGCTGCAATTTAACAAAACGGCACATTAAGAAGGTAACCCAGATATTTGGAGCTTCCTCGTCGTCGTCGTCGTCATCGTCCTCGTCGTGGTCGTTGGGAAGCACGTTCGTGGCATGCTAATAAGGGCGGCGTACAATCATTTCACCCGGGCGAAAGTAGTCAAAGTTGAATGGCCCAGACGCCCGCAATCATTCATCATAAAATGCAGAGCCCGATCGGCAGCCAGCATCTCGACAGTTGCCTGTCTTGGTAGATCGGGGATCTGGGCTCTGGCCCTGGCCCTGCTTGTCCATATCTTCAACGTCGATCAATGCAAATTTTTAGCGGCAGCCTACGCGCAGCAGCAGCAGCGGCAGCGGCTCAAGAATTATTATTAAATTCGATATAAATAATATTTCCAACCGTTTTCCCCTCTCCTGGACGGTCTGCTGATTAATAAAAGACGGCTGCCGTTCCTGAGATGGAGATGGCCTGCGGTGCTTAAATTCTGAGGCATCTGTCAAACTGAGCAAAGGTGCACGTTTTGTATGCGCAGCTTGGTGCCTTGGTCCCAGGTCCTGGGACCCACCGAGCTGAATTGGTCTTCAAATATTTTTGAAAAATACTTTGCATATGTGTGACACTCGCATAATAACGCTTCAATTAAGCCCAGCGCTTCTTTGACACGATTTTCCTTTGTCCGAAAAAAGAAAAATAAACGCAGCGAAGCGGAGCCAACGTACCACCACTTCCAGATGCATATCAATAAGATCTGACGTCAATTTTGATAAGCGAACTCATATTATTATTGTTATTATGAGCAATATATACGCTGCAAGTGCAGCAAGGGCAAGGGGAACTTTATAATAAGCAGCAACAGCAGCAGCAGCAGCAGGAGCAGCGCAGCGCATAAATCCCTTCAAGCATTTCGTGGCAGCGTCGCGTTGTTGGAAGCCACCATGGCCCTGGATATCGGGCCACAATCGACATATGCTAAAGCACAGAAATTCCTGGAGCATACATACAACCGGGCGAGCAAAATAAAATAAGAATTATGCAAAAATTATGCAAGGCACAACAATTTACAAAGTGCCCCGCACAGTGGAGAGCATTTGTTTTTAAGAGGGTTGGGACACCAGGAAATTGTTAATAGGTTGGGAAATTTAAGGAAGTGATTATCCCAGCACACACACACAAATCTACTCTTGGAGTGTGGAAGACATTGAAAGATTGTACAAAGGAAGTAGAAGGGTTAGCATTCATTTACTTAAACTGATCCTATTACTGATTATTTATGATAAGTATGTGATTATGATCAAATAACTAGAGTTTGATTGGCAAAAAGCAGTAATAGCAAGAAAGCTAAAAATTGGACCTAATTGAAACTCAGATTCTGAGTTTATTTATTAAACAAGCCAATCTGTTTCTGTATTAGGAAATAATCCACGAAACTTAAAAGAACCCAAAATGTATCATATTTAACCGAACTCCAACTAAATTAATCATGTTAGGGCAAAATTTTCATGTTCTTCTTCTAAGAAGTAGATTGGAAAGCATATTTTAAAGTGAATTGTGGCTTCTGATTTCTAAATTAAGATCCAAATGGGCATATAAGCTTTAAGGCATATAAGTGTCTTAAAGAAACCTTACATCTTCAAGGATAATAAGCAATAAATAATTTGGTTGAAAAAAAAATGTGGTTTTTCTTGCCTTTGCAGGTTCAAGGCCTCCACGATCTCCACATTTACCATTTTGCATATTTGCTGCTTAGTATTAATGTGTTCCCTAACTTTTAATGTTAGCACATTTGCGGAGTCTATGTAAACAGTCTTTGAACAGTTTAATTAACATTGACGCCTCTTAATGTCACGTCGCCCTTCTAGTACTTTCAAGCCATTAACGATAAAAAACAAGCACGTGAACTATGATAAATAATTTCAGTTCCACTTGTTTGATAAAAGCCAAGGCACTTAAACTTACGTTGATGAAATTAGCTGAATTTCTAACGTCGCACAATTTTTTGTAAGCCGGTCTGAACCAAACACCTTCCAACGGAATCGGTTCTTATTTTTGTTGAGTCCGTCGAACCGGACTCCGTTTATTTCAGACTTCTTATATCGGAAAATTAGGTTCAGTTTACAAAATTTAGTAATTTTTTTTTAAGGACACAAATAGGCAAATATTGAAAATGTCTTAAGATTTTAGTAAAGTTATTGGGTTTCAAACAAAACTTGGATGACAGTTATTAATATGCGTTTGGTATGTATTCGTTATCTTCTGACCAAAAAAAGTTTTGCTGCTAATTGCAGACATGCTGAAGCGCCAAAAAGAAATTCTTAGTTCAACTTAAATGACTTAACATCTGATTGCGAAGCAGAGAAGTTTATGAAAGCAATAAACAATTATCAAGTATAAACAATGGGCGTATTCAGCAGATAATTCCGATTAGCGATTACCGATTTGCGATTACTGATGAGTCTCTGCTGAATAGATTTGATTGCAGACATTAAGATATCCGTTGGCTTTAGTACTTTTTATCAATGGAAAATTCTCACACCAAATCTCCAATATTTATGGATTTGTTGAATTGAAAGTTTTATATGAATGTCTGAATGTCAACAATCATTCGTTTTTTTTTCGATCTCTATTCAGAAAACATAATTGTCAATTTTTCTAGTCCCAATCGGCAATCACTGTATTCAGCAGGTAAAATCGGCAATCATAAATCACAAATCGTAAATCGGAATTATCTGCTGAATACGCCCAATGATCAAGTATAAAAGTTATAAAATCCTTCGAAAATTGTATAGAAGAACAAACATCAATAAATGTTTTTAAATTTTGAAAAATGTAAAATCGGCTACAAAGTCCCAAAGGGTCAAGCTAAGCTTTTGAAATGTGTAAAATGTGAGGACTTAAAAAAATTTTTGCATTTGGCTGGCTCGAGGTCGGTGGAGAGTTACAATTTAATGTAATCAACACACATCAACAGAGATTAATTACAACAATTTGGAATAGCAATTGGTATGTCTGTACAACGATCGCTGTTTCAAAGATAACCACATCTTATCATCAGCAGACTTTTGTATTGCATATTTACATTCAAACGACCACACAGACTCCCTTATAAATCTTGATATCGCCGAATAACGAGTTGGGGACTCCAATTTGCTATGGGACGAGACCACGATTCAGCCGATTGCGGAGCTCAAAGATAAAAGAAATTAATTACAACAGCCAGCCAAATGCAAAAATTTTGACAAATAGACAGGTCGCTAAAACCCATATACGGACTTAAAAATATTTCATTAACGATACTAGCTGTTCCAGAAACTCTCGTATTAGTTGAACGAGCCGTTTCAACACTCAAGTTTGTTTTTTTCTGATCTAAGAGAATATAGATGAACAGCTCCTAATTAATTTACTTAAAATAAGCATGAAAAGTTCTTCATGTCAGCCATAAAAACTCAAAACAAAGCGCTTTTCGGCTTCCCTTAACCGAAAATGTGCTACTATCGCAAACTGTGAGAATGTTAGTTGAAAAGGTTGCACACTCAAGAGAGCGCCAGGGTTTTGCATTAACAGATAGCGAGTCAGCGTAAAAGAGAACGAGAGAGCGCATAGAGCTTGTTGCACACATCCACATATTTAGCCGTGCCTAGGCTGTAAGCTAACACACCGATGCATACATATGAAGAAGACCTTTTGAATGCGTGAATTATGCCAAAAGGTCCGAGATAAACCCGAGGGGAAAATAAATACAGATATCTGTTTTTCTCCTCTCACAACCAAAGAGAGGTGGAGAGCGCAGTTAAAGGTTGTTTCGTTACCTCTTCTTAAAGTGGCCTCGCGAAAGCGATCGTTCCCTGACACAGGCAAACCTTCGATGTAAGTCCAAATCCTTGAATTTAGGGGTTCCAGGAACTAGCCCGAGAACCAAACCTTTGACTTTATAACGAATAAAATCGGAAAATGGAAAATATATGTATTGCGCTTTTTGTATGATTAAGGTGCAGATAGATATGAAGATAGATATGGAGATAGATATAAGCAATGGAGGAGGAGATTGCGTGGTGCACTGCACGGCAGACCTGATAATGGTGAGTCTAAGCCAGTAACAATAACTTTTCATAAATCTGGGAGTTTAATTCTCTAGGTATCCTAAAAAAAGCTACTATGTACCACATGCAGCCCCAGAAGTAAAAAATAAAGTTCGATTATTATTGAGAGTTGTGACTAACAATTATTATATAAGTTTTTGTAACTTGAAGCCTTTGAAAATTTCCACATATATAAACAAACAATGAAGAATGTCTGTCTTTTGGCAGGAGAGGAGTTGATTCAGAGTCTTAGTTATCGTGCAAATAATTTTAATAATTGCTCTCTTTTCCGTTTGACCCACGTGACGCGACTGCGACCATTGATCGGTTGGGAAGCTTTTCGCCCTTACCTTGCTTGGCCAGTATAATCTATAATCTACACCGCTTCGCATTTCAAAATATAGAAATTAGATAGTTGTGGGCCCTTCCGTTATGCAACATACTCTTTTCAACTTCTCATTAATCTTGGGACACTGTGCCCCATCGATTTGTGGAATAGATAAAATTTGACGTTTTGATCGATATTTATTGTTGCCTTAACTTGCTGTTTTCGAGTATGACGATGTGGTCATCTTGTAAAGCAATCGCTTGCCTGATCTTCGACAGAAGCTTGGTCCAATTGCGAAAAGGGGAGGTGCGGGCGTGTGTTTAGTGATTTAGGATTTCATTTGTTTAGACGTACTTTTCTCCCGGTGGTGGGGGTGGGGGGTAAAACAATTTGTTTGCTTTGGTCAGCGACAAGCTCGGGCTCTTCGCATTGCTGCACTCTTCGGAATACATTTGTAGTAATCATGCGTTATCGTCGCATTTGGACATTTTAAAAGGTCATAACTTAAAACCTTATCGCCCCGGGCAGACATACACGGCGACACACACTGAGTCGCAAGACATGCGACATGCGAGCGACTCACTCACCCAAAAGTAGCCGAAATTGAGCGCAAGAGCAAAAGGATAACACGAAATGCCAATGCAGTCAAGACACGCAAACTGCGCCAGCGAGAGACAGAGAGGGAGAGTGCTGCTCAAGTGGACCAGGCCAGAGAAGATGCCACCATTACATTCCATTGAGCGTACCCCCGATAATGAGCCAGACACACTCAAACGCACACAATAGAATTCAACAAAAACACAGGACACACTTACTGGAGACGTAGCGCTAAAAGCGAAATGATAAGCTGACAGCTCCGTGGTCGGACGACTCGTCGTAGTACCTTAGGTGGTGGCACTTCCTTTGGCAAAAAAAAAAAAGTAAAATAAAATCTGCGGCGTCGGCGGCATTTTTATGATAGCCACAACGGGGGGCCCAACTGAATGGCCAACGAGTCTGAGTCGGGATTGGATTGTGACTCAGACAGGCGCTTACCTTTAGGGTGCGGCCAAAAAAAACCATGTACATTAGAGAATCCCCCAGCACCAGATGGAATTAAATTTGTTTCTGCCGAAAAGCCGACACATCGAACAGAATATTATGGATTTTGTATTCCGCTTAACTAAAATTTTATTGCTAATTAAATTTGGATTTGGGAAAAATTATTTGTCAGCCTGCTGAATGGGCTTCTCGCATTTACGCTTTGGTTTTCGGTGACGATTAATAAACCTGCCAGGCCCATGAGGCTGATGTTTATGTATTTTTGGTATTCGCACTGGTTCAACCTTGCATTTACGCTTCAAGCGACGCCAGTAGTCGTAATCTCTGGGTCCTTTGATCGGTGACAAGGGTATCTTAAGGGGTCCTTTTTTACGTGTGGCCATACATCTTCTAACCAGTTGGATCATGGACGAAAGCCCAACTAACTGGCGAAGCCAAGTCTGTGGTGCGGACATGATGGAACTGTAAATTTGAACAAAATTTAGATTTTAATATAATTGATTCCAGCTCGGCTATGAAATAAAATGAAAATGTTTCAGGTGAGGCAAGGATGAGGAATTTTTAATGGCATTTAACGAAAACCTACTGGGTCTTATTAAAACTCGTTGACCTTGAGCCGGCTATGCAAGCCCTTTTTAAGACGTTAACACAACCGATCATCTTCGTTAGCTATTACTGCAAAGCCTAAAAATTTCACAGAAGGTTTGGTCCGAAGGTTGAACCTGACGTAAGGTATTAGATTCGGTTCTACGGTCGATTCCTTCACTTAACCGTGGTTCATTACATCTGAATTTTTTTTCCAAATGATTTGATATGTCTATCAGTAGGTTTGGCGGTGATTCCGGATGATTTTCGTGTGGAAATGGATCTTCACGTCTGGTTTTGTGATAGTTTGAGCTAATAGTAGCTTAAAATGCCTATTTTGACACTTCTTCTTAGGGGCGTTTTGTGACCCAAGAGAGTCAATACAAAAGAATGGAATCCCTACAAAACGCGTATAAAACTGTATTCTAAAATTAATAAAAATTTAGACGTGGTCAGACTTATGCTGAGCACACGAAATCCATCTAGAATCACCTTGGTAGTAAGGTTTGGTACCTTCGATATAATGAAAATAGTCCTATTTCTTCGTCATGTGTATTTATGCCATCAATCATAAATCCCCTTCCAAAAGTCACTAACTAGTCTACTACATAGATATAAGAACTTTGTATCGCCATGTTACTACCTGATTCTTGCTTTATTTCCCTTCTCTTATTCGTTATATCCCAAGTTTTAATCTGATTTCAAAAACAAATCTTTTGCAAATAATTCTGAATTTTCCGTCTAAAATTTGAAGAACCTTATAAAAACCACTAAAAAGAAGCTCCAGCTTGGTATCAGCTTCGGAAGTTTAGTTCTTAACTAAATTTAACCGATTACCCATCGAATCAAAAAATAGCTTGTAAGAATTCTGAAAAGTGTCACTTGGTATACAGTATCCTAAACTCCCAACACATATCTTTGCTTATTTCGCTTACTAAACTTACAAAACGAGGGAAAATATAACAATCCCCTTAATAAATATTCCGATCATTTGTCTTGTGGTTGAAAGTTGGGGAAATCGAGTTTGAAATAGATCTGGACATGATAAGCGACGGCAAGCAGTGGTGGGGCCTAGTTCGACAACTTAAAAATGTCACCTTTCATGTCGGAAGTAATATTAATGTGAATGATTTTAAGGAATACTTCCAAAAACTCTTAAACCCAGACGTACAGAGATGTAACATGCATTATGCAAGAAATCTTATACAGAACGAGATACTAGATAGTGATATCACAACGTCTGAGGTGCTCATTGCCCTGAACAAGGCAAAGAAAAATAAAGCTCACGGAGAGGACCGATTCCCCTACGATTTTTTTATAAACGCTTCGGTCAAATTCTTAGAGTCTTTGGCAGGAATTTTTAATAACACGATAAATAAAGAGGTTACCGAAAAATGCTGCTCTACCAATATTGTGTTTCCCATATTCAAAAAAGGAGACCCCAACATTCCGTCCAATTATCGAGGAATCTCGATTGGAAATGGTATCGCGAAGATTCTTAAGGGCACCTTAAACCATGGACTTACAAGATGGGTAAACCATTGCAACATGATGAATGAGTATCAAGCCGGTTTTAGAAAAGAATATTCTTCTGTTGATAACATTTACAATCTGTCAGCGATTATCAACCTGAAGTTGCAAGAAACGAAAAAGGTATATGGCTTTTTCGTTGATTTTAAAGCAGCCTTTGATAAAGTGCCAAGAAATCTCCTTTGGTATAAATTGCATAAAATGGGAGTCTATTCAAAATTTGTCAACTTCCTGGAAAGGTTATACGGACAAACAGAAGCGGGAGATCTGCTGTCGAGTTACTTTGAGACTGGAGTCGGCGTAAGACAAGAATGTATACTATCCCCCCTGTTGTTTGCGCTGTATCTGGAAGATCTCCATGATAGTCTACAAGGAGGATTGTTTTTAGGAGGAGTAAATATTCGCCTGCTCCTTTATGCGGATGACATCGTCATCTTAGCCGATAAGGTAGAAGTGATGCAGAAAATGATTGACAATTTGGAGAAATTTTGCGACCAATAGGGAATGGAAGTCAACCTATTAAAATCTGAGGTAATGGTCTTTAGAAAAGGTCGTAGACTAGCAGCAGCGGAAAAATGGACCTTCAAAGGAGACGCCATAAAAATTGCCCCAGATTATAAATATCTCGGAGTATGCTTTCCGCCTACCCTTACTTTCAAGGAACATATACTGAGAAGAAACGCAGAAGCAAAAGCCAGTATCAACTGCGTATGGAGCCCTTTTTTGGCAAACCCAATGTAAGCATCGGAGAAAAATGGAAACTTTTTAACGCTGTATGTAGAGCTGTTCAGACCTATGCCGCACAGGTATGGGGATACAGCTACTTCGAGGTGGTGGATAGTCTGCAGACATATTTCCTGGAGAAAGTCCTTAGGCTCCCACCGAATACCCCTGGATATGCTCTAGCCTTGGAGACCTGCGTAGACGATGCACACCTCGATAACTTGGATTTACACCTTGGATACGTAGGAAAAACCCGATTTTTATATGGAGAGAGTCGACTCCCCCACTTTCTTTCCGAAATAGTCAGGAAAAACGTCTCCTGGGCACAAGAGCTAGATAAGGTATGCCCTCCTCGCAATCTTAACTGGAAAGATGGCCTTCGCTCCGCTCAAGATTGGAATAGAACGAGACTCGATATAAAGGAAGCTCTTAGACAGAAGACGCATGCGGAACGCATGACTCGGAAAGGATCGAGCCAAACAAGAATCTACAGATTCCTCGACCATACAGCTGCCCTTAAGCTACAGCATCTTGCCAACAGTAATATCACATGGGTGTTGAAAGCGCGGCTTGACCTTATTACGCTGTCGTCAAATACGTATAATAGATCGATAAACGTGCCATGCCCAATCTTCAATACAGGAGAAAATGAGGATCTGACTCACTTTTTAGCAAGATGTCCTTGCCTTAAGGATCGCAGATGGGCGTTCCTTGGTAAGACATACCTTACAAAGCAGGAGCTACATAATATCCTTGACGATAAACATAGCGAGAACTGGGAGGGGCTGGTTTCCTATTTAAGAAAAGCTTTGGCTTACAGAAAGGAAATTTTAGAAATAATTTAGGAGGCGGCAAAGTCGAAAATAAAATGGAAATATTATAAAATGCGGGCGCATTAGTCCAAGCCCCGTGCTGCTGAACGGTCTGATATCTTGGGAAGACCAGGGAAGTCAGGCTTAGTAAGCGGGTGCGGGGTGAGGCAAAATGTGCCTGGCCGACGGACGGTTCGTGCAACCAAGTCGGTTACTTTAACATAAGATTCTCTTTAGTTTTTATACACAATGTTATGCATATCTGTTTAGTTAAATTTACAATGTTATTTATTTATTTATTTATTTATTTATTTAGTCGACAAAAAAAGGCTGTCAACTCAATTATACATACGTTATAAAAAAGCCTTATTGACTAAGAAAGCCTAACAAAGAAAAACTAACAAAATTACAAAATAACTAACAACGACTCCGACTCGATGGGGGAGTTTTATTTGCCCGTCCGGCCAGCTATGCCCCATAGGCTCATAATAATTTAAAAATAAACATTATTATTATTATTATTAAAATTAAATTGTTATTAGATCTGATGGAAAAAAGAATGTTTTCTCTTACAAAACTCTTTCGTGCATTTTGTCCCACTTTGGGATCGAAGTTTTAAAAATTACATTAACCTCATACATTAAATGATGCGCTGCTGATAATCTTGAGACCAAAATGGTTTCCCTAATGAACATTTAAAGTGAATTAAGGTGGTGGAATAATCCAGATATTAAGAGTATAATGGAACATCTCAACTGCAAGTTTTTAATTCTGTTCTGTAATTCGGTACTGTTTGAATTCCAAACTTTCGATTGTGACTTTTAGTAATTGGTTTTAGGGAACGCTGTTTTAGCTGACCTTTTTTTAAACCCAAAACTCCTTTAGGGTACGCCACTGTATCCATACGATTTCTAAGAAAAGATTTGAGCAGAGTATGAACTGGAAACTTGGAGTTTAAACTGAAAATATGGAATCTAAAATTTTCCCATTTTAAACCTGGTTGCAAAAAAGTTTGGACAAGTTCAAATGCGAATGTTCAAACTTGAATATAAATGTTCTTATAAGAAAGAAAATAGCAGAAGAAGAAGAAGGACCTGAATCAATTGGTTCACTTTTTTGCTCATAACTTGAGAACCATTCACCCGATCTTTATCATTTCTTCAGCAAATTAATTAATTTTGCTAATTACTAACTATCTGTAGAAGGTACGAACCGTCTATCTTAAAAACTGTAGGAGATATAACGTTTTTTTAAAATTGCGGGGGCGGGAGGGGGCGTGGCCAAAATTTTAAATAAACTTGATCTACGTGCAGATAAAAGAAGCATTTGTCCCATACATGTGAAACCTCTATCTCTTACCATCTCTGAGATCTAGGTGTTCATACAGACAGACAGACAGACAGACGGACGGACGGACGGACGGACAGACGGACATGTCTATATCCACTCGGCTGTTGATGCTGATCAAGAAAATAAATACTTTATATGGTCGAAAATGATTCCTTCTGCCTCTTACATACATTTGCACGACTTTAGTATACCCTTTTTACTCTACGAGTAACGGGTATAAAAATGTGTCAAAACATAATTCTATGCCATCTGCGAATTAAGCCGTAACAGAACCTAACATATTTTGCCAATATCATTTTAACAAAACATCTTGCTTAACATTTACATTTACAGCTGCTACGTTTGATCGAAATGCCATTCGTTCGTTTACCCCCTACCAAACCACACATTCCAAGACTTTCCCCAGCGTCAAACGTCTGTTACTGAAACGTAAGTACATCCTCAAGTCCTTTCCTTTTCAACTAATGAAGCGTATAAATGCACCTTTATATCATGAGTCGATAAATTCAAATGCCTTTGACTGGAATGGATATCAATGTACGAGTAATTATGACCCAGCAAAACAGCCCGGGGAAAGGAACATTTCTCCATTGTTACCATTTTCATTGGCAACCTTTTATGTAGAAATGAGTCGAAATGAGATACCCCAAGGAACGATCCGATTATTATCTAGTTTTCTAATTTTCGTCTCTGGGGCAATGCGTGTGTTTCTGTGTTGACATTCCGCTTTTTCCTGCCTTTTTTTTGTTGGTCTGTGACATTTTCTACGAAAACTCAATACAAACACAAACATATCGCGTCCCTAGATGAGGCCTTAGCACTCCCATTCAATGACAAACCTAAAATTTACGACAATGCCCAAAACAGGTAAACAGATCAGAGAAAGAGCAGCCCTTCAACGAGCGATACGCAGATGGCTATCGCCCTTTCGTAGAGTGAAGTCGGCACAGATGACTCATCAAATTAGCGTCCAGGGCGCGGGCGATAAGCAGCGCAGCGAAGGATTAGGAGTTGGTAAATGAAAAGTGCTCATATCATTTTACAAACACCGGGTCAAACCACTTGAGGCCTGAGACTGACTTGCGAGAGTCTCGGATTTGGTGGAGCTGGGAAAATCTGTTAGGACCACCCTTGGAAGCATTGTCAAGCGATTATTAATTGCCGGGAATTTGTTATTTAGTTAATTGGGTGGCCTCTTCCCCGTTTTCTCTTTCGCTCCTTCTCCCTGGAGTCCTCTTCTTGCTCACGTTTTACAGTTAGTCGACGCAATTATTCGTTCAATTTACACAGGAAGCGCTTTTGTCGCTGATGAACGCGGCACGGGCGATAATCCGACAGCAAAATATGCGAACGTTAATTACGCTTTTGAGAACGTTTTACGCACAGCTGAGAAGGTTGGGACGAAGGCAGCCTGCAAATGCGGCAACGATGCCTGACGGCTGATAATGTTGATCGCATGAATGATGGAATCGAACGCCGATGCCACAACATGAGCCCGACCATACGGGTTTTGATCGATTAGGAGGAATCGAGCCTGGTAGCCAGGCATCAGCCCCGGGTCCATTCGCACTTTGATTGAAAGCTTGCAAATTGTTTGGGAAAACGATGCACTTACGCCTGGCATCGATGTCATTGCCCCTCCTTGCGTGCGCCTAAGTAGAACCTCCCAGGTGCATTTACTTGCCCCCACACTGCGCATCGAGCCATTTATCTTGACCCTAAGTGCTGCATGTGGCGTTACTTTCGTTTCTGATTAATTTGGGCTAATTTGTTGAGCAATAAAAGGCCACAAGAGCAAAGGGCCCACAAAACAAAGTTGTAAAAATAATATAAAAACAGTTTGAAACAAATTCCCGTGATCTTCATTCAAAGCCCGGCGATTTATTAACACTTAGCCAGGCTCCGTTGCTTGCGTAGGTGGGGGTTAAGCCAAAGTAGGGCGCCAAATTGTGCACGTTGTTCCCGGTCCGGCCTGCGGGTTGCATTAAAAGCGGGTTTAGTATTTCGATTATGGAACTGGCCAGGCCATCAGCGGGTGGTGGCAATGTCCAATGTTAATGGTGTGGGCTGTTAAAAAAAATACAACAACCTCTTCTTAATTGACATGCCGAGCGGATCAACACGAATTGCGAGACCCAAAAAGGTAGCTTTCGTTTAATGTAAGCGATTGGCAATTTTAGCCAGGTGAAAAATTGTGAGCAAGTTCGGCTTGATTTCTTTATTACCAGATTAAGAAAAAGGAAGAAAAGGATCAAGGGTGTGTGCAGTATCAAAAAAGGAAAAACAAGAAAAACGATGTTTGCCACGGTTCGTTTAATTGTTTGGAAAGTATGAGCGTGATGAGCCCTTGACTTCGAGAGGTCATGTCAAGCAATTCTGAACCTAAAATAATTTGTATTTATTTAGTCCTGAAGGAAAAATACTTCAAATGAGGAAGTTGAACTCATTTTTGAAATTTATTAAGGTGCTTTTGACCTCGAGCCAGCTAAAAAAATCCCAAATAAAAAACAAAGGTCTCTATCCATAACAACATCCATAACAACGTGCTTCTGGTATTTAGAAAGAAAGATTGATTTTTTTTCCACTTCATAGAAGCAGAGGTAGTGACTCGTGATAATTAAGGCGTATTTAATTGAAAATTTCCAAAAAAGGAAAAATTTTGTTAGTTAGAAGGAATAATTAGAAAGAAAAATTTGAGTACGAATGCTCTTAAAAAAAATCTTTCTTAAATTTTCAAGAATTTCAATCTAGGAATCGAGCTAATTTCATTCTCAATTTTGTTCTTATAGACAAATGGAGTGAGGGGCAAACTTTGAGAGAATTGCGAAGGCGAAGCTTGTCGTTGTCAGATTTGAGCGGTCGGCCGTTAATTCATTTATGTTGAATGTTTATTTTTTTTTAGTTGTTTTTATATGTATATTTCTTACCTAAAATATTCCTAGGCATAAGTATTGATTTCTGGATTGAGTGTATTATATAAAACAACACATTGCACACTTACGGGCGGTTCATAATAAATATAATCATTCGAAGACGAGTATTTAAAACAATATATTCAGGGCTGTTCCCATTTCCGAGTGGATTTAAAAAGTAAAACGATTGTATTTCCGAATCGTTTTCATTTGATGTTCCCGAGTGAAATAGAAATCGATTTACTTTTCGAATGAAAGTTCAAATCGTTTTCGAACTATAATTCAGCAATGGTAACATAAACAATTTCGATCAGCACTGCGCATGCGCTGATGCGGAATTGCGAACAGCTCGGTTTCATTTCGATCGTTTTTGCTTTCGTCTACATGCAATTTCTGGGGTACAACTTTGAAATAATTAATTTTAAATCAAATTGAATGCCCAATATTTTTATGTTTATTTTAAAATCTTCTCAAAATATGACTTATTAATATAAAAATATTGGATAGATAAAAAATATAACCGTTGACATGAAATTTGTCAATTACTTTTCATTTCACTCACTCAAAGGCACAACTTTTAAAACCGAATAATTTGATCGTTTTTCGGAAACGGGAACAGCTATCAATTCCGATTCCACATGATTTGATCGAAATCGAAAACGGGAACAGGCCTGATTGTTGCATAAAAAAATTGCACACTTAATTGGGTTAATTGGTTTTAAAGCAAAAATAGTACTGGTCATAATCCAAACGCGGATTACTCAGAAATCCTGTCAAAATTTGGTTAATCGAATTACTACTTGTTAGAGAGTTTCCAAAAAGAGATTTGTAATCGATTGTAACGACGACGATTGACGATCGGGAACTATTTGTACCTACACTGAGAAAAAAACTCAGTCTACAATGAAGTCTTTTGTGGCTGGGTGTGCGGAGGCGTGGGTTCAACCCGTCTCGGACCATCTACCAAAAAAAATTTTTTTCCTTTCTTTAGAAAAAAATTTTGGCGTTTAACGGCAGGTCTCTTTGTCTTGTGCGAAAAATTTTAAGCATACACGCCAAGAGATTAAGAGAACCTTGGCTTGGCCCTTTGGTGCTGCAGAAGTTGACAGAGGCGAAATATTCTCATCCCAAGATTATATTTTAAGCTTGTTTAGTTATTTTAATTTTCTTCTGTCGGGAAAACTTATATATAGTTAGTTAGTGCTTAGTGCACCCCCACTGGGACTTGAACTCAGAACCTCATCAGTGTACTGACACTCGGCATGTCACTTTTTAGGCGCCACCAGTACCAGTATAAGAACTTATCTGGCAGAAATCTCAAAGTTGAAAATGATTCAACTGTGCTTTAAGCTTAGTACTCAGACAAACTAAATCGTCCGCTAGTTAAATTGACAACTTATTTCCAGCGTACGATGCAGTGTGACTGTTCAACGCCATCAGCTGTTGAATCAGCTGTTTGTGAACGGAAATTTTAGTTTGTCTGAGTTCGACCGAGCGTATGAGGCCTGTCGGAATTTTACGAAAGCTTTCCGACAACCTTTTTTGTATATGGAGTTGACACCCAGCCAAAGCGATTTAGTTTGTCTGAGTACTGAGCTTTAGAAAGATGAGGTTGCATTGCAACCGAATATTGTATTTTCTGTTTTTTTTTTTCAAAGTAAATCTTTATATGTATTAATATTTTTCAATTAATGATTTTCACAAAACTATGGGAGGGTTTAAAAGTTGCGAGATGATAAATGTTATTTTCGAGATTTCTAAGTCCTTAACCTTGGTAATTGAGTTCAAAAACTGGAATTACAGGGGAAAAATTCGTAGTTTAATTGAGAAAAAGTATAAAGTTTTTCGTCATTTTGTAAAGAAATGATCAAATTTAAGATAACAATAATTGCTTCCCCCATTGCAAAATGCTATCTATGGCACTGTTTCCAGGTTCTCAAGATTCTCGAAAAAGAAATTTTCAATTTACATTTTAGATTGATTTTGTTTTCCTAAATACCTAGACTTGAATTTTTTGTACCTTTTATCTTGCCTGGGTATGTAAAAATTCGAGTATATTTTACCTTACCTAGGTACAAATTTCGTTTACCTTATCCAAAACTTAAGTGATTGGGTACTAAAATTCAATAAAATTTTATCATTCTTCCAAATTGAGTTGTCGGCTATTAAACATATAAAAGTGGCACTGTTTTGAGCAGACAACAGTGATGAGTCTCTTAGTCAGGGAAGTACAGAAGACTGCGCTCCTGACCAGCATTGAAATAAACCCATGAAGTATAGGATACACTAAAGCGATCCGGTTGGTTACTACATATCAGCAGACTGTAAAAAGGGTTAGCCCAATAGCCTTAAAACTAAGAGACGAGTTTGCTTAGAAACAGACAGACAGACGCACGGACAAAGCTCAATAAACTCCGCTCGTAGCCCTGATCAAGAATATGTATTGTTTATGGGGTCGGAAGTTACATATAAATTTTTAGGCGTTGCAAAGTACTGTTTAAATCTATTATATCCTTTGCAAGGGTATAAAAAGAAGAACTTAATTTTTGAGAAACTGTTTTTTAGACCGATGAATTTGAGAAGGTCGGACAGAGAAAGGTAGTGTACTTCATTCACTACCCTGAGTACCAGCAGAAAACGGGACAGCAAGACAGAGATGCAAGTACTCTGTTGAGTCTATCTTCTGCAGACAGAATTGGCTTACAATAATCTTCATATTGGCTTACTTACCAAGGCTTGAACAAAGTTTTGACATTTGCTTGCTTAATTCAGAGTTGGTTATCCATCAAAATAGTTAAAAAAATTTTAAGGTTCCCCCGGTTACATAATTAACAGACTATTCATCTACTCCAAACTTACCAATCTTTGTCCCTTGGAGGCCGTTATAAGACCAAAAAGGGTAGCCGATTCTTTCTTATAAAACAGCAGATAAGCTCGATTAGCCATGGTAACCATATTTCAAACCAAACCCCTTACTTCTAGGCTCCCTCAGTTTACATCATTTGGTGTTTGAAATCCTCATACATATTTCAACTATTCATTTACAAAACTTAAAGATCGTGTCTAATGCCATATTTGTGCCAATTAATTTATTTCATAAAACACGATAACAAAACCTGGTAGAAGGCAGCCAGCGAGGGCCACCTGTAAGTTTGGTATCCATGTTCCACGTCTGCCTAATTCACATGTCACGTTCACCTGGCCGGTTACGGCTCCGCTGGCTCCTCTGGCTCCTCTGGTTGCAGTTTTCGGTGTTTGCCGCTGCTGAGATTGCGATAAACTGCGAAACATGGTTACAAGACCCAGAGAGACGGCGACCCAAAACAAAGACGAGTAGCCCTGATGCTGACAGACAGTTGGAGGAATACAACGAGTCTGGGACCGTTTTACACTCATAAAATTAAATCAACAACAATTTTATAATTTGGCGCATTAAATCAACTGTGGGCTGAGCCACCAATAACCCAAGTCCCAGCCAGCGCGTAGCTAGTCAAAGACCAAGGCCCGGCCACGTAGCACACAATCGGGCGCGTGCAATCTTAATGGATAAATTATTGAGCCGGCAACTCCAACTCCAACTCAACTCGTCGTCTTAGTAGGTATGAGTTTTGTGGTCCCCGTTCTCCGGTGTCCGCATCCTAACAACAATTGGCGGTGTGTGCGCTCGTTATGTCATAATCGCATTACTTACTTAACGGGCTGCGTAATATAATAATCATTTATTAATTTGTTGGCCAGGCCAATAGCAGGTGCCAGGGCGCTCAAAGTACGTGCCACAAATCAACGGGCCAAGCAGACCCAGACCCAAAGCAAACCAGAGGCCGTGATCGTTTAATGTGCTTAGTGCTCTGCCTATAAATTATATAATGACAGTGGAATCGTGTTTACAGTTTAAAAGAATTGTTAGATCAGTTCTGAAGACGTAAAGTATAGCGAGGGCAGATTGATAACTTAATGATGGAAGTAAGATTCCGTTTTTGCTCTTCCTTAACTTGAGTTTGGCTGCCCTCGATTAGATTGCCCAATCATCGTCATGAAATCATAAAAAAATCACTCAGACACGAACTATTTCCTGTTAATGGGATGTACCCTCTGCCCATGCTTATCAACTTGTGAATGTTCTCCTAAATGGGGGCCTAGTTAAGGCTTACACGAAACTGATTTATTTCAATTAGAGCAAAAACCCTCGTCCACCTGGCACGCAATCTCTTGTCCGCTGCCAATTGGCATTGTATTTATGCCCTTTTCCGCCTCGCCCCACAATTAACACCCGCAAAATCTTTGGGGCTTCCAGCAGCACGCCTTCAACTTTTATTTACCCAAATGGATAACCTCTAATTTGCCAGCAAAGTTTTATTGGCATTCAGCAAGAGATGATGGGGAGACAGGAGAGGGGTGGCTGCGAAAAAAAATGAAAAGAAATCCAACCACGCGTTTCACTTAATGACACACATAAGTCTGGTCTCGTTTTTGGGCTTTGTGATTCCGTTTTGCCGATTGTGTGTTGGCCATTTTTTTGTAGTTTTGTGCGGTCTTTAAGCATTTAACGCCTTTTTGGCTGCAAGTCAGAAAATTGGCATTTCCATTTCACTTAAACGAGGCGTTTCAAATGATCCGTTTTTGGCCACGAATTGCTGCTGATGAGGGGGCATTTAGTCGCACGCAAAGGCAAAATTCAAAAAAATGAGGAAACAAAATCCCCACAAAATGAAGTATTCATTTAACATTATGCTGTCACAATGCTGATTTTGGGAAGACAAGGGAGAGATGTTATATTTTACAGAATCAATCAATTTAAATAGTCAAAAGGATGTCTTTTTTTTAGTACGCCTGAAATTGAAGGGACTACTTCCAGTCCGGCTTAGCCGAAGGTATAGAATCCAATGTAACTGAATACGCGTATTTTTATTTTGTTTAGGCTCTGTTGTTTAGTCATTCAACATTTTAATTCTCGATTTGAACACTGTTGGCCGACTAATTTCCAAACATTTACCGGGCCAGTTTTATATAAGACAGCTATACATTATATTAATCCTATTTAGATGATATTCGCTCAAAATGCTGTACTGAGGTAGCGAACTTTCTACACTAAAAAAAAAAAATATAGAATTTCGCTATTGAATCAATAGCATTCTTTCTCAAAAGTGCGGTAAGTATAATAGTTCTTTATCCAAGAGCGAAATTCTTGATCCTAAAGTGAATTTCCGATACCGAAGTTCTTGATTCAAAAGTTTTAGTACTTGATCCAAATAATTCTCAAAATAATAGACGATTACTTTTGTTATCCTCTCAAAGTATGCGTTCCCTCCCCTTGCCAAAAGAACCACAATGAGAACGAATTTAGCTCGATTCTAAGAGCAAAATTTTTGAAAATTCAAGAACGACCAAATTTTTGTTAAGGTCGTTCTTACTGACTTTCTTACCAATGATGGATTCGTCGTCGCCTCGAATAGCAGAATATATAATATAATAGGTTGTCAAAAAAGTCTTGCGGTATTTTTTATTGAATTTTCAATTGATCATAAAATTGGTTATAAAATTGCGATTTAAGTCAAATATGCGCCGTTTTGTTCGATGACGGGTTCCCAACGAGATGCCAACTTCATATTGCCCCTCTTATAGAAGCTCGCTTCCCTATTGGCAAAAAACTCGGAGAGCCAATTTTCACAGGACTCTCTTGTGGCCAACTTCCGACTACCAAGCTCGTTCGCCATGGACAGAAATAGGTGGTAATCACTTGGTGCGAGATCCGGATAATACGGTGGATGCAAAAGAACCTCCCATCCGAGCTCCTGGAGCTTCTGGCGCGTCAACAAAGATGTGTGTGGCCTGTCGTTGTCCTGATGGAAGACAATTCGGCCTCTGTTGATCAAATATGGCCTCTTCTGCATGAGTGCTGCATTCAAGCGGTCCAGTTGTTGGCAGTTCAGGTCCGAATTGAGCGTTTGGCCATAGGGGAGCAGCTCATAGTGGATGATTCCCTGCCAATCCCACCAAACACACAGAAGAACCTTCCTGGCCGTCAATCCAGGCTTGGCCACCGTCTGGGCAGCTTCACCGCTTTTCGACCACGACCGTTTGCGCTTCACGTTGTCGTAAGTGACCCACTTTTCATCGCCAGTCACCATCCGCTTCAAAAACGGGTCGATTTTGTTGCGATTCAGAAGCGATTCGCATGCATCCATACGGGCAAAAATGTTTTCTTGCGTCAAGTCGTGTGGCACCCATACATCGAGCTTCTTTTTGAATCCAAGCTTCTTCAAATGGTTTAGAACGGTTTGATGACTCATGCCCAGCTCTTGGCCGATGCTACGGCTGCTACTATGCCGGTCTCTTTCGATCAATTCAGCGATTTTATCGCAATTTTCGACGACAGGCCTTCCTGACCGTGGCGCATCTTCGAACACCTCTGCACCAGAACAAAAACGTTGAAACCATCGTTGTGCGGTGGAAATGGAAACTGTATCGGGTCCATAAACTGCACAAATTTTATTGGCAAACACGTGTTAGCGCGTGAAAAGAGCTTTCCAAAAAGTTCTAGCGTGAACCGATGCGACGAATACAACTGGAACTATGCGCTTGCAAAAACAAGCTTGCGGAAATACCGCAAGACTTTTTTGTTTTTATATTTATAACAAATTAGAAAATAAAAATTTTTCATATAAGTTTACAATATTAAGAAGATTGGATTAATATCAATTGTCGACCGGTAAATAAGAAATAAAATGTAAATAGAAATAAATGTAATCGCGAAAATTTGCAAAAATTTATTATGAATTCAAGAGATTGAGAGCACAAAAAATTGGGCTTAGTTTAATTTGTAGATAGGCTCCAAAAACCGCGTAATATTTTAAAATCAGATTCTAAAGCACTGTTTTGTTACCATGGAGATCCCTTAGGTATGAACTGCACTTATGTATTGTATTGATCGTGGCATGATTTTCCAAATGGTTGGCAGTAAAGTTTGTTTGACATTATTAATATTTTTGATCCTCGTTGGTTTTTTCTGCTATTAAATGATTTGTCAGTGATCTTTTGACTATATTCTTTGAAATTGGTAATCCATGATATTATTCGGGGATCAAAATTATCATAATTATGGTTTCTTAGATATGAGTGTGGTCATTCCAAGCAGTTTCTAAAGTATTTCGCGGTCTTATCACCATGAAGGTCCCTTAGTTGTTAATTATGATTTGGTCCTGGTATGATATTCCACTTGGTTGGCATTAACGTTTTCCGTTATTTCTTTTTTTGAATCACTTTGGTATTTGTTTTCGCGGTTTAATAAGTTTTCAGTCAAGGTAGAATTTCACCTACCACAAAGTCTGTTTCTAATATCTTCTTCTATATGAAGTATTCTTCTTCTTTGGCCAGATATTAATATCTGAACCGCTTAACGGTCTGGGCCGCTCCTATGAGTGCTCGCCAATCCTTTCAGTTTTGCTCGAGGAAGCATCAGCTAATCTCACCATGCTTGGCATTATCTTGGCATACTGTCTTTCTTAGTCTTTCGTTCCTAATATTTCTCTGAAGATTTTTTAGTTCTACTCATTTCTGACTTGTTTTGATCTAATTATCCAAATGAGCTTAATCTGTTTGGGAATTTGAGATTTGATTCACCTGAACCTTTTGAAACCATGAATTTAAGGGCATTTTAACTCCATTCATGCAGGGCTTTAGTACAAACCACTAATCTACAAATGATCAGATATGACAAAAAAAATGAAAACATTAATGAAAATAAACCAATTCAGCCTGCAAATAAAAAATGAGTTATGTCCCTCACATGTCAAACGTCTATCTCTTACTATCTCTGAGATCTCTTCGTTCATACGGACAGACAGACAGTCAAACTAAATAAGTTGGCTCAAAAAATTGTGATCATGGTAAGTTAATATATTTAAATATTGTTGATTTGTTTAAAGTTCTTCAAATTCGGGAAGATTTTTTACTTGATGTCATTCATATTCGTTTTAAAGAGGAGCATGCCAACTTTGGGTAATCCCAATAGAATTAGCCAGGCGTGTAAATGGCAACGGACTGCTTGTCTAGTGGGGTTGCAAACTTTTTCAGTTTAAGGCCGCACTAAAATATGAAATGTTTGCCTCTCCTTAGGAAAGCATTCCTTAAAAATAGTTTGTAATTTTAATATTAAATAAATATAAGCTGGTATCCTTGGGGTGGTTTCATTCAGTGGTTTACAGGGTTTATAATTAGCCGTTTTGGTTCTCAACATGGTTGTTGCAATTTAACGAATTGCATCTCACGTATTTTGGGGTTTCCTTTACCTTACACCCGAATTCAAAATAATAATTTTTAAATTTTTAATATCTAAAGTAATATTGTGTTATATTTAAAAAATTGGTATTCATTTTGGTTTCAATTAAGCACAGACGTATATTGCGGGACTATCATGTCGATCAGAAATACCTCAGATATCCAAAGCACCTTTTGGATTCACAACTCATTGCCTACAACGCTTCAAAAAGGCAGCTAGAGATTTCGCTTGGCTTAAAGGATAAACTGCTTCGCCCGAAAGAAATAAAATGATTTTATAGTTCGGATCTCTTTACTAATTTTTGTTAACTTTTTCTTGCCTTTACCAAGAATTGACACACTATTAAAGGTATGACCATCACTTTAAGCTAATTAGTGGCAATAAAATTAAGTTTTTGCTGCGAGGGCTGACTGATACGTTTTTGCAATATGTAACTTTCCCAATACCTTTCTCACCGGCCAGGTTTAGAACATTGTCGCAGCTGAGGCTCATGGCAAACTTTCATTCTGATCGTGAATGTTGGCTTTCGGCTGGTACCTTAATTAATTACCTCAACTTATTTGACAGCTCGTAGCTGAGGCAACTATAAATAATAAAAATTTTCTATAAATCATTTATGAACTGCGTCGAGGACATGGACATGAAGTGCACTCTTCTCCATGGTATATCGCATACAAGCATGCGTTTGATAAGCGGACATGAGCTGCAAGGAAAATAGCTTAATACGCGCCAGCTGCCCAGCTGCTTGGTGGCTAGATAAACAGACGCCAGACGGAGCAACGGCTGCTGCTTTGGTTTGGTATTTATAGTCGAAAAGCGCCAAAGGCCGAAATACTCGTATGCAAAAAATAAATATCGCTCCCCGCACGCACTGGCACCAGCATCAGCACCAGCCCTAGACGTTGGCGTAATTACGAACCCGAACCGCGATATTGGAAAATCGCTTAACAAGCCAATAGTCTGAGTTATGACTGAGCTGCCGTCTTGAGTCTGGGTACGGGCCCTAGCCAGGGAAGATGTCGCTGTGCTGGGGCAGCTCCAACGGCAGCAATTTGTTCTTGTTGTCGACTTTGCATGTCGCTCGCTGTCTGTCAGTTTGCTTGTTTTGCATGCCAGACCAATACACAGACAATAATTCTGCTCCGGAAACTCGCTGCGAATGTGCGGCGGCTGCTTTGGCATCTGCTGATTAGAGCACACGGTGTACCTTCAGCTCCAACTTCATGTTGTGTTCCATGTAAAACTGCTGACAAAAACAATGTAAACGGCTGGCAGCACAGACGGGTTAGCCACCGCCCTCCTTCTGGGATCTGGAGGATTATCTACTAAATGGTAACCAGTTGATGGTTAACTGTGAGATTTAGTAATTAGAAATTAACATAATGAATGGGTTTTAGTTTTTCCTCCTGGGAGTACAGACTCGGAAATTATGATGGGGGGAAAAAAGAGAAAGGCGAAAGTATTTGAGGTTTTGTATATTTTCGATGGTGGCTAAACTGGAAGTGTTAGTTGGAGAAGGAATCTTACAGGTAGCTTGGCTTTCCTTCCATTTAAGTTCTGGGTCAGCGAGATTGAGAGGTTGAAAGAAATACCCTTTTAATCCTTTAATGTGCCTTAAAATATCTCAAACAAAGCCTCAGCCATTTTCAGTCTCTTTCTCTGCTAGGAATTCGAATTTCCGTAAAATAAACCATAAAATTGGTTCCGTAAATATTCCGATAATTTGGTGTTTATGGAAAATACTTTTTTACTTTCTTAAACTTTAAATCCAATCGAGTGTTTTTTTATAGCTTTTGCTTTCTCATTTATGCAAATTTCACTCAATATGCAAAACATAATCATTTTGTTATAAGAAGGAACGCACAGCATGGCCTGGGCCAAATGCTTCAAACACGCCCCAGCCTGCAGAGTTAGCTGCAGTGCAAAAACCTGGCTCCAAGGACCCAGAGCAGCCAAAGTCAAAAGTAAGAGCAATAAAGCAGCCAACTAAATAACTCAAACTATCACGATGCGCACAACTGCAGGGGGAGTGAGACACAAGGGGGGGAACGGACACACACTCAGGGCGGAGGACGATCAATCGTTTAAAAATTTAAATAATATATATGTTTGGCAGTCGGCAGGCAAAGCGAAACTGTAACAACCGATGTCGGAGTTGAAGTAGGTGGAGCAGCAGCAGCAGCAGCGGCAGCAGGAGCAGCCGTTTCAGAGTCGAAGTCGTGGCAAGTTCAGTGAGTTGAACGCATATCGGCGCATGCCCAGCGGCGATTTATGCTTAAAACGGTGTAGATTTTATGCCGGTGCCGTGGCCACAAAGGAGTGGAAAGAACCGGGTCCACAGACTGGAGACAGAATGAGAGCCAAGAAGAGGCAGCAGCAGCAGCAGACAGCTAGGCTGCTTATTAAGCGATCTAGTGATTTTAGCCAAAGCGTTTCTTTTCCTTTTTTTTACAGGTTAAGGAACTTTTTTGGACATGGCACGTGAACGTGTCGCCCGCCTCCGCCTACTGCTCCGTCGTCTCCTTTTCCCTGGTTTGCTTGACAGGCGGTTAAACAAGTTTTAGACACATTTTCCAAATGTGTTGCAATGTCAGGTGTGTGTGTGTGAGTGTTTGTCTAGGTCTACTGCACTGTTAAAAAAGCAAAAGACAATTTTAGATAAGAGTTGGTTCTAAAAATTTCGGTTCAAATATTGGTTCAAGAAATTGGTTCATTCTTTAGTATTAATTCAGTTTTAGGTAAAAATATTTTAGATCTCATAAAATTTGTAAATATGTATTAATCGATCGTGGTTTGCTTGTGTGCTTAAACCTTAATTGACTGGACCAAATTGGATGCTTCCTTCTGCGGCTTTGTTCGTAATTCTCTCCGCGAAAGTTAAGCAAAATAGAAATGTAGGAAAATTTTAAACTGATGGCGCTGTAGGCTCACATTTGGTTTTTCAATTCAATTTATTACACTTCACCACGTGGCGTAGTAGGCGGTCATTCCATTTGACTGCTCAGCATGTAAGCTTTCCGATTTGTTTTGTTTTTCCAGTAGTTTTTCAATTTTTGCATCTTTTTCGTGAATTTGCTTTCTTTTTTTTGGCTGTTCAAAACAGAAAAAAAGTTTGATTAGTGAAAACTTTTTGTACGATTTATAGGGATGTTCATTTACAGTTATATATTTGTTACGATGCCCAGAAGAGGTCGTACTAACATTGTGAAACCGAAACGGAAGGGTAACGTGATTTTAAAAGGGAATCGTCTAGATTCGGAATGATTGAAAGTCGTACGTGGCGGTCAGAAGAGTGAAACGAAGCTTCAATGAGAGTGAACGATTTAGAAGAAGAGCAACAGCTCAACTCGGTTTGATATCTTAAATTGAAGAAAGGACCTTCTAGTTAAATTTTAAGATTTGCTTCGGTGAATTTTTAACAAAGGTCCATTTAGACATAACATTTTGAAATAAATGTCCTCGATGGACCGCGAATTAAAATGAATTTACTTGCAGAATTCAGTTGACGGCCACCCGCGATTTCTTTCTAAAGGCATTTTGAAATTTGCAATTTTGCCCATACAAAATATGTGTAATCAAATGTGCTTTTCGAATTATGTTTTTAATTTAAAATAGATTGGGAATTTGTTAAAGTCTGCTGACTGTTGCTAAGAAATGCTAAGAATATGTAACTAAAGTTTTTCGAGTATGAGCACTGGGCTGGACCCCAAGCAAAAAAGAAAACACATGTCTCATCATTCCCAAGCTAATATTTGGTTTATAATTAATAACTGTGAAAATCCAAAAATTTTATTTTAATTTTAAATGGGCTCGAAACATTTTTGAAATAACAAATAGTAGTAGTCTTTTATTATTATTTTTTATTTGAATTGTTTTAAAATAAAATGAACGCCGACTATTTATAAATAAAAAAATATTTGATAATTGGCAACACTGCGTATGAGTTATATACAAAAACTTTAAAGGCTATTCGCTCCCTTTAAAACTTGACTTTTTGTACTTTTTTTTTCTGCGGCAATTTAACATCAAAAACTATCAGATAAAAGGATGGAGAGCACCTTAAAAATTTCAAACTCATGGGGTCCAACCTAATGAGCACGGATGAGTTAGATGAGTTCTTATGTCAACAAATGTCATCCGTAAAGAAAAATTGTGTCCAATGCACAGTGGGCGGAAATGCCGATTTTTTGGCATAAACTCCAAAATTAGAGTCAGAAAGTTGAAACTTCATATATGTGCTATTTATATTATTAGTTAATTTCGAATTAATTTTTTACCGTTAATTAATTTTTTTTTTTTTTTTTTTATTTTTTAATTTTATTTTAATACATTAGCTACTTCTAACTCAAATGCAAAATGTTTTTTAACTTCAAACTCGTTGTCATCATCTGCTGTTCCGTCTGCTACCTCAAATGGGGGTGACTCCAAAAGCGCGATAGCCTCTTTTGGTAGTTTGCGTGACTGACACAACGAATATCGACCTTGTCTGAATCTGTCAAAATATTTCGAAATTGCGCAAATATGCGCTTAAGTTGTCAGCTCTATATAAATGTTAACACAATAACACACACTTCTACATTAGCACTCTCAGCAATACGGCGTAATCTTGCTAGATCTGCTCCACAAAACACAATTATTGAGGCTAGGTTCTGCATGAAATATGTTCCAACAATACATTAAATACAACACGAAACAAAAGCATCTCAAATTTAACCACTTTACACTATATTTTACATACCTTAATGAATATTTTGCATATTTCAAAATGCAGTTATATATAATCTTGTAAGAATGACTAATAGTCAAACATTTACAAAATTTTCAACACATACAAGGCATAACTAGCCTTGCGCAAACAGCTGATTCAACGCGCTGCCAAAGACCAGGGATGGGCAAAAAAAATGTTTCTTTTATCTTTTTATTAAGGGTAGGCATTTATTTAACGGAAATAATAAAAAAATTAAAAAAATATTAAAAAATAATTTTGGACTTTATGCCAAAAATAAGGCCATTCCGCCCAATGTGCAATGTTCGGAAATATGTCCAAGCTGTCAATCCGCTCTGAATGTTAAAGGTGTGATTCCTCTTTTTGGCCAAATACGAGCCACTACTGCAGATATCTGGCGAAAATCCAGTTTCACAGTCTTTAAAACGCACCCAGAGCATATACATGCAATTTTCCTGTCTATTGTCTATCTTGTATATTGAAGATGTCCATCTTGAAGAGTTAAATAGTACACCACATACAGAAAAGAAAAATTCTGCGATTGCGCGAAACCTAAGCCTATCTATAACACTAAACAAACTACGCAGGAAGAGGGAATAGATGAAGCGGTGGAAGGATTGAGGGAGAGTGAATCGGAGGGAGGAATGAAGGAGGAGAAGGAAGGGTTGGATGTGGAGGATGCAGTTGAAGGATCTTAAGCGTGTGAATAAAAACATTTTATTTGTTCTTACATGGCAATTACATTCATATTGCAGTGACCATTTTACATTATTAAGCACATATAGACTAGGCCTTTAAAAATAGTTCAAAGACGTTTCATCTATTGTGTCAAGCGCCATTTTCACAGTCGAAAGCGAATAAAAAGAGGGTAAATATCAAACTTCTAGAAAATTTGCCCAAAATTTATTTAAGTCATAAAAATAATTCGGAAATTACTTGCGGTTACACATTTATTTGTATAGGCAAAAATTAAATCGAGGACATTTTTTTCAAAATTTCAACATCAAGTTATACTGTACAACCATTAGCGGTAAATTTTAATACAGCTATGAACTGTCTGTGTGTACGCGCCGTGCACATAGGCCGTGGGCACCCCCTGGCATCAAGGTTTTATGTGAGAATTTTAATACTTTCTTACTTCAAAAGTGATTCCAAATAGGATTGCAGTTTAAATATAAAAATCTCTATAAAAATCATATCTACACAATTCGTCGGACCCGTGCTATGCCGCGTGATACTTCTAGTTTAATATCTGACAAAATCATTGAGAAAAAGTCTTTGTTAGAAATAGTTTTTTTTGAGTGTATCTGTTGCTTTGCTTAGCAAATTAACACGCAAACCCCATGAAAACTACAGCCTGTAACTACACACTCGTATTTCTGTGGTGACACTTGAATTCCTGGGAAAGATCTTCCCCTCCTTCTCGGCTAATCCCTTAACATAATAATCAACAGCTAATGCAGAATCATTGAAGCAAATTAAACAAATCCCACAAGAATTGAATCCGAGATGAGTCACCTGAAAATTTCATGTATAATTTCGATTTTATTTATTATTGTCACTTGGCTAAGCTGCGGCTTCTACTCCCTCGGAAATCGGCTTTGATGAAGGTGTGACAGCTGCGCTTTTATTATTTTCTTTAACCTGGGCTTGGTCTTCGCTGAGCTTCGTGGAAATTGGAATCCCTAAGTGCTTGCGTTTGATTGATAATCTGTTTCAATTAATTGTAACGTAATTTCCAGTAGCCGACTTAGACTTTCCGCCACAATCTGTCAGCAGGCTGTCAGGTCAAGCATTAATATCACATTTCCTGTGCCTGAGAGATGGCTTACAGAAATTAAAAAAAATAAAGCAAAACCACTAAACCCATCCCAGGCAAACCGCAGAAAGATAATCGACAAGCGGCCGCATTTTGTCGCATTTTGGTTAATGAAATTCACAAAAATATTTTGCCGTTTTATTTGATTGCTTTTCGAAGGAAATCACAATAGTCTGTCGGGTGTCTGGAAGGTGTGCCACATTTAAAAGCCACCGTTGTTGTGTGGTTGCCACAACAAAACCATCAGGATAGCGGTGGCGGTGAGGTGACTGTTGTGGTGGCTTTTTATCTGTGGCAATCTTGAACTGACGCCTCTGCCATGTCATAGCCTGGGGGCTAAGCTGAGGGTTCAATTCATTATGTGTGTGTGTGTACCCAAATTTTCTCCTCTTGGAAAATTCGAATTGGATACCGATTTATCAATTTGCTCTCGTACCATATCTGGCCAGTTCTTACCGAGGGTGTTGGCCCAAGGCCGTTAAAACATTTGCAAATGTCATAATTACATATGATTTTGATTAAATTTTTGTCACGCCAAAAAAGTGAATGTCATTTACAAATCAAATATTGCTTTTTTTCAGGCGACACCATTTACATTCACCTGACAAAATCGACACAAATGAGTCGCTACCACCTGTTGGCTTAAAAAGTGTGTGTGTGTGCGTTTAGTGCACATGCGGCGTATGATTAATGTGCCAAATTGCAAATTGCAGCACGGCGTTTAACTGTCAATCAAAATGCTTTAAAATATCTTTTTATTTCTTGACATCGATTTGTGTGTGAGTGTGTGTGAGAAGAGACCTCGAGTCATGCGACATATTGTTGAATATTATTAATTTTTTTTGATATTGTTAAATCATAGAAATTGAAACTGGTTTATTGATTTGAATTGAAGTCGACGGGGAGCTGATTGTTGCACATTTAGATATGTATTTATTGGTCAACCAATTTTTAAAACATGTCCATAATTTAATGAATTCAAGTGGGGGTATGGGGTAATAGAAAAATGTAGGTAAATATATTTAAATTAAGTTTTTTAAGTCTTCGGTAAAATACAATTTTGAAGAGGTATTTTGAGTTGGTTTATTTGTTTGAAAGCCCTTGATTAAAATTAGTAATAAGAGAACAAATTGAGAAATCATTCAGAAAGCTCTGAATTCTCTAATTTTGATGTGAAATCGGATCTAGGCACATCTCAAGTTGCCCAGGGTAGAAATATGAACGATGATGTTCGTCTCAAAGACTCTATATAATCCATCTTAAGAAGTCGACTAAAAGTTCCAGGTCCTCTAGGGGAAGATCACAGGACTATCCATGACTTCAGGGAATAGATGTTATCAAGATGTTCTGAAATGAGTAAAGTTGTACTCAACTTAACTAGCACACAGAAAGGTATAAGCAGCGGTAGTAGGCAATAGCCGTATGTGAATTCCATACCCGATTCCCATCCAAGTCTGAAAACATTTTCTGAACGCCTTAAACAAATCAAGACGGGTGAAGTAGTAGTTGGTCGTTGAGGTTTGTTGTAAAGCGATGTCCCTGATTCTATGGATATGGTCGGATGCCTACAGTTCAGTAACCCAGTATGACTTCTATTATGGTTCTAGATAGAGGTGCGCGAGTGAGGAAATTTTTAATCACGTCACAAACGATTCACGAAATAAGTATCTCTGTATACACGATTTAAGAACGCATTACGAATGATCACACACGACAAAAATGTATCGAAATAAATGAATCAGAATAAATGTATCTAAAACTGCTCTTTGAATAGTTTAGATCAGGGATCCCTAAGCAGAGTGCGTGAAAACGTGACTGTGTCTCTTTCTAACACACAATGAAGTTTGACTTCTGCAAGCATTCGGTAAGATTTGGCAAGTAAGTTCGTGCTCCCGGAGCTATCGTTGGGAAACTCTGGTTTAGATCTTCATTGGTGTTCTGGACAATAAAGTTGATCCTAAGAAAGAAATGAATATTTTTATACCCGTTACTCGTAGAGTAAAAAGGGTATACTAAAATCGTGCAAATGTATTTAACAGGCAGAAGGAATCATTTCCGACCATATAAAGTATATATATTCCGTCTGTCCGTCTGTCCGTCCGTCTGTATGAACACCTAGATCTTAGAGATGGTAAGAGAGGAGGGTTTGCCATGTATGAGACGAATGCTTCTTATACTTGCAGGCATATCAAGTTTATTTCAAATTTTGGCCACGACCCTTCCGCCCCTGCAATTTGGAAAAAAACGTTATTTCTCCTGCAGTTTTAATGATTCGTTTGCCGAAGAAATGATAAGGATCGGATGAGCGGTTCTTAAGTTATGAGCAAAAATGTGAAAAAAGCCGAGTTAAAAAAGTGTTGCATACTTTTCAGATGTTCACACTAAGGAACGCAAGAGCACTGTTAAACATGTTTTTTCATGAGTAACGGGTATATCGAAGTCGTTTAGAGCCGACTTAAGCTTGCGCTCTCGTTTGTATTCTGGATTTAAAAACAAGGCAATGAACTGCAATGAATGGGACTCTAACCAATTCTTAACTAATTTTTTGAGTCACTTTTCAAACAGATAGATAGTTAGAAATAGTAAAATTAAATTTTCTAAAAGTAAAATAATTTTAAAAAATTTCGTAGGAACTGCATATGTTTGACTTTAAGTCACTCGGCTTAGATCCGGGGCTGTAAAAATAACACATGGAAATTTTTGCACTGCGTCACAGTGGGAAAAAAGGCTAAATTAGCTCGGATTTATTAATAACTTCTTGAAAAATGATCCGATTTTTGTCGGGTTAATTTTTTTTACGGATAAAAGCACTATTAATATAAACAAATAAAAAAATATTTTATTTTAAAAGATAGAAATTTTAATTTTTTTATTTTGAATTTTTTAAACTTATTCAGTATCTGAACTACTGTCATCTGACATAACATGCTCATTGGTATTCAAAAGAAGACTTATTACATCATGATTTAAAAGTTCGTTGTTTCTTGTAGACTTCGCTGAACCTTTTGATAGCATTGTAATGAAAGAATCAGAAGAAACAGAAAGGGAATGTGTCAAGTCCTCAAGTATTTTTGAGAGAATTTTTTCGGCAGTTATGTGAGAAAAATTTTCTAAGGTCTTTGTTTCTGGCCTCGAGAGCCTCTTCAGAAAACATACTAATTGTAAGGGAAAAATGTTTGATTATATCTGCACCATGTATCAAAATTTTATGCACAGATACAGGCATGTAGAACCAAGGATACACATCTACAAATACAGTTGCTGTTCCATATGACTAAAGGTGAAAGGCATCTGCATTTACTTCGTGGCCAGAAATCTATAGATTAATGAATAGCTTACACCAGTTATTTGCGCAGCTAGTTCAGGTTGCTGAAAAAACTTTCTAGCTGTATTTCCGTTATTGGCTGAACCTAATCCAGGCATACACAGAGGGAAAAAACCGAGAACATTGGACTCAAAACGAGCACAAACGTTATCAAAAAGTATGCATGAACGGGTTTTCTCACATGTAGTGTAATGTTCTCACTTCGATAACAATTTATTGAGAAATTGAGTTGACATTGTTCTATTTTTGAGAACAAGATTTGAGTTTATATTGTTCCGTATTCAAGAACATTTTAAACTCACCTGGAAAAAAATTTGATTGCACTTGGGACCAGGTGTGGGCGGATCACTCACATTTGGGTGGAATAGGGAACAGGGACATACCTCTTTTGATTGGAAGGGAAGAGGGGCAAGGCTACTCCGGATATGGGCGCTGCTGCTTCTCCACCGACCCATTGTGCCATAGAAATCAGACTGATTTCACCTGACTCGTTTCATTTAAGTTTCCAGAAAAACACAGAAAAATTTGTTTGGGCTTGACTGGGACTTGAGCCCAGTACCTTATGCACTCAACGTATGGAATGACGCACTTGACAATTCAGCCATTCAACAGTTTTACAGATGGACGTCAAGAGGGCTACTTATGCTTTGTTGAGCAGACAAGAGAGAAAGAGAGCAAAAAGAGAACCAACTCGCTGTCTCTCTTGTATATCTCTCTGCTTAAAACCGGTGTTGTTGTTGTTTAAAGTTTATATTATTCGTTTAAGAACTACTTTACTCATTCCAAGAACATTTAGAACATTAGTTCTCAAAAATTTTGAGAACGTTCTGTTCTCATTTTAAGTTGACGGCAACTTATTTTCTGAACACGTTTTTTCCCTCTGTGTAGGAATATCAACCAATATAGACATTTTCTGTCTCAGATTGTCATGTATTTCTTTTTTTTTCATTCTTCGCACGGAATTTCTGTGGCGATGTCAGATATTTTCTTGTTTTTTGTAGTTTCTTGACAGTCACTAAAACTCATTGCCTGTCTTCCAGTCTTTGATCTTGAGTTTATCAAAATAAGTTCACTATCTAACCAGTCTTTGTGGTTTTTTTCAAAATTATTTATGTCTTAATGGTTTTCTCTCCATTTCATTGCCAATTTTGAAATGAGATTTTCGATTCGCTTAGAAATTTCAACACATGACTATTGCTATAATTGGATCTAACAATAATATAGTTATTTACATATGAACCCACAGGAATATATTATTTTAAGCATCAACTTCCATACGCCATACCAAAAATAACGGACATTTTCACTGAGAAAAAAAATTTCTTCAGTAAGTGGACGAAGGTGGTTCCACTATTTGGACATTTCACATCACAACACATTGTACAATATTTAGAAACAACAATTAGGGCGAATGCTGTCGAATGAAGAAAGTTTTGCTCTACGAAAGTTGAATGTAATAGTAAAAATTATAAGTTGGAATATCACCTTTAATAACCACAAGTATTCTGCATGAAACACAACGACAAGTCACCAGCACATATCTTTTAGTTAAAAGATACCTTTGAAGTTAATTATAAACACTTAATATAATTTTTCGTTTAATTTGATCAATTTTGCGAAATTTAGCAGCAGTCGCACAAAAAAAAACGGGAAAGTTTATGTAAGCAGCTGGTGCAAAAGAAAAACAAAAGTGTTTTTGGCCTATCAGATATATTAGTAATCGATTACAAAACGAAATATGCACAAATATTTATTTTGAAAATTCAATTAATCGGAGCTAATCTGGCCGTTTTTCCCACTGTGTGCGTGTGTGTGTGTGAGGCCACTGACACGAAGTTCGTTATGCTCTGCGGTATTGTTGGTGAAACATTACTATCTTATACTGTCGGTGTGTCGACTGCGCTGCTGTGTTTGTATGTAGTAAAGGGTGATTCATTAAAAAGTGTTTTTATACCCTTGCAAAGGGTATTATAATTTTGCCCAGAAGTTTGCAACGCATAGAAATATTCATTTCCGACCCTATAAACTATATATATTCTTGATCAGGGCGACGAGCTGAGTCGATTGAGCTTTGTCCGTCCGTCTGTCTGTCCGTCTGTCTGTCCGTCTGTCCGTCTGTCTGTCCGTCTGTCTGTTTCTACGCAAACTAGTCTCTCAGTTTTAAAGCTATCGAGCTGAAACTTTGCACAGAGTCTTCTTTTTACTGCACACTGCTAATATGTCGGAACCGACCGGATCGGATGACTATATCTTATAGCTGCCATAGGAACTATCGGTCGAAAAGTGGGTTTTTGTGAGAAAACTTTTTTGTTTTTAATGTAAACGCCTTCCGCTTCGACAATTATTAGTTTTATACGCTTTTACACAGATTTGGAAGTTTTGGTCAAGATCGGATGACTATATCTTATAGCTGCCATAGAAACTATCGGCCGAAAAGTGGCTTTTATCAGAAAAATGGTTTGTTTTAATGCTGACGTTCGTAAACTCTGTTGTATTAAAACATTTGCAAGGGTATTAAAACTTCGGCAAAGACGAAGTTAGCTTGGCCTTCTCGTTTTAAATAAATAAATAAAACTTAAAAAATATCAAAAATGACTCTTGATATCACATAATCTAGGCGGACAGTTAAAAGGTCCGGAACGCGAAGTAACCTGCTCACCGAAATGATTTCTCAATAAAGCGTAGCACCGTATTGCTGAAAGCAAGTGTCGCCGAAAACAAGGAGTTCAATATCTGGTTACTAAAAGTCATTAATTATGGTGCGGTAGCGCTCGCCATTGACGATTATGATCTGTCCGGGTACATTTTTAAAGAAATACCAGCTGACCATCAACTACACCAAACAGTGCATTTTTGTAAATGTAACATGAATTCGAGAATATCTTCGGGTTGCTCATCGTACCAAATCCTACAATTTGGTTTTTTGATGTATACATTTAGACAGAAATGTGCTTCGACACAGAACAAAATTTGGATCGAACACAGCGGATCTTCATTAAGCTTTTACTAAGCTAATTGACTAAAATTAAAGGGGTGTGTCTCTCCATAATGATTTGTCAAACAATTCTTAACATTTTAATATCTGAAAGAAGAATGTTGAAAAAAATTTTTATTGAAAACATCTTTGTATACCGACGCCTCGACCCCTGGCTTATATGGCAAGTTCGATTTTCCTGATGGTAGTTTCTTACTACGAATGCTATCTATCAGATTGTGGGTGTACATCGCAGAGATCCTGTTATACCCAGTTAAGCTGTTCTTTGAACAGACCACCCCAACTCCTCCCAAGTTGGAAGTATACGCTCAGTGATTTTATTTTCCTTGTAAACATCATCATATCAGTTGGGTCTTCTGAGGGTTAAGCGCTTGAGCAATCTGTTGAGTAGAATTCCCCAAAAAAACAGCGTTCGATTCTACCTTGATTGTTATTTTAAACAGCGTTTAACACTTATCAGTCGCTTCACCTAGAATTGGTATTTGCCTCATGAAAATTTCAATTGCATTTTAAATATAAACAAATATAAATTTCCATCTAAACCTCAGCCTTATTCTCTTGGTTTAGTTTTTCCCCATTTGTTGCGAGTTAGGAAAATTGGAAAACTCGCATTTGTAATTTGTTGCATGTGTCAATTCATTCTTCTTGTTCATTTTCCATTTTCGTAGCTTTTATTTACCCACGCTCATTTAACGCTTTAGAATAACAATCATTACCATAAGAACAGCGTCACTTCCTTGGAACGTTGAACGTTTCGGGTGCTTGCTTACCCTTGCCCTTGCCCCTGCCCCTGCTGCTGGGCCTTTTTTTTTTTTTTTACAGAAATTAAAATTGAAAATTCCTTTATTTCAATATTTTGACAGTGACTTGGCAGCGCCTCGTTAAGAAAAAACAAAATAAACTCAAGAATGGGCAACGAAACGAAACGAAACACTTTCCAGTTGTCTTTGTGGAGAAGAGTTGGCCTGGTGTGTGTGATGGTGTGAGTGCGTTTGGCTGCTGGGCCGGGCCCTAACGAAATGTGCCAAGTGTCTGCTGTCGACTGCTTGAACTTGTTACAATTTCTTTTTCATTTCTATTACCACTTTCTTTGGCGCTGAGTGCTGCTTTCATTTCGATTCAAATTAATGAGCCAAGAATGGCGACAATTGCCATGCAAATTGATATAAAAGCCAGAGATAAGTGCACTTGGAGCTATGCATATGCAAATGCGAGGGGAACTACAAAAGATGGATTAGTTTGGAGGGGAACATGTAGGAACATTAAGTTTTCAGAATTTTATGTTTTATCTTATAGAACTTTTCTTAGTCCCCTCGCTCACTTAAATAAATTAATATTAATTATGCACTGATTAGCCGGGCTCACATTCCGCAAGACAAATAAGCCCACAAACGGCTACTGCCATTTGGCGTAAATCATTTGAGTGCTTAAAGCGCCAATTGAATTTACAAACTATTGACCAGGTTCAACCGAGAGATGGAATATCCAATGGCTTGTAGACTTACTTGTTCCACTAAATGCCTCAACGGGCTGCCGTGTATGGAACTGCAGCTGACTGCAGTCTGCAATTGCAATCGCAAATCGTTGGCGCAGCGACCGCATTCATAAGATTGCATTTGACAGGCGTTTGCCATAAAAATTATGCCAAACAGTAAAATTTACATTGACTCAAATTTATGACAACTTATCGGACGCTTGGCATTTGCCCGGGGCAGACGCTCGTAGGCGTTGGCCCCGACGACAATTCGCTTTCATTTGCAATTTGCAATTAAAACTAAATATATATGCCAATATCGGGTGAAATGTAGAAATATGGCGCCATTTGTCATTTGCGGCGACTGCACGAGTTTGGTTTCGCTTACCCTTCTTCTGTTGGCCAAGTCAAAGGGAATTTGTCAAAGTTGATTTCAAAGAAATTTGTCAAAAGCGGATGCAAGTGAAATGGATATGGGCAAGCTTTTGTCTGGGTTTTTTTTTACGCAAAATAAAATTATAATAAAAATTTGAAAATGAAGAGGAAGAAGCAGAGAAGGAAGATGCAGAAGGTGTGAAAAGGTCGTCGAGATCATCTGAGTCTAAATCATCAAACACAAAATCAAACCCTTTTGTTTGGCACCAGACCAGAAAATACAGGGTGAGACTCTAAATCGCTTATGAAATTATAAACTAAACAAAATTTGTGTTCGAAATGTATATTTCATCCTTTGCTCCAGCAAAATTTTGTAAAACACAAAGAATTTTGCCCAAATTTCTTATTTTCTACAATTAAAAATGAAATTGCAATCGATAAAATGCAATGAATATCGATTTAGTTAGTGGTTACCGTAGGCTAGGATCAAGAATTTGTGAACCTAAAAAATTTGGGATTTTTAAGTTAATCGTACACTGTTTTCAGATGTCATTTGTTCAATCAACAATAAAAAAATGCTAATTATGAAATACGGATAGTTGAGGGTGTAGCCGGGGGGCACCTCTCCCACAAAAATCGTTTTGAAAGAGAGATGAGGATGCCAGAAGCCACCATCAATGTGTCAGTGGCCTTATTTGCGGCAATGGGGAACTACTGAAAGATTGACCAGGGCTATAAGTATTCTGATAATGCGAAGACAGATTGTAAGATCTAATGTACTTCACACAATGGCATGTTAAATAGATACGTTAAAATCAGGGTACCCTGTACGCACTGAAAATTGCATACGAATCAAAAAGCCTGCCTGGTGGCGTCCCTTTTGAAAGGCAAACTTTTGGACATGACAATTCCGAATGATATAAAACTTTACGTCAAGACTCAATATAAAACTTAGCAAGCAGGGTTCGTAAATAACACACAATGTACAAAACATCGTGTTTTAAACATTGTTCAAAACAGTAAGCATTGTTTTTTTCATTGTTTTTATTGGGAATGTTCAAAATGTTTTGAACAGTGTTCTAAACAATTTATGTCAAAATAAAGAACATTGATAAAAAACACAGGCGTTTTGAACACTTTAAAACAAAGTGTGTTTCTAATAGTAACATTTTCAACAAATAAAAAACATGTTTATTAACATTTTGAACATTTAACATTTCGACACACGAAAGCGATAACATATTGAACACTGTAACTACAAATTGAACTTCCCTTACAATTTTACATTAAATAAATATTTGGCTCAAAGTATACTTTGCATTTGTGCTTGTGATTGAGCTTGTCTGATAAATAGAGCAGCTACTGTTTAAATTTCTGAGCAAAATGGGAAGACCGAAAAAATGCGATACCAAGTAGCTGGACTGGTAAAAAGACGGTTCATATAAATATTTCTGGAAATATATGAGGAAGGCAGCGTAACGGAACCGTCAAGAAAGCAAACATAAAGACTAAGCTGAAGTTATCGCGTAGGGAAAATTAATAAACACCATATTTGAATAAACATATGATTATACTTAAAAGGCATTTATTTTGTTTTTTTGGGTGCTTGCATTTTAACTAGTGTTAGTCCTCCTTGGCCGTTTTAAAGAATTTAAAGCAGGGTTTGTCAAGAAGAGCGACAGCAAAAAAAAGCGACGCAAGACAGTTCCGACCTGCAGGCCAGCGACTGAAAGCTTTTTCCGCTCTTGGCGCAAACCCCGGCATGCGTTCGACTCGTGTAGGTGTGAAAAACAAATGCGGTCCCTGCGGGCCAGGCGTGGCCTTCGTTGATTTAAAGACTGATCAGCACTTTTCTAAATTCTTCACCATCGGTCATCCATGGTATTTTATCGCGGCTCAGTATGACCAAATTCAAATTTCTGCAGTCATCTCATTTTTAGTCTTGAATCACCGCTTCTATGGAGATCCTTGATCAAGATTCTTAAGCTGGAAATACCCTAATGCTGTAGGACCTTCGATTAAGTGATTGCCATACGATATTTCCATTCCCTGGTAGAATCGATATATAGCTGATTACTATGTAGATATGTGTTAAAGGTACGAACATTCTACCTAAGCAAAGGCGTAGGATATGAGAATATTTCGAACTGCGGGAAAGGCCAATAACTGAAAGTATTTTTTCTTAGTCAACATTTGAAGGATGGAAGATAAAAGACTGAAAGAAGCTCAGCTATTCAAGCCAAATATTTATTTAATGTAAATTTGTAAGGGAAGTTCAATTTGTAGTTTCAGTGTTCAATATCGCTTTCGTGTGTCGAAATGTTAAATGTTCAAAATGTAAATAAACATGTTTTTTATTGTGTTAACAAAGCATGTGTTTAAAACACATATGATTTTGAACTGTCCAAAATGCCTAGTGTTTTTTATCAGTGTTCGTTATTCTGACATAAGTTGTACAAAACACTGTTTAAAACATGTTGAAACACACATGTTGTTTATGAGTTTAAAACATTTTGATTTTTTTGAACAATGTATTTTATGTGTGTGTTATTTACGAACCCTGTTAGCAAGTAATATATTTCAATACAAAGCCTACTAAGCTACTAAGTAAAACACAAAAAATTCGTCCGCGGAGATGCTTCGCTTACAACAGTTGCTTACTCATGAAGCCAAGAGTATTAGAGAGAAAATTTGCCCAGTCGACACCGCTTCTGTCATAAAATTGTCAGCTGTTCGCTCTCATTTACGCTCTCTAGATACTTTTTGGTCAGCTGTTCGCTCTCTCTGGATACATTTGGGATATGGTCGTCTCGCTCTAACCACAGAGATTTCCTAGTGACCCTTTGAAGTATCTTTTTGGGCACTATCGTTTAGTACAGAGTTCCCCAGCGATAGCCCAGGGGGCACGAACTTACTTGGCAATTCTTACCGAATGCTTGAAGATGTCTTGCTTCATTGTGTGTTAGAGAGAGACACAGTCACGTTATTGCACTCTCTTCTTGGGGATCCCTGGCTTAGTACAAGCAAAATTGAGAGGCAGCGCAATCGTTCTCTCTAATTCTAAGAGCTCTATGGCTTACTGACTGAAGTTTAACAAGTTGTCAAGAGAGTGAGAGAACGAGTGCGCCTACCTTGTTTAGTATACCTTGGTTCAGAGCAAGGTGAATTTACTACAAGGTGACGTATTCCGTTGTGGGGAGGGGTCTTTATTTTTTTCAACTCGCTCTCTCGGCTCTCTGAGATAGATGGCACACTTCGTTTGTTATTGTTGTAACTAAGAGACAACTGAAAATAAAGTAAGGCCCCTCGAAAGATAGCAGCTGAGGAGTAAGTAAATTCACCTGGGTGAATTATGACGAGGGACGTCTTCATGACCCTTTCGGAACGTACCTTCCCAAAACAGTTCGAGACAAATCTTCCAACAGTATTATTATTTGCCTCTTTGAACAGCACTTGGTGCCAAAACGAAACATCCTCTCCAGCCGTAATACGAAGCCGGTGTCGTGTAATTAAAAAACTTTTACTGTTGTTTTTTTAATCCCGGACATGATTGTTGCAGATCTTTGTGGTCTGCTGCTGGAGGCTCTCCATGTAAACTGCATCAAAATTATATATATTGGTGAGGTTTCAAATACTTATCTTTGCCTCTACGGTGTTAATCAGCGCATTTGTTGTTCCTCATGAAAGCTTTTCAAATGATTTTTACGTTCACCCTTCTTTTCGGAAATTTTTTTGCTTCTAACCTAAATAAATTCAATTACTTTTTGCGCCCACACACAAATTCAGAGTTCGACGTTCGAGTTCGATGTTCGTGTGGATCGATGTTTCGTCTCTCTGCGTACACACCGTAAAACGTTTGACGTCAAACTTTTGCGTGTGGTTTTACGTTTTTTTTATAAGGAGTTTTTTGTTTGCGTGCGCTTGTTTTAGTACTCCGTACCATGCTTAAAAAGACATAATGAAGCCCATCGTATAAATATCGAACAGCTCCACTTCAACAATTTTTTCAAATCTTGGACGCGGACGAAGTATGTGTGTGAGAGAGAAATGTTTCCTTTATACTGAAAATACATTGTGTCACAGAGCAAAATTCCCAAAGATCTAAAACTATCCTTTTTTCTGATATATCCTTTATAATCGAAAATAAGTTTACGTCGAAAATAACCAATGGATCCTAAAAAAAGATAGTCGAGTCCAAATGGATACCGAATATATCCTAAGGATCATCAAAAACTATCCTTTTTTTCAGTGTATGCATTTGATGCAGGTCTAATCAAATTACCAAAAATCTGCTCCTGATGGACAATAAAAAAGGAAAAAACCTAAGGACAGACTTTGAAGATTTTGAGATTTTTAGTTAGTTTAGTTTTTTGTAATTTGGAAAAACCATAAACGCTTTCTTATTACCTTTCTAATTTTGATTTGAGTGCTTATCGTAAGGCTAACTTAACAGACGAATTTCAAATCAAAAAAGTTTTAATATTTATGTCAAAATTTTCTTGTCACCCTGTAAACTGCAGACCAGACAGCTTTTGGTACGTTCATCTAATCTGTTTGGTGTTAAGTCCAAAGGAGCATGTGTAATTTGATTGTTTACAAGCGAATGATTTCAAAATGGAATCGAAGTGCTGGGCAGGACAGCACCAGCACAGGGTAGGGCAGGGCAGCGAATTGAATATGTCAAAGAGAAGCCAAACTGGCATGTGGCAGAGGTTTATTGAAGCGAGTTGCTGGTTACGCCCGACGAACGCAGCAGGAGTGCAATTTGAGTTGATATTGGGGGTGTCGCTCTCACTGTCAGTCTATCATTTTTATTAAATGCTCCGCCAGCTTCATTCTCGTTTGTCAGTCTCAGGCTCTCTCACTGTCTTGGAATATATTTAGCCAGAATTGTGTCGCGGCGCTGGTTAAAGGCAAGGGCAAAGGCGTCGTCTTGGTTGTCCTGGTTGTGAGATGCGTTTCACTCATATCCGGTTAAATATTCACACCTCGGCCGTTCCCCAAAAGAACCTTAAAAAAAAACCCCAAACCCCGAACTCAAAGCGAAAGACGAAGACGGAGACGAGTCGTATGCTAAAATTGCAGCTCTTCTGGAGTTTGCTGCTGGTTGTTGTTGTTGTTGTTGGTGCAGTATTAAATTTCAAACCGCACAGAGTGAGAGGGAGGGCGGCAGAAGCAGCAGAAATCTTGCAGATTTGTGGCGTAAAATTATGAAAATTATGTCTGACACATCCTGCTGTCTGCTTAAGGTCTTTGTTTATCCTGGCAGTGCGGCAAAAGGGAAGCGCCTCCAACACTCCAAACACGACAGCAATGGCGACAACAACAACAACAACGAAACCGGTGTTATTTGCATAAGTTGTTTGCGTTTGCTTCATTTATGCGACAAAGTTCGTTGCTTAAGTCTTTCGTTTTGTCTGGGATTTTTAAGTTTTTTTTTTTGGGGCGAGACAGGAAAAGGCTCATGCGATGGGATAATTGAAAGTGAAAATGTTTATGACAGTTAACACTTTAAAAGCCAAATCTGGTATCGTGGGATGGGATAGAAAAATGGGGAGGGAGGCGAAGATACATTATGTAAAATGCTTAATTAGTTGAAATTGTTCATTTTCTACTTGAGGCCAAGGTCAGTACTAAACGTACCACAGTTTTAGTTGGAACAGGATAGAATTAATACCCGAAAAAAATTATTGAAAAAGAACCAACATTCTAGGCCATAAAGCTTTTGAAGAAAGATATAGAATTTTACAAAAATTCTCTTATTGAATGTGAATCGGAATATGAAATGATATGAATATAATATTATCCCGACTCTACTTGTTAAATAATTGGTATCAGATTGTTACTCTAAGGTTGTTGTCTAAGGGCCGATTTCTGTTCTTCCAGAAAGCTGCTATGTGTCACATAGTCATCGATTTTGCACTGTTATTTGTTAGTTTATGTGACAAATAGCTCAATGTAGAAGATCTGAGTCGGCCCTTAGAGAAAAATTCTACTGTTTGCTTTGCTTAGCAGCTCAGGTTCTGCTTCCTACATTTATATCAGCTTTTTCAGCAGTTTTTTAACGACTGCCATTGACATTCGTTTATGATCATGGCCAAATACAATTTTTAAGAAAAGTTTAATCTTTTACACCACAGTGGGTGATCGACAAATAAAAAATAATTTTTTTATTGTTATTGCTTGCGCTATTAAAATACATTTATGGAGAGCTTTTATTTTAAGTCTTTTATTTATGCGTCATTAATTTGTGTACCCTTCCTAAGGGTACAATAATTTTGCTGCGAAATTCGGCAACGCTTAATGTTAGGAACTTTTAGGTTCGAGTTTTTTGGGAGAAGGTTTTGTTTAGCACCTGGGTTCGGACCTAGTTTTATTCAAATTAAATTAATTCGAAATTTCTGATATAAAATTTCTAAATTATTTTTTATTTTCTTTGGTTTTTTTTTTTTTTGCGGCGTGGTGTGGGTGGTGAAAAAAAAATTTTTTTAAAAAATATTAATTTTTTTCCTTTTAAATATGCAAATCTATAATCTATCTATCTAATATGGCAGCGTCATACAAAGTCCACACGGAATATTCACCCAAATTGTCGAACCAGTTTAAGGTATAGTGTAGAGTTTACCCAAAAAAACATCAAATAATGTTCTGAATTAAGAATTTTTAGAATCATAGCATAGTTTGAAGGGCGATAATCACAAAAAATTTTGTGTGTATAAGCGTAGTAATAAAAACCATTACAAAGTAAGGGGGGTAAAAAAGTTTACCTTCTATTAAGAGTAAAAAAGAGCAACGCCTTACGATCCGGTGGGGGTTATTTATTTTGTCGTTATGACCAGCAACGCCTCTGCTCGCTGCGTTAAAAATCGGAAGGAATTTCCAAGCAATGCAACTGCAAGATCTAAAACCTTCGTCGGTAGAAGGCGAAATGTACAATTGGAGCGTTGATTTAGCGTTGCAGAAATAGTAACTTTTGACCGGAAAGAGATTTTTGAAAAATTTCATGAAGACAATGATATAAAATTCCTGTTGCTTTAAAATGCGCGTAAAATGTTCATTGTAGGTATAAAGGGTCAATGTGAGGAGGGCCGAGGATTTTTTCAGTGAGCCGGAGTGGGACACATGAAGCCATGAACATGCTCGCATCACTCACTGGACTTCTATAGAAACTTTTTACTTGCTTTTAAGCACTCCCTCCAAAACTTTTAAAAACTTCGCCAAAACTTGACTACTGCACCCCAATACCAAGTCGGCTGGACTGGAACTCAATCAAAACCGAGTGCTCAAAACTGGATGGACAGGTGGGAGGAGGAGTATTCAGTCCAGAACTTGGGATGAAAACTTCATTTAGACTTCGTGATCATTGTAGTGTTTTCCAGGCAGAGGTTATGGCCATCCAGGAGGCTTCCAACCTTCTGGAAAACACTGCAATCCCAGGAAGTAAAGTATTTATTTTCTCAGACAGTCAAGCTGCATTAAAAGCCCTTGACGGCTTTGTTAACAACACCAAAACTCTTACAGAGTGCCGCAGATCTCTTAATGAGATGGCTCAGCACTTTGAAATTAATCTCGTTTGGGTGCCGGGACACTCCAACACGGATAAGAGCAACATAGGCGTGCCTCTTGCGACCTTTAAGCTACAAACAAAAGAAACTACCTATCGAATAACCATGGATCGATGGCAAACAATTCACACATGTGAAATATCTAGGCTTACATGGCCTACCCTTAATACTAAAAAATCTAGGGCGTTACTCCGTCAAGATAGAGTGAATATCTCTTTATTAGTAGGGGCCCTTACTGGACACTGCCTAATAGGAAGACAAGCCGCTAGGCTCGGCATCAGACACAATGACTACTGTAGAAGCTGTCACTCAGTGGATGAGGAGGAGAGTGTACAACACCTCTTCTGTCATTGTCCAGCTCTTAGTAGAAGACGACTTACAGCTCTGGGTCGTCCTTTTCTAAACGCCTTTTTTAGCCTCGCTGCTCAAATTTCTACTATTTTCTAAATGGCTTAACAGGGAAGACCCTCCCTCTACGATGACAGCGTAGAAAGGGTTGTATGGTAACACAACGGGCCTTCATTGGCCTAAGTGAAGAAATAGGATTCTCCTATTCTAACCATTGCAACCTAGTCTAACCTAACCTAAGCACTCTCTCCCGATGATTTATCGCAGTCCCATTTGAGGTTTTCTGGCAAAGCTTCCAAATCCGTTTCGGGGACTTCCGAAAATACTTCTCGCTGTGTGTTCTAATATATTCTGAAGTTTCACTTGTACCGAAATTTTAGTGACTTTCATTGGGTCCGGAACAGCTGCATAGCAGGGAAGAATATCCACTTTGTGCTTTCTTAAAGAGCCCTTCAACGTCTTATGTAAGAGTGCCCCGACAGCAAAATACCCTACACCAAGTAAGGTGGTTCCAATTGCATTGAATTCCTTTTGTTTTAAAATTTATTTGTATAAATGGGGAAGCGCACTTGCTTACGAGACTAGCAATTATTCATATTTCTGATCTTTAAAAGTAGGAATTGTTTGGTTTTGCCGATATTTTTGCTTTCCTAATAAAATTCTTCCTGCCAATCGCCTCGGCGATCAGAAGTACATGTCTTGGACGTGCCAGCGTAGACTGTTTGGTTGTTTAAAATTCTTCAAAAGGCAAGTCAACGTTTTAGAAATCAACTTGGCACAGAAGAACTTATATATTCCGCCGGTCTATATAAACTGTAGCAGATGGGACCGACACATTTTCTCAGCTTACTATTAGATTCCTTCAATGACAAAACAAACTTTTGCAGCATCTACATAATTGAGTCATAGCCAACAAAAAAAAGTCAGCAAAAATGACAACACACACAAAAAAAAACTCCATCGACATCATAAAAATCCTCAAATCGAAACGAAATGCCCAAAAAAAAAAACAGAAGAAGTAGAGAACCAAATGAAATCAGTAAAACCGCACAAATAAAATCCATTAGGTGACCAGGGACAGTCAGGCCAGTTCCCTCTTCCCAAATGGATATCGTGAGAGCTGGCTATGCCCCATCATGGTCTGGGAATCTGCCTGTCCCCTTGTCCCTGTTTGGTGTGTGTGTGTGTGTTGTTTTTGGCTCCGATTTGTCATTGTTAGACGAGTTGTTGTGGTTTCGCGGATATTCAAACGAATTCAGTTTTTTTGTGCCTTGGGTTGGGCCGCCGGCTGTGTGGGTGCTCTCCAAGATTAAAGTGTCGCTAATTCCGGGAATCAAGCCAAACAGGAAAACCTGTTTCAAGGCTGAGCTCGCGTCTCTCATTCATAATTGGCAAAGCTGGCGAAATGCTGGCGCGGATCATTTATGGCTCATCAAACAGACTGCCGCCTTACGGTCTGAGACCACCCACCGGCCTGGTCAGTGGCAGAGCTGCAAACGGCATCAAAAGTGTTGCAATGAGGCATTTACAATAGCAAACGAGTTAATTACCACTGTGCGCGGCAGCTCCAACACATGCCTCGACCTTATAGAGGAGGCACTGTCTTGGCCCAACATGACTACGAGACTGCCTGACAGGCGGAGGCAGGCAGGGGCAGGCAGGTAGCGGGGGAAACTTGGCCAATCTGCCGCATTGATCGAGCAAAAGCAAACGATCTGCGATTGCGTTTGGCTTTGGCTCCGCAACTTGGAGCTTGTTTTTTTTGCGCCTGCGCGTGTTCAAATTGTCCAAAGCGTAACAATTTAATATCGATGCGAGTGCGAGTTGGAGTTGCCATCTGCATAGCCCCAGCATCAGTCGCAGTCCCAGGCCCAGTCAAGGAGCTGGCCACAAACTGGGAACGGTGGCAACAACTTGCTGCTGCGGCTGCTGTTGCTCGGTTTTTCTGCATGTTTTACGTTTCGTATTTTATTTAATTGATTTTTCTGCACTGCACACACACTCACTCTCATTGGGGCCATTAATTCATTTATTTATTTAGCACTGCACACACTTTCGATGGGGAAAATTGGCCATGAATTAATCGTGCTTAACACCATTCTTGGCATTTTGCTCCTAGGTAGATAACTAGGTACATCTGGAAGCCACAAAAGAGTGAGGAGGGGGAGGGGGCGGAAGCACTTAGCTTACTTAGAATGGTGACCAAGTCGGGATCTGGTATGCATGCGTCATTATCGCGACTCGCATCATTAATAAAGCCATAAAAATAAAAATAAAAATCAACATAAAACTCCAGGCGAATTTATACGCTCGTGCGATGTGTGTGTGTGTGTGTGTGTGTTGGTGTCGACTCCTTTTTACAAAATGTTGAGGCAACTTGGCGGATTGGGAATTGGGAATTTTGGGTACGGTTGAAATCATTTTCAAGGTCAAGGCAGCCAGCACGAACGAAGTGCCAACCAAGCGAAACGAAGGTGATAAATGAAGTGTCTCCGCGCGAAATAGCCACAAATCAAAGGGTAGCCCAGGTATCATGCCGGTTGTTGTTGCTGTTGCCGGTGTCGCTGAAGTTCAAGTTCGCCTTGAATGCAAAAAAATATTGAATATCAGCTTAAAAGCATTTCACAATATTGTGCGAGCAAAAACACGCTTGGATCTTACTGAAGGTGTGGACAAATGTTGTATTATTTATAATGTTTTGGCCATTTAGCCATAAGCTTGATCATAATTAATCTATTGTCTAATCTTTTCAATTAAACCAATCAAGACGGCCAGACTAATGACCTTGAGAGGCTATAAAAAGCTATGATTGCAAACACTTTGTTTTATGCAATATTGAGAATTTCCCATAAACTGATGTCTCTGCCTGGCATTTGCAGTTTTTATAGGCAGGAAGCTTGTATGGATGTGATTAATAATAATGCATGGAGATGCATCAAAAGAATAGTTTTTCATTTCGAGATCTTCATTAAGTTCCTTTTAAATTTTTCTTCCTGCCTTTCTACGTAATTCTGGGATAAATCTGGATCTTGATTCCTTTTAATAAGACTTTTTCTAGTCCAGTGTCTCCATGTGGAGTATTTCAATTCATCTACTTTCAACCGCATTATCATTTGCCAGTTTCTTCAGAAATTAATGTCATTAGTAAAAAGAAGCAAAAGGCTCTAGCCTTGTGTCTATATCTACGAGACCGGTTCCAAATTCCAAGTTGATTTTGGTGTAAGCGTTAGGAATTCAGGTTGTAAAAATTTATATGTACATTTCGTTTTTTCTTTTCTCTCGTAATAATTTAATTTGGCTGTTCAAACAATTCTTAGACCTGATCTAGTAACCGCACTGAAAGAAAATCATGAATTTTCGTACTTAAATCAGGAATTTTCAGTTTTTAAGCCTCAATACGTTAGAAAATTCTAGATTTAAGCACAAAATTTCTTAATTCAAGAGCGATTTTAAAAAGTCTTAAATTCTTGATTTCAAAATGTTTTGGATATGTAAAATATCCAATCCAAAAATATGTCAAAATAAGTACACTCAGAGAAAAAGTACAGAATTTTACTCTTTATTTTTAAAGCATTTGTTCTCAAAAGTAAGGTAAGAGTCTTGTTTAGAAACACGAGCGACCTGCCCGTAGCTGATTGAATTTGAGGTAGCCTTATGGATAGTATTTTTTTTTTTCAAAACTGAACTCACGGACGCCGGTGTGTAAGCTCACTCGGTTATTTGGCATCAGCAAAACCTCTCGTCCTACTAACACTTGCATTGTACGCATCTTACAACGACAAACTGCGCACGCGATTTTTCCCTCTCAGACAGTATTATTTCCTAGTTTGCTTCCCCTCTCTCGCCTTGCCTCTTATAACCAAATTGAGAACGAATTTGTCTCAATTCCAAGAGCAAAATTCTTGAAATTTTTTTTTAAAATTATTATAGCGGTCAATATCGAATTGAAGAACGAAATAATCTTTAATTAAAACTTTTTTTCTAAAATCAATAATGTGTGTGCTTTAACGACCTTTATGATAATCAAACCATCAATATTAAGCTGGCTTAAGGTCTAGTTGTGCTTGCGCATAACTCCAAAAAGGAGGAACACATCACACCACAAGTAAAGGTCGTTAAAGCACACACATGTGTAAGAAACGCCAGGCACGGCGTTGTTGCTGAAACTAAACAAAAATTGTTTAAATTAAAAGCAACAAAAAACCCCGGTTTGAATGCTATTCTGTACTCAAACTATTGGCTACTGGGTTAGAAGCGGGGAGGAAATCTCTCTCACTAACACAACAGAAAAAGCCAAGCTGGGGAACACACACACACACACACAAGGTACTGGCAACCAACGTCGTTCTCATGTCTGCCGGTTTTTTGCTGTCAAGTCGTTTAGGAATTCCCAAACGATTATGGCAGCGCTGGCATGGAGTGGGAGTCGATGGGGCCAGTACAAGCAAGCGAAGGTCACTGATGATATGGTAGAGATACCATTGAAACAGCTGTATGACCAACTAGCTTCACTTGTGGTGTGATGTGTTCCTCCTTTTTGGAGTTATGCGCAAGCATAATATTGATGGTAAAATCAATAATTATATTTCTATTTTTGAATTTTTAACGCTCAATTTCGATTTCAAAAACGATTTGTACTCAAATTAAGAATTTTCAAGAGCGAGTCGCTTAAACATGAGCATGAGCGTTTCTTGTAAGTTTAAATCGTTCTCCTTTTTTTTGAGAGCGTAGGTAAATTTTTCACATTCTAGTAGCAGTATTTTTTTAGTAGAATTTTCATTTATTTTTAAATTTTTACTTAATATTAACATGATCAGTATAAGAAGTAAAGCTACGATAAGAATACTGTCGTGGTAACAAAAAATCAAAAACTAAAAAAAAAATAAAAAATTATATTTGGTGTTAAAACCGGCTTGTCTTACTGCCGTCAGCCGAAAACTTAACGCGTCTTTCCACTTCCATGAACCCTACACCTGGCTTCCCAGGTCTTCCCAAAATACCAGATCGTTCGTCAAAAAAAGCTTCAATATGCGCAAGTTTCTGTATCCACTAAATGAATTCCTCCTTTACCAATTGCCTATAACGTCGTGCTTCGAAGATGTAGAAGATGTACAACTTGCAGGCATTCCTCTCTGCTAAGACTGTCCCTTTTCTAATAAATTCGATGTATCTCCTTTAAGATTGGGCATCTTGATATAAAGTGCGGCGTATCTTCTCTTTCTCCCATATTGCATAATGAACACTCTTCCGAGCGATCTATTCAGTGGGGGGAGTAGTCTAAACTCAAGAGCTCTACTCTTGCCTTGAAAATTGCCGCAATTCCGTTTATACATTTATCATCGTTAAAGTAGTTTTTGGCTCCAAGGTTGTATTCTAATGCTTTATAGGTATCGCGTGTATCGCTTTGCCTCGCCCTGCGCTCCGCATTGTCTCGAGAAGATATTTTTACACCCTCGATCAACAGTCCATGGTTTATTTTCCAAGTGGATAGATTCTCAAAAAAGCAATTTATTCAGTGATGTTGCAAGAGAATCACACTTTTGAAAGAACTGCTTCTTCGTTTGCAACAAATACATAGCGATAATTTTTGACAGTCGGTGTCCTCATATAGCTTAAATGAAAGTATAGTGTGTCGCCATAAACTGGAGATGGTCCACTTTCGAGAATGATGGCATGGTTTGGTGTATTGATTGGAAGACTAAGCAATCGCTTTATATTGAGTGTGTCCCCATACTTGGGCGGCGTAGCACATTATGGATCGCGATATTGCTTCAAAGACTTTAAAGTTTGCGCTAATTTTTACATTTTTTTTTTGCTATGAAGGAACTCCATCTTGATAGCTAGTCTGGCATCTTTGGGTTTATGTCGCACATGTTTGGTGAAACTCATGAGGAATATTCTTAAAGAAAGCCGATCTTGAATTTTGTTAAAATATTAACATCGCTGATTAAAAGCTTTTCGTTTTATCTTAATACCATGAAATTCTTTACCACATTGTGTAGTTCAGAAATGGCCAGAGCCAGGTTAGGGCCGCGTCAATACCAATACAAATGAAGAAAATATTTCTCAATCAATAAAAATCTTAAGAAATGGAAATAAAACAAACGAAATAATTTTCAATAATCTACATTAAAGACGAAGCAAAAAATATTTCTTGTAAACTTCGAAATTTTAAGAGGCTCTACTATGAGAAAGAGAAGAGAGAGCTCATATGAAGTTGTTGTTGCACTACTCTAAGCCCTAAGCTATGCGTTAGGACTATAAACGGGGCTATCTCCATGCGAAAAATTACAAAGAGTGCGCGTCGTGAGCATAGGTCCAGGGCACCCCAGTTCAGTTTATCAATTTCGACTGGATTTAAGTGAAGAACCAAATTCATGATATTTTTTAAATCAGCTTTCCTTTATTATTCTCAAATCTTCCCTAGAAACAGAAGAGTTTTGTAAAAACTTACTCTGTCGTTGATGTCCCAATGCTTGATTTGCTTAACTGAAGTTTGTTGTGCAGTGTTTGCCGTTCTGATTCGGCGTTAACCTTTGGCTCTCTCTCTCGTGCGAAAATTTCAATCCCCCAAGCCAAAAGATTGAGAGAAGCTGGACTCGGCCCTTTGTGGTTGTATAACTAAGGATTTTTATTTATTTTGAATTGTAAAACGGTTTACTCAAACTCTCCACTTGAAGTCTATGTTTTCTTTTAATTAGTCCGCCATGAGCCCATTTTCCCTTGTGTGTCCCCCCTCTTTAATGTTGTACATAATATATGTATTTATATAACAACAAGCAAAAAAAAAAAAAAAAAAAAAAAACACAACGCGCTCCAAAAAATTCCGACTTAAGTGCTTTTAATTATCCAAAAGAATTCAGTGGTATTCTGAGTTTGGTATCCTTGTTTGTCATCATCGTCATACTTGGGGCTGCGTCTTAAAATTACAGACGCGTTTGTATGGCGACGACGCCGGCAGCCGGGTTTTTTTCCCTCCTTGTGCAGGTTTCCTTTCCTTTCCAGCCATAAATGGTATCTACTCCTCGGAGCAAAGGCAAGCGATCTGTTTTCAAACATATTGATACAGAAAACCAGAAAAATATTCATAACACAGTCGAAAGCGAAAGTAGAGAGTTCTGTGCGTGAATGAATTATAAAGGTGGTTTCTCGCTTGGCATAAATCAATGCCCCTGCCCCCTCCTCCCCCCACCAGGTGTGAGTCATCTCCCGTTGCCTTTGGGGAATTTTCGCTCACTGAATTCTGGCGGCTGCGACATCAACTGGCGGCATCAGTAGCGGCAAATGCAGTGCGTACTTCCTGGAAACCTATCGCACTCTCTCACACACAATTATGAGCCGCCGTTAGAAGCCTCTGTGGCTGTGTCAATGAAGCATTCACCATGGCGGCGTCGACTGCTTATCGCGCTTTTTGAGCTTTCTCAAGAGAAATGCCAGTCGCAGATGAGGTTGGCCACGATGGTGCCTTACCAGGCAGCTAGGCAGCCAGCGAAGTTGCCGCTGCTTAGATCAAGTTGATTGAAGTGCCTTTCAAAATAGAATACAAATACAAAATAAAGCCCAACAGGCTCTTGTAGGAAGTAAACGGCAACGTGCAGTGCAAACACAATGTGAAGGGATAAAACAAAAATATTGTTTTGGAAAATAAAATATGGTACGCGCAGTATCCTGCCATCGGCTTAAAACTGTGGACCCAGGCACTTCATTGGCCCGCAGGCCACAAGGAGCACCAGCACCAGGCAAGTGGCAATGCTCGAGACGACGATGGCGAGGATGAGGATGGCTTGTAGATGCGGAATGGCAGCCAAGTTGTGCCAAGTCAGCGTGATGTGCGCAAAGTGACGAGTTTTTAATGAATTTGTTTAACTCAGGTCAGGCCTCGCACCTATATGCCACAGTCTCTGTCTGTCATTCGCCTGCACAGTGGTTGATTTTTGGGCTAAATTTGGGATTTAATTTTTTTTTAAATTTTGGCAACATTTTTTAAATAAAATATAATTTTTCTGGTGGTTAAACCATAGTTTGCCACTTTTGAACTCAGCTTTACACGGTTTTTTTATGGGAGGTATTGAAAGGTTTTGGACCTCCTCATTGAAAAGTAAACTCCAAACGATCTGAAAATAAAATTGAAGTCGTTTTGGAGTTTGTGCAAATTCAATCCGAACTAGAACCGGAACTTGTTTTGATTATCCGAAGCTGAACCGGATCATCAAAGGATTAAAAGGGTAAATAGTATGTATATATGTTGCGACTGAATAGCTCCTCTTCCAGAAGCTGAATAAATCATTATTCGGATTTTGATCCTCTTTTTACATATTTGGTTTAACTCACGCAAGTACACGCAGTGCGGTATGATGGCATGCCAATTTGTAACGAGTAAAAGTGGTCCCAAGTTCGATCCCCGATCAAGACGGGGTCAAGAAATTATAAATTCGTGTTTTTTCTGTGTCTAAAAAATAATAAACAAAATAATAAGAAATTGTACTTAGCGAAAAAAACTAAGTAGCAGTATTGTATTTACTACCTTCCATTTGTAATTAATTTTTTTCGTTGTGTGGTAAAAAAATTATTAAAATATCAATTTGATCTTAAAATTATTATTTTGATATGGTCGAAAAGTTTACTTCGATATTTTCGAACCGGTCAATTTCAAGTTTGTTACATCGGCTTTTTATTTAAGCTTGGTATCGAGATACTTGCGAAAAGTGTGCGAAATCTCTGTACATTATTTCGTCGATAGCAAGTGCGAAATAAGTTGCTCATCTCTAGTTACTTGTTTTCAAATTTAATTTGGCGGGACAATTTAAATTAATTACACTAGTTTACAGCCAAAAAGACCCATTTCTACTGACAATTTTTTTTAGTGTAGTTTGGAATGGTGATCTCAAAAATCAATTTCAAAAATTTTTTCATGGCTCCGTTTTTGAAATATAATTTTTTTTTATTTTTTGGTAGGGGCACTTACATTTTAAGCCATATCTCACTTTATAATTGTCAGATAGAGTCAAGCAAGATAAGAATCGAAAGGTTATTTTGCTGCCGGTAATCGAGTAGAACATTGTTTTTTAATCGGTTCATTAGTTTGACTACAATATCCAAAAATATTTCGAAAAAATCGGTTTTTTGCTCGAAAATTCATTTTTGGTCGCCTGGAAAAAATATAAAAAAATCCAAAAAAATTATTTTTATTTTTTCTACATAAGAACCGCACTTCTACGAAGAAAAACAGATATCGATGACCAAAATCTGTGAACAAACACAGGAGCTGTAAGCAATTTAGTGCAAAAAAATGTGATATTTTCCTTAATATTTTAAAATAAATTTTCGTTTGCTTCGACTTTTGTTCCGTATTTAATTTTTATTTTTGTTCTGGCTTTTCGTTCACTTCATAATTTGACCAAAAAACGAAGAAAAGTACAATGTTAATTTTTGGAAACACACAATATACTCAAATTTGACTGTTAGTTCCTCTACTCAATTTGATCCATCTATGGTACGTGTTACACGATTTTCCTCACAAATACCTTATTTTCTTCGTAAAAGTGCGATTCTTAAGTAGAAAAAATAAAAATATTTTTTTTGTATTTTTTGATATTTTTTCTAGTCGTTTAAAAATGAAATTTCTTGGATTTTCGAGCAAAAAATCGATTTTTTTGAAATATTCTTGGTTGTTGAATTCAAACTACTGAACCGATTTAAAAACAATGCTCCACGCAATTATTGGCAGCTCCATTACCTTTCGATTTATTTCTTACTTGACTCTATCTGACAATTATGACCTGAGATATGGCTTAAAATGTAAGAGTACCTACCAAAAAAATTTAAAAAATTAATATTTCAAAAACGGAGCCATGAAAAAATTTTTGAAATCGATTTTTTAGATCACCATTCCAAACTATACTAAGAAAAATTTTCAGCTGAAATGGGTCATTTTTTTTTTTTATTTTTGTAAACTAGTGTTAACAGCGAATATTTATGGTGGCCTTTAATGAAGCAGTAGTTGGAGCAATAGCTTTATGTGATTTGTAAGAAGCTTTAGTTAAGGCACCTAGGGTTCGGCAGTGTTTGTTATATCCTTACTTCCTGTGAAGATCCATGTGGAGGCAGTTGTATAACTTAAATAAATCGCAAAAATATAAATCGTTTGTAGGTTCATCGTTACCTTTATTTGTAACTTTTCAATCATTTGCTCCAATTGGCAATTGGTGCTCTTTGGACACGACTAGGGAAATGGCAGAATCGACTGTTGTGGCCATTTCATCTCGACGTTATGTACTTATAATGCAATATCATAGATTAGAAGATGTTGTCCACGACTTGCGGCGACAAAGAAGTCCCAAGTCTGACCATTGAAAAGTTCTGCGGCTCATCCGGTCAAAATACGGAATCGCCGTCGTTCACAATTGAATCACTTTGTGCTGGACCAAGTTCCTCATCAACAGACCTCTCGTTCGAGGAGCTAAGTTTCTTGAAAAGAGAATGAGCACTTATTTTTTCACATGCATGGCCGACAATTTGGTCAAAAACGACACAAGTGGAGCTTGCTGCCACTTTACATCGTTGCGAAGGATACTCCACCGCCGCTTTAGCTCTTGGCGTGCTTTGGACGCCGCCAGCGAACGGTGGCGCTGTCCTTTATCGAAGCCCAAGCCGCGTTGCAATGATCTCCTAGCAAAAACAATCAATTGTGAACAGCATAATTAAACTCAATAAATTTCTATACTTTTACAGATCATTTTTGACAAACTGCTATCACCTTTACCTTCAATGAAAAGATGTTCAGCCTTTTTAATGTTTTTGTATAGTTGTCCTACTCATTTAAAAACTCCGCGCCACAACACTTGTATCTATATGAGTGTCTTCCGCCATGCAGAGTACGAAAAATATGTTTTACATATATTTCACACCTTCGAAATCATCTCTCATCACTTGCCTATCGGGTGACTATCGCGTGACACGTTGACGTCGGGTGGCAACGCTGTGATATCGATATGCCAATTTCGCGCGTGAACTCCATACCAACTCACGAAACAGCAACTTGCGAAATCCGTGCGAAATCATTTTTTTATATGGACTTTTTCATTTCGCGGGTATTTCGCGGGTATCTCCATACCAAGCTTTATATGAAAAAACAGATCATATCATGTTTTTTGGATGTGAAGCATCTTTAATTTCGGTACGAAGCATTTTAGTAGGAGTAAAATTTAATATCAGCGTCACGTGACGCTACAGCGCTGCGCTGACGTCATGCTTATTTTGTGTTGTTTTGGCAGAGCGTCACAAGTGGAGAGGGAAAGAGGCAGAAAGTGGAAGGAGGAAAGTGGGGGTAACTAATCAGTGATTGAACAATGACTTGAAAGTGACTAAACAGTGACTTGACGTGACTTAACAGTGACTGGACAGTAAATAGACGGTGTCTTAACAGTGAGTTGATAATGACTAAACAGTAACTTTACAGTGACTAAAATGTGACTTGACTGTGACTAAGCACTGACTTGACGTGTCTTAATAGTGATTTGAGATTGACAAAACAGTGACTTGAAAGTGAGTAAACATTGACTTAACAGTGACTTGACAGTGACTAAACTGTGACTGGACAGTGACTAAATAATGAGTAAACAGTGATTTAACAGTGACTTGACAGTGACTAAAGTGAATATGACTGTGACTTAACTCTGGCTTGACAGTGACTTAACAGTGAATTGACTGTGACTAAGTGGTGACTTGTCAGTGACTAAACAGTGACTTGACAGCGCCTTAACAGCATTACAGAAAAGAAGGAAGAAAACAGCAACCCCTGAACTAGTTTCCAGCAAGCATTTTATGAATTCTGTGATCACATTTGAGTCTTTTATCAATTCCTCAGTCTGATTAAAATAGACGGTTTAAGTGCGATCGTTTTCTGTTTGTAAATAATACTTTTGTCGGAAGAAAATGATACCCTAGTTGTGACTCTTCATCAAGAGTTGTTTATACCCATTTTTTCAGATCAGTTGAGTCTTATTTTTGAGTCATTTGGGAGTATTTTTCGATTCGTTTTTCATTTAATCCCTGTTTGAGTCTTCCTTAAATAACTTATCTCAATTTAATCATTAAAAGATTTTGAATATGCCTCGCTTAGATTATTCTTGTTCAAATAATCTTCCAAATGCTAGCTCCTTGTTTTCTTCTTCTAAAAGATTGTCATTTGCTGATTTAATTACCCTTGAGAGAGCTTGTGCTTTTGAAAATAAGCCCTTAAATTTAGCCTCATGTTTCACATTAAAGTCTCATGAGTGTTATCGACACTTACATCTTTTTTTTTTTTCTATGTACCAATTAAACCCATGGTTTTGGTCTGAAGCTTGGTTCATGGCCTCTGCGTTCCAAATCCACAAACTCGCTTTCTGAAACCACAAGAGATCCTTAGTGTTAAATGTCTTGTGTCGAGACATCGAAAAAACGATTGCGGTCGATGATTTTCTGATTTGCAACTAACTGAGCGGACTGCTTCATTTTCTATCGCTTGGCGTGGCTGGACAACCAAGAGTCTTGTATGTTTCCCTATCACCTAACAAACTTTCGAACTTTCCCAAGTTACCCAAAATTCGGTACAATATTTTTGTTGAGAAGAAAGCATCTTGTTTCTATACCCTAATAGACCATGCAAATGAGCCTGACAACTGAGCCTGAAAGTGGAATAGCTTTCCTTACCTTCTATATACATTAATATTTATAAGAATTTGTTTTGCCAACTTGACTCACGCTTCATTTCCTTGTCAAAGTCATAATATGCCGACTTTTGGATATAGTTTTGAAATGATAATGCTCCCGTTCCACTATTATGATGTGACGTCTGAGAAAAACCGAGCCTTTTTCTTCAGGGAAGTTCAGTTCGGGTCCAGGATTGGAAGGGTTACGGTTCGCTGGCCTAAACATTGGGCGTATTCAGCAGATAGTTCCGATTACCGATTTACAATTTGCGATTGCTCTTATTTTTAAAACATTTCGTCACAAAATTTGACACACTTTGAATTGAACCACTGTGCTTTTGCTGTGTGGATGCCTTTTGGTTGAGAGGCGCAACAGCGCCCATCCATGTTGATGACGCGCCAGCAGCCGCAGCAAGTGCCCTGGCAGCGGCGTTGATGTTCAAGTGCAGCTTGGGCTAGGATGTGTGTTGACGGCCCGTGACGATATATACTGGCTAAGAAGAAGACGAAGGAGTGCAGAGTTTAGTGCAGTTCCTGCCTCTTCAGGTCGGATGTCTAAGTCGTCATCATCAGCGACGCCAGCGTCTAGCATGAGTGGTCTGGAATCTAGCAATGCAAACAAAGGCAGTTACACTTGAGCAGCAGGAGGAGGAGTGTCCGTGTGTCCTTCGCCGTTCACTTTCGTTGACCACGAGGCGACGTCTGATACATTTCCCCCTCCTGTTTGCCTTACTCTTTTTTTGTTGTTGTTGTTTGGTTTGCTCTCTTGTGTTCAACAAAATGTTCCAAATTGTTGCGCACTGCAAACATTTCAAGAATTTGCGCTTAACAAACTTCGCAAAATGCTTTTATTTTTGTGGTCTGTTTTGTGGTTCTGAAATTTATACGCAGGCGCTGGGCTTTTTGGCAAAATAATTAAAACGAGAGCCGCCGCCAGCGGAAAGTGTGTGTTTTTTGTGGGGTTCAGTTCAGTTCGCTTTGTGTTTCCCACATAACAAAAGACTTAGGCAACGAACTTGACAAGCAATCAGCAACCAATCACAGTTATGAGCGGCGCACACATCATTTCTCAACAGTTTCAACTTTCTTGGCACATATTTGTTTAATTCGATTAACCTTTGGGGCCTGGCGCTGACTGAAGTATAACACGTTTAAGTTGCTGGTGACCACCACCAGGTTTCTTTCCCACCATATTGGCAGCAGCGGCAACAGCAGCCGCATCTGAGCTTGTCTATAAAAGGCCACAGCATGGCGATAAGGCGAAGCTCAAGTCAACCAAAACGAAGTTCCAACAAGAGTTCCAATTTATCATCAAAGTAGACATTAATTTTACACACATTGAAACCGAAAACATGGCCAAGCCACCCGGTTGATTTCATGCCTCGAAACGAGCTACAAAAATTAATGTTAATTAATTTGACTTAAACTGACGATTTCAACAGACACATTACTGCGGGGCATATGGCAAAAAAAAAAAAAACAAAACAAAACGAAAAAATACAAAGACAAGCCCTACACACAGAAATCAAATCAAAATGGAAACCCAAATTTGAAGAGCAAACGGCCAGTGAATTGATGGCGCTCGATTGATAATGGGAAAAAGTCACAACTTAAGTGCTTCGAAAAGCGGGCATAATTAATTTGTAAATTGGGAACTGCATTTATATTTTCATTCAATGGCGAAATTCGGTATGGGAACGAACCGCTTCGAAGCTGAAAATTACAGAATGGGATTATGTATAAAATCACATTTTTAAGAATATTTTTATACTCTGTACCAGAAGGACACAGAGCTTATTAAGTCTGTGGTGGACTTGAAAGAGTAATCATTAATTGGGATATGCAGTTGGCGAAGAATTGTACATTCAATGGGTCTAGGAAGGTTCGATTTTGGTTCTATTTCATTTAGGAATATTACCAAAATTAAACAAAGATAGAGAGCTATATTTAAAAAAATTCGGTTTTATTTTCTCCTCAATATTTCTCAATTTTTATTTCCCGAAATTCTCTGTAGGGTTTCCGCCTTCATAAGTATTCCTTTCTCTTATTCTTGGACTAATTTTAACTCCATCCGATCCAAAGACAACATTCCCCTGTCTCAAAACATTATTCCCAATGAAGCTCATACACCGAAAAACATGCAGTTCAAATTTTTAGCCTAAAAAGATTTGTTTGATCCCGGCAGCGGGAATTAAGTATGCGTGAGGCAGCCGTTAGCCTGGGGCAAAGGTACAGCTGTTGGGTTAGCCTTTATTCTTAAAGTGACACTTGCCTGAGTCGGATCATATTGGTAATTTAAAGTGAAATTGTAGATGAGAAACTTGTGAAGATAACCAACTACATCAATTTAGCAGGTAAGTAATGTGAGTCTGTATTTAATATATAAAACCACGAAATTCAAGCGATACTAAGTGAAAGTGAAGGAGATTCTGATACACACATAGATGTATGCATGTCTGCACAAAGCTGCGGCGGCCCCAACATATATCATACGAAAGGTGCACTACTATAACCGCACTTCACTAAATTAAATAAACCATAGAAAAATATTAACTAATATATTTAATATTAATTAATATAATTTTATTTACTTAAATAATGGATGTAACCTCCTTTAGCACTAATAAACTCATATATCCTATTCGGCATACTGTCTTCTTACCATGCCTTAGTTATTGCCAATTTGAGCTCCTTAGTACTATTGTACTTTGGGTTTTAAGCATAAATCCTTCGACCATCCGGGGAGCGAGCGGGCCATTCCAAAAATTGAACATTATTGCCTTGTGTTGCGTGCATTGATGCGTTGTCCTGTTTTAAAATTAGCTTTTAACGCCTTCAACCGCGAAGAAAAGCCAATAAATTCAATGGAAGAAGGTCCATGCACTCTTTGGAGTTCATATAAGTGCTTGGAAATGCCAGCTTCAAGCATCCACACTCTCAGAACGCAATCCAAATCATTAATGATTTGTTTTAGAAAAGTACCGGGGATCCTGCCTAAAATCCCTTCAATATTAGACAGACGCCGTATACATTTATTAGTGATGGCTCGGCGATCCAAGTCTCGCGACCTGCTAATCCGAGCCAGACAGGTGTTGCATACACATCTTGCACGCCCCTGAAGGGGGAGTTGTGCGGTTAGTACTAATGCTAATGCTAATGCTAATAGTAAAAGTAGAAGTGACTTTACGGACCCACGCAGTGGGCCGCAGTTCTGGTTGCTAAATGGAACAAAGGCGACTGGGGACAGGCGCTCTGGCGTTACGTTATTGCGATTTTACAAAATTTGGAATTTACAAGAATTTTCAAAATTAGAAAAATTGAAAATTTCTGGGTCTTAAGAATTAGGAGAACTAACGCTAATTTCTGATGGTATGGGAAATTCTAAAATTTTAAAATATGAGAATTTCAGAGTTAAATTATGAATTAGTTAACAATTATACTAATTTCTGGGGTGTATGGGAGAATTTTAAAATTTTTGAATTTGAAAATTTCTGTTGTAAATTTTGAATTAGAAAAATTAATACTAATTTCTGATTTTATTTGGTGGTGCTGTCACTTGTGGATGATATAGCCACTCCAGTGGCCTGGCAAGTGTTTGCACAGAATCTGTGTGGTATGGCTGCATCCTGAGGTGTTTGGTCAGAATATCCAGGAATGGCCAAAAATGGCCAATTTTCTGAGATTAAGAATTGTGTAAATTTCCACAGTTTTTGACGAATTTGGCATTTTCTGGAGTTAGATGGAAATTGGTACCCTATGCAGGCACCAGGAGATAGTGTTTGTGTTTGTTAGCATCATTCTGAGGGGTTTGGCTGCATCCTGAGGTGATTGGTCGAATTTTCCAAAATGGCCAAAAATGACCAATTTAAAATAAAAAAAAAAAAAAAAAATCGTCCGCATTTCCACAGTTTTTGACGGATTTGGCTCTGTGTTAGTGGTGATGGTCCTCCAGCACCAGGGAAAGTGTTTGCACAGCATTCTGGGGTGTGGCTGCATCCTAAGGTGTTTGGTCGAATTCTCCAAAGTGGCCAAAAATAACCAATTTTAAAAATCGTCCGCATTTCCACAATTTTTGACGGATTTGGCTCTGGGTTAGTGGTGATGGTCCTCCAGCACCAGGGGAAGTGTTTGCACAGCATTCTGGGGGTGTGGCTGCATCCTGAGGTGATTGGTCGAATTTTCCAAAAATGGTCAAAAATTACCAATTTTAAAAATCGTCCGTATTTCCACAATTTTTGACGGATTTGGCTCAGTGATGGTTGTGGTGTCCCTCCAGCACCAGGAGAAGTGATTGTATAACATCCCGTTAATATTACAGACAAATGAAACCTTTTCTCATCCGAGAAAATGATCTAGAAAGATAAAATAATATTTGCATTGCTCTATAAAATTTTATTACGTCTGTCCAGTCAGTTCCCATGTTAATTTTGGCGATTTTCAGTACTTTTTGGCGGTATGGCAACCTTTCTGTCATCTTCAACTTTTCAGATACCTTCAAAGCCCATGCAATGCTCCATTGAGACACTTTTAGGCCAGATTCAGCCGCTAATTCATTAGCAGTCTGTAATGAATTACTAGTCACGCAGATTTATCTTCGGCTTACGTCCTCCGTGTTTTATTTTCCATATTCATTTCGATTTTTACAAAAATTTCGCTTTCACTTTGTCGGAGGAATTCATTTTCCCGACAATTTTACAATATGACCAATTTTCACTTTTGAGCGCTAGAATTTGGCCCTTTTCAACATCTGACAGCACTGGCCCACTTGGCATATTTATAAATTTATTATAAAGTGCAGACATCAGCAACACCAATCAGTTTACACAGACTGAGAAATTAAATTGTGCGGCTATAGTAGTGCACTGCTCTCAAAATCAAATTTAAGCAAAACGGTTAATTTTTGCACTGAGAGTGTTGATGTTTGTCATTTATTTTTTCTCACTTTTAACGCTCTTTCAAACGTTAATAGCGTAGTTTTTCTACCTCTACTCTTTCTATGCGTACACTAAAAAAACAAGGTGCGACCACAGTGTTGCTCTAGACTTTATATGGTCGGCCGAGTACATTAAAAATAGGATGGATCAAAGTAATTCCCTGTCGAACCCCACCCAGGACTGGACGAGGAAACACTCTACACTCCGCGCTGTCCACCCTCCCTTGCAACCCTTGCCATATGCACTCCCTGCTTAGGCTGTCGAAAGTTTAAACAAAGCTACCGAAAGGCTTCACCCATATACATGGAGATATAAAACAAGAGCGCGCTGTAATATTCGTTATAAAAACCAACACGGTTGTCCTTAGTATTTACAAAAGGCAGTATACTGTTTGTATACATACAAGAGCTCTTGGCCATGCTAAACGATCGCTGGACAGATACTGCAATCACTTGTAGCAGCCATTAAACAACAACAAGAGATTTAATTACAATAATTGGTAAAACCTTCAAAACACATTGCATAACCAACTAGACATATAAATAAATTAGCAAGTCGTTGAAGTGTGAAAGCAACAAAGTCTGCTGATGATAGGATCCTCGAAACAGTGCTGCACGGATAGATTGACTAGATTATTAAAACATAATTAACCGTTGACCTTGAGCCGGTTACTCAAACTTTGCTTTAATTTATATGTTTTCACATATTTCCTATACATATAAAATGATCAAAACATTAATTGTATAGAGAAAATCTTTTTTGTTTTTGATTGACAGTTGGATCCAACATGAAAACAATCGCTTTCAGTTTGGACCATCCAAATGGTCACAAAAGAGGTGAGTAAACACTCAACTAGCATTTGTCCAAGTCAAAACGAAACTGTTGTTAGATTGTTAGCGAAAATCTTCTCATTTTCATTATGTTTAAGTTCGCATTTCTGTAATTAGCTTTTTAATTGTTAGTCGAACGCCAAAGTGTCCATTCTAAAGTTTGGATTTAAATAGGTTAATAGCCATATTAAATAAGCAATTAACTCGTACTTAATTTCAAATGTTAACAACTTGAAGTAGTTTTATTAGAAGATGCTGCAGGCAAAGTAAATGTGTGTGTTAGGTTTAACCAACGAGAGCACTTCACAAGTATCCTGAAACCATGAAATTAAAGCTAGCTAGTATATTCAATTTAATATTTATTTATGGCTTTATCTTCTCTTCTGAACATAGAAAAATTGTGTGGAGCAAACATTTAAGTATTATGGCAAATTCAATTAGGCAACAACATGTTCGCTTTATTAAATTAAATGCCGCTCGCCAAAAATATAAAAAAAAACCACCGAAATCGTGAGGTAAATTCTGACTCCAAGTCTCTCTTCTCTCTCGCTCTCTCGCTCTTGCGGCCTCTCTTCTCTCTCGCACACCAACTAAGCCAGCTTTGTCTGGGGGCCCAAAAGAATGCAGCGGCCTTTAGTGTTTTTTGTTGTTATCGTCGTTTTGCCGTCGCCTTCGCCTTTGTCGTCGTCCTCTGTCTCTGCCTGCTGCTGGCCTGCTCTGGCTCTGGCTTCGACTCCGACTCCGTTTGCGACTCATTCCGTTTCCAACGCACATTCGAGCCTCTGTCCTCGAGTAAAAATTCTCTAAACATGCTGTCAAGTTATGTCTACATTCCTTGATCATATTTTTTCCAACTTTTTTTCCTGCGCTCTGCCTCTGCCGCTCTGCCGCTCTACCGCTCTGCTCACTCGCCGATACTAGTTTCTTAATGTGGCGCAGCAAATGTGCCGCGCTGAGCATAAAAATCAACAACACAAACGCTTCAAGAGCCTCCAAATGGGCATAAAAATTGTACACAGCCAGAGTGTCTGTGGCTCAAATGAGAGCAAAGAATGGCTGCTCTCTGAATGCAGAGCTCTCTGTTGACTTGAGTGCAAATGGTTGTGTGTGCTCTTAAACTAAATGTGCTCTTAAGTTTTTTAGTGCCTAAAATCATTTAAATACAATTGAAAATGTTTAAATTGATCCAAATTAAAATTAAATTTAGTGATAATGGCTGCGTTCAGCAGAACAAGTTGCTAACTGATCAATTACATAATTTCTATGATCTACCTAAACTTGTCAAGAATCTTGAGCGTGTATCGAAGAAATTGATACTGATACCATCAGCTGTAGCTGAGAATCGAAGGGAGGGTATCGATACCATTAAGTGTATTGTCGCACATTTTGTAAGGAAATAGCAGTTATTTGTATGGCTGTAAAAAGTAAAGTAAAATTAAACGATAAGCAGAAATTTTTTTTCTGATACCTGATCACTGATCAAGTTTTCTTGTGAACACGCCTAATTTGTTTTTAGTTTGAACTGTTGTTTTCAGATGAGATTTGTATTTTGTTCGGCACAATACTTTATTTAAGTTAGAATGCTGTTTGAAAAATTTAACGTTAAAATATTTCGAAATTGTTTCAATTTATATGAAGAATTGCGCCGAACACAGAGTACCTCTTCTGAAAATACAAGAACTAAATATTCTCAAATTTTATGATGGCAAATGTTCAAACTGAATTAAATAACGATGGCTTCCTCCAGTTACGGTGGGGGGATTTGGGCTACGCTTATTAACCTTATTCTGTTTAGGTTTACGATTATTGGTAGAAAAAATATCAATTTGACAAATAATGCAGGTTTTGCCTGCGTCCATTTGGAATCTTATTTATTTAGTAAAAGTTCTAAGTGCTTTGGGAATTTTTCGCTGTGACACTGAATGTAACGCAATGTAAACCCAGCATAAAAAACATATATACCTACATAAGCATCTCTCTTTTCAGCTTTAAGGCTTCCCTTTTCATTCCAATTCAGAGGAAGAGCGTATCTTGTAAAAGATGGTTGAGCAAACAACAACAATATGTGTGCTTCTTTACGTTTTCATGCATACAACTTGGCATAGCAATTAAAGCGAAATATGAGGAACGAGAAATAGACATTGCAGCTAACTAAAATCTTTACTATCTTCATCTTCCTTTTTTTTTACCAAAACAATTTATAGATAACGTAACTTTTACTAGTAGAGGAAATACCGAAAACAATCCATATATTTAATTCTGTTTCGATACTGATAACCGGTTATGTTAATAAAGTTTATAGGCTTACGGTCTTAAGAACAAAAACTTTCGGTTACGGTTAATGCTTCGGTTACAAATTAAAAATGTTTTAGCGGTTGAAGGTTACGGTCATTAATATTTTCCTCTGTGTACGAATCTTAATACCTCAAACTCCTAAAAACTACGACAGGTCTGCAGATAATTTTTTAAGAGGTGTACTGCCTCTTGAAAGGAATAAAGGATTGCAATTTCGATCGTTAAAGATTTTTGGAAAATATTTTCTGTTGTTTATATGTTGTATAAATGAGCAAAAAAAACCAACACGCCCTCCCCCACCACCTTTATACAACCAAAACGCATTTCATTCAAAGTCAAAGAGAGCGAGAGAGAGATCGAAAGAGAAACTTAGAGATGAGCGCAGCAGCAGCACTGCTTTCAGCTCCAGGTACAGAGTATGTCAAAGTCAAGCTTGACCGACTTCCTCACTTGTTTATAGGCTACAAATTGAAATTTTACTATTTTGATTCATAAACAAATTAGTTGCGTTTTTTCTTAATATTGTGAAATGCAAGGGCTGAACCAAAGTTCTAAACAGAAGACCAGAGCTTTGTTGGATAAAGCAATTCGAAAAGGAAACATATTGAAATCTGGAATAAGTACCTCTCCCTGTCAATAGTTCGTTTACAAAGTAGTAATCTGCAACTTAAGGTGCATTTCCACTGGCTGTGTTACTAATCTCAAGAGACACTTTTATCATCAAAGAAAACAAAATTTTTAAAATATTTAGAGCAGCGGTGCCCAAATGTCAATTGCCCTATCCCGTGTGATAGGAAGTCATAATTCTGCTAGCGTCGCAGCCGACACACGTATAGAGAGAGATTACGTGTGCTCTATAAATAGCACGCACACACATTTGAATGTTTGCTTGTAGCCCATATTTGACATAATGACATTCACTTCGTGTTTCGTTGCTACACACACAATCACAAAGCTTGATAGTGTGTGTTTGGGCACCACTGATTTAGCGATATTGCATTTGCTATTACACTAATGTCAGAGAGTTTTTTCAAAATTTTTTGCTGTCTTTTACTGATGCCAAGCAGCTGCTTACGCGAAAAATCTAGGCATCACGACAGCAGATACCTGCAGGAAATGTAGGGAACCTCGAGTAGCAGAAACTCTAGAACACCTCAGCTGCAGCTGCCCAGCAATCGCCACGACATGATTAAATCATTTGCACTTCCCAAGTTTCACCTCTCTGAAAGAGACGCTCAAGAGCTCCCCCAAAGAACTATTGTATTTTGCCAAAACTTCAAAGATCCTGCAGGATTTCTAAAGGAAATGGTACCCCAAGAAATGCACCCGGCCAGACTAAGGACCTTAATGGGGTCTTTGTGTGGCCCCCCTCCATGGGGCCAGCCGGAATTACCTACCTACCTTGGTTTTCGTGATTTCCTTTTAATGCTTTCACTCGTCTCTGGCTGAAAGGATTATAAGGTTTCGTTCTCCTAACTATTTAACATTTTCAGGCCAATTGTGTGTTGGAGTAGTGTTACTCCTTCTTGACGTCTATGGCAGCCGTTGCAGTACTAACAGTTAGAAGAGTAAGGAGTATGTATTACTTAAGTCCAATTATCTGATGTTTATTGCATTAACGCAGAGATATTGAATTTGAATTGGATCATAGTTGGCCATATAATAAAATTAACAAATAGTTCACGAAAACATTAAAAGTAAATTTAGTCTGCCCTTTGCTTTCGAAGGTTTAGGACTAGCTCGTGTTTTTTTTTTCTTTTTTTTATTAAATCATTATTATTATTATCGGTGTTCGATGCACGTCACAACGTCTCCATTCTAATAACTTATTCTTCATTTGAATTAAATTATCGTCTTTTATGTGTTTAAATCTACATATCTTCTAATTATTTCCTATTTTGCCAAGACGATGATTCAAATTTTTATAAATTCAGTCAAAAAGTACTCTACATAAAATGTTTTTGTCGCAGCTTCCCAATGTTTTAATATTAGGCAAAATTTTAGTTGCTGTTTTCCAATAATATCTTGAGCCTTAATAAACGTAAGAATTTGAAATAATGTGGAGCAATTGGTGAACATCAATATTAAATTATTACCAGGGCACTGCTTATCAGTCCACATGGGGCCAGTCGGAAATACTTGCCTACTTTTACTAAACATAATTATATCTTTTTGTAGATACTAAATACTCTCGTTTTGATTTCATCTTAATAGACTTAAATCGCTTACCGAATAATTCGTAAAACAAAAAATTTTTCGCATGACTGATCTATCCAATGGGCCTGTTATTTTGGGTATAATTTAAGTGTTCTGTTGGCGAATAATAGTTTCAATTGACTTTCAGAGTTAGGAGAGCCAGTTACACAAATGTTTAGCAAATATTGTCTGATTTTATATTTGATTACATGGCTACCAGCTGGTCAAATGGTCAAGAAGGTAAGCCCACTTTACCCATTCAAATGTAATTCTTAACTTATTTCAAAATCAATTTAGCAAATTTTATTTACCAAAGTACAATGCACACTAAAAAGCAACCAAGTGAGCAATGTGGAGTGCCAGCAGGTTGATCGAAATGCCTTTAACATGAATATAACCACCAGCCCAAATGCGGGGATTGAAAAATTGGTATGCGTGTCCGAAATGCTACTCTCGATCTTTGGTCGCAATAAGAAAATGTCCATGCGTGCGAATATAGACTTTTGTGAGCTATTTAGCTATAAGGAGAGCAGATCACTGGTGGCTTTATTTTACAAAGGATTAAAAAGGGCGGCCTATAACTTTCCGAAGAAATGTCCCTTCCAGAGGGTGAGTATATGGGTGATGCAAAGTGAAAGAGATCGTCAGTTTGGAATATCTATATTATATTCTATACAAAGCTATCGGTCACTTAAACTAACATATAGTAAAATGGAGTAAATTGTAAAATTTCTGACACGTAGCTGCTGTTTAAAAACAAAAAAATCTGTTCTAAAACAGACCAACTAAGAACCAAAACTGTAATGGTTTTAGCTTTCGAATCATTTCGTTCTTTAAGACTTAAGAGGGTATTCTCCAAGTCAAGGCGATCTCTGGGAACTTTTTAAAAAAAAAATCTAATTTGAAAACGCAAAGACATTTTCAAATTTTGTTTTTATTTTATTATGTTAAAAACAGAATAAAGTAAACAAAAAAATGTTGATACGTTACGAGGGCTGTTCCAAAAGTTCTCGGCCGTCAAAGTGGGGGGTCCACAAAAAAAAGTATAGTGCTGGCAGCCACGATTCCACGTCTCCAGGTTGTGTAAAATGAAAACTAGAAATCGGTATAAATGTCATTCTGGTCTGACAAATGAAAAATTAAAATTCGATTTTAGGCTCCTTTTTTGCAGTTTAGTATAAAATAAAAGGTGTAAGTGTCGTTAACACTCACGAGGCTTTGATGTGAAACAAGATGCTTAGTTTAAGGGCTTCATTTCAAAATCTCAAGTTCTCCTAATTGTGTATAAATCGGCAATGACAATCTTTTAAATGAAGAAAACAGGGAGTAGAAATAACATTAGCAAGATCTTTGGCTGATGCGATCTTCCGTCTTTTCCATATTTTTGTTATGTCACAGACAAGTCACTGTTTAGTCACTGTTAAATCACTGTTCAGACAATGTTTTATCACTAATAAGTCACTGCTTTGTCACCTTTCAGTAATTTTTTAGTCACATTCAAGTCACTGCTTAGACACTTTCAAGTCACTGCTTAGACACTTTCAAGTCACTGTCAAGTCACTGCTTAGACAATTTCAAGTCACTGTTTCATCACTTTCAAGTCAGTTACAGTTTAGCCACTGTTAAGTCACTGTTTCGTCACTTTTAAGTCACTGTTGTGTCACTGCTTTGTCAACGTTTAGTCACATTTAAGTCATTGTAAAGTTACTATTTAGACGCTTTCAAATCACTGTTTAGTCACTGTTAAGTCTCTGTTTTGTCACTGACAAGTCACTTCTTTGTCAACATTTAGTCACATTTAAGTCACTTTCAAGTCACTGTTTCGTCACTGTCAAGACACTGTTTAGTCACGTCAAGACACTGTTTAATCACTGTCAAGTCTGTGTGTAGTCACTTTTAAGTCACTGTTTAGACTCTGTTGTGTCACTGCTTTGTCACCGTTTAGCCACATTTAAGTCACTGTTTCGTCACTGTCACGACACTGTTGAGTCACCCCCACTTTTCACCCTCATTCAACCCTCTTTCGCTCATCTCCACACAAAATATGCATGATGTCAGCGCAGCGTCACGTGACGCTGAAATCAATTTTTACTCCTACTAAAATCTCATCAAAAAAAAAATAGTAAAAAAAAATTCTGAAATTGATTGAGGGTCAGACCAGAATGGCGACAATTCTGCGTCGATTGTGCTTTTAATCATCAAAATCGGTTCAGTGGAACTTGAGATATCATGGCCGCCAGTGGTCTCAAATATGCAAGCTAAAAAAATATGCAAAAAAATTTAAATCGAAAAATAAATGTTGCACCTGGAGAATACCCCCTTAGTTGGTTATTTTCTGCAAAAATTCTTCAATTGTTTTTAATTATTTAAAAAAAAAACTCTCCCTTAGAACACCACCTACAACTTGAGACGCACTCAATTCGATCCCAATCATTTCCCCGGCTATATACCTGAATATAATTTCACATTTCAAGGCAAATTCTATGCCAATAATGTCTTATCGATGATCCTAGAAGTCAGCGGAGGATTGTGTGCGGCCAACAAGGATTGCACAGGAGCTAAAGTGTAATTGAAAATAAAACAATTTGTATGAATAAATAAAAAACTCAAAGAGCTACTCAAATGAGTTTCACTCACAAACCGGCAGCTGGCATTAAAAGAGAGAGCAAAATCGCGCGAGAGAAAGAGAGTGAGCCAGGCTCTGCGGGGTCTTTAACTAAGCCCGGCGAGAGCTGTTCAGCCGACAGTCTGCCAACCCAACTCGAACTCAACGGTACGCAAGCGCGCCCGCTTTTTGTCTAAAAAAAAAAATCAAAATCGTTTTAATAAACAAGTGAACAAAATAAACTAAAGCAAAACAGAGACCGACACAAAATACAGAAATTCAGCAATAAAAATTAAATAAATTCCTCACATCGTGCGAAACACAAAAGTGCAAAAAATAAAGGCAAGCAAAAGGTGCGAGACAAGAAATTAAATTGATAAAACCTTTTGCTGGCTCTCGACTAGAGTCCCAGAGACCCTTCGGGCCGAACTTGGCGAACTTTTGGCTTGGACTTGTCGCGCTGCTCTGGGGCAATTATCAAGCCCAAAGCATCATCAGGCTCTCAGGGCGGCTGGGAATGCGCCTGTTGTTGGTGTGAGTGTTGCTGTGAAAGTGTGTGTGTGTGTGCGGTGTGTGGTAAATAGCTCAAACCACGAAATTGTGTTTATCGGCTAACTAAAATCGCCAATTGCTGAAAATTGAAAAAAAACTGAAAAGAAATTGCAAAAATATTACCACAACCAGAGCGAAAAATGTATAATAAAAAATTACAGCAAGTGATCGTGCAGAAAATAGATCGATAAACCCGAAAAAAATAAAACACAGAAAAAAATAAATAAACCCCAGACAAGGGGCGATCAACGACGATCAACAGCAGCCGCAGCAGCAGCAGCAGCGGAGCGGCAGGCGCAGGAGCGCACGTTTTCTGTTTCAATTTCAATTGTGGAAATCGAAGAAAAATCGTAACCGCCTGCACTGCACTGCCCTGTCCTGCAATATTTATTAAACAAAGACCAAAATTAATTTCACGACTTTGTCGACAAGAATCCGCCTGGACGGACGGCTTCTTTATGCCTGGCTTGAACTTTGAGCCAGTTTGGGTTTGAGCAGAGAAAACATTGGCCCTCAACGGCCGCAGCAAAATGTACGACATCAAGCGCCTGGAAGCCGGACAACAGCCAGCAGTCAGCGAGCGTTTGAGTGGATCGACGACCGTACAGCTCACCTGTAGCGTTATCACGCCCACGCAGCAGCAGCAGCAGCAGCAATTCCCGCCAAGCAATCCCATAGAAGCCACACACATGACGCTACTGACGATACGACGTCGTCGAGCCTTCCAGCGTCGCGCCTGCCTGATCAGTATATTGGCCGCCTTTGTGTTTGGCATGGCTCTGGGCGTGGTGGTGCCCATGTTCGGTCTGCCCAACTATTTTGGCAGTCCGTTGGCCCTAAATCTCAGCCAGGAGCTGGAGGTGTTTCCACCACCCTACACGGTGTCCTTTATCAAGGAATCCAGTGTGGATATGAGTGCAGAGCAGGTTTTCCTTAATGCCTTTCACTTGGAGCAGGACAAGAATGCTCCAGATTCAATGATTGTCAAGAGACTGGACACCCAGGATGGCAGCATCAAGGAGTTTCATGTACAACGCACTAGCAGTGGGCGTTACCGCAAGGGTCCCGAGCGGCGTCTAACCAAAACAAAGTCCCAAGAGGTGGTACCCTCTCCCCGGGAGCAGCAGGGCCTCATAGACTCGGACATCTTTTGGGGTCAAGTAGTGGAGCAGGCTTTACCCCAGGGCTTTGCCTCTTCGGATCAACACAGCTGGGAACGCTATGTCTCAGATCAGGGTCAGGTGGTACGCCTGGAGCAGGGCTGTGGACGCATGCAGAATCGTATGGTGGTATTTGCCGACGGCACCAAGGCCTGCGCCCGCTATCGCCAGAACACCGATCAAATACAGGGCGAGATCTTCAGCTATTACCTGGGACAACTCTTAAATATCAGCAATCTGGCGCCCAGTGCAGCCACAGTCATTGACACCACCACCAGAAGTTGGTCCGCCGCCTTAAGCGATATCTCACAGGCCCAGTGGAAGGAGCACCGGCCGGTGGTGCTGACACGTTGGCTGGCCGACCTGGAGCCCGCTGGCATACCGCAACCTTTCCAGCCGCTCGAGAGGCACCTGAACAAGCACGACGTCTGGAACCTCACGCGGCAGGGACCGCAGGCCGGATTACTCAAGCGGTTGGGGGCTGCTCATCAATCACGCATGCTTGAGGAGTCACAGTCACAGTCGACGCTGCTGCAGCGACTAATTGAATTGGCACAATGGTCCGATTTAATCGTCTTCGATTACCTGATCGCGAACCTCGATCGTGTCGTTAATAACTTGTACAACTTTCAATGGAATGCCGACATTATGGCCGCCCCGGCACACAACCTGGCCCGCCAGACCCACTCCCAGCTGCTCGTGTTCTTGGACAACGAGAGCGGCCTGCTCCACGGCTATCGCCTGCTGAAAAAGTACGAGGCCTATCACAGCCTCCTGCTGGACAATCTCTGCCTGTTTCGCCGACCCACCATCGAGGCACTGCAGCGATTGCGTGCGGAGGGCGCGGGTCGCCAACTGCGCGATCTCTTCGAGCGCACAACCAGCGATCAAGTGCGTGATGTGCTGCCCTCGCTGCCGGATAAATCAATCAAGATACTGGTGGAACGCATCGATCGCGTGCTGGGCCAAGTGCAGAAATGCCGGGACAACAACAAGGGCAGCTAATGAAGGCGGCAACCAGGACTGATAAGCTGTAAATATCAAATGCCAAATGTTCATCACTTGGGCCCGCTCGCCGCTGGTAATAGTCATATAAAGAGCCAAGTATTAGCAGGTGAACATCCCATCCCCCCCCCGATAGGCAGACGAAGGAGACGAGTATTAATTTTATATCCCTAGCTGCTAAGTGCCTAGTGTTAGCCCATTGTGATATTTTGTCTAAGCATTCTTAGTGAAAACTAATTAATTGTAAGTAGAATGTCTTTTGTATAATTTATAGGCCATTTCCTAAGCAACAAAATAAACTAAACAAAACAAAAAAAAAAAAACGACACAAAAAATAAACAACACAGAACGGCTAACTCGACTGCAAGATGGCCAGATACTTGAGAAGCAGACAAACACACAGAGAAAGATACACATTAGGGTGGACCTCGGTTGTTAGGATAATTTTTAGGGGTTTAGCAGAAGTAAAGGAAAGGAATGGAGAAAGGTTTATTTGGCCAAATGGCTTTAGAAACTGGCATTACTATTTCAACGCAGATTTTGAATGAGAAAAAAGTTATGGAATAGTCCGAGAAAAAAAAATCAAAGATAAGACGAACATTTCCGTATTCGATTGATCGAAATTGGTAGGATTAAAGAATTAGAACCAATGTTTTTGCCATGAAGAGCGTCGAATGAAGATAAATTGAATTTTGAAGGTTCCAAAACCAACTAACACTATCAATTTTTAAATGCGGGAATATTTAACAACTTCGATTCCGCATGTTTTGATCGAAATCGTAAACGTGAACAGAAATGTAAATAGTCTTCACTTAGACTTTAAAAAAAGATTCGCTAACTATTCGCCAACGCTCTTAGTAGCGAGCGTATTACGAGCGTTTATACATTTATAGAACTAAGCTTGAACTAAGCTTGAGATGATTCGTTTTCCATCCGTTTTTGGATTTGAATTCGATAGTTTTATTCGCTTAAGTTTCGAGAAACTCTCATAAACAACACAATTTACGAAGGTTTTGCTTTATACGAGATACTTCACTATATAAATTAATCGACTTCAGACTGAGATCAAGTTGGCTTTAACATTAATTACGCTACAAAATTTGTCCCCAAAGAGTTAATAGTATGAAATTCGACTGTTAACACAGTTTTCAATTTATTTGCCTTTATAAAGTGAAGAACTTTTACTGTCCTTAAGACTCATCGACTTAACCATATTCCTTTTAACTTTAGATCAAGGGTGCACATGCCCATTCCGCAAGCCACGCATAGCTGGCACGTATACGACCAACGTGAGCCATAATCCTTCATAAAGCAAGTGCTTTTCTCTCTTTCTTTCCTAGCTAAAGTTTTGTTGTTGGCGAATGAAGACCTGCAACAACAACATCATAGACGTCTCTCTTTTCTCTCTTCAAAGCCTCTCGCAAACTCGAATGCAACAACAAAGTTGCTTAGCGTAATCGGCACTCGCCTTGCTCGCTGTGGCCCAAGCTCTTTTCGCTATTTACGCCTCATAATATATTTTGTGCATTAGTATTTCATTCCACGCGGCCGTAAACTCAATTTGGGCACCCCTGCTTTAGATCATTATTGTCCAAAATGCTAGTCCGTGGACAATTTACAGTTACAAATTCGGTCTCATTTACTTTTTTTGAGTTTGTTCATGTTTTCGGTCTACGCGAAGCTTTTTCTTTTGTTTAAGATTTGCAAACCATGAGCTTGGGAGCTTTTCAGTCTAAGCGAAGCTTTAGCTCTCGCTCTCTCTTAGAGCTTTATGGACTAAAAGCGGTATAACTAAACTAAAAAGGGTTTTCTATTTAATATTTTAAGGTGAAAAATTCTACTGTCAGATATATAGAATTGTTATTTAAGGCACATACTCAGACGAGTTACAAAATTTAGTTCGCCACAATATTTCACATGAATAGAAACAATATTGAACAGCTTTGAATTCTAAATGAGTTAGAAAAAGTTCTTATTTATATGAAATATTATGCCGAACTAAATTTTTATCTCATCTGAGTAAAGACCTCTAAATGTAAGGATTATTTAGTTCCATTTTGCTAGAATTATTTATACTTCCATCTTAGATCTGTCAGTGGACTTTCAATAAGGTAAAAGTACTTTTAAGCACCAGATTTCAAGATTAACAGTTGATTATGAATCGAACTTAGTTGTTTGAAATTGATTTTCCATCTATTCTATACAAACGAGGTCCACCCTAATGCTGGCTAGCCACCAGAGCTAAGCACGCCTGCGCCTGAGAGTAGAACTTACATAGTCATGACAATAAATTGTCATTGATCTTTTTTGCAGGTGAGATGGTAAGTTTGCTGAGCAGCTGTCTTCCACTTCTGCCCTCTGCGCTGCGCTGCATTTGTCAACTTGCCGCTGCGGCTATGTAACTTGCCACATAATGCGAATGGGAGTTGGAGTTTTGGAGTCGGAGTCGCCTGCTTTCATAATATCTTCATAAGCATTTGAAGTGTTGCCCGCTCTCTGTCGCTCTCTTGAAATTCAAGTGCAGCTCCAACAACGAAGCGCGACAAGAAAAATGAAGCCCAAGCCGGAATGAGGATACACACACACACATGCCTCATCTCTGTGGCACTGCCTACATGCAGAGCCAGAGCCAGAGCCAACGTCTCCATCCGTGTCTGTCTGTGTGTCTGCCTTAAGATTTAAGATCGCTGCTCATTAAGTGCGTCCGCGTGTCTCAACGACAAGATGCTGAGAATCTCTCTTTTGGAGCTGGAGTTTTGCATCTGATTTCGTTGCGTATATTTTATTGGACACCAGAGTAGTTCACGTAAATAAAATGAAGGAGAAGGAGACGATGCTGCACTGCCATAGAAATGGTTACCAAAAAAACGAAAAAAAAAAAACTGTTTCTCATCACAAAGAGTGGATTAACTCTCGCCTGACCAGAGCACAAATATTTAGATAACCCGTTTCGGGTGTCTGTGTGCGTGTCTGTGTGTGTGTGTGAGCTTAATAAAAAATCGTTATGCTAGTTTAATAAATATATCAAATAACCTAAAGACGTGTTAGGGAACTTGTGACTTTAACACGTTTCCAACTTGCTACAAACTCTTCTTTTCGAATATCATTTTACATTTGGGGAAACGGGGAAGCGGCCACATTGTATGCAAAGCTAAAGAAGAGCTGAGAACGACCAAGAGAGAAGCGAAACCTTAATAAAACAATATAATTGAGATGAAAAAGAATATAAAAATCAAAGACCGAGAGCAACTTGAGACTTACAATTTTAAATGGCGGCCCACCAACTGTGCGATTGTTTATAGTTTACAGTTTACACACACATCCTCGGCCATAAAAACTGCAAACACTAAACAAATGTGGCAACAGGCCACAATGAAAGTTTATGAACTTATTAATAAAACAGTTTATGGCTAGGCCATATTTAAGGCCAATAAAACTTAATGTAATGCGTCTGCAATTTGGATTGGTAGAATGATACAAGCACCAGAATTATAAGTGTGAAATAACCTTTTCTTTAGAATTATGACCCAGTTTATTTATATTTTTACCATTATTTTGTCTGTTTCAAAGGTTACAGCTAAAATCCTTTCTAAATTTTAGCAGTAGGGACTTAGTTCTGGAAAAATCAGCAATGGATAATTTATGTAGTGAATTTCAGCGCGAATGAGGCAACATAAAAAAAGTTCATTAAATGATTGTCGATTGAAAGAAAAGCCACCGAGTGCGTCTGTTATGTTATATTGCATTTGAAGGCAAAAAAGGTAAAACAAAATAGGCTTCAATTGCAAAAGAAACAAGTACAAAAGTCGGTCAAGTCCGGCTGTATATTATAACCACTTTCCGTATTTAATTGCCTTTCACTACAATTAAAACGTTTAGCAAGACTATAAAAAAAACAACAGTTCCTTTTTACGATTTGTAATTATTCGTTAAATAATTAGAAAAAAGTTATATTTTCAAACTAAAAATTTATATGCTCTTTTCTTATAACAATGAAGGTGATAAATCAAACATCAGCTTCAAACATTTCTACCACATTTGACTTAGACAGCTCTGGCTGAAAGGGAAAACAGAGTTCGGTTTTTCCTTCTTTGTTTTACTTACATTTCCAAAAGCTTCCTCTAATCATTGGACCTTTGGTAAAGAGTATATAAGATGCAGCTTCACAAGTCCATTACAACAAAGATTTAAATTGTAGAATTGCCTTTCGAATTGGTTGCTCATTCGTCTCATTCACCTGCTTTGGCTACAAGCCCCGTTATTTACACTCGTTGTTACTTTGCACATAAAAATTTTGTTGTTTGAAAAGAAATTAGTTTCATAATAGCTTGGACTCAACTCAGCTCACATATGAGCTTCCCCCAACACATTTGGGAACTGAGACAAGTGAAGGATTAGCTTAATTAAACAATATTAACTAAACAACTGCGGTTCAAATACTAAAGTTAAAGCTACTTACTTTTCAGCTGTAAATAGCTGGTGAAGGTGAACGGTGAAGCTGGTCAATTTAGATGTTTCAAGCTCTTCAACTTCTTAACCTTATTGTGCCAAAATGCCATTATTCTCTGAAGCATATTGGCCTTTGATATGGTCTAAGCCAGGCTCAAAACTTTAGATCCATGACCGCTTCTGTTCATTCAGATTAATTTCAAATCGTAAAATTTTTCCGCCTAAGAACAAAAAATCCGAGAACATTGAACAAGATTTTTAAACATTGAACGGAACCAGACGATTCTAACTTACAGAAAATTTTTTTAAGAATATCTGGGAAGCGGATCCTTCAAATTCTAAGTCTTCAAATTACGAATTGGAAGGGAAGGGAGAAACTATTATTTACTAGCGCTGAATATGCTGCTAGTCCGCCCATATTCTAAAGAATCAGGTACATCGGCTATATCATAACTTCAACGACCAACAACTTCTGCCTTTTAAGTCTTTCAGTAATCGTGAGTCGTGAAACCTTGACTTCTGCACTTTACAAACAATGTATGGAATGGCGTGCTAGCACATTTCGCCATTGCCTACTTGTGCTTCTAAACAATTTCTTTTACTATTCTCTGTGGAAATTGAGTTGAGTTGAATTGTGCTCAATTAAAGCACTTTAAACACATTTAAGTTCAAAACTTTTCATTAAGATTTGTTCGTATCAAAGGCAACTCATTTTCTGAACAGCTATTTTTCCCTCTTTGTACGTGTGAGCTTTGAAAGGCAGCTTTTGATACGCTAAAGCTCTATTTACACGACCTGATCACTCATCTGAGTTTTCGCCTGATTTGCTGTTTGACCGAGTAAAAAGGCGTCTGAGTAGACATGAAGTTACCCACATGAGCGATCAGACGAAATAGAACCGGTTCTATTTGGGCACTCATCTGAGTGGAATTTATCGGATACAGTGTTCGTCTGACAAAAACTCATCTGAGCATCAGGTCGTGTAAATGGAGCTTAAGTAAAATTGTCATCGGGCTTTAATGTTCGGCTTGTGAGTGGTGCGTCTTTGACCTCAAAGTCTTCGGAATAAACTTTTGTATACCAACGCCCACATTGTCGTTTCAGTAACCATTTCCTATTATTCTTTGAGCCTGGTGCAAGTTCTTTTCTTTTCGAAAGTAAAATTGCAAAATATGAAGCAAGAAAGAAGCAAGAGAGTATCTAATGCTCCAAACAGACTGCAGTATTATTTAAAATATCAAAAACTGTGCACCGACTATATTACTAAACTAGGATATAACTTGTCGCGTTTCGCTGCGCCTTCAGAAGTATTGAACCCCTATGAGTATCAATTTGAAGTCAATCGTGAGAGTCAAATATTTATCGAATTTGAAAATATTTTTAAATTTTGTGTCCCCCGAAGAGCTCAGAAATCGATTCTTACATACAAAGAAAAATAGATATTCGAGTGTCCACATTAAGATCCATTTTTTTAACTATCTTTTTCACATTTTTCAGCTCCTATCCTTTTTAAGCGAAAATAAACCGACTTCGAAAATATCCAATGGATCCCAAAAAAGGATAGTTAACTATCCAGTCCAAATGGATACCGAAAATATCCTAAGGATCATCAAAACAATCCTTTTTTCTCAGTGTAGGCTTGAAATCAACGTTGTGCACCTTTGCCTTTTCACTGCTACGACTTTGCTGCTGGGTCTTTCCTCCAATTCCCGCCCACTTTCTACCCACACCCCATCCAATTCCCAACCACTTTCCACCCTCTTCCTAGTGGGCATCCCGGCGGTATTTCCAAGATCGGAAAATGAAAACTTATATGAATTATCATTTTGAACCTACAAATTAAATTTCAGGTCAATGGGACTCTCCCAAACTCTTTTATAGATGCAGAGTAGTGGCCGCCAAAACACACATGCTCGTTTTGTCATTGCGTGTGTGAGTGTAGCCAAGTCAGAGCGCGCTCATTTCACACTTATTTGTTGCTGCAAAAGAGAGCAGTGTAAGCTCGTAGACGTCGCTGCTCTAGTATACACAGAATATAGAAACGTGCCGGACTTTGATATAGAGATACTTGACTTTGCAGTCCCAAAAAGCCATGCTAATCATCTCTTAATCTCTAGGTTTGTGTGCTTCTTATTTTGACACAAAAGAAAGGGATCTTTTACAGAAAAAAAAATCCGCTAAATTTTTAAGCATATAAAATATGAGAAGGACTAAAATTTAGGGTAAGAATCAGTCTGAATTAATCCGATACAGATTGTCTTAGGTACGGATTACACTAAGTAACCGAGTGAGAGAGTAAGAGAGCGAACAAACTGAGAGCAAAAGCAAAAGAATGACTGCACTCTTAACTATGATTTGATCGCAATCTATCGCGTGTGCTTAATAGTCGTGTGAGCTAAGATGCCGTCTGTGTGAGTCCCAGACAAGGTAAAGTAAAAATAAGTAAGAGTGTTGCAATCGAGTGCCCCGACTGCACAATACCCTTTACCTAGTAAGTTAACATTAAGTTAGCGTCTTCGACTGAATATAATTTCATGCGGATTGGCATGCTTGTCATAAATGGGAATGCGCACTTACCTATCTTCGGTGTATTTATATTTTGATTAACATTTTTAAATACAATTTAATATAAAACGTTGTTTTTCAGAGTCCAACTGGTGGTGGCTCCAAGGGGATTACTGCTTTTAATCATATTCTAAATTAGGGTGCAAAGATTTAATATTTTAACACCGAATCAATGGTAAATATTACAATTTCAGAGCATTTTCCCCTTAGTGTAGATATAACCCTTTTGTTAGCGAAGTTTCCACAATGTGTAATTTGTTCCTATAAATATTTACAATAAAACAAATTTTAAACAATCGGAGTTCCACAATTGTGATTACAATCTTTGGATCCTACACATAAATCAATTTACATATCAATACCAAATTGTTTTAATTTATTTTGTATATCTCTGGAGTGCTAATAAATAGATCTTGGTTATTCCAATGGCGATCAAATGATTGCCTCAGTTTCCTTTTTGGCCGACAACAGCAGCTTCGATGTTGTTGTTGTTGTTGGTGGCGTGGCCTGGCCTGTGTGCACAATAATTTGCATATTTGTATGTTTAAACACACACACACACACACACATACGTAGCGGCGTCTGCTGGCTTTTGCGCCTGCGCATGCAATATATTCTCGTGTTGTGTTGTTTACTCTTTTCGCTTTTATTTAATGTCCATGTTGGTCGGCAAGCCTCCTCCTCTCCTTCTGCCACTTGTGGCAGTTGCAGAGTTGTTGCTGGCCTTTGCGTTTACAGCAAAATTCTAAACAAATTGCTTCCGCACCTGCAGCTAAAACAGCTAAAACAAAATCAATGCAAGCCTGGAACCCTTGATATAAGTTAAATTCTTTGTATAAATGAAATAAAAGAAAATGCTTTGTGCCCGGTCGAAAGGAAAACTTTCCAACATTATCAAAATAAAACATTTCCCAGGCCCATATCAACATAATCCTGACAATGGGCCATAAACTTTTGGGCCATAACAAAACACAACTAATATTGACCAAAGAAAGGGCAAGTGCCAAGAAAATGGAACCCCATGAGAGAGATTTAGAAGCGTTCTGAAAAACCAAATGATTATACACACACACCTTGATTTGGTTGATGTTGTTGTTGTTGTATCTTAAGTGCAGCCCTTGGGCGCTAACAAAATTACACGGAAAGGGCTTCAGCTTTGGTGTGTGAGTGCAGGCTCTGCCCAAAAAATTTATGGTCTGGGCATCGGCATTTGGATTTTGAATTTATGAAAACGCTGCTCTTCTGCTGCTTTCTTTTTACACCTGAAAAATCTTCTCGAGATGCTTAACTGCATTTTCTTGGGAGTCCAAAATTCAAGCCAGAGTCAGAGTCAGTTGCTTGTTAACATTTGCTCGGAAAAGAAGAAAGAGATGAAAGGTTGATAGGTAAAAGATATGATAAAAGACAAGAACATGGAAATTTCAAGCTAAAACATAACCTTTGGATTGAGTCAGAGTGAAAGAGAGAGGGAGAGACTTTGGCTAGCCGCTGGCGGTATTTCATACGAGGTCAGTTCGATAAGTCAGAGAATCTCTAGACGGTCTTAACTAGTTGACAATTCCAAAATCAAGCTAAAAGCTATAAATTGACTGTTAGAAACTTGAGCTGCAAACCAAGAAGAAATCAAGGAAAAATCCTTGTAGCCAAACCTTAACCATTGACGTATCAAAATGCCCTCGTATGATAAAAGTCAAGAACATGAAAAACTCAAGCTAAAACATAACTTTTGAATAGAATCAGAGTGAAAGAGATAAAGAGAGAGAGGGAGAAATGGCCGCTGGCGGTATTTTATATGTTTGTCAATTCATTAAACGATTTACTGATTAATTTAACAAACTGGTCAATGATGCGTCTGGTCGCCTGTCGCCTGTTCAGAGGTTGACATTGACGAAGTAACGAAATTTGTCTGGGTTTTTGGCTCTAATCTAACACCAGACTTTCCCCCATATTCCAGTCTCTCTCTCTCAACCTGTTTTCGTTTGTTTGAAATCTTTTTTCTTCTTTTCTTCTTTTTTTAAGTTTTTTTTTTTTGTTGGTCGAATCAGGTGAAGTGAGTTGATTGATTGCGCTAATTTATAACGACAATGGGTCAGATCGCACATGGACCTTTGAGCTTCGTCTGGGTAAACAACATTGTTGTTGGGCTGCCAGCTGGCTACCTCTGGAATCCATTAAACACGGCCCCTCTGTCTGTTGATGATGCGCACAGGCTGATGAATGAATCTTTTCAATTTTGAAATTTCCAAACAAATTTGTCAAAAACGCACAAGAGAAAGAAAGAGAGGGAGAATTTAACTAGTTAATTGCTTATGATTGAATTATAAATGTATGCTGGAGTCTTGGGATCTGGCTAATGTGCTACATAACCGAATCAGATATGCCCTGGCCCAAATCTGAAAACAATCTTTGATGGGCCCCAGACTGACGACTTCGCCAGAGTTAAATAATAAATTATAAGCCTACAAGCTCAAGCCCAGCTCAAAGGAATGGAAACTGAAACCGAAGCTTTAACACCTTGGCTCCAGCCAAGGGCCAGCCGCAGACGCAGACGATATGCGGGCTCCGCTGTAGAACTATTTTTCGAATAATTAAAACCCAAAGCCATAAAATGAATACACACAAGAACAGATTAGTTTTTGTGCAAATGCGAGTGCTGGGGCAAGGCCTTCATAGGCTCGATTTTTTTTTTTTTTTTTGCCCAAAACCTCAAAAACATTCTACTCGGACCTCCCGCAGCTTGTACCAGCTCCAAAGTGTTTTCAATTATAATCAGCGTCCATGCATCAGTTTAATTAGCCTCAAAGGTCGCACCCCGAATCGCTTGTAATCGTGTTGTTAACCTTCAAAGAAAAACGCATTCAACGCAAATTACAAGCCAGCCACCATCGGAACAGAGCTAATCTGCATAATGAAAATTTATGATTGCTTATGATAGATTTTAAGCAATAGATATGTGTGGATATACATAGACAACAACGTTCTAGAGTAATTGCCCCCCATTTGGTTTGCAGTTGGAGGTTTTCTGTGAACTAAGCGCGCGCGGCGCCAGGGCGACAAATTCGCTGTAATTGCAAAATGGCCAAAAGGCGAGTTTAATTTTTATTGCATGTTAGTTGTCTTTGGCCCCAGAGATCTATTTATATATATGCAGATATTTAAAACACTTTAGCGTACACTTGGAAAAAAGCACAAACGACAGACAAAAACGAATTTCTAAAAAATAAACGATTAAAAACACTCCATGAGGAATGGTGAGAACTTTAACAATGTTAAAGTACAATTATAAGAAAAGGTCTGTAACAAGCAGAACGAAGAATCTTGGACCCACAAACGGTTTGAACGCACAAAGATGGTAAGAGTAAGATTTTCAAAGTTTACTTCTAATACTCAGGCAGATCAAATTTATTTTCATATTTTGCCTCCCCGCCAATTTGGAAAAAACGTTACATATAATACAATTTTGTAGATTGATGGTTCGCACTTTTGAGACATAATTTAAGACAAAATTACGTTTTTACTTACTAGTGCAGGACTATAGTACAGAGTATGTTAAAGATGACCGACTTTCTTACCTTGTGAATATCCCTATAAGATAAGATAAAAAAGAACCAGGGATACAAACCTCTCGAAAATTATGACGGGTTCGTTTAACTAAACAGCGGTTTCATTTTGTTTTAATGGTTCACCCACAAAGGGGTAAGGAACTCCATCAATCCGGCATCGCTTAGGATCTTCTCGCTAGTCTCCCTTGTATAGGGTCCATCAGCAGAACATAATATAACCTAAGGTCGCGCGCACACATGCGGCTGAAAGACGAACTAACGACAGAACTTAAAACTGTTCTCGTCTGGTCATCTTTCAGCCGCATGTGAGCAAGCGCCCTTATGCTTATTACTTATATTACATAAAAAAACAAATCACCCTAAAAAGTGCCATTTTCGCCCTAATTATTAGAAAATAGCCTTTAAAAAACTTCCAGAGGCGACTCGCCTTATTTTTAAGAAAACGCTTTTCTAAAAAGTAAAAAAAAATTATGTTCTAGATTTCAGGGCAATTTTTCTAAAAAAAAAACTTAAACAATTTTAGCTGTTAAGTCAATTTAAAATTCCCAAGCGGTTGTGGCAGCGCTGGCATAAGGAGGAAGCAGCTGACAGTAAAAGACTTAAAAAAAAGGTTTAGGGGGAGTTAAGGTAGGACCGACCACAGACCACCCCGTGTGGTTGTTGTTGTTTGGATCCACCCCGCTAACCCTTGGGTTTGGCCACTTTTTTCTAAGCTATAATTAATTTTTTAATAAGCATTAACCATTTTTATTATACTTACTTTTCTGGGACTTGATCTCGGGACCTCTCTCAAATACTGAACACTCGGACGACGCCTTAGCCCACTCGACTATTAACCTTGAGCAAGACGTAGCGACATAACCATAGTTAATAATGTACACAGTTGGTCTAGTTAACATTACTTTCGGTTAGCAAACGTGAAGGCCTGGGATCAAGACCCAGTAGAAGCATACTTTTTGTTCTCATTTCACATATATATATATTTTTTTTTAATGTTTTTTTTTAATGTTTTTTTTTATTTAGCTAAACCTTGCGGTAAAACCATACCTAAGAATTTCTATGGCGTACTTGTAGCTTAAGTACTCCCGTTGACCACTCAATAAGAAGCAGGAGTCGTGGTCGAGTGGATAAGACATATGCTTAGAAAATTTTATGGACCAATCCCCGCAGGAGCATACTTTATTCTTATTAAATGGTTCTTTTTTTTAATGTTTTTTATTTTTACTTGAGGTGTTCTAAGCATTGCCTTTATTTTATACAATCCTTTAATCGATTACCACAAGTCAAAACAAAAACTTGCTCAATACATCTACATTCTTGAGGCATTGCGAATGCACATTAGTGTGTGTAAGCAAATGCCATCATATAGACGGCTTCGTCGTTAAAACTGAGCGGCAGCATAGCGCAATGAAATTCGCAAATATTTGTAGAAAGGTCGAAGGATTTTGATAAACTTAAAATAAGGGTTTATTTTCTAAATTGTAGGGCAAACTACCTTAAATTTGTTACAAATATTTTCTGAAATCAAAGGTGAAATTACCCTAAAAATTAGAAAAGGCAATAAAGCAAATTCACCCTAAAATTTAGAAAAAAGTATAGTTTTTTGAACTTAAGAAAGTTTTTTCTAAAAAATTTATTCGTTGGGCCACTTTTCTAAAATACAGAAAATTTTTTCATGTTTTGGGGCGATTTCGATTCTAGGGTGATTTTCTTAAATATAGAAAAAATAATTTTCTGAGTGTAGAAAACCTATTAAAATTCCCAAATTTACCAGTAGGATTGTCCGTAGGTAAACGTATAAAAAGGTAAAATTCAAAAATAAAGTGAACCAACCAAAATCGATATGGTTTTCGGTTCGGTTTGGCGTTTGAAAAGACGCCGGTTCGGCTTATCTGAAATTGCGGGTTGGTGTGGGTGCTCTAATTTCACTAGTTTACAGCCAAAAAGACCCATTTCTACTGAAAATTTTTTTTTAGTGTAGTTTGGAATGGTGATCTCAAAAATCAATTTCAAAAATTTTTTTCATGGCTCCGTTTTTGAAATATAATTTTTTTTATTTTTTGGTAGGGGGCACTTACATTTTAAGCCATATCTCACTTTATAATTGTCAGATAGAGTCAAGCAAGATAAAAATCGAAAGGTTATTTTGCTGCCGGTAATCGAGTAAAACATTGTTTTTAAATCGGTTCATTAGTTTGACTACAATATCCAAAAATAGTTCGAAAAAATCGATTTTTTGCTCGAAAATTAATTTTTGGTCGCCTGGAAAAAATATAAAAAAATTAAAAAAAATTATTTTTATTTTTTCTACATAAGAACCGCACTTCTACGAAGAAAAACAGATATCGACGATCAAAATCTGTGAGCAAACACAGGAGCTGTAAGCAATTTAGCGCAAAAAAATCTGATATTTTCCTGAATATTTTAAAATAAATTTTCGTTTCCTTCGACTTTTGTTCCGTTTTTAATTTTTATTTTTGTTCTGGCTCTTCGTTCACTTCATAAATTGACCAAAAAACGAAGAAAAATGCAATGTTAACTTTTGAAAACACACAAAATACTCAAATTTTACTGTTAGTTCCTCTACTCAATTTGATCCATCTACGGTACGTGTTACACGATATTCCTCACCAATACCTTATTTTCTTCGTAAAAGTGCGATTCTTAAGTAGAAAAAATAAAAATAATTTTTTTGTATTTTTTTATATTTTTTCTATTCGTTTAAAAATGAAATTTCTTGGATTTTTGAGCAAAAAATCGATTTTTTTGAAATATTCTTGGTTGTTGAATTCAAACTACTGAACCGATTTAAAAACAATGCTCCACGCAATTATTGGCAGCTCCATTACCTTTCGATTTATTTCTTATGTGAATCCATCTGACAATTATGAACTGAGATATGGCTTAAAATGTAAGAGTACCTACCAAAAAAATTTAAAAAATTAATATTTCAAAAACGGAGCCATGAAAAAATTTTTGAAATCGATTTTTTAGATCACCATTCCAAACTATACTAAGAAAAAATTTCAGCTGAAATGGGTCATTTTTTTTTGTAAACTAGTGTTTTTATACCCTGTTCTCATTAAAAATGGGAAAAAGGGGATCATGAAGTTGTGCATATGTATGTAACAGAGAGAAGGATCCATTTCCAACCGAATAAAGTATATATATTCTTGATCAGCATCAACAGCCGAGTTGATTTAGCGATGTCCGTCTTTCTGTCTGTCCGTCTGTCTGTCTGTATGAACGCGTCGATCTCAGAGACTGTAATTGATGGAGCAACAAATGTATGTAGGTGTACACCGTACCCAAATCAAGTTGTCTCCAGGTTTGGCAAATTCCTCCTCCATCTTCTTCTAACCGCGAAAAACTGTCAGAGCTACATTTTTTTAATTTGAGCCGAGTGACTTGATTTATATTCAGTTAGGCCCAACATCTATCTATTCTGTATACCGCAATTAGATCCGAGCAAAAACACCGAAGATATGCAAAGGCGCCTGCCCATTTATAATAAAAAAAATAAATTTCAAAACAAAAGGAACTCAATGCTATAGGAACCAAATTTCTTGGGACAGGGTATTCTGCTGTCGGGGCACTCGACCGCAACACTCTTACTTGTTTTTTATTACGTAACATTTAATTATACAGAATCCAAAAAGTTTTTTTTTTGCCATTACTTAGATAGGATTTATCGACCTAAAGAGCTTCGCTCGTAACGGGCATTTGATGCCTTGGCATATCATCAAAGCTTATAATTACACAAGTTTAAAAAACAAGTGATAAAGTCGGTCAGGCCCGACTATAACATACTCTGTACCTGGAGTAGAAGCTGAATGCAATGCTGGTGCTGCGCTCATCTCAAAGACAGACAGACGGACGGACAGACGGACATGGCTATATCGACTAGGCTGTTGATGCTGATCAAGAATATATATACTTTATATAGTCGGAAATGATTCCTTCTCCCTGTTACATACATTTGCACAATTTTACTATACTCTATGTACCTTCGGTACAGAGTATAAAAATTCAACTTTTGCAACAGAGAAGTTAGCAACCGTTCCTAATGTATTTTTGACCGCTGAACTCAGTTAATAGTCCGTTTTCTCCCAGCACGTCGGGTTTACGAGATATTTGCATAATCGTTTGTTTAGCAAGGTATCATTACATTTGTTGGTCGTGTGGCCACATTAAGTGTCCTATTCCAACCAAATATGTTTTAATGTGAGCTGCATTGAATGACGTTACAGAAAAACCAATCACAAAGTTTTGATTTTGCTGATAAGGTACAAATTTTTGGATTTTAATTTTAGATAACTTCTCTGTTGCAAAAGTTGGCCTTTTTTTGTAAACTTGTGTAATCATTCTATGTGTGTCTATATGAAGCCCTCAATGTGAGATCTGCTTGCAACCCGAAGGATGTTGTTCCTTAATCACGCAAATTTTACTTCCAACTGAGTTGCGCTTATTACGATTTTTTTTTAATTAAATAAAAAATGTTTCTGAGCAAGTCAACTCAATTTGAGATTTGGTGTATTCGAAAAAGTTTGTTAAATGCGAAACACCGTTTTAGCACTGTTTTGTGCTCATCTTGAGTCCAATATTCTTGCTTTTTTCCCCTCTGTATAAAGGCTCCACACAGAATTATGAGAACCAGATTCAATTATAATAAAAATTCCTCTCAAAGCCGTTTCCTATTTTTCTCTCGGTGTACTATTCACCGTTTTGCTATGGACACTCGATTTTCTCACACACATTGCCACTAAGCCGCGCGTTCAATGTCGCTTTTGGCGCCGTTTTGCCGTCGGAGCTGGGTACGCGTTGCTGTTGTTCTGGTTTCTAGTAGAGATTTGCGTGGGCGATGCAGTATGTGCCCCTACCCATACAATGTGTTCTAATTGACTCGCAACAGTTGTTGCTGCATGCAAGTGTCTCAGGCTTTATTTTTTTTATTTTATGTAACCTTCAGAGCATGTTTTGCATTTATTATTAAAAATACAAGATTTTGGACAAGAACCGCATCGGCGACTGCATCATTTCAACGCCTTTGTTGCACATGTGAGTGTGTGTGTGTGAGTGTTTTCCTTTGTCATTGTGTTGAACTTTCATTAGCTTTCTAATGTTTGTCACTGATCCCCCGCTGTAACCCCTCTGGCCTGTCATTTCATTTTACTGTCACTCAAATCTTTATAAGATTTTTCTTTCTCTTTGATTTTTCTTGGCTTAGCGTTCTGCTTACGGTTGTTTCGCCCCATTGTAAATATTTTTCCATTATTTTCCATTAGTTTTCACTCGTTTGTTACATGCCCGATTGTTTGTTGTTGTTGGAGCTGAAGAGGGAACAGGGACAGGGAGACGGAGACGAAGTTTTGGTGTTTGGTGTTGGCGTGGTCGTTACACAGGTTGCCGTTGCTGTTGTTGTTGTTGTTGTTGCATATTGGTTATTATCTTTGAAGCGCATCGCTTTGGTGCGTTGCCGATGCCTCAGTCTGTGGTTTGAGTCTCTTGTGCGTATTTGGCCAGTTGACTGGGCGCGTGAGTGACGGAATGATGTTACCCGAAACCAGTTTCATTGACAATTATACACACACACAAACGAACGCACGTACAGGATGGCTGCATCTTCATAGGCTTGCAGCAGCTCATTATGCCAGTGTCGCGCTCGTTGATCAAACTCCAACGGCGGAGCACAGTGGGGCGTTGGGCAAAAGCAAAATTTTACAGAATTGAATATTGCTTTAAATATTTTAGATTCCTTAGTGGAAATATCAAAAAATATTGAAATGGAAAACATGGAAAAATATTTCTATTATTTACTAAAAATATTTTTAGCCTACTTGACTTTCGAAATCGAGCCACTGTGCAGCAGCGGCCTCTCCTCTCCAAACTCTGTGTGTGCGTTGTTGTTTTTTGTTTTTTTTTTTTGGTGTTTTCGCTGTTTGGCTTTGCCGTTTGATGGATGGATGACAGAGGCAGAGCGTCCCCAGTCGCTCTGCCTGTTTATTTGTCTTGTTTGATTTGAGTGCACACACAACTGTCAAATCGCGTTAATATCACTGAGCTGTCAAATTACAGCCAACCGCAGCCAAATGTTTGCCCAGCCCATGTCCCAATGTCCCATGTCCGTGTGCTGCCCACTTGGTAACTCAATTAAAATGTTATTCATGGAGACGACGTGCCTCATTTTCGGCCATCATTACGAGTGGAGAGGCGCCGCCAATTACTGGCAAACGAACGGCAAATTATATTCACCTGGTTGATGTTAATAAGCCAAAATTACGCGACTCCCGGGCTCTCTGATTGGTCTATTTGCTTGTCGCTCTTTGGATGTTGTTTGGTTTGTTTTCTTAATGACTTTTGCTCATTTACAAAGCCACAAAGCGTTGTCGCTTAGCGCCATCTTGTTCTTTGCGCTTGGGCCCTGCCTCCCCAGCAAATGATTTGCTTAGTTGGTTGATCAAGTTCGTGTCTTAAGTCTTTTGTTTTTTATTTTTTGCTGATGGCTTATCGCCTAAGCTTAATTAGTCGAGATATTGTGATTGAGGGGCTTTTGTTTTTGTTTGAACTTTTTGAGGGTGCGGTTGCAGGTGCACACATACACTAAGCTGCAGTTTAATTGCTTAATTAAAGCCAAGATAACAACTACAACAGATGGATAAAATCAGCGTTTAACCTCAAAAATCATTCAAATCATGCAAAATCTGACAAATGCATTCTCCCCAGCCAGCCAAACAAATGCACTGTAAAGTCATAAAAATTGGTAACTTTAGACACAAAGGTTTGCTCTGTCTGGCCAGTAATAAAAAAAAATCAGAACACACACAAAGACCTGAACCGAAAACCCATCCAAAGACACTGTGGGTGAATTTACAATTTTTTTTTGGGTAAAAAGACAAAATAAACCAATTTTATTTTCAGATCAATAAGTTAAGATCGTTTAATCAAAGCGTGTAAGCCGCTTTATATTGAAGTGCTCTAGGTAAGGGCTGGCTGGGACTCATTTTCGTCAAAATAAAAGACTTTAAGTGAGAAAGTAGGTCAAACCCGATTGTGATGTACTCTGTACCTTCAAAACTTGACTTATAGATGGCATCACTTCTTGATTTTCAAATCTGACCAATAGATGGCGCCACTACTTTGACCATGTGCCTAGACCATGTTATCTATAAGATTTAAAACACGTATTAAGTTTAAGTTCGGTTTATTGGAGAAGACTTGTTGCCGTTAAGAACGAGTGTAACACAAAGGCGGAGAGATAAATGTGTAAGTGTTTGAGTTAGAGATGTAAGATACATAAACAGGCGGAGGTATCGAGCATAGATAGTTGTTACAGATGTGTGAACTAGTTAGAGTCAGCATCTAGTCGATCACTGTCCAACTCTCTGTGGGAAACTTCATGCATTCCAATGTCAGATATTCTAACCTGAGACTATTAAGCAATGTATGACGAGACTCTCTCTACAGTCTAAAAGTAAAATCAGGGAAGATTTCTTACTTTTATTGCGTCAGACTAAAAGCTTAAGTTAAATTATGTTTTTTCCTCATCTCTTTTTAGTTGTCAACTACATAGGCTACTTAAGACAACAAAGCTTAAATAAATGGATACTTCCATTTTCGGATTTATTTTGCAAATAAATGGAAAATTGCTTATTTAAGAAGACGAGTAGAGAAAATGCTTAAAGGATGCGCTGTAGGCGCTCATTTCTTAATGCAATCCTTTATTCAATTCCGTTACAGTTTAACACATGGCGCAGTAGGCGGTCATTCCATTTGACAGCTTAGCACACAGGCAAAAGAAAATCATATTTGTTGATGATCCATTGGACAATTTTTGTGGATAGTTTTAATATCGTTAAAAGGACAATGGATATTATTCTATTAAATGTTCAATCGATCTATGAGAGAGAGCTTTCAAAACCGTCTTCCTCTGAAAGTGAGATGAGGGTCATATTAGAGCTTTGTAGTTTATAAAAAATATTAGCAATATTTTGTGAATCTTTTCATAAACTTGATTCAACGAATCTATATACTATGGCTAGATTAAGGCCGACTTTAACACTAACTTCAGAATTTGTATAAAGATACCTTTGTACTTGCATGGGTACTTTAAGACTCTGTCCCACCATATCGACCAGTTAACAAAAAAAATCGCTTGCCAGTACTTCAGATTTTTTTAAAATCTAATTATTGATTGATATTTCAATATTTTGTCTCTCTCGGTTTAGTTAAAAACCTAGTCGTTTTCAAAAAAAAAAACAAAAAATTTACCCATAGTACAAAAGGTGTCGAAAGTTCAAATGTTACAACCGCACTGCAGCTGAATTTTATAGCCTAGACGATATCCCCAATAATGAAAGCCAGGAATGCTGAGTGCAATAAATCTTTTAACGACAGTTGATCGTCTTTCTCACTGTCGGTCTCCCTTTCGCTTACACTCTCTCTCTCTCTCTCTCTCTTCGAACCGCACTTGACTTTAACTTGTGCAGTTCATTAGAGCGGAGCAGGAACGAATAGTGTTCCACTATTCCCTAGGATCGAGTCAGTTTTTTCCATAAAACTATGTAAATCAGTTTTTGGGTTGATTAATTGCTTGCCTAGATAAGACCTCTCCTTTTGGTTAACTCTTTCTTGTTAGCATTTTGTTTTGGTTTTTATGTTTATTTCTATTTATTTTGTGTGTTGGAGGTGTGAGTCAATGGCGATAAGCTCATTCTAATTCCTTGCGCGCCCTAATGCGTTTATAATTAACGCGGATCTTGATGCGGGTCGCCGTGGGGCGTGCCATGGCATCAACAACGTCCACCTCTAACATAGCCTAGCTGCACGTAGTTCAAAACGGTAGCTCTGCCAAGCTGCTTGTTGTACGGTGTTTGATTACAATTTTTTGTTGAATGCTGGCCAAAAACAAAAAAAAAACACCATTTTTGCCCACAATTTTGTTGCGGTGGCCCGGGTGTCGGTTCTTATGGTCACGTCGTCGTCTTGTTTTACTTGCGTGAACATGCCCCAGACTCAGAAAGTTGAACGCGTGTAAACGCAGTAGCAACTTGTTTCGGTGTTCGATTAACATTTGAAACGTGCAAAATGCTGTCGATTGCCACCACCGAATCGTATGAAACTGTTGCCAAATTTGCAACTGAAATGTGATTAGTTTTAAGTTCTGGTCGAGCCTTAAATGGTTGGAGAAACGTGGCTGTGGGGAATTTTAAATATTGAGATAAGTTTGATACAGGAATTGTTTCTTATCTTTGAAGTAAGATTTTTAGTAAAAAATTTTAAAACTACTGCAACGATATATTTACAAGATCACCCGATTCATGTCCAGTATTTCTTGTTTCCAAAGGTTCCCGACTTTGCGGAGTTTTTGAACCTGGGCCGCATCTAGTCAATGTGTGAGCAATTATATGGAGAAATACTTAAAACACTTGCTTTTACAAAATGCATTAACTTATTTTTGTTAAGTTTAGCGATAGCGGAGAAAGTCTATGCTAGAAAGAGAGAATGCACTGAGAGAAAAATAAAGAATTTTCGAAATTAAATTAAGAATATTCAGTGTCCAAGTTTCAGCAAACTAGAAAATTCTTGATTTAAGTACTGAATTAATTGATTCAAGAGAGTTTTTAAATATCCCTAAATTCATGATTTGAGGAACTCAGAAAAAAACGACCGGCAGAGTTCTTAAATGTATTCCGTATTGTACTTACAATTTCAAGAATGTTTTGATCTTGGATGTAGTTGAATTAGGTACGAAACATTCTAGAATGTTGTCAAATGAGAACAAACGTTCTTGAATCAAGAACATTTCGTACTAAAAGTTAGACAAAAAGTCAGACAAAATTTCTTGTATTAAGGGAAAAATAGACTAACAATACAAGCTCAAAAAAGTTTGCTACGGAAAATGCGAACTATTTTAAGATGAATTCTTCAAATTTCCTCCTGGTTCTAACACTTTGGTAATGGAGTGTGGGTAGATTTCCGACCTACAGTATAAACATCTTGGTCTTTGGTTAATTCATTTCCTCTGTATCGAATATTATACAGACTCCTAGTTTCAAGTACAATTGGGCTTAAACCAAGAACATTTTGTTCTTATTTTTGGAAGTATTAAAAATATTTTGGGGCTAACTTTAGAAATTTTTAGACTTCGATGAAGAACATTTTATTTATTTATTTGTTCGCCAATTGAACAATGCTCTTTACTGGCTACCCTAAAATATCTTAAATTATATTACTTAACTTAATGCCTAAAAGTGGAAAAGTATTCTGCTAATAAAGTTTTTAATGCTGTTTTATTGGAATCGAAATAAAATCGCATGCTAGCGGATAAGGAGTTGAAATTTTTAGGGGCCCTAGATATGGGTTCGTTAAGGGAATAATTGGTTCGGGAAAATTGGATGGAGAAGGGCTGAAAGTTTCGAAGATTTCTGCTTGGTACATTGAAATTTATCATGCCTAACAAGGTGGGACAGTCAATGCACCCTAAAACAAGATCATTCAGAAATAGCAATGACGCAATAGTCCGTCTATCTTCTAGAGTCGAGAGATGCAGCAGTGCACATCTACCAAAATATGGCGGCAAAGGATCAGAAAAATTAAGCGGGAGGAGCGCAAATTTAAGAAATTTTTTCTGTACCCTTTCAAGCCTTTTAATATGAATTGCGCTAGAAGGATTCCAAATAAATGATGCATACTCCAACTTGGAACGCACAAAAGCTGAGTAAAGGCTCAAACGAGTATAAGGGTCCTTAAATTGGCTGGCATGGCGCTTGACAAATCCAAACATAGAATAGGCCCTTGGCAAAATATAATTTATATGCTCATTGAACAGAAATTTTTGGTCAAATTTCACTCCCAAATCAATGGCCTCAACCCGACTCGATAAAATTTGGTTAGATATAGAGTAAGTGGCCGTAATATTGTAGAAGCATTTGCTATATCTAACAATAAAGCATTTGTTGAGATTTAAAGGGAGTAAATTGAGAGCACATTATGAACTGACCCTATCTAAATCAGATTGCAGCAGTCGACTATCACTGATGGATTTAATAGATCGAAAAATTTTAAGATCATCAGCATAAAGCAGAAACTCTGAATTAAGAAAATGCACGCAAATGTCATTAATAAAAATGATGAAAAGTAAAGGACCGAAGTAGCCACATATGGAGTAGAAAGCGAGTTGGTTATTCTAACTCTGTAGGTCCGGCGGTCCAAGTAAGATTGAATCCAGGACAAAAAGGAGGAATGAAAACCTAGCCTAAAAAGCTTGGCGATTAGAGCATTATGACAAACTTTATCAAATGCCTTGGAAAAGTCTGTTTAAATGACGTCAACTTGACAGCGTTTGTCAAAGGAGTTGATGCAATAATTACAGAAGACAGCTAGATTAGAAGTAGTGGAGCGGCCTGGCATGAAACCATGTTGGTTTGGGTTAATGTACAACTTTACCAGAAAATACATCTGTTTGGCTACAATTCGTTCAAAGAGCTTAGATATATTGCTCAGCTTAGCAATGGGTCGGTAGTTAGGTACCTCCCTCTTGATACCAGACTTGAACACAGGTGTGACTGTTGCAATTTTCCATTTTTCAATAAATCGACCAGTTGTGAGTGACATTGAGAATATGGTTATGAGTGGCTCACATAACTCACCAATGCAATGCTTCAGAAAAAACGAAGAAATCCCATCACAATCTGGGTAATTAGAGTCATCGCAGCTCATTACAGCTTGGAAGATGTCATCCTCGGAAATGGATAAAGTGCCAATGTTAAGTAAATGGGGAATTGAGTTCAAACTATTCAGATCATTCCAAGAAGCAGAGGGTTCAAAGTTAGAATTGAAAAAGTATACCGGGCTGTACTTCAGAACATAACAAACTAATAGTATGGCCAAAAAGATTTTATACCATTTTATACAAAATGGTCTTTAAGCAATTATTTCGGGATTAAAAAATACAGACTTGAAATAAGACTTTTGTACTTGAATCAAGTAGATTCGTACTTACAGCACTATTGACAACGTTCGTACTTGATTTTTTTTTTTCAGAGTGCACGTTTCGAGGATTTTTGAAGAACTTTCTGAGCTCCAAATGTGCTCAAAGTAAGAGCTCTTTTTTTTGCATCAAGAGCGAAACGATCTTAAATGAAAACTGATTTTTCTTGAATCAAGATATTTATTTCTATTTTTGAATATTTCACGGTCAATTTTGAATTTAAGAACGATCTGTACTCAAGGTAAGAATTTTCAAGAGAGTATGGTTCTTACCAAATTCTAGATCGAAACAGTGTTTTTTTAAAGACCGAATCGTCCAGAGAAGCTATTGAAAGAAATATTTTCATGTGTAAAATAACTTTAAAAAACGCTTCAACATGTCGAAATTTCTGCTAACTTAAGCTAAAGATTGCTTTAAAAGACCATTTAAGGAGTGATTTGTGAAAAACCAATATATTTTATCGGATCTTTCATAACACTATCGTATTTAAAAAAAAATAATTATTCCAATCAGCTGTCCGAAGAGGTTGAATATGAAATATAAGTGTTCAAAATACCCAAATTTTTCACCAAATCGCAATGCAAAAAAAAAACCAACCAGTATTGTTAATACTACAGATCTTTCTCCCTTTGTCTGTTAGCCACATCCGTCCAGGATTTGTTGTCAAGTGACGCTCTGATCACAGCACTCTTCCAAATCTCTAGCTCTTATTTAGTCTTCTAGACTAAGACCTTTCCGAGAAAATGCGGCATCCATCCTGAGCACAGATTTTCGTGTTTAAGCATAAAAAACATCATCAATATTATCAATAGTATTGGAGAAGAAGATTTGCTTTAATAGCGATTTGTTGATCTACCTTTCGCATGTTTGCCTTAATCTGTTCTTACCGTCCGTCTCACTTAGACGTTTGCCCTTCATTGATAAAGAGCATTCATTTCACTCGCCATTTGCAATTACAATTCACCAAACTCTTGCTCATCCCCTCGTTTTGTGTGCGACAATTAGGCTGTCCCATCATCATGGGGTGCGCAAATAAGTAGAACTTGTAACTCTGTGTTGTAACTCGATAACTCATGGCTATGCTTGTGTCATATATTGAAGTGATTCCCACAGTAGGAACTTTGGCCATGACATGCCAAAACTGCCGTGAGTTGTAATTATGCATAAAGAAATCATTTAAAAGCTGCCGCTTCATGACATTTTAATGGACGAGTAAACAGTCTCGAGTCGAGTGGATATACAAAATGATATTATTCCAGCGATTCTGTTTCGGTTTGACTTTGCCACAAAAAAATGTGCAACAAATTCGCCACAAATGTTTGTGTTTGTTTAAATGCACATAAATCAATGCCATAAGTTTTCTTAGGAGCTAACTAAACCCATAAAAAGTCATGCTCTGGAAAAATAGTAAAAACGAAACCAAAAATCAATTACAAAAATGTCTCAAATGGCTAACACAAAATACACAAAAAGGAAAGAAAAAAAAAAAAAAAAAACAGAGCGAGGTAAAAATGTTTATTGCCATGGCGCTGGAATTTTCAAATCAAATCTACTTTTGCTAACCTGTCAGTGTGGCCAACTATCAAGCAACAACAAAACTGCCGGCGTTTGAAGTAGCAACGGCTTTCATTGTCAATATGAGTTGAAGTCAGGCGGCAGGCGGCAGGCGGCGGCTGCAAGTCCAGCTACGACTTGGGCTCTGGACTGCACGCAGTGTGGTCGGGGCAGCTAACAAATGTTGTTAACAATTTCATGCTGGCAACAGCAACAGCAACTTGAACAACTGTCAATGTGCATGAAATAGAAACATTGGCAAAAGCTGCAGCTGGCGCTGGGCCACTGCGTCTGCGTCCGTTGAGGAAATGTACAATTGGCTTCAAGAGCCAGACAGACAAGCGGCCAAGGCAGACTGACAGTCCCAGCCAGGCCAAAATGCAATTGAAAAATTGTGAGCCAAACAATAAATTCCTTCTGTGTGGGATTGCGAAACATTTGAGCTTGATTGAATTATGAAGTGCGTAAGCTAGGTCCGGAGCGGAGCAGGCGGGGAGGGTAGCATGTCACAGTGACACACACACACACAGAGACAACTAAACAAAAGACTGAGGCAACGAACACGAGTGTGACTCACTTTCCATGTGCAGAGTTGTCATTTTATAGTCCATGTACCCATTGAAATGTGGATAAAAAAGGGTATTATTTGGTTGTGCAAATATATGTAGCAGAAAGATTTGTCAAGCAACAACAACCTCCAGTTTAAGGTCAGAAGAACTTTAGACAGGATCCTGGTTAGATTTTCGCTTTTCTCTCTGTAATGAATTTGTTCGTCTGCAAGCAAATGACTGAAAACATTGGACAGGGTACTTTGTAGTCGGATCACTCAATTGCATCGCACTTACTTGCCTTACTTTTGCATATATGCAAATCATGCATTACGCATAGCTCCCTCCCTCCATAGCTTCCTAGTCTCGGCATCTGGTCTGCTCTGCTCATAATTTCAGCTTAAATGCATTAACCGTTAAGAGGCGTTGCGGGTTATGACTCTCAGCGTTTCTTTTTTGGCGGGGCTACCGTTGATTTCTGTGCTGATAGTTCCAAATCCGGTGACAGCTACATTTGCATATTCCCCCGCCGCCACAGACAACTAAATAACCTCCTCGCGCGCGTGTCAAATAAGTTACCGGAGTGTTAATGGAAAGCAGCCTCGGGATTTCCATTCCCATTCCCCATTTTCTCTTTCAATTACGTTGCCTGCCACAAATGTCAACCGCTGGGCCGGCTGTGGTTACCAGAGCTTTCCTTCGATTACAACTCCATTGGCATTTTCCATTACCATTTTGCCATAACCCAAATCGAATATTCACAATCTTTGACTGCGTGGGCCCCAGCTGGTACTGTGGCTGGGGCCAGAAGGAAACAAAAGGCAGTAAAATCAGTTGGATGCATGTGATAAATCTGCGCCATGCATTATATTTCATTGCTTAATAAGCCACTCTCCCTCCCCCTCTCTAACTATCTATTTTTATTTTTTTGTCAGCTACTGGCAAGCAACTGGATTGTCTGGTCTGAGTCCTGAGTGCCAAGCGGGTCAACATTATGTTTTTATTTTTGCTTATTTACTTATTTTATTTTTTTGGTTTTGTGGTGCCAGACGAAAATCGAAACTCGTGACTTTTCATATTTATGGCAGAGCAACAAGTTTGTGTTCAGCTCGTTTTGAGCTGCAGCTAATTTAAAATTATATTTCGAGTTAAATTGTACATTAGGATTAAGGGTAAAGTTCAATGACGCTGTTTTGGTATCAGTAATTAAAATTAATATTTAGCAATTTGTTGGAAAAACAAAATTGAGATTTGATGCGGATTATGGTGGGTGGCAGACAATTGAGTACCAGACTGAAAACCGACAATAATCAGTTATATAATTTTTATGACACAAACCACTTTGAGACGAAACCAAATTGCAAACCAGCCGGTTGACTTTTATGAGGGCAGCTTGACAAGTCAGTGACTTTTTGAATACAGCATTATGCTACTGTCAATTACCATCTGTCATATTATGAGACTACAGCTTCATTTAGTTTGCGTTTGACAGCTATTGAAAGCAGACAAACCCATGAAATTCGACGAAGTTTTTCGAGTGCTCCTTAAGTATTCTTTGCTGAATAAAGAGATCATTACTAAATCAAAGGAGTTTTCGACTATATTCAACTGCAATTTGAAAGAGATTTGATCAAGAGTGTCAGCAGGTGTCACCCTTGTGGGCCAAAATCTATAGCTGGAATGTCTTCGAGAAGCGCGTGTCTATATACTCTTGCAAATGGGTGAGATTGCCCTTGGCAATGGTGGCGCTTTCCAGTTGACAATGTAGGGAGGCAAATGGGCCATGGAGGAGGGCAATTGACGGAACTGTTGGGTGACAGCATTGTTACCAAAATCAATGAAATGCACCTCGCATTTGCCTTCAGACAAAATTTTGACAATTTTGTCGCGATAGAATACCTCATCCTCGGGAAATTGGGCCAAACAGAGGGAACCCTCTGTTAGTTCAGCAAATGGGGGCAAATTTTGTTCCGCATCCAGAAGTTGGTCTGTTAAATGCTCCAAGGCGGATACATCCTGCTCCATTTGCACATAGAATGAGCTAGGGGAATCGTATTGCACCACAAAGCAATTGTGAAGCTCCACTTCCAAAGGTTTCTAGACACCAGCTATAGAATTTACCAGTTTTGGGCAAAATCTTTATAGTTAATGCTTAGCTGAACCGTAAGGACTCCCTCTTCGTCTTTAGTCAACTGCTTGAGCTCGTAGACTTCACCAAAATTAAAATCCATTAAAGAAATAAAAGCCTCTTCAAATACTTTATCAGAAACATCTGGAGGTATATCACTTAACTGACAAAGCAAAGCCAAAGGTGAGATTTGGCACAAATCCTCGGGTAATTCGTACACCTTTTGCACTACCAAAGTGTTGCCATAGTCCATGAGTAATGCCAAAATGCCTTCAGACAAAACCGATTTGATAATGGCACCATAAAAGCAGGCATCATCTGGGGCATAACATAAGCACACCAAATTCTGCATGATATCCTCTAGTAAAGGCAAATTATCAGGATTCTTTAGTCACTTTAAGGTTTTGACTCACCAATCCACTTCCCCCCAAAGTTTCTTGAGCTGAACATAGAAACTTTTTGGTGAGTTACCAAAAGAAATGATGCATTCGTTAGTTTCCAAGGTTTTTTGCACTTTAACTCGGATCTCAAAGATGCGATTCCAAGAGATGCTTTGGACGATATTAAAGCCTTGATTATCCTTGGTTATAAGCTTGACCACAGGAGGTTTGGCCTGTTTGTTGAGGTATTCCACTACCACCTCATAATTGCAGCTATCCAGCAAAGCTTCCAAGGACTCAAAGACTCATTTCCAGGGAATGCTCCAAGGCAATGGTTTTAATTTGAGACAACTCCTGGCGCAGTTCATATAAATCATAAGCCAGGGTTTAATTTCCATAGTCTAGGAAGAACACGCGATATTGTGTTTGAGGTAAAATTTCCAAAATGCGAGCACGATAGATTTCTTTATCCTGCTCAAATTTTACCACACAAAGATCGTTCACTTGGGCTGAAAGCTTCTTCTTTAATGCCTTAGAAGGGTCGTTGATTCTGACAAAAATGGTTTCCAATAAAGCATCGTGTTCTTGGAACTGTAAATACAAGCTAGAGACTTGCTCTACATGGGTGACAATGGCTTTGATCAAGGATAAGCCTTTAATCTCTGGCTTTGGCACCTCCATTGGCTTGCAAAGCGGTAGCAAACGCTCATTACAGTTCTCCTCATCCAAGAGCAAGTGTAATGTAATCGTATCCTCTGCTGGTTTCACTAATTGGGTGGTATTGCTGAAATATTCTTTATATCGTCTTTTAAATTGTGAAATACGTTCAAATTGCGGGCTGTTTTACAAATCTCTAGAGATTTTGTCCTAGGTTGGCTTAAAATACGAGAGTTTTAAAACCAACCGAACTCGATTTCTGGGTCACTGAGATTTGGTTTTGGATTCAGCAATAATTTCATTTTCGCGAAACTTTTGCCATTTCAAACCGGTTGTTGAAACATATTTGGACTCGAAAATGCAAGATTTTTACGAAGGCGAAAATGGAAGCACGTCTAATCATATCATTTCTTTGGATCCGTTTCAGGTTCCAGGAAGAGCGATATATCTCTGTTGTGCTGCAGACGATAAAATGTCATATATCCGAATCAAGCAATCTGTTTAAAAAGTGTATAATTATCTTACTAATGTTCTTTAAAAAAAAAAATCATCTATAACATACCTTTCTGAGATATGAGCCCAGACCCTGGTCTCCTTGACTTCCAGTTTCAAACCTTAATAACAATAGTTTACAGCCAAAAAGACCCATTTCTACTAAAAATTTTTTTTAGTGCAGTTTGGAATGGTGATCTCAAAAATCAATTTCAAAAATTTTTTCATGGCTCCGTTTTTGAAATATAATTTTTTTTTATTGTTTGGTAAGGGCACATACATTTTAAGCCATATCTCACTTTATAATTGTCAGATAGAGTCAAGCAAGATAAGAATCGAAAGGTTATTTCGCTGCCGGTAATCGAGTAAAACATTGTTTTTAAATCGGTTCATTAGTTTGACTACAATATCCAAAAATATTTCGAAAAAATCGATTTTTTGCTCGAAAATTAATTTTTGGTCGCCTGGAAAAAAATATAAAAAATCCAAAAAAACTATTTTTTATTTTTTCTACATAAAAACCGCACTTCTACGAAGAAAAACAGATATCGATGATCAAAATCTGTGAACAAACACAGGAGCTGTAAGCAATTTAGTGCAAGAAAATGTGATATTTTCCTGAATATTTTAAAATAAATTTTCGTTTGCTTCGACTTTTGTTCCGTTTTTAATTTTTATTTTTGTTCTGGCTTTTCGTTCACTTCATAATTTGACCAAAAAACGAAGAAAAGTACAATGTTAATTTTTGGAAACACACAATATACTCAAATTTGAACGTTAGTTCCTCTACTCAATTTGATCCATCTATGGTACGTGTTACACGATTTTCCTCACAAATACCGTATTTTCATCGTAAAAGTGCGATTCTTAGGTAGAAAAAATAAAAATAATTTTTTTGTATTTTTTTATATTTTTTCTAGTTTAAAAATGAAATTTCTTGGATTTTCGTGCAAAAAATCGATTTTTTTTAAATATTCTTGGTTGTTGAATTCAAACTACTGGACCGATTTAAAAACAATTCTCCACGCAATTATTGGCAGCTCCATTACCTTTCGATTTATTTCTTACTTGACTCTATCTGACAATTATGAACTGAGATATGGCTTAAAATGTAAGAGTACCTACCAAAAAAATTTAAAAAATTAATATTTCAAAAACAGAGCCATGAAAAAATTTTTGAAATCGATTTTTTAGATCACCATTCCAAACTATACTAAGAAAAAATTTCAGTTGAAATGGGTCATTTTTTTTTTTTTATTTTTTGTAAACTAGTGTAATTAATTTATAAAGGAAAACATAGTTTTTATCAACACTGAAAATTATATTTAAACAGTTAATCTCATGACCTGGGTCTGGGCTAATTTTTCGATAGTATAACATATTTTGTTGTTGGAAATGTGAATACCCATAATGTTTTACTAAAATGGCTCGAAACTACAAGAATTATATTCGCTGGGCTTAAGCGATACAGAACTTTAAATGTGATTCTTACAAAATCGTCTATTTTGAGTAATGATAGTTTCGAACTAAGTGAGCTGTATGATCTTAAGCTACCTTAAGCAGAATATTTTGAAACAAGGCTGTAAACCTTAAGCAATTTTCAGAAATCACAGTCCGTCGCAGAGTTGAAACTTTGGATGGCGGACCAATTCCTAAACTTATACTTCCTGAGAACTTGGCTTGAAATATTTTAGATTGGTGAACTAATTCTAAATTTCTGAGAACCGGTCATAATTGCAACCTACTCCGTTTTATTTTTATTGGGGAAGTCGCATCCAATTTACCAAGTTTTTTTTAAACCTGTATTGGAAATATATAAAACGTTTGTAGTTTTTAAAATGTACAGACAAAATTAAGAAATAATTTATTCTTGCAGTATTTGGCACTATCAAATTATAAAATATATTTCTGTCGATTAGCTAAAAACACTGTAAGATTTAATATAAAGAATTTCGACATTTCCAAACCTAATCTTCTTATTTAATCGATTTATCTTTTGCCAATACGTAATTAAAGTCTTCCAGTTACAAAAGCTAAGTTCACACTGGCAAATAATAGCCCTGATTGCAGACTTTTCATTATTTCAAACTTAATCCATGGTTCCCCTAACGAAATAACCCCCAATGAGGCATATAAATACAAATTCTCATCAAAATTTGTCCACATTATTTTTCTGTGTGAACTAAGCTTAAGAAATCTGCTGTTATTTGGTATTAAGTTTTATAAACTACAAATTTAACAAACTTTTCTTAGTCCCCTCGTAGCTGGCAGGCAATTTGTTAGACCATTTGTTTGTTGCGTAGCAATTGCAAAACCAAGTCAAATAATTTGCATTGCAACTCTTATTTTGGCACACACAACTGCAACAATCAATCAGCCGAAAGGGGAAAGGATTCCAGTTTTCGTTTCAACTTTTGATTATCGAAAACTGAAATCTATTTAGCCATCTTATCAGCCACATCCGCTTTTCCCATTGATTGCACTGCCTGCACATTGCTTTCCTTTAAGTTGGCAATACTTCATTGGGCACAAGCGCCTCCAGCGCTGACAATTTTCCCAGTCCAAGTGGGTCGCGCATATTCATTACGTTGGAAAAAAAAAACAGAAAGAGAGTTGAATATTTGGGCAGAAATGCAACTAGGCATCATGTATGCGTGTGGCTGTTTGGGAAAGTGGGTTAGTAGCCTGTCGTTTGACGTTGGAACTGGCAAAACGCATAGTGGAAGGCCTAAAGGCCTTGACTTAGTTGCAATTGCGCTTGCCGCCGCCTTTGGGGCGGCTCCAAATTAAACCTAAAATGTCAGACGATTAGATAAGCACTCAGAACTGAGCGCTGAGATGAGATGGAAGCGGTTCCCTCTGGGCCGAAACTGGCAAAGACTTTGACAGGTCCGGTTTGTGGCCGTGGTATTTTATTGCATTTTCCAGGTAACTCACACGCACCGCTGCCGCCCTCCTTTGGCTATAAATCTGGGCTGGCTTGTGATTAGTGGCCAACACACAAAAACGTCAATGCGGTGCAACACAAATTAGGTTAAGCCAATATTTTCCTAGACACTCAAATGGCCACTGCCCAAACAAAATGCAAAAGCCAAGGCACACGCCCACCCGCCCCGGTTGGTTACAAGTCGGAGAATTTTTGACAGCCCAGTTCCAGTTCATCAATGTAGGAATTTTCGAACGGGGCGCAAAATATTTCAAAAAAATAAAACAAAATGCACATAGAGCGGCAGCATGAGAAGTTCGTTAGGAAACAAAAAGGTGGCATCAGTTGATACCCTGTGAACTGGTCTAAGTCAAAGGATCGGTTCGGAAAACGCTTTCTAAACTTATCGAACCAAATGGTTTGATTCTAGTCTTGGTTCTTCTAAGATCTTTTAAAATTTTATCTTTATTCTAAAGTTATTTGTCGGCAACTGGCGTCACTCAGACGCACAAGATAAACATGTGCGGTAACTGGCTTTCGGGTTTGGTTTTTGAACTGAGATATAGAACTAGAACTGGAGTCTAAAAGTAAGCACCTCTTCTTACACCCTTCTTTCAAAGCTTTCATTTTGCCCCACTTGAACCACTTTCGATTCCAATTCTCAATGCCCAGTCCCAATACTTCCTCTCATCAACTTAGATTTCATGGTAAACCAAAGCTGGCAAAAAGTTCAAAATCATAAATTTCCAACGATATTAGGTTAGCCACAGCGGTAACAGCGGCGGCGGCGGCGTTGATGGTGATGGTGTGGCCATGGGTCGCAGTCAGCTTGGCGGTCAAACCAGCGAGCCATACCAGAGTAGCTCAAGATGCTGAGATGCTGCTGCCTGGGTGCGTAGTCTGTGTCCGCGTGCAGCTTTTGCCTAGTACATGCTGCACATTTTCTTTTGTTGTGCGAACGCCGTGTGCCTTGTGGATTTATTGATTTTGGTCAAAAGCCATGCTTAAGCGTAAATTATGTGCTGGCTTAAACGCTGGCAAGTGTTGCAGACGTGGCGATGAAAGCCCCTGATTTGTGGCCATAAATCCCGCCAATTTCATAACCAAACAGCTATTTATCAGCCCAGTTTTTTTTTTTTTTTCATCCATCTAATTAAGCGGCGATGGCGACAAATTTGCAAGTGTGAAAAATCTGCGCACAAAAATATTATGCCAAAAATGTTGAGAAAACTGTGTCAACGCAGCCAATCTGGCCGGCACCGACAGACAAGTGGCTTAGATATGGCATAAAGCAACGATTTAATTAGACGCTGATAATTATTGTACAACTTGTTGACGTCGCGTCGTCGTTCTGGCCTCGGACTCGACTCCAGCTTCAGAGGCAGTGGAGACATGTGGCTGCTGCTGAGCTGTTGAGGTAGGCGCAACTGACGATAGTTGTAGTGCAACACAGTTTGTTGGCTATCGCATATGTTAGATTTAGCTAATTTCCGAAATTGGTTAGAGTCTGATATCGCTGGCCTGGCATTGCCGCATTATTTATTAGGAAACTTTTTTGAGAAGGCTACAAGAAATATGTGACTGGGTGACTTGCTAACATGCGTTTGCAATGTTTGATTTAGGAAAAATTAAGGTTATTTTAACAGTTGGGGGGAAATGAAAATCTACCCCCAGGTATTGATAGCACTCTGCTAACGCCATAGGGTTCTGGAGGTCAAAACAGAACACAATCTAGTTTAAATGGGGACTAACACAAACCAAGTTTAAAATAATTCGGATAGAAATATTTATTTTCCATACAAACTTATAGAGACAGTTAACACACCTCGGACTTGAATTCTAAAATCGTCCTTTGCTTAAGTAAGATTAAACCGTGGGGCCTGGTAATTTAAGAATCAGTTTGCCAGTAAGTCAATCTGTCAAAGCTTACACCCAACAAAAAGTAATCAACAAAATTACACTTTTATGTCATCAAGATAAGACTATTGAGTATAATTTTTCCTTAATCAAGCTATAATATTTACAAAAGTATTACAATGATATTTCGAGGATTTTAAATTTATACTAACTTATATCAGGTTGATTTAAAATGTAAAAATGGCCTTGCAGCCCAAAGGGCCAAGCTTCTCTCAATCTCTTGGCATGTGTGCATATAACTTTTCGCACAAGAGAAAGGGACCTACAGGATTGAGCAGCCTCTCCATGTTTAGTTCCTTCACAGCAGGCGCCAATAACTGGTGAAGGTGACCGGATGTGTAAAAGCAATTTTCTAAAGAAAGTCAAAAATTTTTAAGTAGATGGTCAAAAGTGGGATTGAAACCTCACCTCCTGCTCAGCAGGCCGATACTTAAACCGCTGTGCCACATCAGGTTGATACTTTCTTTGTATTTATTTCTTAGTATCATTTTGATACTAGATTTGGTAAAATTTATATTTTTATACACTTGAAAAGTGTATTATAATTTTGCCCAGAAGTTTGCGACGCATAGAAGGAATCATCTCCGACCACATAAAGTATATATATTCTTGTTCAGCATGACGAGCTGAGTCGATTAAGCTTTGTCCGTCCGTCTGTCCGTCCGTCCGTCTGTCCGTCTGTCTGTTTCTACGCGAACTAGTCCCTCAGTTTTGAAGCTAGCGATCTGAAATTTTGCACAGAGTCTTCTTTTGTCTACACGCTGCTAATATGTCGGAACCGACCGGATCGGATGACTACTTCTTGTAGCTGCCATACAAATGATCGGTCGAAAAATGGGTTTTAATGAGAAAAACTGGTTTTTCGTTAATATTACCGCTCTCAATCACGGTCAGGGGTAATATTTAATGTTTTTAAGCTGATCTGCGAAGTTTGGTCGAAGTCGCTAACCGTTGAGACAAGCGTTTTCAAGTGTATAAAAACTTCGGCACGAACGAAGTTAGCCTTGCCTTTCTCGTTTTCTAATACGATTTCAAAGTTGATAGTTAGCGACCTTTCTAAATCGTAGAATTTGAGTATTGCAGGCTCGAGGTCAATTAAAACACACGGACGTGTATGTTGTTTTTATACCCGTTACTCGTAGAGTAAAAAGGGTATACTAAAGTCGTGCAAATGTATGTAACACGCAGAAGGAATCATATCCGACCATATAAAGTATATATATTCTTGATCAGCATCAACAGCCGAGTCGATATAGCCATGTCCGTCTGTCCGTCCGTCCGTCCGTCCGTCCGTCTGTATGAACACCTAGTCAATGGTAAGAGACAAGAGGTTTGACATGTATGGGACAAATGCTTCTTATACTAGCAGGCAGATCAAGTTTATTCCAAATTTTGGCCACGCCCCCTCCCGCCCCCGCAATTCGGAAAAATCGTTATATCTCCTACAGTTTAAAAAATAGACGATTAGTACCTTCAAGAGATAGTTAGTAATTAGCAAAACAAATAAATTTGCCGAAGAAATGATAAGGATCGGATAAGCGGTTCTCAAGTTATGAGCAAATATGTGAAAAATAGCCTAGTTAAAAAAGTGTTGCATACTTTTTAGATGTTCACCCTTACTGTTAAACATGTTTTTTCATGAGTAACGGGTATATCGAAGTCGGTTAGAGCCGACTTTAACTTGCGCTCTCGTTCCAATATATTTCGGTTGCTCCTCGGCAACCATCTTCAGGGACACTACAAAACAATTTCCAATTACAATGGAACATTGATTTAATGCAAAAAACACAAACTTTTTAACATACATTGTTTTACACGTCTGTTCCGTTCGGCGTGGAGTTGTATACTGAGTTATTGTTTGGTCAGTAAGTGTCTGTATAGGTGCGCACAGTTTCCGTGTCCGATTTGTATTTAAGCCTTTTGTTGTGTAATATACCACATCTCAAGAGTGAAGCGTTAGCTGTAGTGGTTTTCTTGCTGTAGGATTATTGTTGATTCAAAATTCGCCGAGTGTGTGCCGCAAGCGTCGTTGTTTGGATGGAAATTTCTCTAAAGAAATAAATTCATTAAATTTTAAAATATATTTTGTGAGTTTTTACAATAATCGTTTTATGTACATTACAATACATCTGAATTCGTCTAGAGTATATAGAATATACCTTGCCCTTTACTATGTGAACGGCTTCGTTAGATACTTTATTGAACACTTAAATAAACTGGCTTTTCGCTCTTCTCATCAAACTTGCATACACAACATGCTTGCTGTTAAGTTTCATTCAACCATACTGTTGGCTCTCTGAAAATAAGCATGTTCGTCTTCATTGCAACCAGCTCGATTTATTAGAATGTGTGGGAATCACCTCGAATGAATAAACTCTTGCAAAGACGTATAGAGAGAGAGAGAGAGAGAGAGTCCTGTTTAAACATTGCAGGTCGAATAACAACAAATGTTAAAAGACTTTCGCTCAACCGCTTGATGCGTTTGCAGGCACGATTTTGACAATATTCAACGCTGAGTTTTGTTTGATGAATAAACATGCTCATAAATGTTTCATCAAATAAATCTGTCTAAACCGCTCGATGCGTTTGTCGGTATAAAGCGGAATATATTCAACGCTGAGTTTTGTTGATTGATTAAATATGAGTTAGAAATTTTGTGCATAAGGCAATCAAGAAAGAAGTTACTTTTGCAGTTCCCTGGTAAGTCATTTCCAACTACGTCAAATTTGGTAAAAACTTACCTTTCCTTTGGCCCATCGTATGGAGGGTGGTCCGATCAAAGTAGCTTATTTTTCGCCATAGCTTTTTCTTTTTGATGTGTTTAGTAGGTCGGGCATTTGATGTATGAAAAATTTCAAGGTCTTACTCTAACACCTTTATAGAATTCGATGTGGTGTAAAAAAAAGACACAAATATAGAAAATTATCACTCATACGTAGTGTGTTGCCTTTGCCTACATATTTATAACATTTAACAAAAAGGAACAAGGACCATTGAAAAAATTAAAGTTAGTTGGTTAAGTTTAGTTATGGCAATTCTGTCCTTGGATACATGAATTAACATGTAAATTGGTCGGCTCCTGCAGAAGAAAAATAATGCCGATTTGTACCTATTCTGAGAAGCTAAGAACCAAGGTTCGAACTAAAACGTAAGGTTTATCAAGATAACGAGCGGATTCGTGATATTTTTTCATAATATTTTTAATAATATTTACGACGGGCTCGAGCATGTGGACTGAACCTTCTGAGATTTGCAGCCTTGGCGGCAACTTAACTCCTCCACTGTGGCAACTATCGCTTTGGGAGACTAGAACTATTCGGAACAGCTAATTGCATTAAAGGATCTAAAGATAATTGGTAGCTGGCGACAGGTGTAAAAGAAGAAAACAAGCTTCAACAATAGCTAGCACAGCTGCCGAGGTCATAAAGGCAGCCAACCACTTTAATGGGTTGTGAAGGCTGCGGAGGTAAATGGAATACCAGCCTTATCCAAGGGAGAGGGAAAAAGTTCAGAATTCTCCGCCACAGGAGGGGCACGACCTCTCAAGCAACGAAATAATTTGTATGGGTCCAAATACCATAACAAATATGCATACGATTGCTGATCAATATTTATTAGTGGCTCAAATAAATACGAATAAAAATTTCGCTAAGGCTTAAGTGTCGTATACGAAATGTTGGTGAAAACTTTGAAGCCGTTGCGCAGAGATTGAACACAGTAAGTTTATCTGCCACATAACAGCTATCTGGAAGAAAAAAAATCGGTCTTAAAAGTTTTGAATTTATAGATACAATACATAAGATTCAAAACGACTATAAACAGCCGTAGATTACTCATTACTCATAACTTTACTAACCATAAGTTATGCAAAAAGTTAATATACAATAAAACATTCCGCCCTATTAAAATGTATCTACTACTGCCTTATCTTCCATTATGCATACTCCCGGTTCAATTTATTTCCCAAACAACATTTCCAAACAAATTTGATTGCTACTCTAATCCATCTGTGCTCTGACTCCGAGCTCAACCCAATTGATCTTACAACTTGAACGCCATGTTAAACACCCTACACTCTTGTAATTTGTGTCCAAATGAAATAAATTTATGAACATCGATTGCAAAGTTGATTAGACGAAAGCCGCCGTCGACGTAGACTTTTGGATACTTGGACACATGGCAGGCCCAAAAGACCCAAAAGAAAAAAACCAAAAATAAAAAAGAAACCCGTTCTCCCAGCCCAATATCTGGCGCTTGCTCTTGGCGGACTGCTTAGCGGCCACTTGTAATATTTTTGGGCTTCTCTTAATTGCAATTTGATGTTTGGGCTTCTCGCTTTCGAACGAAATGAAGTTGTACAAAAATTTCCGAACAATTTTTAGGCGCACTTAGCGGCAGCGTGTGAAAAAATGCATCCGCTGGGTTAGATTCACTTCTGCGATGCGATCGGCTCAGCATCTCCGCGGAGGTGCGAAAGATCTCGTGCGTGTTTATTAGAGGCGGCGTCGCTTCTTCCCTTGGTTGGGGTTTTTTTGCTCATGTGCTAATTGATTGGTGTTAAAGTTGTATAAAAATTGGAACAGAACAGAGCTGAAGCTGAAGCTGATGCTGATGCTGGAGGTGGCAGTAACGCCTTGATTGCGATCGGAGAATCGTTTAAATTAGTTTGTTGTATTTGCCCAGTCATTAGCATGCGGAACCGCTTTGTGGTTGTTGTTGCTGCTGCTGCTGCTGAGAAATGCATGTAATAAAGTAAAAATATTTCAGCTCTGCACTTTGATTTAACGCTGGCCGCATCCACATTCGTGCCCCAAAAAGTCACGATATGCCGAAAAACAAAAATGCAAAAACAACAAAATAAAAGCAGCCAAAAAAAAAGTGATTGATGGAAATTGCTCAAACTGTCATGTTTATGAACGTCCGCAGGATACGATGCCCAGACAAGAGGACTATGTCCAGAATGTGCACGCAATGCGACAGCAATTTGCCAGCAAAAAGAAGAGAAAGCTGTATTTCGGAGTAACCGAATGAGGAATACTCTGGCTCAGCTCTTCAAGTCGATTGAAAGGTTTGATCGTCTTGAAGTTCGTTTTGGTAGAATGTTTATCATTTAAGTAAATCATTAAAATTTGAATTCTTATAAAAGAGGGGTCGGCCCTGTGAGCAGAGAAGTTGGCAGAATTTTAGCTGAGCTTAAAAACTCTCTGTTCTCAGTCCGAGCTTAGTGTTTAGACCGCGGTCTAGCAAGATTTCCAAAGCAAGAACAAGAAGCTTTTGAAGAGCTCTCTGCCTGAGGCAAATTCTCTGCTCACATTGCCGACCCCTGTTTTAAAATCAACGAATAAGACAGCCGACTTTCTAACTATTCTGTGAAATCCTAACACCTTCTTGGGACTCAGTGCCAAATTTTTTACCCAAGCTAACCTGCCTCTTCAAAGAAGAGTATAACCCAAAGGAAGGTAGGAAATCTGGCTGTTTCTCTTTATAGAGGTTTTCACTAATTTTCACTCACTTTGCTTACAAGTTGTGGCCGTTGCTGTTGCTCTGAGCCACACACAGCGAACTGAAATTGAGGCGACAGGAATCAGGCAACAGAGTCCAGATTGCCGATTGCGTGTTTGTGTCAAGGTGTTGCAACAGTTAACGAAATTGCCATTGTGTGTGATATCAACGGCCTTGGGCTGATTTTCGAAAAGTCATTGAACAATGCTTGGCCTGACATTTGATGCACTGTGACACTAACTGCAACAAGTTGCAAGTTTGTTGCCCCAAACCCAAGAAGGAGAGAGAAAGAGAGAGAGGGAGAGTAGAAATTGCCATAAATTATGGCAAGAAGCCCAAAACCATGGCGCTGGAATGCTGCAGAGCAAGTGCAATGATCTATGAGCTTGACCGCGGCCAGTGGCTACCAACTTCCCAGCAGCTAGAAGCTAGTTGCCAGCACCAATCACGGCAGCCAATCGCCGTTCAAGTGTGCAAAATCGCGGCCATGCAAAAAAAAAAAAAAATGCCGGCGCAAGGCTTAATTATGCACTTGCAGCAGTTGCAATCGTACACTGAAAACAAAAGGGGGGCTGAATCCAGCCAAAAGGCAAACAAAATCAATAAGCATCAGGCCTAAAAACTATCTACAAAATGTTTACAAAAGTTAGGGAAAGTTGTTTTGTTCGTTAAATTCTAAAAATAACAAATTCTTACGGATGCATCAAACAATACATTTTATTGCACTTCTTCTAAAAAAAAAGTTTACTTTCCTTATACTTTTAAACGAAATTTAGCCAGTCTTTGAAGAAGGAGAATTGGTAGCCTTCAAAAATCTGTAGATGTCGTTCCACGGGCTCAAACTTGTCTCCTGAATTCACGATTGAATCTCGAATCATAACATCTCAATTTCGGCGGAGAAAGTTTCAATTTTTTTATTTCGTATACTTTACCTTACCTTGTTTATGTGAAACATCTTTAATTCTGGTTCGGAAGATTTTAGTAGGAGTAAAGATTTATTTCAGCGTCACGTGACGCTAACGTCACTTATTTTTTGTGCACACTAACAAGATGATGGGCAGAGGGGAGAAGTGTAGGATAAATGCTAAAGAGGGGCAACTGGGTGGAATCTGGGTGGGATCTGGGTGGGATCTGGAAAGAGTCTAGATGGGAGCTGGGTGGGATCTGGGTAGTATCTGAACGGGATCTAAGTGGAATCTAGGTGGGATCTGCTTGGGATCTAAGTGGGAACTGGGTGGGATCGGCGTGGGTTCTGGCACGGATCTAAACATCTTCATTTATCTATTGATCAGCACTCCTTAGACTTCCTGCAAAAATAAAGGAACACGCAAGGATAAAGGAAGCAAGTGATCTTGTTGCTGGTAGTTCTTGTTCCCGTTATTTTTCTTCTTTCGAAAGAGTGCTCATGCTATACCAATGAGAGAGCTTGCGATTTTGAAAATAAGCTCTTAAGCTGAACATAATTTTTCACATCAAAGCTTCCTGAGTGTTAACGACTCTCACATCTTTTTGATGTGAAACATCTTTAATTTCGGTACGGACGATTTCAGTACATAGGAGTAAAATTTGATTTCCACGTCACGTGACGCTGACGTCGTTCATATTTTGTGGTGTTGTTTTGCACAGTTTCCCGGCAAACACACACACAAACACAAGAGAATGGTCAGAGGGGGAAGCGAAGAGATAGGAAAGATGCTGAAGAGGGGCAGCTGGGTGGGTTCTGGGAAAGATGTGGGTGAGATCTTGGTGGGATCTTATTGGATCTGGTGGTATTTGAGAGGGTTTCGGGTGGAGTCTAATATGGGCGGGATCTAGGCGGGATCTGGATGGGATCTGGGTGGGATCTCAACGAGATATGGAAGGGTTCTGAGTGAGATCGGGGTGGGATATGGGTGGTATCCGGATGAGATTTGCTTGGGATTTGGGTAGAGTCTGGCTGGGAAGTGGGTGGGATGTGGGTGGTATCTGGTTGGGTTCTGGGCGGGATCTGGATGGTATTTGATTGAATCTAGGTAAGACCTTTGTGTGATCTAGATGGGTTTTGGGAGGGATCTGAGTAGGATCTGGGTGGAATCTGTGTGGGATCTAGCTGGGATTTGTGTGGTATCTGGGTAGTATCCGGGAGAGATCTGGGTGGGATTTGGGAGAGGAAAATTATTGGGATCTTGGATTTCACCCTGGTGGTATGTATGTTAGCAGTATAAGCTTCCTGAAACACTGCAGCAAGTGATATTGTTTCTGGTATTTCTACTCCCCGTTAATTTTCTTCTTTCGAAAGAGTGCCCTTGCTCATTTACATATATACCGTTGAGAGAGCCTGTAATTTGAACATAAGCTCTTAAGCTAAGCATCCTGTTTCACATCAAAGACTCGTGAGTGCTAGCGACACTCACTCCTTTTTTTCCGGGATTTTGCTATAAACCTGCCTTTAGAATTCCCAAGCAGTTATAGCACTGCCGACTTGCTAAAGACAGGTAAAGACTGCTGATGAATAAATCTTAAGATTGACGAACAGCTAATGTGCATTCGATGTACATGTATGATCAGCCTTCTTTGTGGTGTGTGTCTTGATTTGCTGCTACTCATTTGCTGGTAAACGTTCTATTTAGCCCCGAGGTCCAAAATCAGTATAGGGTGGACCATATATACTACACAGAGAAAAAAAAGTATAGTTTCTGATGATCCTCAGGATATTTTCGATATCTATTTGGACGATAGTTCACATCCTTTTCGGAAAATATTTCTTTGATCTTTTTCTCCATCCAAGGATGAAAATTGAAAAGGATATTTAAACTTTAGTGGATATTCAAATCCATTCACGGATCTTTTTTTCTCTGTGTAGACAAAATACTCCTTCCCATTTTAAGGTAAACTATAACTTTTTTAATAAAAACGATTAATTAATAATTATTTAACATAATTTTTTTTTGAGTGCATTTCCCTTTTTGGAGTCGCCATAGAACTTTTGTGTCGACCAACCAAACGCTCCGACTTTAGCTCCAGCTCCAACTCTTTTGAGTTTAATCCAATGTGCGGCCATTTTTATATGCACCATCATGTGTGTGTGTTGCCTCCCATAATTTTATGCTTCATCAATGACAGTGCGGCAACAGCAGATGTCTGGAGTAGCTAGACAACGCCTCTGCAACCACATCCATCCATCCGCAGCTCCAACAGAAGCCGCAGCGACAATCAGTATGTGGCATGGCATCCTCCTCCTCTCATCCTTTTGTGACGCATGCTTTCAACATACTCCGTACATACTTTATCCTGGCAATCGGCCTGCCATTTTCCAGTTGCACCGGCCAACAACAAAAATTGTTTTCGTGGTAATTTGCACCCGAGGCTGTTTAAATTCCTTGACTGGCTCTAGCTAAAGAGCCGGGCGGCACATCGTCAACGTCGTCGTTGTCGTCGTTGCCTCTCCCTGTTGCTGTTCATCATCTTCATCTTTGGCTTTGACAGCTGTTGCTGCTTCGCATGGCCGTCATCCGGTTGTCTCTCCTCCTGTTTTTTTTTTTTGTACTTTTATTATTTAGAACTTTTTTGCCCCTTCGACAGGCTACGTGTACTTGGTGTACTTGCCCTGCCTGATTATTGTTATTAACCAGTATAGATACTCATCCAGTGCCTGGCTATTTAGCTGGAAGCCATTTGCTAATCTTCCATCAAAATCGATTGTACAAGGGCCCGAGCATCACAATCTCAGAGCCGAGAGTCATCTGCATATGTGCGCATGCGCATACACATATACTTAGTAAGCTTAATTTCAATGCGTTCCGGGCTCTTCAGAGAAACGCTTGTATAACTTTCGGCGCCATTAAAACCTAAAAGCGAGCAATTCAAGCGCTGTAATAAAAGCCATTCGAGGGGACTTGATTGGGGCCCCCACTACCTCCAAATCCATTGGGGGAAATCTGACAAAAGAAACAATTTGATGAAATGGAATTTTGCATATCAATGTGATCAAGGTTTATTTTGGTGTAGAAATTTTCAATAAAGATACGAAATTGTTTAAAGGTAGCTGACTGATTAATTTAAGTTAATCACAAATAACATTTAAGTGGAAATTTGGAAGTGGTGTAGATATAATTAAATATATTACAAAATTAAGACAACATATATATTACATATTTTACTGTGAGACCTTCCGATTCCCCAAGAACTTTTAAGATAGTTTTAAGGGGGTCTAGCTGTTGGGACATTGAATGCCGTCCTACACAAGCCCTTCCCATTTCCCATCCCACACATCACACTCCGAGCCGGACTAGGTGTCATTCGGTCCGTGCCGAGATTCAGCATAGCTGGAAGCCCGGGTAACAATTATTCCAGTCTCAAACGGTGGGCTCAGGCAAGTAACGAATGCCTGTTCTAAGTAGCCTTGCCACTCTTGGACCTCGGCCGGTGGTCGACCATCTGGAAGCCCCAAGAAAAGAACCTTTAAGCAGAAAGAAAAGTAACGCATTTAAATATAAGCGAGACAGTTTGAGGAGAGGCAGATGGACCGGGAGAGTCCACCTCCACAGTAGTGCGTAAAATATCACTTCGGGGTCTTCTTGCGGTCAGGAAGACTTGGGAACAAAGAGGGACCATCTCCTTCCCCCAACGGGAGTACGACCTACCTCCTCTGGAAGACAAAGGCCTCCTTGCCTCCAAGAGGACAAACAATATCAGTAACCTAAAACCCTTAAAAATCCTGACCTTTGTACAGGAAAACGAGCTGACATTAGAGTTGTTAATTTAGTAGGGGGGGCACAATAGGACAGGACAAAAGAGAAGATAACAATAAATTTCTTCTTCAAAATGGATACCAAAACGTAAGTGAAAGTTTAAGTCGGTCCTGCCCGAATACGATAATCTAGTTACTCAGGGGTAGAAATATTTAATAGCCTTGCTGTATTTCTTAGGGTAAAAGCGGAAAAGTATGCAACTATTTATTACCCGTTTTTTCTGAAAATTTGAGGGAGTAAAGATACTGCGAATATAAATGTAAATTTTTAGTTTGAAATCGATATCTTAAAAACTGCAGGAATTATAAAACATTTTTTTGTGGTCGAAAAAACCAAACTCCCACCAACAAAAAAATATCGATAACTTTGTTGCCTGAAAACAATTCTTATATGATGATTAATGCTACACTTAAAGAAAAGATAGAGAATTTCACTCTTGAATCAAAAACATTCGTTCTCAAAAGTGCGGTAAGAGTAAAAATTGTTCATAAAAGTGACAAATTCTTAATCTAAGAGGAATTTTAGACTCAAAAGTTTCATCACCATCTATAGATGATTGGTGTGTGCTGGTGAACGCGTATTTATTTATTTTTTATTTATTGAGTTTAAACTTCCTAACACTTCAAGTACAGAGACTTATTAATTGTTGTGTTAGTCACAAAAATGATAATCGTTATTTTATGAGAAAATCAGTTCATATAGAGAAAAAAATTAATTAATTACCTATTCTAACTTAATCTAACAGAGGGTAATAAAACTAATTTTATGGTGCAAATGTTGCTTCTAATTGAATTCTGAACTGTGGCGCGCTTCTTATTGTTTTCAGTCTGTTGGGTAGCTGATTCCAAAGCCTAACAGCATGCACGAAGAAGTGCTTATCGGAACATGCCAATCGATTTTTAATATTTTTAATATTGTTCGTTCGCCGTGAAGCAGCAAAGTCAATCTTATCATATAGGTATGCCGGCTCCGCAGTCATTATAATTCTGTGAAGTTGTGTTAAGACTCGAAGATTGATCCAAGATTGCATAGACATTCCAAAGATGCTACCTGCGTGTTCACTAATGTGGCCGAATCTATTTATTTTAAACACATATCTTGCAATGCTATTAAAAGCGACCTTTAACAGCTCTTGATTTGCTGCGCCGCAGTTTCCAAACAGCTCAATTCCGTAGAACAGAGATGGTATTATATATGCTTTGGCAATTAGCAGTCTTAGGCTGGTCGGTATCAGATTTTGGGTCAATTACAATTGCCTAAGTATACCATAGGTTCGTCCTGAAGTTTTATTTATGTGCTCTTGCCATGATAGGGTGCTAGTTAAAGTTATGCCTAGGTTGTCTGCTTTGTCGACTTAGTCAATGTGTTTGTTACCTATTTGAATCTTTTGAACTCCACTATTATTAATTATTTTTTTGTAAATGATCATACATTTGGTTTTTGTGGGGTTTAATAATAGTCCATTATTTTTTGATTAAGCGTTAATAGCAGACAACTCTCTACTTGTTACATTCACACACTCAGTAATATTACATAGAGGACGACTAACATAGATTTGGACGTCATCAGCATACATATGGACTTGACATTCAGACAAAACATGTGGAAGGTCATTTATGTATAAGGAGAACAACAACGGCCCGAGAATTTTATGTTAACATTCAGCGATTTTTGACTTGAAATTTGTATGACTTCTCTACCTATTTATATATAAAAGAGTTCAACCTGACTGACTGACTGGTGACCGCCGCACAGCCTAAACCATAAAAGATATAAATTTAAAAGATATATAAATACTGAAAGTGAGTACTAAGAACGGATTTTGGAAAATTCTGTGGGGAAATGTGGAAAATTCACGAAAAACTATTGAATGAAACTTTTTTGTTCTTCATCCCATCAAGGTCAAACTCATTTTCAAAGATCTATATGAAAATTCAACAATAACTTACCTTACCCACCTTTACTTATTCTACGATTGTGTAATCCAAAATGAATCAGTAGATGCACTGTACGCTTATATGCTCGAGCTTATATACTTTACTCAGTCTCAGCTCTTATCACTTCACGCACACATATTTTTGTCATATTGATTGCTATATATAATCATCGAATCCGTCAGATGTGGGCAGTTTCATTTGAATAGTCCAAGCAGCAGCATCAGGAGCTTTTGTTAGATGTCCGTTTTGAAAATGTTTTCGAGGCTGTTATTGGTGTTATGGATAGGTCTTCTAAGTGCGCAGTTCACTAGGGCCTGGCCGGAAAATCGTTTTTATGCGGAAACACCTAGGGAAAGCCCCGCATTTGGGTAAGTTGGTTCCCTAAACTTAGCTTAAATTAGTTCCTTAAGACGAAACTTATTAATTTTAGGCCTGGACATGGACATCATCCGGAACATCATACGCAGTTTGGTTCCCCTGATGATTATCCAGCTGCTGGAGGCCACTTTAACACCCCACCGAACCATATCAGAGGTTACCCCGGTCCCGCTCAGTTTCAAGGTCAGGAATTGTACGGACATGATGATGGATATCAGCCACGTTTAGGACAAGAGTCTAATGAAGACTATCAGCCTGGTAGAGGTTCGGATGGCTCCTTTCAGCCTCGTCCCGTTTTAGGTGAAGACAGATTTGGTTTCCAGCAACCTGGTGGCTCTGGAGAAGCCTATCAGTCCGGTGGTGGTGGTGGTGGTTTCCAGCTACCAAGCTTATATCATCCCGCCCCCCTACGTCAGCTGAGTCTTATTGAAACTTTGCCCATCTGCAAGGACGGAACAGCATTAATGGGAGGAAGATGCCGCAAACGTGCTTAAAGACAGAATGAAAATAGAAGCTATTGGGAATTGCTTTTGATTTTATTTTAATAATAAGTTTAAAATGAAACGAAATGAAGGATTCTGGTTAGAATCACTTGATCACACTAATTAAACATTTTTGTATACTTTTAGGTGTTTCTATAAAGCAGCGATGGCCACGCCTGGCCCTCAGGGTCCGAACAGAGCCAAACGCATGCCAAGGCTTGCGCCAAGAGAGCTTAGAACTTTTCTGTCGCGCAGAGCTGGTATGGCTTATGAGGCCTCTCTCTCTTTGGGTCAAAATCATAGTTAAGAATGTAAGCAGTTGGCACTTTGCCGCTCAGTGAGTGAACTACGGTCATCGTCGAATGGGCAAGACATTCGCATAGAAAACGTCGAGGTCGTTGGATTATTATCATAATTTTCATAGGATAACTTTTCATAGCATCAGAAGAGGATATCGCAGTAGAACAACTCTATAGACCAACTGAAACAACTCCATCCCAGTTGGCTTATACAAGTCTGTCAAAGAAACCAAGAAATATTTGTACGGGCTTGACTGGGAATCGAGACTGGTACCTTCTGCACTTAACGAACAACGCATGGAATGGCGTGATAGCTCATTGAGCTATTGCTCACTTTTGTAGTATCACCTCTAGAGGGCTACATATACTTTTCTGTAAAGTGGTTCAACTGAGCTAAAAGCTGGTTAGTAAAAATCAAAGAATCTTAAGAAAGTTAAAAAATTGACCAAAATGTTTGTCCTTTTCGTAAGGCCAAGGCTGTAAAGTCCCCACTTTTATTTTCGACTTTCTCGCATTCTCGCTTTTGGCTTGTAAACCACGGTGCAAATGATTGAAGATTGATCTGCTGCTGCGACAGCTGCCTCTTGCACTTGATTGGTTGCCTTCGTCTCAGCCTCATCTTCGATTTGCCTTTTGGGGATGCTGCCCAATTTGCTTTGGCCAGAGCTGCTCTTTTGCATGGTGCATGTGGATGTGGATGGAATGGTGTATGCCTTTCGGAAGTTGCCGCCCCTTTCATGCACCGCTCAGAGTGCAATTTCGCTCATCATCTTAATTTTATTATCGACATAAATATCAAACGAAAATTGTGGCATATAAAATGCGATACAAATCTGTTACAAGTTTGCACTGGGACTGGGACTGGGACTTGGCAAGGTGAACGTCTTGCTGCATAGTTCACCACTTTATTGGATGCACCTGAGTAGGAGCTGGTGATGCTGCTGCTGCTGTTGCCCTGTGAAGGACATTATGGAAATGATCTCCGCGGGCAGTTGGCGGCCATTACTCAGTCGCATCGCGGGCAACGCCCAATTGATCAATGCTGAACGATAGAGGGACGCAGACACCGTGGAAGATGAGATCCAAAGAGCATTCCTTGTACAGTGACCGGCTAACAGCCTCGGTTGCAATTTATGTTTGACATGGTGGAAATTCAATTGCGTGGTGCTCGGTTCAGTTAAGCAGCTCCAAATACTTAGTTGCCATTGCCGTCTCACATGTGCCACGCCTATTTCTTACACTATCAGTCATAAAAATGCGAAATTTATGCAATTGTTGCACATGGCGTGCAGAGAGTCTAGATCTAGCCGCACACCCACCGAGTGCACACCTAGAAAATGCACTGAGAGAAATTCGAAACTTTATTTAAAAAATTCTTTGAAATCCTTCAAAGTCCACTTTCATTCGTGTTTAAGGTGATAAGTCAAATCCTTGAAAATTATTATATTTTTCTCAGTGCATTTAGTTATCAATCCCCTCCCCTTCGACTGCCCGCTCTTCCCCTTCCCCCATGTGCAATGATATTGACGTCTCTGCGCATGCGTATGCCGCGTAAATTGGCCTGCCTCCCCGCCCCCCACCCACCTCTTCTCTCTATCTCTCTTGACCGCCAGCAATGAACATTCATTTCACAGAGTTTAGTTTTTCCAAAAATGTCCGAATACAAATTGATTTCGCTGCCACTCTGGGACTGTGTCCATATCCGTGTCCGTGTCCGAGTGTCGTGTGTGGCAATCGTACGTTAAAACGGTTATTTATGCGAGCGTAATTGTTATACTTTGGCCACAGATCAGATGACACCGAGGGGGACATTTGCATTGGAAATGTGTCTAGCGACAAATAAATAAAATTGTTAAATCGCTGACACGCAAATGGAGCTAAACGTAGGAAAATCCAACAGCAAATTGACAGAACCAGATTGACAACTTCAGGCTGAGCGCTCCCTGCTCCTGCGCCTTCCTCCTCATATCTGCGCTGTTGTCGTCGTTTTCGTCGTCGTCTTCATCATCAGTCAACCAATTTGTTTCGATGAATGACTGAATGAATTTGTTCACCCCTTGGTCATCTTGATAGTGGGACCAACCCAAGACTAAGAGCCACGAAGAGGCAACAGGTTCTTCTTCTGCGAAGAGAGTCAGAACAAGACGAGGGACTTTGCATAGAAGCGTTTGGCAGCCAGAGCGATAGCGATCTGCGTTCAATCGAGCTTTGCGAGTTTCTGTGTGTGTGTGTGCGAGGCAATTGCTGGAAGCAACCGAAAAACACAACACAAAGTAGGCTGGACAACCATGCCGCCGATGATTCTGATGGTGGCACGGGCACAGGAGCCGAAGCCGAAGCCGACGCAGGGTGTAGCGATAAGAGCAGCGACATTGCTCGTTAGCTGATGAGTTCCCTTCTCGCTGGTAGGCGATCCATCAGACGTGGGGTAGAAAGTTGTGTAAAATGCTTTTACGAGGGTTGACTTTAATATTTCTTCTGATCAACTTCTTCTTCTTAAAAACTGGTTATTTATGTAAGGGGGGTAGACCTAAAATTGTTCATTTCAGTTTTGAACTTGATCGATGGAACTAATATTTTGACTGAATTTATTGCGAATTCAAGTTTTACAACAGGCAAACTTTTATGAAAATTTAGATAATTAGGCCAAATTAGGAAATTTTTCAAGAATATTTAACTTTGAAGCTAAATTTGTTGCGTCGACAACTTTCACTCAGATACTAGTCAGCTGTTTGATGTCATTTTGGCTCACTGTCCGTCTCCCTCCTACCACCGTGATTTCCTATGTCAACCATAATTTTGAGTAAAATATCTTGTTGGCGCAAAGAAGTATCTTTTTGTCCAAAGGGAGTTAACATCACTGAAAAAAGAGAGGAGTTACAAATTGTACTTCTATCTCGTAATGAAACTTTGTTATAAAATTTAAAAAAATGTGTTTTTGTAACCTGAACCCTGATTTATATCATAGCGATCCGACTTTTGCTTATGGTACGGTTCTATGAACTCTACGGTACTCTAGTGTAGTGAAAACATCTATAGTGAGCACTTTCGATAGCTTGAACATCCACAGTATTCACTATTGAAAGTTTGAACGTCGATAGTATTTCACTAATATCGATAGTACTGTAAATTGCTTTTTATTATTTTTCCAAATTATCCAAGAACTTGCTAATAAAGAAAGAAAGATGGTTAATTTATGATAAATAAAGAAACTAAATAGTATTATAAATTCGTTAGTGTTGTCGAAAATTTCAAAAATATCTATATCAATATTTTTGGCGATATTGAAAAAGTATCATTTTGATATAAATATTTTGGTGTCAAAAACATTAATATTATCGATTTATTTATAAAATTCACAAAATAAATTAATATTTTATTTAATTTTTAACATAAGAAGTTCTGCAAACTTAGTCGGTATTTACACGATGAAGTAAACTTCATGAAGTTTTCTTAGTGCTTAGCTTCATCGTGTAAATCCCGTCTTAGTCATAAATTTGTATTTATGGAACGAATGAAGTGCTTACTTTTTAAGTTTAACATCATTTAAAATAGAACATTCAAACTACAAAGCATAAAAAACTTATTCAGTTAAATCTAGAAAACGTAAAAACTTCTTATTTTACCTAGAGTCGTTAGACAGAGCTTTTATGAAGACCCGTTGAGTTATGTCATCGAACATTCGGCTTCTGGTGTTTACTTCTTCTAACCGAAGCCGAGCGATCCGATACCATGAAGCTTCCTGCTATAGTAAGATATGACAATGTCCAACAACTCTAAATTAATATAGAGCTCCAATAATTTATTCCTATATCTATTAATTGTTGAGATTGAGCGTCCATATTGTTCACTGCACCCACTACTAATGGATTCTGATATAACCGACTTCGATATACCCGTTACTCATGAAAAAACATGTTTAACAGTGTTCCTGCGTTCCTTGACCATCCAAAAAGTATGCAACATTTTTTTTTTGGTTTGAGTGAGGGGGGCGGGGGGCTTGGTTCAGTTTTTTGCTCATAACTTGAGAACCGTTCATCCGATCTTTATCTTTTCTTCGGCAAATCGATTCATTTTGCTAATTACTAACTAACTCTAAAAGGTACGAATCATCTATCTACAAAACTGTAGGAGATATGACGTTTTTTCCAAATTGCGGGGGCGGGAGGGGACGTGGCCAAAACTTGAAATATACTTGATCTGCGTGCAGATAAAAGAATCATTTGTCCCATACATGTCAAACCTCTATATCTTACCATTTCTGAGATCTAGGTGTTCATACAGACAGACGGACAGACGGACGGACGGACAGACGGACGGACGGACAGACGGACATGGCTAAATCGACTCGGCTGTTGATGCTGATCAAGAATATATATACTTTATAGGGTCGGAAATGATTCCTTCTGCCTGTTACATACATTTGCACGACTTTAGTATACCCTTTTTACTCTACGAGTAACGGGTATAAAAATGCATAAATTGCCGCCAATTTGACACACAAAGAAGACAAATTCTCAGAGTTTAAAATCATTTATACTTACATAAGCCGCTTACAGCTTTACAGCCTTAAGACTACGAGAATCCGATACCTGGAATAGGGGCAATTCGGGACACGCTACCATACTCGAAGACCAAACCGGTATACCATTAAGTACAGACTACTGTATACCACAAACGACGTTCGACAAATTTTACGACGTCTATATCCCAAGCCGGAACGATTGGGACAACCTGCCCTACAGCAGAGCTAACGCCATTAACATCTATACTGATGGATCTAAGCTCGACAAAAAGGTAGGAGGGGGAGTTTTCTCTCCCAACCTAGATTTGAACTTATCGTTCCGCCTTCCTGACCACTGTAGTGTGTACCACCTACCTTAGCACACTCACGGTCAAGGAAGGAAATGTATTTATATACTCAGATAGTCAAGCCGCCCTTAAAGCACTTGACACACACCAACAATGCTAAAACACTTACGGAATGTCACTCATCTCTGAATGAGATCGCACGGCATTTCAGTATACACCTGATATGGGTACCTGGACACAGCAACATAGAAGGTAACGAGTCAGCGGACAAACTGGCCAGAATAGGAACCACCATCGAGCTCCTTTCAGAGAGGAGCACTATAGAAATTCCTATGGCGACATATAAGCTTTACACTAAAGCTGAAACACTTCGTCTCGCTACGGACCGGTGGAAAAACCTTTCTTCCTGTGCAGTAGCGAGGCTTACGTGGCCAACATTCTACCAAAAACGTACTAAGACACTTTTACGTCACACAGGAACCACATATCACTTCTGGTGGGGACCCTCACGGGTCACTGTCTTATTGGCAGACACGCAGCACGCCTAGGCGTCACTTACCATGACTTTTGCAGAAGTTGCGGACAGGAAGAAGAGGAGGAATCGGTACAACACTTTTTGTGCTATTGCCCCGCCTTGAGTGGAAGGAGACTCAGGACACTTGGTCAACCTCTGCTACTCAACCTCTCGGAGACATCCGGGCTAGAGATCCCCGCTCTACTCAAATTTATTCTGTCCACACAATGGTTCAGTAACGAGGACCCACCTCAGTATTAAAAAGGGTTAATAGGGAATAAATATGGCATCGCAATGGGCCCAAAGTGGCCTAAGTGGGAGAGCGGCTCGTCGCTCTCAGCCATTACAACCTAACCTAACCTACATAAGCTGATGAGCTGCATTTCAGCCAAGCATCTATATGCTTTGCTTTAAAGTGCGCTTTTATATTTGTTGAGTTTCCACTGATCCTGAAAACTTTATTGCACAGTTTTTACCTCTATTTTTGTGCATCAACTTTAATAAAATAACTTTTAAACATTTTGCCTTAAATGTCCAGTGCACAAGAAACAGTTATTTGCAACAGTATGACCGAACGCTAAAACAAAAATATCCCCGAAAAATATTGCCAAAAAATATTCGATTTCCGATATATCGCCTCGGAAAAATATACGATAATAATATTCGTCGTTTTGGGCAAAAATATCGATATTTCGATATATCGATAATATTTTCGACAATCCTAAAAATCATTAATCAGTGTTTTTGTTAAAAAAAAATAACATTTGGTTTACATTTTGCGTCTTCAAGAGTGACTTTTGCTGTTCTATAAAGTGAAAATAAAAATATTTTATTTATCTACCAAAATGCAAGAGGGTCGAGTATTCTTCTGAAGCATTTAATGATACAAATTGATAATATCGATAGTGCTATCTATGTTTTCACAACACTAGTATGCACGTCATTTCGCTATGAAAGCACAATTTGCGGGGAGTTTACTTTTTTGCTTTGCAGCTAAAGGCCATAAAATGCTGTAAGAATCTCACGGGGAATATGATTTAAGCACCAACAACTCCAGCGCCGAATATTCTCGGTGTCAAAGTCATGCTCTTTATTTGGTGGGACCAATTGGGCGTGGTGTACTATGAGCTACAACCGGGTCAAACAGGGCAACTCTACCAAACTTATTTGATGCGTGTGAGCCGTTCATAAAATCAAAAATAGCGAAAATAATAGTTAGTGCACGACCAGGAAATTTTGCAACGTTCATAAATCATACCTTGAAACGTTGAAATACGCCGCAACCCCACCTGTCTTATAGCCCAGAAATATCGGTGGTTTAAAAATGATATTTACAATCGCTATTCCATTCTCTAAAGTTCAATGAAATCCTTTTGAAGAACAAAGAACTAAACAAATATTTATTGTCAACATTTTGTAGTGTGGGTATCCAACTCGGTTTAATGGCAATCCCCCATCGCCTACCCGCCTAATTACACTTAATCCTTTTGCTTTCTCCTTGATTTTTTGCAAAAAATGATTGCTTGTTTACAAATAATATTTCTCTCATTTTCCCGCCCTTGCTTTACTACCATAAGGGGCAACCCTCGTTAAAGTCATTTACCGTCGGCAAAACCAAAACCAACTGAAGAGCTGCTCTTCACTCAGGCGAGGAAAGAAACGCCATTTTGCCAGAGCTCCGCCTCAACTTACACTCTCTCACACACACACACACACTTGGCATTCGCATGTAATTGAAGTCGTTTATGGGAACAGCTGCAGTAGCTGGGAAAGAGGAAGACTAACCGCAACCGGCAGCCAGTCGGCCATCATCATCATTGATGGGGGCCGCCAATGAAAAGCATGTGGCAACATCATTAACTTTTTTTTTGCAAAACCAACAAAAACATAAATTGGCCCAGAGAAAGTAATTGGCACTTGTTGCTGTTGTTCACAACAAAATGGCGCCAGCAGCAGCAGCAGCAACCATTTTGGAAAGGTTAACTGTTAACTGTATTCTCTCTGTCTCTGGTGCCATTATGACACATGACACTTTGTCTTAAATATGAATGCACACCCAGCAGAGCAGAGCGGATGCCCCACACCCCATTCCCATTCCCAGCCGGAGCGGAGCGGAGCGAGGCGACAGCGCGTTCAGTTCTTTTCGCATAAATTCACAGCAGGAGTTCCCCCAAATACGTTTCACGATTGAAATTTTCGTTGCGTCTTGAAATTCAGTCATTTGTTGTGATGGCTGAAAAATTTCATGCCTGGACAACATTTCGTTGTTGTTGTGGTTGTTCTTTTGATGTCTTAATCTGTGGCCATTAATATGCCGACTGATAAATAAACTGTATTAATTTATGCACATTTTTTTGGGAAAGCTGAAACACAAGATTTGCCTCCAGATGATGATTATGATTTAGATAAATGTAAATTTCAGTTCTCTAGCCCTGCCAAAGCGAGAGAGAGGGAGATGAAATGAAATTTGAGGACTGATTTGAAACCAAACACCGCCAAAAAAGGAAAAAAAACAGAATACAGGAAGGCTAACAAAATACCCAGAAAGCACACAAAACGGCAGCAGACAACGCCAGCTTATCCTCAACCAAGTTAGTGTGGCGGCACGGCATGTGGCGGCGGTGGTGCGGCTGGTGGTTACTTTAAGTCCGAGGTGTTGCCTTCAACTTCAAGCAGAATGCATTTGTCGCAACGCATCAGGCCGTGAAATATGCGAAATATAAACGCTTCTGACGCTTTTCCATTGGACGCACCAGTGGCAAAAAGTATCAACATGAATCGCATTTAATTAAAATTCCCTTGCATAGACCGCACAATGGTTTTTTTATTTTGTACAAAAAGCCAAGCGGAAGCAACTGCGACCCTAGAAGTTATACGTATTTTGTGATCAGACGAAATATTAGGGATAGCTAAGGAAATGAAGCGAAGACTTTGTATACTTGTCTTAAAAAGAATCCCATATCTTCTGTAATTTTGAAGGTAGAATGTTTGGAAATTGGAATTATATAGTTATCAGTATTATCTTTCGATACACCAATTTTGGGAACAATCAAATAATAGATAGCCAGTGCTACAGTAACGATGTGTAGTACTTCACACAGTTCGTGTGGCGCCAAAGCGTCAATAAGTACTGATAGATACAAAGTATCGTAGAGTGCGCCTTGGCGAACTTTCATATAGGTTTTTTAATTATATCGCCTTTTGTTAGAAGTAATCCCTGATTTTGATAGTAAGTTATAGTTCTATAGGGACTATTGGTTGTACCGTCACAAGTGACGCCGAACTATTGATTCACCCAAAAGAGCTCATTGCTTAGAAATATTCAGGCTGTGAACATTTCATACAATATGCAAAAACGATTATAGACTTTCCGAACTTTCCCTTTTTCATGCCTAAATAAATGACTCTATGGTAAGAGAATTTCGACAAATAAAAGGGCCATCACAATTTTAAGGATCTCAAAAAAACACATTATTAGAATGGAATACATGTTGGAAACACGCTACATATGTATCGAGCTAAAAGAAGACAACATGGAGAAATGTTACCCTATTTGCCGAAAATATCGTTGATTCAATAAATCTCTCATCGATCTCTTTTACGGACTTTCGACTGGAAAACTCAAACTAGAAATAGCTGGATATTGTGACAGATTTCTTTGACTACTCTTTTGTCTTTGCAGATTGTTTTTGAATGTTAACCGCTTTTACCATTTGCCGTAGCAGCAGGTTAGTGAGAAGTAGGAGGGAAGTGGTGTCAGGGGTGTCATGCAAATAAGTAGAGATTTTCACATAAGCGATTGCAATTCAAACTAAAATTGACCGGCTTCTAGCTTATAAGGAAGAAAAACCGCACTCCCCTTTAGCCGCATTTCTGATATTATCGTATACTGCCCGAAGGATTGCCTTGCAGACACAGTAGAAGAGGTTAGTAATTTATAAAGTATTTTAATGATAGTTTTGCACTGCATATTTATGGGCAGATCAAAACAATATCAAATCTAGCACATGTATTCAAAGTAGGATATTTTCGCTTAAGAAAATCGTGAAATTGATTGGGACAATTTATTTGACCGTTAATAAATAAAACTGTACTATATGAAAAGTGCTTATTTACAAAAAGCCTCCTAAAAGTGTTTAAAACAGGCATTCAAATTACCAAAAATCCAGACATGATGAACCATTTCTGTAAACAGATTTCTAGAAGCACTGGACACTGAAGCCTTATGTAATCGTTTTCGATTATATATCGATAGCTAGCTGACCTGGCAAACGTTGTTCTGCCAAATGAATTATTTCTAGTTAATGTTTTGGTGAATACTTCTGTTGAATGTATTCTTCCGCAAGCAGTTTCTGTTGATTGTGTCGTAGGAATCGCAGACGTTCACTGTCTACCTTCGGCAATTGGTATGTATTTGAACTTCTACTTACTGGCATTCTACTTGTTTGAAAGCGGTGACACGTCTATAAAACACACAGTCATTTCACCCAACAACACAATTCAACAATACGTCAATTCAACACAGACAAATTCAACACAAAACAATTTCAACACACGTCAATACAACACTAAGTCATTTCACCAAACACAACAATTCAGCACACGTTAATTGAACGCAAAACAATTTCAACACGTCAATTCAACACAAAACAAAATAATTAATTTATTATTAAATTTAAATTTGAAATGACTTATAGACGTGTGTTGACTTTTTTTTTTGTGAAGACTGTTTTGTGTTGAATTGACGTGAGTTGAATTGACGTGTTGAAATTGTTTTGTGTTGAATAGACGTGGTAAATAAATTGCATGTGTGTAGTACCATCAGAGATGGAAGGGAGACACTAGCTGACTCGCGCGATTTGTTCAAAACAAATTTTTGTCTGCCGCGAAATTGTTCCACATTCCTCGCCGATTCAAAAAACCAGTTCCCGGTATTATCAACAAAAAAATTTCAAAAAGTCAATTAAACATACGTCATTTCAACACATTACAAATTAAACACAACCACATTCACCCTGGGAAAGAAGGGTGACACAAGCAGCAGGCCAAAATGTTACCATATTTACAACGCCTGCATTCGGATGAAAGTTATTCAAGTTGTGAACAAAAGAATGTTATCTCTGATGCTTTCAAATGTGCATACACTTTCGGAGGATATTAAAGTCAGGCTCGACTGACATTGCCACTTGCAGGATTGAAAATATAATTTTTTTAAATTGATTTTTTTTCCAGTGTTGAAATTGTACTGTGTTGAAATCGTACTATATTGAAATTTGCCGATGTTCAATTGCTTTGTGTTGAAATTGATTATGTGGAAATTGTATATGTGTTATAATTGTGTTGTGTTGAATTGACGTGTTGAAATTTTTTGTGTTGAATAGACGTGGAACCCTTAAAAGCATGAATTTAGTCTAAGAATGGACTTCAAAAACAGGAAAGTCTGTATCCGTGCCAATGAGCAAGCCGTTCAACGGTTCTGGAGGCCTTTCTGACACACCGACGGACTCATTATTGAATGTTTAACATCTGTCTGTTACTGCAATCGTTCGACGGCCCAAACATCCACCCCTACGTGTTCCTGACATTGTTTACTTAACACTCACAGATGGGCCAAATTGAAACGATTGATGGAAAACTATATTGCGATAACGATAACGATTTTCACAGATAGACACAGATGAGCAGCCTTCTGCTTCGTAAACTCAAAACTTCGTCGCCAACTGCTTTGGAATACCCAAATCACTTCAGCTCGGTAGCTTAAAAGTGAGGGACTACATAGTTCGTGTAGAAACAAAAGATGGACTGACGGATAGACAGACGGAGGGACAAAGCTCTCACTCAGCTCGCCTTTTGTTATTGATTGTTCGAATATTATAAATTTACAAGGCGAACCTTCCTTGGAACCTTCTGCAAGGTTCTTGCAATTAAGTGCAAAAGTGTACGAATTTCAATTGTGACAATTAACTTTTCTTACCCAGTGTGAGAATACCCTTCACGAACTCAATGAAACCTGGCCCCCCGCCTCTCAACCGCTTACTCCTCACTCATCATCAGATGTCGCTGCTGCTGAATCATTGATACTTGTCGTCTGCCCTCTAATGCCCAAAAGACAAACAATGAGTTGGCCAAATCAATATACAAATATGAAATTCTTATGCAAAATTACTTTATAATTTAATTTTTATACGATTTCTGGACACTCCCAGAGGCGCCTTTTGTACCCCAGGCAGCTGTCTCTCATGGCATTATCTTTGACTGTAAATCTTGACTTTTCGCCTTCTTTGCGTACAATCCACAATTGATTAAAAATGTAAATTATTTATTTATTTTAAACGATTTTTTCCACATTTCTGTGTGCTTGTGTGTGTGTGTGTGTGTTGGCCTTTGTTATGTTAACCACAAAATATGAATGACTCTACGAAAATGATTGTTTATGACGTTCCGTTTCGTATCTGCTCCTAACAATGTTTGTCTTGTGTATTGATTGTGGACCTTTCGGTATGGATTAAGTCATAAAAAGGCCATAAAACTTGTCGAAAAATATGTGCACAGAGAAATCGTGTAACTATATGCGATATGGTGCCGGCCTACATAAAAGACGCGTTCTTGGCCATTAAAAAGAGCTGCTGCCTCCGCCTCATAAAAAGTTGGTGTTTTTTTTTTTTTGGTCAAATCGCCATAGTTAAGCCCCGTTTTATGATGTAGCCGTAGAGGGGGAGGGGCTAGCGGGGAATTCGACGTATAAATTTCACGACTTATCAGTTGCGGCTACCGTTGACAATGGGCCCAAAGATTGTAAAGACTCCCCGCGCACTTTCGATCTGTACACTTGAGAATAAAATTCAAATTTAACGCTTTTCAAGTTGCGGCATTGTCAAGTGGCAGAGATCGTTGTTGCCACAAGTGGAACAAATAGACAAGACAGCTGGACATGGCCCAAAATCAAGGTGTGTGGCAGTTCAAGTGGCCAAAAAAAAAAAAAATAATAAAATTAAAATTCAAAAAAATTTCATTTAGTTTGAAATATGATGAGGCAAGTTTTCAATTAACACCAGGTTACAAGGTTTCCCCTGATTTTCAGAGGTTGTGGAAGTCGGTGACTTTCTGATATGATGGTTAGTTCAGGGTTAGAGCGGGTCCTTAAAATAGTTGTTTCACTTTTCATTCTTCGAAAGTTCGACTGGGGGTCTGAAACTAGAAAAATGTTGCCTTTGCAATAGATTGTTTTGAGTACGCCTTTGTTTTTGCAAGGTCAGCCGCTTTTGCCATTTGCCATAGCATCAACTGGGCTCGTAAACTAATTATCAGGAACTGAGTACTGAGTTTTGCAGATGGGGTATCGTGTACTGAGTATAGTTTACTGAGAATTGAGAACTGATAATCGTATCGAGTACTGATAACCGAGTGGAAATGATCGAGTAGTGAGTATTGAGTGCTATAAATCGTGTACCGAGTATCAAGAAATGAGTATTCGAGTACTAAGTATCGCGCATTGAGTATCAAGTAAGAGGTCTCGAGTACTGAATCAAGTACTGATTATCGAGTGGTAATGAGCGAGTAGTGAGTATTGAGTGCTAAAAATCGAATATGAGTATCAAGAAATGAGTATCGAGCACTGAAATTCGAGTACTGAGTATCGAGCACTGAGTATTGAGTAATTGGTATCGAGTACAGAGATTCGAGTACAGATTATCGAGTGGTAATGATCGTGTAGTGAGTATCGAATACTAAAATTCGAGTACTGAGTATCGAGTAATAAGTATCGAGTACTGAAATTCGAGTACTGAGTATCGAGCACTGAGTATTGAGTAGTTGGTATCGAGTACAGAGATTCGAGTACAGATTATCCAGTGTTAATGATCGAGTAGTGAGTATCGAGTAATGAAATTCGAGTACTGGGTATCGAATAATGAGTATCGAGTACTGAAATTCGAGTACTGAGTATCGAGCACTGAGTATTGAGTAATTGGTATCTAGTACAGAGATTCGAGTACAGATTATCGAGTGGTAATGATCGAGTACTGAGTATCGAGCACTGAGTATTGAGTAGTTGGTATCGAGTACAGAGATTCGAGTACAGATTATCGAGTGGTAATGATCGAATAGTGAGTATCGAGTACTGAAATTCGAGTACTGAGTATCGAGCACTGAGTATTGAGTAATTGGTATCTAGTACAGAGTTCGAGTACAGATTATCGAGTTGTAATGATCGAATAGTGAGTATCGAGTACTGAAATTCGAGTACTGAGTATCGAATAATGAGTATCGAGTACTGCAATTCGTTTACTGAGTATTGAGCACTGAGTATGGAGTAACAGGTATCGAGTACTGAGAATCGAGTACGGATTATCGAGTGATAATGATCGAGAAGTGAGTATCGAGTGCTAAGAAGGGCTTTGAAGACCCTTCCAGTTATCAAGGGTAACCTTTCGTCCATCATCAATGTCCATATTCCTGAGTGTGTGCGACAGGTTGACATGGCCTATCTCAAGCGTCGCCTCTCACGGTTGTTTACTGTTCCTCGCTCGCCCTAATTGACAGTCTTGTGTGTGTGCGTATAACTTTTGACACTTTTGTCTTATCGTAACAAATTGCCAAGTGCTTAAAATCTGTCATTCCAGGGGGTCGCTTATTCATATACGTGAGGCCCCATTGTATTGTTTCTTTTTGAATGGCATTCTTGGTCGAATGCTTTGCATTTGAAAAGCATCCGCAGACTGTCCACAGCAACAGGGAAATGGTTAACTTTTGTGAGCACTTCCGCCCTGAACTGGACTATGTAGGGCTCAACTTAAAGCTCCCTCTCTGCGGCATTAATCCAATAAATAATTCAATTGTGTCACAAAAATCAAATCAATTGCGTGGGCAGGCAAAAAAAAAGAAAACAAACAAACAAACAATACCCACAAAGCAAAGCGGATCAGAGCAGGAGCAGCGTAGAGGAGGGTTTTACATAATCCCACTGATGCCGGCCAAAGATACATTCCGCTCGGCTCAAGTGTGTACTGTGTTGTGGTAGTCGGGTTAACGACCAAACAACTGCCGCAGAAATCACTTAGCCATTGTCTAGCCAAAAGTATGCCACATCCCAGAGACAATTCTCCGAGACCGAGTCCGTGTCTGTTCTGAATGGTGATTGAGCCCGCCCGATATGCCACGGCGTGAACAATTGCCAATTGCTCGAGATCGAGACAAACGAATAAATGGCTGGTAATAAAAAAAAAGCCAACAACAAAATGGCCAGCAGAGGATTGACAGACAATTTATAATCCATAATGTTAATCAAAGGCAAATCACGTTGAACCTGCGGCCTTCGCCGCCAAATGACTTCATTAGCAAAGAGCCGCGCGCTCACAAAGGCAACAATAAATATTGGCCAGAGATTGCACAAATCGCTGCAAGGCTGCCTTGGGAATTTAGTTGCCCTCGCACCGCACCCAGCTCATATTTCTCACAAGGCATCAAAGCTTGGTGAGAAACGCGCTCCTTGTGTCATCAGAGCAATCAGTATCCTAACCTTACCACACTTACTGTTTGATTACACACTGGCAAGTGTGTGCTGACCAAATTTGGTGTGTAATCGAAGAACTGCAGTTGCGAGTACATACGAGTACATGCTCAGTGGTAGCGATGGCCCCATTGTGGTTAAACAGCAGCAACATGTTGCTAGTTTGTACTGACAACTGTAAAGAGTTGCCCACTGAAGCTGTTTGCTGTAATTATTCTTATGAAAAAAGTGTGTCAAGTGCTGTGATCCGGCTCGAAGGACCACCTATCTATTTATTTAAAATCTAAATTAAGGATTCAAAGCTGTAAAACTCATGATCAGTCAGTTCCCACCCTCGGGGCCCCCAATCTCAGCTCCAATTTCATTTCAAGTGCCAAAAATCTGGCAGACGGCTGTCACAACAGGCGCTAAAACAAACAGGCCAAGCAAAAACGTTAACCAGCTAACCAGAGTCGGCATATCAGCCCTTTCTCATTTCTCCTCCAACTGCGACTGTCAGGCAGCTGACAAGCGTGCATCATCGGTCCAGGTCCAACTCCTCCAGCACCAACCATGTCATGATGCCAAATTGTTGACTTTTGGCTGCCATGGGCAAATGCTCGTCGTATATTTGTACATAAATAATGCATTTTGTGGCCAGGCCACGACCACATAGGGCGCAGAGAGGTGGTCACTGGAGATTGGATGGGTCCACCAGGATTTGGGTCAGTGGAGTGGTAATGCTTCCGGTGCCAGTATGTGGCTTAACAAGTGAAGTCCGGCCGTTTATGACAGGCCACTTTGCGGGTTGGGATCAGCCTGAGCCTGAGCTTAATTGCATTTTGACCTGGCAGTTCATTAAAAAGCTTGTCAAAAAGTGAACACCCTCGACCATCTGAAGATAAGGCACTGACATTATTAAATAACAATAATCAATAAACTGCATTAGTTTTCATTAACAGCTCGAGCCAATGTCTTAATCTGCCTCCGTGCTTCTCCTGCCAAGTGCACTATGGGCCACACGTCGTATTTTTAGCCTAGAAGCACAGAGCACAGAGAAAATATAAATATTTTTATTTCAATTGAAATTAATATCTTTCTAATACAAAATAATATCATTCAATCAAATATCATTTCAAATTGATATTAAATCGGCTTGGTCCCATTGGAGGAGCTAATTTTACATTTACAATTTGATATTTTCTCATGTCGGAGTAAAATTGATGTGAAAATGTCCATTCTTTATCGGTATAGATACACAGAAGGAAAACCCGAGAACATTGGACTAGTTACCAAAAAGTATGCATGAACGGGTTTTCTCATTTGTAGTACAATGTTCTCACTTCAAGAACAATTTAACGCAAAAACTCAAATTGAGTTGACATTGTTTCATTTTTGAGAACACCTGGAAAAAAATTTGATTGCACTTGGGACCAGGTGTGTGCGGATTACTCACATACCTCTTTGGTTGGAAGTGAAGAGAGGCAAGGGGCTACTCTGGATATGCGCGCTGCTGCTTCTTCCTCCACCCATATCACTGTGGAACACTCAAAATTGCCTGAGACTGGGACCAATAAATTGTGAAACTAGAGGCATCAGATAGCAACACCTCATACCCAGTTTTTCTGGACCACGTCAAGTTCGCGTTTAATGGGCACATTTATACTAGCAACACACAGTTACAACATCTGTTGCTGGTCAAATAGAGATGAGAGCTAAAATTTTGAAAAATTCACCAAAGATGAAGGGAGTTACCACAATTGTTATACCAAATTCCCACCGCCAATGGATAAGCGGTCAGTACCCCGCCCATAGAGGTCTAACTTAGAAAATGGAATTAATGGAAAACCACTCGATAGAATTGTACAAGATTTTAACTATATTGAGATACGGACTTATAAAATGTGTACTTAAGAGATGGTAACATGCATCGAAAAACCGCGATGGTGGGTACCACATGTGACAGCACTTATCATCGAGGCAGTATAGGACATAAAGTAGAGATCAAAATAGACCGAACTGCGTTTTTAGTTTTACCAATAAAGGCTTGGTTTGCGGTTCTTAGGCATTTATATACTAGCAATTGCCTTCGAGCAACATTGACCATTTAGGTGAAACCAGTTTCACCAAAATTATGGAATTAATCTTATGAGTAAAGTGCTTTAATACCAGCAGAAAAACAGATCGGATCAATTAAATACATCAGTTCAAGGCATCTTCGCGTATCGCGGTTTGTCCACCAAAGACATTTTTAAACTAAATTTTTGATTTTCTTAATGGAAATGACGACTTGTATTCATAGGATTTATTGCATAATTTTGGAGACGCTCTTAATACCCATATGGTCAATGTTGTTCTGAGGCAATTGCTTGTACAAAGATAGCCATAGCCCGTGACTTAAGGGTCCGATGGTGAATCTAAAAACGCAGTTCGGTCAATTTTTATCTCTAGTTTATGGCCTATATTGCCTCGATGATGGGTGCTGTCAAATGTGGTACCCACCATCGCGGTTTTTCGATGCATGTTACCATCTCTTAAGTACACATTTTATAAGTCCGTATCTCAATATAGTTAAAATCTTGTACAATTCTATCGAGTGGTTTTCCATTAATTCCATTTTCTAAGTTAGTCCTCTATGGGCATGGTACTAACCGTTTATCCGTTGATGGCGAGAATTTTATATTAGAGTACTGGTGATTCCTTTCATCTTTGGTGAATTTTTCAAAATTTTAGCTTTCATCTTCTTTTAACCAGCAACAGAGGTTGTAGCTTTGTGTTGCTAGTATAAAAGTGCCCATTAAACGCGAACTCGACGTGCTCCAGAAAAACTGGGTATGAGGTGTAGCTATCTGATGCCTCTAGTTTCACAATTTATTGGTCCCAGTCCCAGGCAAAAAAAAAAGTTGAATTTTGTTCCACTGTGTATTATGTGCCTTAGGAATCAGAAACATCGCTTCAACGACGTTCCACTTCACCTGACTCGTTTCATTTAAGTTTCTAGAAAACACACAGAAAAATTGGTTCGGGCTTGACTGGGATTTGAGCCCGGTACCTTATGCACTGAACGTATGGAATGACGCACTTGAGAATTCACCCAAAGAACAGTTTTGCAAAAGCACGTCAAGAGGGCTACTTATGCTTTGTTGAGCAGACAAGAGAGAGAGAGCAAAAATATAACCAACTCGATCTCTCTCTTGCCTATCTCTCTGCTGAAAACCGGTGTTGTTGTTGTTTAAAGTGAATATTATTCGTTTGAGAACAACTTTACTCATTCCAAGAACATTTGGAACATTTGTTCTCAAAAATTTAGAGAACGTTCTGTTTTCATTTTAAGCCCCATACGGAGTACGACGAAAAATTCGTTTTTTTTTAAGTATTTCATATAATTAGAAACACCTTGGCTTTGCTTTGATGTTCATGTGCTGTTAGAAAGTGTTTCTATTTATGTGAAATACTGTAAAAAAAACGAGTTTTTCGTCGTACTCCGTATGGGCTTTAAGTTGAAAGCAACTTATTTTCTGAACACGTTTTTTCCCTCCGTGTACATTAGGTCGGACATTTTATATATGGAAAAATGTAACGTCATACTGATACCCGCTTAAACGATGCATATTTGTGTATAAAACGCATAGCAAAAAAAATTTTTGAGAAAAAATAAGGTTTAGGGTCTGCGACTTGGACTTAAAGTTTATCACTCATACGTACTGTTGCCCATGCCTACATTTTTAATTTTTTAGTAGTTGGCGTAGACTTGGTTTGAAGTCATAACATTTGACAAAAAGGTACCATGACCAATAAAAAATGTTTTTTATATAACACACAATATGTAGGTAAATATATTTGGTGCTTAATATATTTGGTAAAAATTTTATATTACGGCAAATTTTCTACTATTTTGCGCTGTTTACTTCTAGATGAAAGCAAGTTTTAGCCGTTCATTAAGAGGCTATCAAGATATCTTTGAAGTCAGGTCCCACACTAAACTGAAGTGCTGCGCATCACAGTTGCAGCCGTTCCTGCGAATAGTCTACTTTTACTGGGCTGCTTATAAATAAGCGTCTTCAGGATCGAAAAATAATGCGGATTACTATGCTACTATGGGCAACATATACAGGGAAATTATTCATAAATCAAAAACTCTTTATTTAATATTGTCAATTCATTTCATTCCCTTGAAAGTAACCTCCCCCTACTGCGTTACACTTGTGCCAACATTTTTGTGTTTGTGTTTGTGTTTGTAGGACAATTTTAAGAACATGCTGCAAAGTCTTCTTCTGGTATAGTCTTTCATTTCTTCTTCGTTTGGGGCTCTGTCTCTTTATCGATTCAAAACGGTGTCCACGGAGCGACCTCTTGAGTATATCGAATTGCCCATAGTAGCAAAAATGGACACTCAATATGGTTTTCACTGTTATGTCTGTAGTATCTGACTAAAAGGACAGTGCGTTCATGCGTACATGGCCCTTTGTTGAAACCCCGCTCGTGGACCATGCTGACTACCACTTGCGAGCCACACTAGTCGCACTTTCTGAAATGGGCAGTCGTAAGAATTTAGTCCCATATAAAAGCGTGGAAAAAACGCATCTCTTCGTTGGATATGGGCTCGCTTCGTCAAAATTTGGTCCTAGTCTACCAACCAAAAACACATTCGATTCCAGCTCCATTTTTGTTTGTTGTTCGATTAAATTCAATTTTGACAACTTTTAAAATGATACGAAGTATTCGTCGACAGAATTTCGATTCGGTGAACGGGTCGTATACGTAATATTTGTGGAAACTTTGAAGGCTTTTCGCAGAGGTTAAAACATGATATAAAATTTTTTGATTTTTTAATTCATTATGTACACCCTAAAAGTAATCCTTTAAGATGGTATCAGTTATATTTTTTATCGGCGTCCACCCTAGTGTACATATTAATGTTCCTTTGAAATCATCCCAATATTGTCAATCTTATTTGTTAAAATCCAACTCCAAGTCCGCTGATGATAAGATGTGGTTATCTTTGAAACAGCGATCGTTGTACGGACATACCAATTGCTATTCCAAGTTGTTGTAATTAATCTCTGTTGATTTGTGTTGATTACATTGAATTGTAACTCTCCACCGACCTCAAACCAGTCAAATACAAAACTTTGACAAAAAACAGGTCGCCAAAACCCATAAAAGGAAATCAAAGTTAGAAAAAATTAAATACAGAAATTATTTCTAAATTCTACAGCGATTTTAACCAGGAAATCAGACCGACAGCGGAACCGGAACCGTAAGCTTATCCCAAAGCGTAACTCAGAAACCGGAACCGAAACCGATATTTTCAAAATTTGTATACCGGTATTTGAGAACCGATATTTTTATTACCGAAAATACCGAAAGGAACCTATACGCTGTACCGGTACAGTCTGGGTTCCAAGGTATTTGCTTTTTTTATTTATTTTAAATTTTCGTGGCTGCCGTCAAGTCATTTTGTCATCGCTGTTTTTAGAGCTGCTAACTGCGCCAACGAGGTAAAGCGTGAGTGAGTGACAACAGATTTTGTTTCTGACGTCTGTACATGTATGATTCTGTGATCTCACTTAAGATCTGTTTTTCCTGCTTAGTATTTGCAACGAGTTAATTTGATCGATCGCTTAAAATGCCAGGGGCAAAATCAAATTTGTATCGGCAGTGTTTGGCCTTTGACATTGAAGAAAATGTAGACAATTGCTTAATAAAAGAGTGTGGACAAATAATTAAGTTGTATTTAGTTTTTACGTATTTTCTTTCCAAAATGTTTACATATTTATCAGTACGTAAAATGTAAAATGATGCTCAGCCTAATGCAGATATGTGAGCTTCTTATTTCGTATGTAAGAGCTTAGAAAGTTAAATAGACTGAAAAAGCACATTGCCCGCCCTCACGCTTCACAGTCAAGTCGATCAGCCAGATACGAATCAAGTACAGGAAAAGAAAACTGCTGGTTCCAGGTGCATTGATGAATTGCTTAAGTCCAGCATTTGTGTAGCAATTAACAAACAGAATATTCAAGACGCGTGTGTTGCTCTGTGCTTAGTTGGTGGAAGGCCGTTTGCCCTGAAGAACGACCTCGAATTCTGCCAAATACTAATAGGATGTGGAACCCGCAAACAGTACGCAACGTAGAGCGTTTAATTTCTGGTGCGAAGTTTATTACGTCTCCGCTAAGAAATCAGATAGAGGGCAATAAATGGTCCGCTATAATGCTTTTAAGAAATAATTACAATTTTTTTCTTTTTTGTAAAAACCTTTCTTTAGATTGAGTACCGTTAAGTTTGGTAATTACAAACTATTTTAATCATGTTTTAAATACAAACTAGTAAATTTTATATAACAAAGACAAGCAAATAAAATTAATAATTTATGTAGACAAAGATGTGTATAGCTTGCTTACCCACTTTGTGTGGAATAACGTTGGTCCTTACCGGGAATTACCGGAATACCGAAATAAAAATCTAGGTACCGCTACGGAACCGAAAACCGATATAGAATAAAACCAAAATTGAAAAATTCGATTCGGGTTAATTTCCTGATTTTAACCTGTGACTAATTTTTCTTAAATATTAAATAAATATTCTTAAATAAACTTTGGTAATGGACTGTGGGTAGTTTTCTGACCATCTTGGTCTTTGTTTCATTGGAAATACCAAATTACCAACTTTTTATATAAAATTTCATGTCACTGTCCCATTGTGCCATGGTCATGCAAATTATGCAGAACAGGAGAACGCCATGAGTTCCGAACATTAACTGCGCTTTGCTTAAAATTTATGTTAATCGCTTGTTTTACTTTTAATTTCGCACTTAAAATTGTCGCCAGGCTTGGAGCCGAACATGGACCTGGACCTGGGCATGGACCAGCACCAGCACCAGGGCCTGGGAACCTGTTCCCCTTGGCTCTGGTCTAGCGACAGCATCGATAAATTTTATCGATTCCTTGACTCTGGCCTGCGATTTTAAGGCACATCAAAAGACAATAAAATATATCCACAAATACGTGTGGTGTACACCAGGCGAAAAAGCTGTCGCAAAGGAACCTGTTTAGGAACCAGCGACAAAACTTAACTGCACTTGCAAGGGGTTGCCGGGGAGGGCGGAGATGCAGATTCAGATTTCTTCTTTGTGGCTGCATTAGCATTACCGTTGCGACCCCCAGTCCAGTTGCCCGTTGTTGTAATTTTAGCATTTTATGTGGCAACGATTGTTGTGGGATTTGAAATGTTCCAGCTAATTGGATAAGGTAATCCTCTTCTTCAACTCCACCTCGCTGGATATGACAGGGGACAGAGTGCTGAGGGATGTGGATGTGTGGAATGGCCAAGCTGCGCAGCCACCAAAGTGAAATACAATAGATTTAGGCGAGGGTCGGTCCATAAGTAGCTCATTTTACATACGTGTCGAAGTCGTGCCGTGTTCTAAAAAATCTGCTCACGCGGCCTTCTCTAGACCAAAGAAATGTCAAGAGCGAAACAAACTTTACACTTAAGCCGCCTGACAATTTGGGGTACTGGGGTGTGGACAGGGGGGAGGGGACGGAGAGCTTTAATATTGAGAATTGTCAGTCAGGGCTTAGGCGTTGCCCATGTATATTTCTAATGTAAGTGTGTGTGTTAATCCGCCCACACAACACACTCGACAGACATAACCTCAACTCATTTTAATTGAAAATTGTCAACAACTTCCACTCCGAATAAGCCGCAGCCCCAGCCCCAGCAACACCAACAGCAACACTTCTAATCAAGATCGAGTTTTGGAAACCTTTTTTCGTCTGTTTTTCGGTGGGCGTTGCTCGCCATGACCAATGCGCGTCCTGGGTTGCAGCTGCAAATGCGGAAATGTTGCAACCTTGGAACAATTCTGTTAGTGCAACGTGTGGCAGATGGCGGACTCTGGTCTAGAGTTTGTGGCAATGCACACGTAAATTAGCATAAATAGATTTCAATCACTGGGCAATAATTTCATTATGAGAAAGGCATCGGGATGGCGCGGGAATAACACGCATGTGCCATCGCAGCGAGCGATCTTTTTATTGATTTTTCTCAAGTCAAATATGGCTTTGAACTTGGACTTTTGCGCCAATAATACACTCACACAGCGGGCAGGCAGGCAGGCAGCCAGGCCGCCAAGCAGGCCGAGTTAAGGCCAGATAACAAACAAACGAAATATGCAAAAGGTGCATGCAAGCACCGATACCAGGAGGAGCAGCACCAGCAGGAGCAGGAGCAGGGGGAGTATGCTAACAAGACAAGCAACTGCGACTGCGATGCCAAACTGGCGGCGGCGGCGGCAGCATGAACTGGCAAAATATTAATCAGCCATGGGAAGCCGGCAGAACCGTAGAACCGTAGGACCGCTGAACTGGCCAACTGGGCAACTTGGCAGCAAGTGAGTGGCCAGAGTCAGCATTGAAAACGATTAATTCGCAGCAGGGGACACTCAGCAATGACCTGCAGCTGGTAGGGGGAAAGGGGGAGGGTGGTGGAAGCACCGGGAGAAAAGATGGGATTGAATATCAAGCAGATTGGCTTATTTTTTGTCTTTTAAGCTAAGCTGCAAGCAGATCCGGAACGGATCACGATTCCCGATATCCGAATCCCCTCACAGAACCACGTCGCGCGAAAATGCCTGTCTTAACTCTCCAGGTGCTCGGAGACAACTGACTAGCCGCTCGTTCGTTATCTAGTAACGCCCTCTACCGAATACAGTAGGTGCATGCATGCTCCGAAGTACAGTCGCGGAGGAATAAAATCAGTCCTAGTACTTTCCGTACAAACCCTGTATAAAGCTATTCAAAAGTTTTCTAGGTATTAAATTTTGAAGCTCATTTCTGGCTCAACATAAAATTTACGAATTTGGTCAACACATTTGGGGTATTCACTTTGTTGAGCACTTGAGCAGTTTTGCCTGACTATTATTTTGAGCAGCCCTTTGTGCACGAAATTTATGCACAACTACGTTTGAGATATTATTCGGCAGTCATCCATGGTTCATTCAAAGTTGACGCTTTTTCCATACAATTTATATGAATCTTTGATCACACATTTGATTTTAGCTTGTACATATAACACTTATAGCACTAAGCTACAAGTGCCCGACTTTTCGTAGTCAGGGTCTGGGTCGAGCAAGCTGTGCACCATTTGTTCAGAGTAAATTGTTGTTGGAAATGTTTACACTTTTGCCCAAGTGCTCAACAAAGTGAACACCCTAATTTAAAGTATACACAAGTCTTAATCAAAATCTTAACATGCTTAACTTTTAACTATTTCTAAGCCCTATTATTGGTGGTAAGGCTGATTTTGAGCAACTTTTGGTTCTCAAGATAATTGCATTCGAACGTAACAAAAGGTGGACTTTTTTTTGGAAATGTCCTTATGTATTCTTGATCAGCATCAAACAATGTAGTCTGCCCATATGAACATCTAGATCTCAGGAACTAGACGAGCTAGAAGTCCCCAGAGCCAGCTTAAAGCCGCGAACAACAATTGAAATGAGAAAAATATTTCAAATAACCGCAAAGTTACCCAATAATAACCCCTGGGTGTTGAACACATTTAATAATTCACATACATTAAAGCTGAATGCTTGACGAAGTCATTGCTCCTCTTTCTCCTTGGGGTATCTCTTGTTTATCGCATGCTCCTATAATCGTCACCCTTGTGAGTCTGCTGGAATTCGAATCGATTTATTTTTTTGGTTTTCACAAACAGCACATATAATTCCACTTCCCAAGAAGCACAAATTTAAAAAATCATACTTGGAGACAACCTTTTACATTGAAAGCTCTTTGCCATGGAGCAATAAGTATTAGTATTACCTCTCAGTTTTGTTCGTGCTAAAAGATAGTTCCCAAAAAGATACTTTATAGTGCCAGTAGGAAATCCCTATGGTTAGAGCGAGATGACCATATTCCCAACTGCAGATGTCGAGAGCGAACAGCTTACCCAAATGTATCTAGAGCAGCGATGGCCAGCAAAAGCGAGGCCAAAAAGTGAGAAAGTATTGGTATGCGAAAACAAAGAGCAGAGAATTTGATTTGACCTAATCGCTTCGAACTCTGTTGAGCGAATGACGCCTTTCTACTCTTTTGGTTCCAGCTGCGGCATGCGTTCGGGTCATGTACGTGTGAATAGCGAAATGTTTTCGCCCCCGGCCCCGGGGAGGAACCAAGGGTCATCAGTGATCTAGAGGGCGTAACAGCTGACTAAAGTTTCTCTCTAATACTCATTGCTCGATGTCTGTGATTTTGAGTGCTTTTTATACCCTTGGAGAGGGTATATTAAAATTGTCCGGATGTTTGTAACGCACAGAAGGAAGCATCTCCGACCACATAAAGTATATATTTTCTTGATCAGCATGACGAGCTGAGTTGATATAGCCATGTCCGTCTGTCCGTCCGTCCGTCTGTATCTATGCTATCTCCTCCGTCAGTTTTAAAGCTATCTTAACCAAACTTTGCACAAAGTCTTTTGGCTATAAAAAGAAGCAGCCATCATGAGTATGGACATTTTTCTGCTTTCATTTCTAATGCTTAAAAAACCACCTTCATAAGAGTCGCTTATATTAGGAAAACTAAACCCTCAGAACGACACTGTTACCACTTCCAAGATATTTAAGAAAGAATTCTTAGTACCGTTTAGAGCAGTGGTGCCCAAATGTCAATTGCCCTATCCCGTGTGATAGGAAGTCATAATTCTGCCAGCGTCGCAGCCGACACACGCATAGAGAGAATTCGTGTGCTCTATAAATAGCACGCACACACATTTGTGTGTTTGATTGTAGCCCATATTTCACATAATGACGTTTTCTTGCTAACATTTTGTCGGGTTTCTTATCTCCCTCGTCAAAATTATGAGTTTGACAATAGTTTGAGTTCAGAGTCTGCTGATAGTTTGGCGATTTACAAAAAGAGAACACATAAGGTATCGCTTTATTAACATAAAACTGTGCTATTTAAATCGATAAAATGTGAAATAAAGTGTTGAGAATTACAAACATGGACAGAATCATTACAAATAACCCTCTTGTTGCCAGGGCTGAGATGCACAGCGTAGCACAGTAGTCTAAAACGTCAGTCCACCATTGTCTTTTCAGTCCTAAGGAACAACCAGGTTCGAGTCCCAGCAAAGTTAGTAAAAGTATTTCATTTAATAAAATATATATTTGTTTAATTTGTTTTTTTTTTTTTGAATAATAGCAGGAACCAGCAGCAAGCTAGCAGGGCAGCAGCAAGCACAAATTTGAATTTTTTTGTGTTAAACGATTTTTTATCCCTAAGAAGAGACTTTTTCGTTACTCCCAGAAGAAACGCTTTCTCTCCTTCGAGAAGTGTCGCAGAGTGGCACGTTTCTTCAAGAAGGGAGATGAGAATGCTGGAATAGTTGCATTCTTATCTTCTGATAAAAAATGTTTGCTGGATTACTTCGTGTTTCGCTGCTAAACACACAATCACAAAGCTTGATAGTGTGTGTTTGGGCACCACTGGATTAGAGCCTTTGTAGCTAGCAACTCAACCAGGCCAATTGAGAGCCAATTTATCTGTTCCCTGACAGAGTGCATATGTAGATCTCGCAATATCTAAATTTTTTGGGCTTACTAGAGCGCGTCTTCTAAGTATTTAACGCAAAGCTGCTTAGTAAATCCTTTGTATTTATAAGTCTAACATTCTTCCCCATATTAAATGGCATTATTCGGAGTAGCCTGATGGGAGCTTAATGCTATAAAATACATCGATGAAATAAACCTAACCTATCGACTTAATAAAATTGAAAGTACATACGTTTGTTCGGTTCACATGCACGAACTAGCGAATCTGTTCGGTTTAGTTATAACCCAGTTAGCATTCCTGTTTTATATGCTGTGAACAAATTTTCCTTAATTATTCCATTTTTTTTAAAAATCAACAATTCTGGAACTCTGTTGTTCTGATTTCTGTTTGAAAATCTTTTCACTTGCCTTGGTTTCTTTCAGTGTGGATACATAATTAAGTAAGTTCAATGATAAGCGGCAGTTTGCATTTAAAACTGTGATTGATAATTGTGATTCAAAGTGAGTTTTTTTGACAAATTAGAAAGTTTTGTTAAAACTTCTTCAAATTTCCTTTGAATGCTGATTGATATTTTGCAAAATCCTGCAATTAAGCGATAAGCAATCGAACAAACAGATGTACATAAAATCAGTCTATACATGCGTTAATATGCATGAGTGTGCGTGTGTGTGTGTGCATATTACGTTTTCTACATTTCCTTGGCGACTGCTGCTCATCATGGCAAATGGTAAAGTCATTTCTCATGTTGCCAAGATTTATGGCTTCCACCTTCTCAAGTCGCATGTGGAAGCCGCCTCACAAACGCCTGAAATGCGCTGCCGTACAACGAGAAGAACAAACTGCCATTCGCACTAAAATTGAATTCTGCGCGTTTCGTTTGCTCCGTTCTCGCATCCCGCTATGATTGATCACTAAATTGCACAAGCTTAAGCCCGACGCAAGCCCACAACGCCAAATGAAGATGAGGGGCTGGCGGATGGTGGTTGGACGCCGGGGGCTGGGGAGGAGGGGCACGGGCTCGGTCTTTGATGGGCCAGCGCTGCTGCACATTTTTGTTGCATGCTTACAATCAGATCTGTCAGATCAGTTTCCTCTTCGTGCGTTTTTTTGTTGTTGTTTTTTCGGTTGCTTTTTGGCAGTTTTGTTTTGTTTTGCTCGTTCGCGGCTCTGGCATTTATTTAATCCGTTCGTGAAGTTCCTCCTGGCCCAGGAGCAGGCACAACACACAGAAACAACCTCAAAAAGTCTGGGCGTTCCATGGGGCGTTTTATTGTTATATCGACACCAGTAGTTTTGTGCTCAGTTCGCGTCATTTGCATTTAGACCGCCACCATGCCCCATGCCCCATCCCCATCCCCGTCCCAGTCGCAGTCCCACTCCGCTGCGGACCACCACCAAAAAGGCCATTAAAATCGCTCATTGAAAATATTTTAAGTGTTTTTTTATATGTCATTTTATTGCTGGGGACATGCCCATCTTTTATGTATACACTTACCATCGGGGTAGAATTTGTTTATCGTTAATGGCTCCATTTACGATGTGATTCGTGATGAATATGCCTGAGCATTCATTTCTGATGGGAACCGGGAAAGCTTCCTGCAACTCCGTGCAGGTGCTTATCTATGGTGGCTTCCGTTGCCGTTGATCATCGATGATCCATAAAAATGCAAATGCATTAATAATACACACTAATATAATATCAAATGTGTTAGGCTACTCCAAATAGGGGCAAGCATTTTCACACCTCACGCCGGGAGAAAGAGAGAGAGGAAGAGTGGAGGCCGCTTATGGACTCGATTTCATTTATGGCCAACACACTCACCTCGCTCGGCCACAAACTTCCACCATAAAATGCTCTTAGAAAGCAGTCCCGCAGTTTCTGCGTGTGTGAAATTAACTTATTGCCTTTTATTGGCAGTATAAACAACTTGGCAACATTTTCCAACTTGGCCATTTGTTATGGAGCTACTTGTCGAACCGGAAATGCGACTACGTCTAGTGTGGGGCATTTTATGAGTGAGTGAGCAAAGATGAGTAGAACATGTTCCTATTCAATTGCTCTTATTTTGTTGTTCAGTTGCTTAAATACACTCAAACAAAAAGCGTAAGACTTTGTACTTAAATTGAGAAGAAGAGTAGTCAATCCAAGCACAGAATTATAATTTTAAATACGATTTATTTCAACATACAGGAACGTGTGGATCCTATCCCTCTAAGGATTGGAACGAAAGGGAAGCAAGGCTTCTGAATATACTCTGCTGCTTCTCCCATCCATATATTCCGTAAGATCAGACACATCGCTTTTTATGTACAACAAACTTTAACGACTCCACTTACTCCACCTGACACATTTGAATAAAGTTATTCAGAAAAGCACAAAACAACTTTATCGGTCTTGACTGGGAATGAAACCTGGTACCTTCTGTAATTAACGTATGGAATGATGCGCCAACACATTCAGCCGTTGCAGACTTTTGCAGATTCACATCTAGAGGACTACTTATGCTTGGTTGAGCTGACAAGATGTTGAGTTCAAAAAACAAGAGAGAGATCAAAAAAAGAGCCAACACTCTCTCTCTCCCTCTCTTCCCCTGTATCGCTCTCTACCACAAACCTACTTTGGGGTTAATTAAAGCAGGGTTCCCCAAGCAGAGAGCGTTAAAACGTGACTGTGTCTCTCTCTAACACACATTGAAGGTTGACTTCGGCAAGCATTCAGTAAAAATTGGCTAGTAAGTTCGTGCCCGGGGCTATCGTTAGGTAACTCTGGATTAAAGCAAATATTATCCGATTGAGAACAACTTTAGTCATTACAGTAAAATTTTGTTCTCAAGAACTTTGACAACATCTTGTTCTTATTTCAAGTAGAACGCAACTATTTTCTGAACATTTGTTTTCCCCCTGTGTATAAACGTGGTTAATCCCAGTACAAAATTCTCATTCCAAATACGATTTATTTAAAACCAAAATATTTGAGCTTAGATTGTTTCGAGATTTAGTTAACACATTTCTAACTATGTTTCATCAATACCGATTTAATTTTGAATCAATAATTTGCATACTTAAAATTGTAAAACATTTAAGAACTCAAAATTCTTGAATCAATCGCAAGACTGTTTGAAAACAAATCAAAACAAAATATTCTTGTATCTTCTTGAATCAAGTTTATTTATTGAATCAAAGACTAATAGAAGAGGGGTCAGAAATTTATCATCTCTTTACTAGCAAAGTGACTAAACCAGTTGGGAATTTTAAGGCCAGATTTGTGTAAGCAAAAGTTAGCATTTGCCATTTTGCTAAGTTGCTCTTGGTTTTTGAGTTCAGTGTTAAGGTTCAAACAAGTGAGTAAGCTTTATAAATAAGGCAGGGTTCCCCAACAAGAGAGGACGGAAAATGTGACTGTCTTTCTTTGACTCACAGTGAACCAAGACTTTGACATTCGCTGTAAATTCCCGAGCGTGTTCGGCCCCCAGGCGGTGGAAAACTCTAGATTCAGACAGCAGAGTGAAGTCAACAACTGAACAAAGTAAAATAGACAAAATCATAACTTTATGACCTAGAGCCTGCTAAAAAGTTCCTCGATTTTCAAAGTGATTTTGTTGAACTCAGTTGCTTTGTTCACTGAAATAAGCTTAATACAACACAATTCTACAGACTCCACTAAATAGTCCAAAACTATCGTTCAGTGCCAGTTTGTCCAAAGTTTTGTGGGGTGGGGGATCCATTTAACCAGCTGGAATGCCCAACTCTAATTTGCATGCCAAGCGGCAGTCACACACACACATACACATAACTTGCCCCGGCATTGGCCTAGAGTTGCTCATGTTGTTGCTGCTGCTGTAGCTGACCTAACAACATGTTGCTGATGTTTCCACTTGAACAGCAGCAGCAGCAGGAGGAGGAGTTGCTGTGTGCGCTGCCAGTATGTTGTGATGATATCTCTTTTAGTCGAGTTGCTGTGGGTCACTAACAGCACAAGATGCTGCTGCGGTTGATGTTGCTGTTGCGCGCATTTTAATTGAATTAACATTTTTACTAGTGTAATGATTTCAATTAGTTTGCACCTCGCCAGGTATTGTCAGGCAGCGACAGTTGCTGCTGCTGCTGCGGTTGTTGTTGTTGTTCGGGCAGCATCAGCAACTGGCGGAGGCAGATGCCTAGCCTCGAGTCTGGGCATTTGTATGTGTCTGCTGTCTTGATCTCGATGTGTTTTGCTGGCTTTTGCCTGTTACTCGATTTGGCTGCCGGGCTCTGCACATTTGCATTAATTGCTTGTTGTTGTTGTCGAGCCTTCCTCTGCTAGCTCCTGCTGTTGCTGCTGCACGTGTTTGTTTTCTGGCATTGTTGTACTCGTGTTTGGCTTACTAATGGCTTAATAGTTTTATTGGCTGCAACGATTTGCATTCGGTTTTGGCTTGACCCCGCTCAAGAGATTCACAAATCAGAAATCCTCCCACTCCGGCAGCAGGAAATTGTTACCATAGTGCGCTGATTGTCAACTTGTGTCTTTCTCTCTCTCTCTCTCTCTCTCTCTGTCTTGCCTTGGTGTGTCACTTCAGTGGGCTTATCTGCCCAGTCGCATTCATTTTCGATTTTATTTCTGGCCAGCCTTTTGACATCAGCCGCTGCGTCGGCGTTTGCTAAAAGCCCAAGCCACATTGATAACAACAACAACAACCAGCAGCAGAGCCCGCACCAGCATTGACTGGTCTTGGTCTTGGTTGGTCCTGGCGGGCATGCATTAACTTTAAGTGTAGGTTACTGATAAGCGTGCCTTGGCATTGGTGATGCATATGCCTCGCCATGGCCAATCCATGTGCCTCCCTCTCTTTCTCTCTCTCTTACTCGCGTGTATGTATGTGTGTGTGTGCTACTTTCGGTGGCCCTACATCCTGGCCCGCTGCTGTGAAACAAGTTTGTGTCTTGAGTCTTTTGTTTTATGCACTGAATTTTTGGACTGTGCATATGCATAAATAAACGCGATAAGACCAGTCCCAGTCCCCCAGTTCGAGTCTTTTGGCCAACTTCAACTCAAATTCCATTTCTTTTTTTGCATATTTGTCGATTCTCTTTCTCTCTCATTGAGGCACAGGTGCTTCTAGAAGGGGGGGATTTAAGGGAATCTTTATACTGGGCTACCCCCCCTTTCGGTTAAGCCTCTGCTTTGACATACGATGTGTTGGCGCTGCAATTCCCTGAGATGGGGCATAACATTAAGAGGCATGAGCCAGAGCCTGTCCCGTCGCTAAATTGATATTCAGGTTTTCGCCGGGCATAAAACTCGCACAAATCAGCGTTAAAAATTAATTGTCTGTTATTATCATGGATTATTCATAATTTATTCTAAGCTCAAGTTCAAGTGGAAGTTGTGCATTTCGTTATAAATTAAATTCAACTTCATAATTATGGTCATTTGGCAAGTGTTTACTTTGCGCTTAGACCTGGGCGTGACTGTCATTTGTCTTAATAAAAAACCCAAAAAAAAACGAAACCCAGCCAAACAGTTGCCAAAAGGCCCAAAAAAATCTGAAGAAAAAAAAAACTTATTTGCATAAAGAGTCTGGGCCACCGAAAATGTCAGAGAAACACATGTAATGCGCCTAATTACCAGTTCGAAACGAGAAGCCCAGGCAAGCAGTTGCCTGTCATAAGGCCGAAACTCTTGACTCTGGGCTGGACTGAGCGCATTGAGGGCCCTTCTACTTTTTATAATGGTCCCACCAAAACCGTCCCTGGCTACCATCCATAAAACCTGTGAGCATGACTCAGGACAAAATAATATAAGCAAGTCAAGTTGAGCTCGACTGAAAAATACCCTGTAACTGCGAAAGTTAAGAGGATAATATAAGATAGAACTTTAAAGCTGACTGACTAAGTGATTCGTTAACGCCCAGTACAAACGGTTCAATATAAAATATATAGACCTGACTGACTGATTCATAACAAGTGAGAAAGTTGGTCAAGCCCGACTATAACATACTCTGTACCTGGAGTAGAAGCTGAATGCAATGATGGTGCTCATCTTTAAGTCTCTCCCTATTTCTCTTTCTCCCTCTCTCTCTCTCTCTCTTTCTCTCTCTCTCTCTAAGATTGTGCGGTGTTGGTTGTGAGAGGGTGGGAGGGGCCTGGGGGTAGGGTGGTTTACTTATTTGCTCATAACTTGAGAACCGCTGATCCGATCTTTATCATTCCTTTGGCAAATCGATACATTTAGCTAATTGCTAACTATCTCCAGAAGTTACAAATCGTCTATCTTCAAAACTGTAGGAGATATAACGTTTTTTCCAAATTGCGGGGGCGGGAGGGGGCGTGGCCAAAATTCAAAATAAGCTTGATCTGCCTGCAGCTATAAGAAACATTTGTCCCATACATGTCAAACCTCTATCTCTTACCATCTCCGAGATCTGTTTGTTCATACGGACGGACGGACAGACGGACAGACAGACGGACAGATCCATATAACAGAAAATCTTCAATGGTTTTCTTAACTCAAATTCTCTTAAAGCTCAGCTTTACTCTCACTCACACATACTCGTAAGTATCTTTATAACAGTGGTGGCCAAACTCACATAATCCCGCTTTCCGCTTGTGTGCTTAGCAGCGAAAAACGAAGTAATCGTCATGACGTTAAACATAAGCAACAAGCAAACAAACAAATGCCTCGTGAGAGAAGAAAAAGCTGAAAGTATGTGTTGTAAAAGAGCAAACCGCCGAGCGTGCTAATTAGAGAACACACGTATTCTCTCTGTCTATGCGTGTGTCCGCTGCGACGCCGGCAGAATTACGAATTTCTATCCCATGGGATAGGCTTTTGGCATTTTGGGCACCACTGCTTTATAATATTGTAAATGAGGGTTTTTTGGGGATTTTTTACACACTATTTACACGGGTTGCTATATACATTGTCTCTGTACGGGTTTGCTTTTATACACGGGTGTGTCTATACGGGTTATTAGCTTTGTCTTCATACTTCTACAATATATAGAGTGACCACGGATTATATAGTGTGACCATCATTCTAATATATATATGATTATATTTTCTGCTATTTACAAAAAACTTCATAATTTATTTTAAAGAAAAATCTTCCTTCTGCCTTTCACATAATTGCCATAAAAGCCTACTATACCCTTTCTACCTTTGTTACAGGGTATCACAAAGCAAAATAAAAGCAAACGAAAAATGCAGAAATTTATATGGTAACAACTTCAAGGAATTTGTCAAGGCACAAAATGAAGACGAAAACGAAGACGAAGTTGTAGCTGGGTTCCGTTTCGTTCTTTATTTTTTTTTTTTTTGGGTACGTTAAATGGACAGCAATTTGTTTTGGGCAACTGTCACAAAAGTTGGCACAATTGCAGCTCAGTCCTGTCAGCTTTGGGGCGACCCTTCACTCCTCTCCCCCATGTAATTCAAGTGGCTCTTTGGCCTTTGTTAATTAACTCGTAGCTGTCTCATTTGGGGCTTTCTCTCTCAAAACCACAAAAGTGCCTGGGATTTGAAATGCAGTTTTGTCATTTGAATCAAATTACATTTGGCGAAAGCCACCGCCAAGGCCGCTGAAGCGCAAAACCAACTCACTGAGCTTGCTTGTCGTCGCATCGAATTTCAATTTCCATTTCCATTTTGCACTCACTTGAACTAAATTGTAAATTATTTGCAATTTCTCAATTTGCAAATTGCTGAAATTTGTGAACAGTTGGCAGTGGCACCCACCCAGGTGATGGTCATGCCACCATTGGTCGCAACATTTTGATGGCGCACGCGGCATTTATGCTGATTATGTTGCATATAAATTCCTGGCCTCTCTGTGTGTGTGCTGCTCTCTTGTCGCCGAAGAATGTTTACATGCGCTCATCGTCGTCTTCGTTGTCCCTGGACTGCTTCTTACGAGTATTTGCTCGGACGACTCGGCCTGTGGTTCATAAATTTTGCTGCAGCTTTGACTTAACTCGTTCAACGCACTTCAGGCTAAAAGACAGGCGACCAACAGGCCAAAACAACAACAATAACATCAGCAACCAAACAGAGGTAAAAGGAAATCCCACAGCAAGCACATTGAAGGAAAAGAAAAGAGCTTAGACCATTATGTAGAACCAAAGCGGTGATGCTCTTTAACTTGAACGAGACTTTATGATCTTTCCTGAGTGTAAAAAAAATGATAGTAAAATTTAAACTCAACAGTTTAATTTACTGCAAAATTGCACGACTTTTCATAAGTAATTAGCAAATTTGGCCCAGACCGAGGTATAGAAGTTTTCTATTATAATAACATTCTACAGTATTGTATTATCATCAGTACACTTTTGCTATCGACTACTGATTCCCTCTCGCTTTACCAAGCGATGAACACTTTAATAAGTTGGGTAAACAAACATAGCGCGATTATGTAAATTTTAAATGAGAGTTTGTTTCTTACAGAAAAGATCAGCGAACCGATTATAACGCGATAGTTAATTTCATAAATTCCATCAATATTATATTTTATTATATTTCAACCATCAAGAAGATTTATTCTCTGGGGATTTGACGGATAAAACCTCGGTGTATCAAATACTGTTCCTTATAACCTGTTCGCGCCTTTTGAATAATCATGAACCGAATCTTCTAAATATTTGAATCGAAATCCAAACCAGAACCTCTCCTTTAAGAAAAGGGTTAGGCTCTAACAATCCCATAGTTTTTAGAGCATCATCGGATCATACTTCATTCTGACCATGCAAGCTCTCCCAAGTCGAGTTAATAGCTCAACCGACTTAATCTGCTTAATTAAATCATAGCTGGACTTAGAAAAAGTTACATATACAAAAAATAGAGATATCCTAACGTTATCTCATCATAATCGATCCCAATGATTCTTAAACCAAGATTGATCAGATAAATTTTAGCACGGAGTTGATACCAGTCGAGGAGGTTTCCAAGTATTCCGTACTTGTTTTAAGAACAATTAGGAACGTGTTGCCAATGCACCCTAAAAAATGCACTGTTTGGTGCAGTTGGTGGGCCAGCGTCATTATGGGACCGAACTTTTTCTAAAATCCACACAGTCTTTTCAAATCTAACGTAATGTCTATGCTTCCATAGTGTCGAAAATTCAAACATATGTGAACCGATGCCTGCGTCGTGTATTTTGTATTTTCTGGCCTGACAGAATACGGAACTTCGATCTGCTAACACGCGCAAATATGAAGAGTGTCGACACTATAATACGCAGAATAAAATGGAGCTGGATAGAGCATACATTCCGAAAAAATTAGAACAATATCACTAGGTAGGCAATGGACGGTTTCCGCCGGACCCCAGGCAGATCCAAAAAAGCTTTGGAGGAGGACTGTCGGTAAAGAATCGGAAAGCATCGGAAAGACCTGGAGAGAACTCAAATCGACGACCGACAGTAGAGTTCGTTGGAAGACATCAACCGATGCCCTATGTCCCACACGGGATTGGAAATAGAAGAAGAAGAAGCCTTTTTCCAAAATAATGAAAATAGCAATATTTCAGTCAATAGAGCAAAGTGCCAAAGTTGCCTAAAATAAAAGAGTTTGACTTTTTTCATGTGGTTTTAACAGGCGAGTTTGGTAAGTAATTAATCTTACGGTTTGGACCTGTCTATTGGCCACCGAGATCATGTGGTTTGACCCATCTTAACTAGTCATGTGGCCAGCCACAATTGCAGCAGTGGACCTGTGCCAAAGCATTGGTGTAATATCGAACGAAATGCTGGAAAATATCTGAGAAAATTTGAGCTTACAGGTAGAACAACTTATTTTCATTTACATAAAATAATCTTTAAAAAGTATATGACAGCTCGTAAATAATTCTCAACCCATATTTAGATTTTTCACGTCACTGACCGAAAAAACAAAACGCTCTCAACCGTATGTGTGCTCATGCAACAGCGTTGTGGTTGAACACACAGCACCAATTCAGTCAATCGGTCATAAAATGCGTGCTTCTCGAAGACCAAACTGTAAAAATGATAGTTGAAATGGTTGCAGACTGAAGAGAGCGCCAGAGCATGTTACTACTAATAAGGTATGGCACCCAGCCTACAATGTGGACTAAACGCTTTGCTGAGAGCGCGAAAGAGAGATGGAGACCAAGCGTAAGAGTAAAAGACGCACATACACACTTACTTCAATACTGTCATAACTGAAAATTTTCCATTTTGAGAAAATCACGCTTGAAGTTCTCAATGGATTTAACCTAAAAAAGTGTTTTTAAGTTTCAACTTAATTAAGTAAAATATTATAAATTTAGAATGCTTATTAATAAAACTTGAAAATATGATGTTTTAACTAAGAGCCGAAGTATGTTTGTTCAATATCGACAGCAGGACAACTGAGATATGACGTTCTTGCATCCACATGAAAATGAACTTGGAAAATGATATTGCGACCTATTGAAAATTTATGAAAAATTTTCCACAAAATAGATAGAAAATAGATAGAGAATACAGCAAATATTTCTGCATCATTAAGTCAAAAATCGTATTAGTTGAGTTATGCCAGTCTTGAAGAAAGTGAGCGATGTGTAAAAAAAAAGCGATGCTGCAACAACAAAAACAACACAGCGATCTGTGAAAAAGAACCCACCCCATAAAAATCCCGTCGGGAAAAAACCACAACCTATTTCTTTAAATGAGTCAGCATAAACAGAAAGCAATTCAGTGTGATAGAGAACGCGAGAGGGCATATAAGGGCAAAAAAGTCTTGCGGTATTTCCGCAAGCTTGTCTTTGCAAGCGCGTAGTTCTAGTTGTATTCGTCGCATCGGTTCACGCTAGAGTTTCCATTTCCACCGCACGACGATGGTTTCAACGTTTTCGTTCTGGAGCAGAGGTGATCGAAGATGCGCCACGGTCCGGAAGGCATGTAGTCGAAAATTGCGATAAAATCGCTGAATTGATCGAAAGAGACCGGCATAGTAGCAGCCGTAGCATCGGCCAAGAGCTGGGCATGAGTCATCAAACCATTATAAACCATTTGAAGAAGCTTGGACTCAAAAAGAAGCTCGATGTATGGGTCCAACACGACTTGACGCAAAAAAACATTTTTGCCCGTAAACGCTCAATTCGGATCTGTACTGCCAACAACTGGACCGCTTGAATGCAGCACTCATGCAGAAGAGGCCATCTTTGATCAACAGAGGCCGAATTGTCTTCCAATAGGACAACGCCAGGACACACACATCTTTGGTGACGCGGCAGAAGCTCCGGGAGCTCGGATGGGAGGTTCTTTTGCATCCACCGTATAGTCCGGATCTCGCACCAAGTGAATACCACCTATTTCTGTCCATGGCGAACGAGCTTGGTAGTCGGAAGTTGGCCACAAGAGAGTCCTGCGAAAATTGGCTCTCCAAGTTTTTTGCCAATACGGAAGCGAGCTTCTATAAGAGGAGCATTATGAAGTTGGCATCTCGTTGGGAACTCGTCATCGAACAAAAGGGCGCATATTTGACTTAAATCGCATTATTATAACCAATTTTATGAACAATTGAAAATTCAATAAAAAATACCAAAGGACTTTTTTGTTTTGTTATAGTTTGCCGCCAAGCCTAGACTGTATGCCTACATACGGATGCTTACAAACGAAGATGACCTTTTAAATGCGTGATTTTTGCAAAAAGGTTCGCACAGACAGACCTGAGAGGAAAAATGACCAAAATATGTGTCTCCCCTCTGACAACCAAAGAGAGGCAGAGAGCCTAGTTAAAGGTTGTTTCGGTACCTCTATTCAATGTGGTCCAGCGAAACCGGTTGTTTTCTGACACAGGGGGACCGATTCATATAAATATTTCATTAACCATTTTTATTTTATTTTAATTTTCCAAAAAACAACTTATATTAGAACCTTTCGCGTATTTCATTAATAGACTTCGCTTTGTCCTTTTTCTATTACTTCCAAATCTGAACTATTTCTTAGCTCAACAACTATTGGAAGGATTTCAAATTGAATCTATATTTTGTCATTCCTGCCCCACAAACGTAAGCAAACAGCTAAGAATGCTGTGGCATTTCCAGAGTATAAGCATAAAGTTGCATACAAATTGTTGCCTCGTCTTTGGCCACTTGGCGGAGTCAGTGTTGGCGTCCGTCTCCAACATTGGTTCGTCGTTGTTGTTGTCGTCGTCGTCTCTGGGCAAACGCAAACATTTTAGCCTTTTGAGCGCGCCTTGACGACAGATTTAGACGTTAAGCAGCCGCGTTAAGTGTCCCCTGGGAAAACGCGGCTAAGCATGCTCGGTGTTGACAAAACGACTCCTCGGTGCTCAGTTGAAGCTGTTGTTGTTGTTGTTGTTGCTGTTGCTACTGCCATGTTGCTCAAGTGCTGTTGTTGTTGCAGCAATTTGTATAGCCATAGATGCAATCGCTGTACCAAATTTTAACACCATTAACTGACCAGCGGCAAGTAAGTTTTTTTTTAGTTTTTTATTTTTTAGTTTTTAGCAGCTCTCTTGCTTGTTTGTCTCACTTTGCTGCATATTTTCGCGCCTAATTTGCAGCGAATCGATGGGGCCCCACCCCACTCGCACACAAACGCATATGACCAGGTGGAGGAGAATTAGGCATGTGCTCCAAAATCGTGGGTGCCACACCGTTTGCCCCGCCATCAAGATTGTGGGCCGAGCCGAGTGCAGCTGAACAGAGGTGAATATCGATTGAATTGGCTTTGCAATTTACTCATAAATTATGGTTAAGCGGCTAAAGTAGCTGCAATTCGTTCTATTTTATTGTTATTAATCCCTGGCCATAATTTATAATGCCAAAGCACACACACTGACTCATCAGGCTAACCCCTCGCATAATTGGCTTAACCACAGCAAACAACGATTTAAGCCGAGATTGACAATTACCAGCTGATTGATTGGACCCCAATCTTGGCCTGTGGTTGAGGAAACTTAATCGTCATCATCATAGAGTAGCAGCAGCAGCATCATCATGTGGCAGCCAGTGACAAAACAGCCACAAAATGTCATAATTGATAGCGACAGCAGCCAGAGGATCGAGTCCCCTCAGTCCCATGGATTAAGCACAAATTGTGTTTATGTTCAACACATAGAAATTGTGACAAGTTTATATACGAGGAGCAACAAATCCGATTATAGGCATGACTTGATTTCATTTGCATGTGGCCGCCGCACCTCGCTCCGGCTCCAGCTCCGACTTCGACTGGGACTCCTAATTGCATTTGGCCAGTGGACGGGGGAAAGGCATAAAAATTAATTATAAATTCCATATTTGGCTGCAAAAATGTCACCAGAGTGTGTGGCTCTACCTTGTACCCAGGTAAGCCAAACAAAAAGGCCATTGAATTTAATTTAAATGTGTTTATAATTTATTTGTAACCACCAGAGACCACACATCGTTGCCAGCTCCGGCTCCAGCTCCAGCTCCAGCTCGCCTTTATACAAATTATCTCGTAGCCCATTTAGAGGCCTCGCTTTAAAATGTTTAATTTAACATAAAAATCAGAGACGACGAGAAAACCCATAAACAAGCACATTATTGAGAGGGAAAACAAAAGCCCCCAAAACCAGACACACGAATGCGATAAATTTGTACAATAAAACAAAAACTGATTTCCGTCTAATGCGATTGACACCTAGAAAACACCAAACACACATCTCCCCAACAGCAGAGGGAAGGGGGAACCAATACCTTCTTCTTTAACCATCTTTGTTTCGCTTCATTTCCAATTCCTGTTAAAAAAAAAAACACACAAACATAAATAATGTTATTAAAATACTATGGGGCTTCGGCTTCGGGCCGGGTCAGTTTGATTAGCTCATCACTTAGGCCACTAAAAAAGACACTTCCAACTGACACTGATTGGTCGCTTTGGTCCACAAGTTGACAACGAGTAGTCAGTCGCGCGAGTTGAAGGTAGACTTCAAAAATAAAGAAAAAACAACATATAAACAAATGAACAAATCAATGCGTAAAAGTATAGGCATGATACCTCCGACAAGTGGGCAGCCAAATATTGTCGGAGTGTCTGTTTATAGACAAACTGTCATTAGTTATGGAATTAACGCAATTTGGGAGAGAGAGAGAGAGACAGGGGAGTGATTTTTGCATAAAAATGTCATCCCTTACGATTAATTATGTTAACTACATAATAAGCAAAAAACATAATACAATTTGGTATTTAAATAGATCGTTAGTTTACTGGGAATGGAATGGATTGCAAAGCTCTTAACAACCAGGGGCAGAATTGTGTCATAAATATGCTTAATTTATGCTGTAAGGGTTACGCTAGGTTCCCAAAAATGGGTGTTTGTGAGGAATTTTGATATTCGGTTACTCGGATAAGAAACACGAGTTTATATTTAGTTACACCGATTCAAGACTAATTTTATAAAGGAACTATTCGATATGATGGATTCAGTTTGATTCAGTGACTATTAAGCGAATTCATCATCATTTATGCACCAGAAAACAAGATTACTTACGCTAGCTTCAAAAAGTTCTTCTCTTTAAAATTTATTACAATATTGGGATAAATTGCCCAAATTCATAGCTTTCATATACATAGTTCAAAGAACCCCAAGAAACAGTTTTGTTCCGGACCGGACCTTTTAAGTCTTTTACCTTCCTCACCCTCTGCGAGTAACAGGGTTAGGTAACAAAAAAATAAACGGCGATTTATTCAAAATTTTCCCAATATTCTTTTTTAGAAATCACGCCTGACTGGTGTTATTCTGTCATTGTTCAAGCTTGACCATGAGACTCGACCACGATTCTAACGTTGAGTTAGAAGACGTATACTGGATAAGTGGCTGTCATATTTTAGGCCCCCGGAGAATGTTCAAGATTGAACATGATATTCAACACAAAATGTCATATTTAGTTAACTCAGCGTATGGGTAATTATTTCTGAAGTGGGCAACTATTTTTTTCATAGTCTCCAAAAATGTTAATTTTTTTGCCAGGATGAAACCGAAGTTTTCAACGATTTTTAATAGATTTTTCAGAAATTTACCATTGTGGGATGCAATGATATAGCGACTGTTTATATTTGTTAAAGTTGGTTACAACTAAATATTTAATAGGCCTTAAAATTAATAAAAATTTTCAAAAAATATTGCGCTCCCTTTACTTTGTGGTAAAAATATTTCCGATTTCCGGTTTGTGGAAAAACGGCCATTTTGAGATTTTTCAAAAAAATTGGGGCTAATCCTTATGATAATCTTAGTACTCTGAAAAAAACTTTATAATGGGACGGCCATAACTTTCCGAGAAATTCAAAAAACCGCGACACAAAGTACCATTTTTTGTTTAACCCACGTTCATCTTCATACAAGCCTTAAACCATACGTAAAAATAGACCGAACTGCGTTTATAGATTCTCCAATGAAGCTTTGGTTCATGGATTATGGTCATTTTTGTTCTCTCAATTGGCTTTAAAAAATATTGACCAATTGGGCATCAACCAGCTTTTCCAATATTATGCAAATGATCTTATTAGTGATGTTTTTTATCACCAGCAGGAAAACAGCTCAAATCATTTAATTACTTCAGTTCCAGGCATCTTAGCGTCTTGCGGGTTGACTACCAAAAACATTTAAAAATTAAACTTTACTTTTTCTTGCTGGCAGTGAAGAATATTACTATTAAGACAAATTGGATAATTTTTGAGGAGCTGGTGATACCCAAATGGTCAATGTTTTTCAAAGACAATTGCTAGAACAAATACGCCCATAACCCCTGAACCAAGGGTACATAGGTGAATCTGGAAATGCAGTTCGGTGTGTTTTTAGGTCTTACCTATTGCCTATATGAAGTTGTTCGTAGGTGAATCAAAAAATGGTACTTCATTTGACGGTGTTTTGCATTTCGCGGAAAGTTATGGCCGTCCCATCATAAAGCCTTTGTTAGATCACTAAGAATATCAAGAGGATTACTCCTGATTTTTTTGAAAAATCTGAAAATGGCCGTTTTTTTACAAACCGCGATTTAAATTTTTTTTCTTAAGTTTCGGCGGTTTCTTCCACCAGTTCAACCATCGCAAACATTTTTACCACAAAGTAAAGGGAAAATAATATATTTTGAAAATTTTTATTTATTTTTAGGCCTATTAAATATTTAGTTATAACCAACTTTAACAAATATAAACAGTCGCTATATCTTTGCATCCCACAATGGTAAAATTCTGAAAAATCTATTAAGAATCGTTGAAAACTGCGGTTTCATCCTGGCCAAAAAAATAAAATTTTTGGAGACTATGAAAAAAAATAGTTGCCCACTTCAGAAATAATTACCCATATGTCATAAACATGTTACGTTTTGTAATAGCATTAAATATGTATTAATAGCGACTCTGCAAACGGTTAGCCGAGACACCACTTGAAAGTGTCAACCAGTCGTGGAACCACTTGACGTGCATGGTTCGGGAAACTGCACTTCAGACCAACGCATGTTATTTATAAATACTCATGTATCTAAAAAATATTGCTTTAGTTTAGGTTAGAGATTAAGGGTTGGAAACGGAGGAGATATTCTTAATAAAAGGGAACTCACTTGATCAAGTAAGTCAGTACGAACTCAAACTTAGAAGCGCTCACTAAAAGTGTTTATTTTGTTACCCGGAATTATAGCTCCTGATGTCGGCGAGAGATACAAGCAAGAGCTGGAATTACGTGAAGTAAAAAATTTTCATCGATAAACCAGCTACGATTCTACACTGGAAAGCCAACATTACTTGCGTAATTTGCGAGATACTCGTAGCAATGCTGGAAAGAGTAATCCAAAGTTGGACCATCCGATTAGACCAGTTACGCCGTAAAAATTTGAACAAAATTATCTTTAAAAAGCAAATTTCAATTCCATAATAAATATTTCAACATCCAATTCTATTTTTTTGTTGTAATTTAAAAAAAAATTCTAGTGGATCCTTACTCTATTATTTAAGCTTTTATACGGTGTACCAAAAGGTACACAAAGTATATTAAGCATATGCGAAAATATGTTACAGGGAGAAGGAATCATTTGTAGACGCTATAAAGTAGGTATAAATATAGATTTCTGAAATGGTATAAGATAGAGGCTTGACATGTACGGGACAAATACTTCTTATACATGCAGACAGATCAAGTTTATTTTTAACATTTGTCAAGCCGCCTGCCGCCTCCGCAATTTGGAAAAATCCCCGTGCCTCCCACAGTTTTGCAGATAGATGGTTCGTACCTTCGTAATCAGTATTTTTATTGATCCGCTAAAGGAATTGTGTAGATCGCATTAACCATAGTCGAGTTATAAGGAAAACAAACAATAATGGTGGGTACACTCAGAAAAATAAACAAGTGCTTTGTACTTGAATCAAGTACGAACGGTGTCAATAGTACGGTAAGTACGAAAATACTTGATTCAATTACAAAATCCTTATTTCAAGTACGATTTTTTTTAACCCCAAAATACTGTTCCGGGATATTTTAAGTACATTTCGAACTATTATAATATCTTTTGTCATACTATTAACTTAGGTCTTAACTACAGCCAGATTTACTCTCAAAATAAGAGCAAAAGGGTTCTTCAACGAAGTCTAATAATTCAAAAGCCAACTCCAATCCATGTTTGACGCAAAAAAATACTTCAAAAAATAAGTATAAAGGTCTCTATATAATATCAAAATCCAAAGGAAATGAATTAACCAAAGACCATGATGTTTACACCGTAGGTCGGAAATCTACCCACACTCCATTATTAAAGTGTTAGAACCAGGAGGGAATTTCGAGTACAGAACCAACGTAAAATAGTTCGCTGCTTTCGTAGCACACTTTTGAAGCTCGCATAGTAAGTCTATTCTGTCCTTAATCCAAGAAATTTTGTACTTGAACTAAGTATGATCTTTTCTTATATTTTTAGTCTAACTGTAAGTATTAAATGTACTTGATTCAAGAACGTTTGTTCTCATTTAAATAATTTTAACAGTCGTTTTTCTTCACAAAAGAACAAAACATACTTAAAATTTCAAGTACAAAACGGCATAAATTCTATTCCAATTGGTCTAGAACAGTGTCCGGCAAAACACACATGCTTATTTTGCCTTTGAATGTGTGCGTTCAGACGCGCGAGAGCGCTCTCAGTGTACGCTCGTATAGTGTCTGTGTATCGACGCCGCTGCTACAGAGGATGGACGTCGCTACTTGTATGCACAGAACATTGAACGGTGCAGGACACTGGTCTAGAACTATCTCGGTCTTTTTTTCTGAGTGAACCAAGAGGAAAAAAATGTTAACAAAATAATAATATAAAAAAATCTAAAATAAATCAAGGATAGCGATAGAAAGAAAAGACAAGAAAAAGAGAAAAAACAAAACAAAAACTATCTAAATGTAATCTTTGAATAAAAAAACCAAGATTATAACTTGAAATTAAATTTAAATAACTGGGAAATCTCTGACCAGGTAAGGGAAGATTTTATAACCAGTCCGGCAAGCTATGTTCCTATTCAAAGCCAGGTGTGGTCAGAGATTTCCTTGAAGATAATTATAAAGACTGTTAAAAGATCATTGTAATTTGACATAGGACCCGAAATCGATTTTGTTGGGCATTATCGGTTGTGCATCTAGGCAAGATTAAAGGTAAATAGTTCAAGTTGACCTTGAAGGAACGGAGAAGTTACGGCGAGCTAAAAGTTCGGTAGAGTCTACATCCCCCATAATTAGCTTATGAAGAAAAGAAACGCCTACGAGTGTTCTACGATTAGCTAACGACGGAAGGTCTATAAGCAAGAGTCCGCAGGGGTACGATGACTGGCTAAGGTTGGGGTCCCAATTCAAGCCACGTAGGGCAAAAAGCAAAAATTGCATCCGAACTTATTCAATACGATCTATAACCTTTTTATACTGCTACACCTGACAGACGAGCAGTATTCAAGCATTATATAAAAGCATTGTGGTGAATGGATCATCTGATCGCTAAATGCATTGATATAAAGATATTGAACATGAGTTTAAGTGTAGAAAAAATGTAGCTGATATTATTTCTTACCTACCTTTCGGCCTACTGCATTCCATAAATTGTGCAAAGTTCACGCTCCCAGTACTCACTTTTGCCTGACTTGGAGTTCTCACATTTCGTCAATCTTGGATCTGGCCGGAGTTGAACAATTAGCTGAGTGATTTATCGATGTAGAGCACCCAATGTTCGCATGGAGGCAACAGTTTGATTTGATTTGATGTGCGCCTACGAATGTTGACCGCGTTGTTGTTGTTGCTGCCGCCGCTTGCAACGCATAATCGTAAAACTTGCCATGGAATGTGGCAATATTTTTGCGAGTCGCGAGCAATTTGCGCGTGAATTATACCAAACGTTGCATTACAAATGATTTCAGCGTGGCCACAACTTTAATTGGCTCCAACAAGGAAGTCGTTTGGCTTTCACTCAGTTGGGTTACTTAGTCACATTTTGCATGGTTTCCGAACCGGGAGGATGCGCGTACGTGACGGGGACAAAGAGAAACATTTAAACCATAAAATCATATTCTACTCGGTTTTCCTTGAATGTCACACTTGGTCTTGGTGGGTGCAGCCGGACGACTCTATTAACCTCTGCCTCACCCCCTCCCCTCCCTCACTGGGTAACATCGCGTGAAACTTTTTGCGGGCTTCCATTTAATTTCCATGGCCAATGGCTGGCCCAGGGCCCAGACAGTCTCTGCGGCTGCACTCCGTCGCCATGTAGGTAATTCCTGGAAGTTAATTTCATTAAGAGCAACTAGCAATGCGCGGTGTATTTATTATAGATATTGTATAGGCTTTTGTTTTCAACGAATCTGCCGACTGCCTGGCTCTCGGCTCTGTCCATGCATTTGTGGAATTCATCACCGGCGACAGGCGGCTGGCTGCAGCAGTTGCTGTTGGCATTTCCCCTGAGCAGTTGCTGTTGTTGTTGCAATTTTCATAACTTATGGCTGGCATGCATGTAGACCCGGTTGCGCCTAAATAAGGTGAAAATTTCCTTTAGAAAATTTACGCGCAAGTGCGATTTCCAGTTAATAAAATTAAAATGGCCCCCGCTCCTCACACCTCTTGCTCGCTCAGTTGTAAAATTCTTATTAATTCTTATCGGAATACAAAGATTCCGCTTACCCGCTCGCTTCCCGCGCTCCATTTGGTCATTGGCCAAGCCGACAAGTGTTGTACACGCATTCCAAATACTTTTCTATCATTAGCGGAGATGGCTTCTGGGCTGCTGCTGCTTCTGTGTGTGTCTCCTGGTAGGTAAACACCTGCTTCAAATACCTTTTTAAGCAAAGACTATGCCTGCAGCCAGACGATGCATTGTGGAGGCCACAAGTGTTTGTAATTCCCAAAACTTGTAGGAATGGAGAGGAAGGATTTGAAGGATAGCTTAAGTTTACGCATACTGGATTTTGGAACAATCATTTACTTGATATTTGTACCAAAGTTCATAAAAATATTAAATATTTTAAGCCAAAGCACAAACATAATTAAAAAGTTCACTGAATATTCAAATAAAAGCTTAGCCGAGTTACAAACCATAGCTTAGCCAAGACACAAGTCAATGTTGGAAATTCATTAAAATATGAACTTGGCTTTAGAATATCTACATGAGTAGGTGAACATAAATGAGTTGCTCACTAAACTGAACAAGTAATTTCATTTGCTTCATTAAATTGTAATTTTTCTGCCAATTTGTTTAATTACTCTTTAATTACTTCCTATCTTAATAGAAGAAGGAAATAAAACCCTTAAACCTCTTCCAGATTTCTGCTCTAATTATTCTGGTTAATGGGATTGATACTGATTTTTGATGTAATCCTTTTCTACCAAACGGTTAAAAATGAATCAACCTTGAATATACAAATAGTCCCCCTTCAACCTGATTGGCTTAAAAATTGATTAGGAATTTAGATTATTTATCACTGTTTTCTACCAGTACCAGATTAGTTCATTTTTCAGCGAAAAAGATTTGAAAATCGTAAAAACTCGTCTTGTACAGAAGTGTCCTGTAAATTTCTAGAGATTATGAACCAATTATAAAATTTATTAGAAATTTTTGGCAAATTTTCCATACTGATATGTTTCAGATTGCATGATAAACATGGTTATAACCAGGGCTGCAAAACCCCTCTGAAATCGGTCGAGGTTCACTCCGGGGTTCGAACCCGCGATATTATTTGGGTTCGGGTTCACTGAGCGGGTTCAGAAGATCGGTGAACCTAGGTTCAGGTTCGAACCAGGGTTCAGAAATAGTTTTGATTTTGCTAGTTTCGAAAACAGAAATGTAAATTGTAACAACTTCAGCCAACTATTGATATTTGCCAAATAATATTCGAACTTTGTTACAGTTAATTATGGATAAAACTAATTTAACTGACTGAAGAAAAATTTGCCTGATATTTGTTTTAAAGGAACAGCTAATCCAACATACATATGTACCTATTATTGTGGTTTACAATGATAGTTTGTCGATAGCTTTAACACATAAGAATCTTTAGGCGATCTTGGAATTTCTCCAAATAAAGCAATAAAGTCGTTCATTATTCTGTATTGTATATTTGTCACTAATTCTTTATATTTTAGCTCCTTAGATAAAGATTCCATTTGATAATGAAAAGAATATGAACTTGGAGAATAATCAGTGTTGATTTTATTAAGGAGTTCCTTTTGAGGTTCACACAATTCAGCAATTTGTCTTTGCAAGCTGTTTTTTTTTTTTTCAAGATCAAAAAATTAAGTTTCGTGGATCCAAAAAAAAGTTCTAAATGGGATTGAATGTAAAAAGTATGATTGTTTTAAGAATTTTCTAAATATTTACAAACATTGAAACTTTAAAGCACCAATACAAAGGCAAGCCCAAAAAAAGAAATAAGATTTTTTTTTCTGAACCGAACCACTTTCAACTTTTCTTTGCTCTGGTTCGGGTTCAGGTTCGGCCGCGAAATTTTTTTTCTCCGGTTCAGGTTCGGTTCGGGATTCTCAAAATCCCCGGAGTCTCCGACTCCGGAGCGGTTCAGCTCCGGACCGGTTTTCAGCCCTGGTTATAACTTCCTGAATTTTCAAGATACCGAAATGATCAGGCACGTACATTATTTGGAAAAGATGTGGCTTTTACGTATATTTTTCTTGAGAATTTTTGATGGATGGATCTTTTTTGCTAGACTCCAGATCTGCAAAAAATCCTTTTTTTCCAAATAAATTAAATACAAAATTTTTGTTCAAAAGGCCTTTTTTATACTGACCGTTTTCGAGTTATTTAAAATTTTAAAATTCACACAATTCAAATTTTGGGTTTAAGCTTCTCTTATAATAAGCTTCCTTTGGGCCAATTATCGTCCAATTCGAAGACATCATGACTGCGAATAACTTTTTCGGTATGGAATTTCCTGTCACGGTGTTTGTGTTTTGTATTTTGATAAATATTTTGTGTACATTTGTTAGGTATGAGAATAGATAGTAAAGTATGTTTAAACCTTAACTTAAACCTTCTTCACTTGGTCTGCTGACATCTTAGTTTCATCCGTGCCTGATTGTGTTTTTTTCCAAAGTCTTTTGCCTTCCAATTATTTACATTTTTTTACTGAAGCTTGTTCATTCATACGGGTTACATGCTTCGGCGACATTTTGCAGGACTGTATAGCGCTATTTTCGATTTTTGAGAGAGGGCTCTGCTCTTAAATTCCCTACTGAGCCCATCGGTTTGCAAGAGTATTTCTTCTTCGCTGATACTCATTGTTCCGAGATAGAGAAAATCCTTAAAGATGCTACTGGTAATGCTAGTTGTTTCTGTTTCGTGCGAGCTGGCACCAGTTTTTCACCCCAAGCTAGGCAATTTCTTGCCACTCTTGGTCTTCACATCTCAGTTTCGGTCTTCTCTCCCAGTCCTTTTCCCAAAGTCTTTCGCCAAATCCATACAAGTAATATGTTCTATCCAGCGCAGTGGCTGATGTTTCATGCGCTTGACTATATTGGTGTCCCCATAAAGATCATACAGTGCATCCTTCATACGGATGCGAAAATCGTCGCCAACTTTTCAAGGTCAATAAAACCTCTGAAGAATATTTCTTAAAAAGACGTCGATCGCAGCTTTGCTTGCTGCTGTTAACTTCCATGCCGTATTGCAGGAATGGGATGATTAGCGTTTTGTTTTTTCTATTTTTTTTTTATTTTTTCGAGAGAGGGCTTTGCTCTTAAACTTCCTACTGAGCCCGTGGTAGCATCGGTTTATTCTTCTTCGCTTTTTCTTATTGTTCCGAGGTACTCATCGATCGAAGTGCGCATGTATTAAGAAATTGTCCACAGCTCGGACAAGGGCGCGCTTCGAAGACTCAATATTTTAGTGTCGAATAGAGCAAGCCATAGCCTTGCAAACGTACCACAGTTTGTAAACGGGTCTGGGCTGCCAGCTGGCAAATTATCCTTAGAAATTAAGTTCGGTACATGGTTTTTTTGCCGTTTTTGAATCGAACGAGCTGGAGCGGAGTCTTGTTTAAAGGTTGTTGAGAGAAGCTTGACTTGGTCCCGTTGTAGGAGCTGTATAGCCAACATTTACATTTACGGTTTGTTTGCAAATAAAGTCGTGCTAAGAGGTTTCACAACCTGTTTCAAAACGTCGGCTTGATACAATTTCACCGAAGTTATGACTCCTTTTTCACGAAAATTGAGCTTGGTGACCTTATCAAAGGAGACCAAACCATCTCTTAAGCCGGATGGTGTCCTCTCTGAACTCTCGGAATGAACGCTTGGTGAAAATTTTCACGTCAGAGTTCGTCATAAGGTGGATGTCATAAGGCGGTGTATTTCGAATAAGTTGTTCTACGATTTGTCGCCATACAGTAACGGAATAAAAAGAAGAACAAGGTTTTCAAATATATTAGTTCGTACTAGGTAAAATGTGGTTCCCGATCTGTTGCCATTTGGAAACAGGCGCAGTATATACTTATAGTAGGTATTAACCAGCCTAAAACCTCTGTTGGTATCAAATTGTTTGGAGAAGTTCTTTCCTATTTTGACGGAGCTTTGAGTGCTTCTCAACGTCATCATGCAAAGTTGAACGTACTTTGCTGGATTTACTTTATGTAGACCAACCGCTCGGTGATTTAATACTATTGAGGTTATAATTCTCCAACAATTTCACCATTCAAATAGTTCAAAAGAAGAATTAATGTGAATCCTCCACTTAAGCCTTAATCATTGAAATAATACTATACATGTGGGATGTGCCATCTAAATTTATTCATAGTTTTAGCTTTTAGCTTGAGAAAGTTCTGCGTTTAAGGCAACATACGATTTTTGTGCCACTCTTCTTAACAGACGTAAGATTTGAGCTCCTGTCATGAATCTCAATTTTACTTTTAGAGTTTATATACTTAAAAATCTTCAAATTTGACAAATATTTTATAAGAAACGAACAAAGTGCATACAAGAGCTACAGACCAACAAGTTAACAGAGATGATATTCTGATATTACATAAAAAGGAACAATTCCAATGTGGTCTAGTTTACATTCAAGACAATTTAAAAATGGCTGTCAGAAATGGGCCTGGTGAAACGAAATGAATATGTATTTCAATTCAAATCAAAAGTAAATCGTTTTGTATTATTTCTAAGCTCTTATCACCAGGCCCATCTCAGAGAGAGAGAGTGCTTCTTCCTCTTCTAGTAGAACCAATGATAGACGCCAAATAGCACTAGGATTACAATCAATACAAATAGCTTAGACTTAATTTTATACTTTTGTTCCAGACTGTTGAGCCAGCGGCTCAAATTCACCGAAACACTGGCATCCTCAGGGCGTAGAGAACGGCGAGCTCTGAGTTCATAGCCAGATCCTAGTCCACCGACTGCAGCAGATGAAGAGCTGGCCATGGTACGTCTGTTGTAGGGACTGCTGCGATCTCCTATTTTTTCGTTACGCAAACGTGCCAAATTGCGTGCAAAAGTGCTCTCGTACTGAGAATCCTCCTCGGCATCATTGTCATCGCTGTACTCAGTGGGATAATGACGGGTTGCAGCCGGTGCCGGGGAGTGGCGATAGCTTGAAGAAACTGGCTCGGCAGTCACATAGCTCTGAACGGGAGAGCTTACATAGCTGGTATAGCGTCCAGTGCGACTGGCAAGATAATCATAAGAGGACCCCAAGCGAGGGGCAGCAGTTGCAGTTGAGCTGACCGGAGCGGGAGCCACATTGCGCACTGGAGCGGGTGCCACATTAACTACGGGAGCTGTTTGGCTGCTGATATACTCGTGCGTGCTGGTGGCGGTGGTCATCAATTTGGCCTTCTCCTTGCGTGCAAATTGCTGTTCGGCCTTGTCAGCAGCCTGGATTAGCTGTGCATCCTCCTCGTCATCAGACTCGAGTATAATCAAAGAGTTAACCTCCAAAGTGCTTTCAATGTCCTCTACTATGGTCTCGGGCTTTTTGACTACCACACGTTCATTAACCAACTCACTGCGTTCTGGATTACGTGAAGAGGTGGAAGTACGTCGAGTTTGTACAGGAATGGGTGCTGCAGTCACAGGTTTCTTGGCAGGCACCGTCACCTTCTCTTTGTATTCGTCGCTAGGCGTGGCTGCAGCTGCAATGGTACGTCTGGCCTTTGTGGGAGCAGGTTTCTCTACAGCAGCTGGAGCTGGATTAGAGGCGGCCTGCAATGTCTCACGACGGTTTCCAGCTTTCTTGGGACTTGCGGTGGCTGCAGCTGGACTTGGCGCCTGGCCGCCCAACGAGGCGCGCAAACGTTTGACCAGAACCTTACGACTGCTATCGGTAACGGGTATATTGGGCAGTCCTTGGGCTATCATCTTGGCCCGCAGCTCGGCATTGGACAGAGCGTCGAGATTGTCCAGATCGGCCATATTTATTATAGTTCCTCGTTTCTTTCGTTGAAAATTGAAATTTGGCGTCACTTTCAACCAGTGTGACCATAGGCGGGAAACAAGAAAATGCCACGTAGCAAATTCAAGACTTTATTAAATCGATAAGTAATCGATAGTCGATTCTGCTGCTAACAGAGCTAGCTTTAAAAAATTTTAAGATTGGCTAAACATTGAACTTAACAGAAAACTTTAATGCTAGCTTGAGATTTCTATTGAATATCCTAGGGCCTATACTCAGATAAGATAAATTTTTAGTTTGCTACGATATTTCACATGAATAGAACACCTTTTCATAATCATTCACATTTTAAAGCTATTTAAAACAGTTTCTATTCATGTGAAATATCGTAGCAAACTAAAAATTTATCATATCTGAGTATAGGCCTTTTAGGATATTCAATAGAAAGATTTCAAAAAGGAAAATCGCTGCTATCAAAAATACGTTGCACTGTTATTAACAGTTTGGGGTATTTTGAGCTATAGACGGCCACACTAAATTGTCGGTTGTTATTGTTAATCATCTCCAATCTTAAAATCAGCTTCCTGCACCGGATAATCATTTTAAATGGACATTTCCAAGGCCCCAAATCCACGCAAGCTGCAACTCTGTCGCACATATTTTCTGAGTAAGCGTCTAATATTCCAAGTAGGATGTTGGTATAAGCATTTGTACCTTTTCCCCTTCCAGCTGGCTTTGCCTTTCTGCCTTTTGTGTGGGCCATCAATGTTTGTTGGTTCTTTGAGGAGGCTTTCCGCAAACCCCCCTATCCGGAACAAAGCCAAATTAAAAGATGTAAGTGGATGCGCATATCTTTCTATCTCCAAGTGCTGGGCTTAATTTACCTCATCTCGTTTTATTCGATTTAGATGTCATCTACTCGACTGTGGGCACACTGCTCTGGCTAGTCGTACTCACTACGTGGGTGATTATATTCCAAACAAATCGAGCCGCTTGGGGCGCAACGGCAGACTACATTAGTTTTATTATACCGCTGGGCAGCGCATAGTTTAAGGATTCGCTCATAGGCATTTATATTTATATCTTTTTTGTACCATTAACTCATAATATTAACAAAAGACATATATAGTTGTAACTAAAACTGAAATTAAAAGACAAACATGTAGCCCAAGATAGTAAGTTGATTCACCTGATGATGGTATGGATAGTAATCAGCTTGAAATTTATGGGTGGACGTGGAGTAATTTGTTTGTAGGAACAATTTTAAAGCAACAAAAGGGACTTTACTGAGGTTCATTTGGATTATGATCTGAAGTATATTGAAGTGGAATTTGCTTGGATTGGTATTATTGGATGTGTTGAGCATCTTTAAAAGGCTGACAGCATCCCAGAGCTTTTTGACTCATCTAAACGGCTGTCCGGTCTATACTTGGAATCGCCTGCTGAGCGTTTTAGTCAGGGTCGTTTTGATTTAGTAGCCCCATGCTAAGCAGGCAGCCATGCACGAATGAGTTTAAGGATATGTTTTAACAGACTGACTTCTGGTCAATCTACTCACAGCCTAAACGGTTTGGGTTCTTTTATGGTCTCTTTCAAACCGATCTAATTGAGAATTGGCACAATTTTTTTTCAATTTCTGAAAATCCACCCACAAGTTCGACCTACATTCTACTATAAGCGTTAGAATATTTGATGTAAATGTTTTCCTACATAAACTCACCGAAATTTTGTTAAAACCACCTGTATTTTGATTAGAACGAGAAAGGCAAGGCTAACTCCGTCCGTGCCGAAGTTTTTATACACTTGAAATCGCTTGTCTCAACGGTTAGCGACTTCGACCAAACTTCGCAGATCAGCTTAAAAACATTTAATATTACCCATGACCGTGATTGAAAGCGGTAATAGCGGAAAAAACAGTTTTTCTCATTAAAATCCATTTTTCGACCGATCATTTGTATGGCAGCTACAAGAAGCAGTTATCCGATCCGGTCGGTTCCGACATATTAGCAGCGTGCAGAGAAAAGAAGACTCTGTGCAAAATTCAGCTCGCTAGCTTCAAAACTGAGGGACTAGTTCGCGTAGAAACAGACAGACGGACAGACGGACGGACAAAGCTTAATCGACTCAGCTCGTCACTCTGATCAAGAATATATATACTTTATGTGGTCGGAGATGATTCCTTCTATGCGTTGCAAACTTCTGGGCAAAATTATAATACACTTTTCAAGTGTATAAAAATATGATACAAATTTTAAATTTATTTTATTTTATCTTGCTTGACTCTATCTGACAATTATAAAGTGAGATATGGCTTAAAATGTAAGTGCCCCAAAAAAATTTGAAAAAAAATTTATTTCAAAAACGGAGCCATGAAAAAATTTTTGAAATTGGTTTTTGAGATCACCATTCCAAATTACACTAAAAAAAAATTTTCAGTAGAAATGGGTCTTTTTGGCTGTAAACTAGTATTATTATTCCACTTCAGCTTTCTACTTTAGCCTTTTCACTGGCTTCATTTCTTAAAATTTGCTCCTTCCATTGACATTTCGTCATCTTATTGTCATTCACAAATAACGCGTTGACAAAAACCTCTAATAAATAATAGGAGCCACTTGCAAGTTTAAGTGGACTTATTGGAGTATTTAGCAAAAAAAAAAAGACTTACCTTACCAGCGATTCCGCTGATTAATGAACAATTTTTTAATCGAGTGTTTAAAATGAACCACAATCGCAACATTCGCCTTGTGGAATCAAACAGAGGCCTAGTTGCCATAAAACACCAAAATAGTGCGACCATAATGTGGCATTTCGCCCTTCACATCCCACAATAGGAAATTTGGCCAAATATTAGGCATAATCCCATTTTCCAAAAGTGCTCAAAACTTAAATTTTTTTTCTCACTAGACCACATATACATCAGTCTTCAATTTTACATACCACGGATGGAAATTAGATCGCGTGAATAAAGACCCCCGTCGGTGGTCTAGTTTCATTTTGCAAAATGAATTTAGACCGCCATTAAAAAATTAAATAAGCCCGCGAGGCCTAATTCATTCTGCAAAATGAATTTAGACCGCCAGCTCGAAATGAAATTAGCCCGAGCGGCCTTTTTTCATTTTTCAAAATGAATTTGGACCGCCATGACAAAATGAAATTAGACCGCGCGGTCTGTTAAGTGAGCAACTGAAGGCCCTCTTCTGGTCTAGAGGCTTTAATAAGACATGATTTTTAAAAATCCGTGGAAAGAAATCGGGAAGAGATTTTGTAATTATGTTTTTTGTATTTGGTTATACAATTCATTATAAAAAATACAAAATTTAAAATTTGAGAATGCGAGGGCTGTACAAAGAGTTCTCGGGATCTAAAGTAGGCTCTTCCAAAAAAGATGTGTTTATGGTACCCACCTTTTCGGGACTTACAATTAGCAGAAAGGGACACGGAAGATGGGAAATTGGTTGGTATGAATGCCTTTATCGTCCGTAGCAGAATTGAGTTTTGACCATTTTTTTTTTTGCAGTCCAGTGTACAAAAAAATAGTATAAACTTTTTTTTCTCAAAGATTGAGGTAGGGACGATAGCCACGCTAATTCTGTGTCCATAAAGCCGAACATCATCAAAATCGGTTCGGTAGATCTTATGAAAACGTGGGCACCATTTTGAAAAACGTGTTTTCGAGAAAAACGCGTTCAAAGTTTGAAGAAAATTTAAAATTGCTTGTTTTATCGAAGACATTGGTCGACCAAAAAGGCTTTATCTTCTAAAGCATTTCGAATTTAGGAAAATCCTTTTGAGAAAATATTTTTAAATATCTAAGCTAAAAAAATAATTAAGTACAAAATTTTCTAGACCAGAAGAGGGCCTGAAGTCAGGATATGCTAACGAATGACAGTTCAATATTAAGTGTGTGTTTTCTGCTGCAATTTGGAATTGCCAATTATTAATAAATCAGAAAGTTATGTCAAATATTTTGATGAAATCGAATCGTTGCGGTATGTATAATGTTTTAGTGCCTTTGATCTCTAGAAATTAAGAGAGTATTTGTGATTCATCTCACAAAAATAATATTGGAAAGAAAATTCAACTTTGCGAAGCCCTACCAAATTTTGTTTAGATTTGTGTGGAGCTGTAACTTTATCCACCTTTTGGAGCTATTAAATCTGCTTCCTTTTCACTTTTTCTCAACCGCAATTATGTGCAATTCTTTGCAAAATTTCAATTTTTAGGACAAAACCTAATTTTCTATAATGCCTACTTGTATGCCAAATGAAAAAATGTGACGAGTCGGGAAGATGTTATTTTTGATTGCTTTAGAGAAGGGTTAGAGATATTTAAAAGAAAAAAGGAAGTATATTTTGTGCAATTCTGGAGATGAATCGCGGAAATTTAACCGAATAATGCAACAATTTAAGCTCAGAAATACAATTCTAAGCCCAGAGTGTCATTCCCGATTTCTAAAGCGTAATAGAGTTCGGAGAAATCAAGCTGCTGAAGATAACTTGGTAGAAGAAGCAAGCACAGCTGCTCGTAAAAAGTAAAAAACTACCAGCTGACCATACAGCAGTTCTTAAGATAGTTTCTATAAGGTCTTAAAAGGCAAAAAAAGAAATAAAAGGCAAAATGAAATTGCCAATCTTTTGGAAGAAATAATATCATTTTCTGTCATTTCTTGTCATTTATAGAAATATTGCTTAACTTCTTTGGTGGAAATAGGCTATTAGGCTTCAATTTATATTCTTCTCCTATTTTTGTTTATTGATTTAAAAGATCCCTTGATATACTAGAACTAGAACATGTGCTTCTGAATTCCTTTTGGGCTTCCCCTTCCAGCTAATCCAAACACCAATTCGTCGTTGTTTTAATTACATTTTTGTTTTTATTCACATCTAAAGCTGATTTTGTTTTGTTTGTTGTTGTTTTTTATAATTTGTTTGTTTTACTTTAAATATGTGTACTATATATTTTGTTTTTCAAAATTTTCTTAGGCCCTAATTTAGTTTTTTGTATGTATTTGTATTTGTTGTTCAATAATTTGTAATATTTGTGGTGAATGTGTGGTGTGTGTGTGTGTGTGTGTGTGTGACTGCATCAGGCATTGATAGAATTTTCTCTGATTGAATACAATTTCATTGTTTTTTTTTGTTTTTTTGCCACCATTAAATGTTGTTTAATTGCATATATTTTGTTATATGTGTGTAAATATATATAATTTTGTAAAAAATTCTGTGGTATGCTACGGTTTAGGTGTGAGAAAATGTTGGGGGAGCAAATTAATCACCCGCACACACAAATTGTTGTTGATCTTTTGCTACACATTGAAGACAAAATTCAAATACATATTTATTTTAAATTGTTGTTGTTGTTGTTGTTGTTGGGGGGAAGAGGGGAACTAATTTACAATACAAAAAGACGACTGGTTTTTTTTAAGGTATATTTACAATCAATACTTGTATTTTTGTTATAAATCCTAACGAATTGGGTTCTTGTCGTATTAAACATTAAGTGCCATTAAATCACGCGTGTAGAGTCTAATGAAAGCGGCTAGTGAACTGCTACACACCCATATACATATATATGTAATCCAAATCCTTCATATATCGTCATATATATATATAAATATTTTAGAGTACAATTTTTGATGTTGGTTTTTGTGTTTTTAAAATAGAAACGGCTAATGGCCGCAGAAATTCATCAAGAAAACTTAGATTTATAATGAAAACTACGAATACGAGTAGTACACACACATAGATACAGATCCACATAGTTATATATATATGTATATATATGTAAAAAGAATGATGAATGGGCGGCGCGCCCATTTGTCTTTTAGATGCAAATCTCGCGCAGCTCCATTCGCAACACAGATAAGGATACAATATTAATACACACAGACGCTAAATGCTAAGTAAGATCTACTGGTAAGAATATATATATATATATATATAGGTATATATATTTAATTCGGTAATAATCGTTAAACAATATTCATATTAATTTGCCATTTACAAAGAAATCGTGTGTTTTGTGTTTTGTTCATGTTCGGTTTACGCCTCTCTCGTATGATATATATAAATATAGTTAATCTAGGCAAAAAGTTGTATGTTTAGGTATAGGTTTATGCGGTAATAGTTGTAATGATAACTTAGGCTCTACTCTCCTCCTGCTCCTGCTCCTACTCCTACTCCTACTCCTACTCCACACTCTCACATAGTTAACACGTTAAACGAAACATACAAAAAATACTTAAGTTTTAGCTAAATAGTCGATTCTTTTGCAATTTCCTTAATCCGTCAGCAACTCGCTCTAGTTGTTCTTTACATTGTAGGCCTTCTTCTCGTTGCTGCCATTCAGTGGTTCTCATTTTGACGGTCCCGGCGGAAATGGATTTATCACAGCTACAGCAGCCGCCTGCTGGCTAGCCAAAACGGCCGCTGGAATGGGGCAATAGAGTTACAGATTAGTCCCTCATCCAAATGAGTTTAGCCCAGTTTACCTACCTCCGTAGGGCGCCGGATACATGGGATAGCCGAGGCCCACATGCGTATGATGATGTGTATGCACATGTCGCTGTGGCGGCGGACTACGCGAATCAGCGCCACCGGCGCCTACTCCTACGCCCGCCGCCCCATTGCCCGCAGGCCCTCCTACGCCTCCGCCCACCGCCCCATTGCCGGCTGGCCCTCCGCCTGTGGGTGGACCCCCCGCTAGCGACTGTTTGTGCCCGTCCAAGGCAGAGCCTGGCGTTACACCATGCTGCTTCTGTCCCGACATATCGGGTTTATTGCTCGCTCCCGAGCCCATTCCTCCTGGTGGTGGCTGTAGATTCAGCGGCACTCCGCCTGCAGACCCAGGTACCGAGCCCGGCTGATTGGGACCATTGCCGCCGACGAGGACATTGGCACCGGAGCCAGGACCACTTGCGGTGGGACCACCCCCGCCGCCTGGCTGGGGTGGTCCTCCGATGCTGGGACTGCTGACGCTCACCTTGACGGGGCCGCTGCCGCTGGTGGGCGACTTGAGGGCACGTTCGCTGAGCTCATGGATTTTGTGCGTGGTGTAGTATTGACTGGCCGCATGATGCAGGGCATCCAAAGCCTTGGTACCCGTATTTCGTGAGAGATCCTCGGGTGCATGATAGCGGGGTATGGGCAGATGGTAGGGTGGAGCATTATAGGGGCCAGCAGCTGACATCAAGACATTGCGGTACATGGGATGGTTGGGATCAAAGCCAAAGGGGGCGGGCGAGATGTACGAGGGGTGGAGGAAGTACTGCGAGGTAGGCGGTGGCGGGGGTCCTTGAGTCTCCATGGTGGGTTTTTGGCCCTCCTGTTTGACCTTGAGCTGTTGCTCGTCCTCCCCCAGAGTTTTGCTTTTGTTTGGGTGAGTCCTTGGTCAGATTGGTGGCCTTGTTGCTGACGGAACCAGCCTGAGCCTGTTGGGATTGCTTTAGTTTTTGCTGCTGCTGTTGTTGTTGCTGCTGTTGCTGTTGCTGCTGTTGTTGCTGCTGCTGTTGTTGCTGCTGCTGCTGTTGTTGCTGCTGTTGATGTTGATGCTGGAGATGCTGATGATGCTGCTGTAAGGCCTGTTGTTGATGCTGGGCCATGGACAGCTGCTGCTGCTGCTGTTGTTGCTGTTGCTGCTGTTGTTGTTGCTGCTGGGCCTGAGCATCATCTTTGTGCATCATGCCTGGATGCGGCTGTAGACCACCACCCGGCCCTCCTCCACTGGCTGCATTTTGAGCTGCCACTGCAGCCGCCTGATTTTGACGACGTTGTTGATCCGAAAACATGTAATACCTAAAAGAAAAGATGGGATTAATCAAAACTCCAGAGCTGGGATTGTACTAGGGTTGTCGAACATTTTTCAAAAATATCGTATCGATGATAATTTCTGAATTGAAAGAATAACAAATGATTTTTGATTTATCACTTTGAAAAGTTGCAGATAAAAGCCTTTATAACGCCGAAGTCAAGCATCTGATTAAGAAGTCGTGTATGAGTGAATGAGTCAATTACCTTCCAAGAGAGCATGATCTTTTCATAAAGTTCTAAAGGCACTTTTTTCCCCAATCAAAAAACTAGCTTTTCCGCGATTTCTCGAAAACGGCCCCACTAAAAATTATTTCGACTGCCCAATTGGACTCAGCAAAGGGATTTACATATGAATTGACTGCCAAATGGTAGGGATCGGAAATGCTGTAAACTAGTGTTATTGATTATCATTGCACTCAATAAAATGCTGCATTATTCCCGTTTATTTAAAATTTAACAGCTTACAAATTTTGGTTTACTATTCGCAGATTTATGAATTTAATTAGATGTAGTGAAAAATGACTTCCATTTTTTGTCGCGTGATAAATCCGATGATTTTTTTAAAGTATATTTTAATTATCAAATCGACTGCACTAAACTACCAAAACTCTACCAAAAAATAAAAACAAAATCAAAAATTATTTTTAATTTCTATATTTCTGCGCTCTTTAGAGGCGAACGATGGTCGCGTTCGCGACTGTGGAAATGCCCATATATAATGTACAGTTACGCATATATGGGATTATTTGGAAAACACTATCCGTCCACGCTTTTGACGTGATTGCATATCCATTACCTTTTAGTAAGGATATTTCATAATTTCGTGATACCATTGTTGGATGCGGAAGCAGTTAGTTGAAGTTGACATTAGGTCCAAGACGATTTCCTAATTTAAGGGCAAGTGACATGAGATCGTTAATACCAGAATCGCTTATGACACTGAATGGCCGACAACCGAACTGAAACTAGTGTAAGACCAAGACAGAAGAGATGACAGGATTCACAAGACGGGTTACCTTTGACTCAATGAATATTTGAATTAAAAAAAAATTAAAATAATTCAATAAGAGTTGGTTCGTATCGACATATGAGTTGGTTTAATACAGAGAACTGCAATGCGTAGTCATTAATGCGTACTACGTATTTTTTTAAGTACGCATATGTACGCATACGCATTAGAAATAGTAGGCTACGCATACGCACACTACGCATTTCAAAAAAACTGAGTATGCGTACTACGTATACGCAAAAGTTGAAATACGTATACGTACGCTGAAGCATTTGAAAAAGTACGCATTATATACGTACTTTAACTGAGCAGTAGGCATTTTCATTTTGCTTCATTTATGCTTCATTTGTGCTTCATTTATGCGTACTTTGTAATTTCTATGGAAAATCTAAGTTTCTTCGTTACATTTGTTTTTTTTTACTTAGCGGAATACTTATTAAGCTAGTTTATCATGTTTTAAGTTAATTTTAGCCAGAACTAATCCTCGGTCTTTCCGTGAACAGTAATCTCGTTAAAATTTTATTATCATAGCTAATAATCTTCTTCTAAATATAAAATAAAGTCGCGCGTTTAAAGTTTAAATTTTCTAAAAAATTTAGTAGTTGGCAATTGTCGAATGGCAAATCGGTCTAAAAAACCGCGAAATTTGCAAACATTTTATAAGTTTAGATTTTTATGAATAATAAGTAATTGGCAACTGTCGACGGGTAAATATGGGTTGTAGGCCACCCAATTTATTTAATTAACGAGTAAATAGACTAGTAAGGAGGTGAAGATCAAGTGGTCCAAGATCGCCAAAATTTGCAAACATTTATTATGACATTAGATTTTTATAACGAATACGGGCGAATAGATGGTGAAGATGGTGAACCACGCGAACCATGGATGACCGTTATCCACAATTTTCTCAAGTAAATTTGTATAAAAGCCTACCAGATGTATGGCATAAGCGTTATTCAAAAAAAGTTCCAATTTTAATAAGTGTTTATTTATTCAATAGTTATGTTTGTTTGGCATTATTACATTTTTTTAATCCTCTTTGGTATTTTTCCGCGATTTAACGATTTGTCAGTATTAGACAGTGGTTTGAAAAAGTTTTTAAGATCTTGGTTCTATTCTCTACCCTCGGTCATCCGTGGTATTTATCGCGCTTCAGTATTGTCATAGATGGGGCAATGTAGTTATGTGTGATCATTTGTGGCTTTGAAAAGCAGTTTCTTAAGCATTTCGCAGTTTTGTTACCATGGAGACCTCTTAACTGCATATTGGGCCTATGCATTGATCCTGACATGATTTTTCACTATCTCCAAAGTAAAGTTTGTTTGGCATTATTAGATTTTTTGATCCTCCTTGGTATTTTTCCGCGATATAATGATTTGGCAGTAACAGACAGTGGTTTGAAACAGTTTTTAAGATATTGGCTATGTTCTTTACCTTTGGTCATCCTTGGTATGTATTAATCGCGGTTTGGTATTGTTATAGACAGGGCAATGCAGTTATGTGTGATAGTTTGTGGTCCATAAAATCAATTTCTTAAGCATTTCGCGGTTTTATTATCATTGAGATCCCTTACCTGCGTATGGCGCCTAAGTATGCATTGATCCTGACATAATTTTTTACATGGTTGGCAATTACGTTTTTCATAATTACTATTTTTATCCTCATTGGTTTTTTTTGGCGATTTAATAAGTCTTCAGTCACTGTAAATGGTTTAATTATCTCACCAATCACAAAGTCTGTAACTAAATTCGTTTTACATTCGTGTACTCTACTACTTTTTGTGTACCAAACATAAGTACGATACTTTGTACGGGACTTTGAGAATCCTGAAAAAAAGTGCGTATACGCATTTGTTTTGCGTATACGCACAGATTTTAAGCGTAGTGTGCGTATGGCTCAAATTTAAATAAGTAGTGAACGTACTTTTGACGTATGCGTAAACGTAGTACAAATAAGCATACGCATTATGAAGTATACGTATACGTATTTTTTTTAAAATACGTATTGAAGTACGCATACTTTTTTTGACATGATACGCATTGAAGCATTGAAGCATTTGAAGCAATACGTATGCGTTTACGTTTTTGATACGTTTTGCAGTTCTCTGGTTTAATAGTGTTAAAACTTTGAATGTTTGTGCTTCACTCGCATTCATTGATGTATGCCGATGACCTAAAACTCTGCTTGTCTTATAACGAACCGATGTCTCCTTTCCTTCTTCCATTTGACTTATACTCTCTGCTTACATGGTGTTTGGTTAATATACGATTGATGACAAACCTCTCGAACGCATTTCCGTGGTTGACGATTTGGGTATACGCTTTGTCCCTAAACTAAGCTTTAATAATCATATTTCTGTCATCTCTAACAAAGCTAAGGGTGTTCTTGGGTTTATCAAAAGATGGGCCAAAGAATTTATCGATCCGTATCTGACTAAACATTTATACGTCTCACTGGTAGGACCAATACTTGAATATGAATCGTGTGTTTGGTCACCGCATTACCAAAAATATCAAGACCAACTTGAATCGGTTTAACAACAGTTTTTAATTTTTGCCCTTAGCGGCCTCAACTGGGATCCCACCAACCATCTTCCACCATACGAGCATAGATTACTCTTCATTGATCTTTCATCTCTTTAGAACCGTCGGACGTGCCATTGTGTGCTTTTTATTCACAAACTTTTATTAGGTAATATTGACTCTTGTGCTCTGTTATGCCAAATAAATCTTGCGGTTCCTTTGCGCCTAACTAGAAATTTCTCTCCGACAGCCTTGCCTAACAAATTTTGCTCACTATGAACCTTTCCGAAATTTGTGTATTAATTATAATTTGTATTACCATCTTTTCTCTGCTCACTCTTCTGTGTTAGATGTAAGGCTGCCTTCACACTGTTCGACACATGACACATGATAGTCTAGTAGTCCTGCTTCATGTTCTGTTTTACATTTGAATAGCTAGTCAAATTCATAGAATTTCATGGGGAATGGGGAAATGCGGGCCTACTAGGTATCATGGTTCATGTGTCGAACAGTTTTGAATTGCACCCAGTAATGTTGACAGAACTTTGTCAAACCTAAATAAATAAATTAATAAAATAAAAAATGATACATATTAAATACTTTTAGTTCCAATATTTGGACTTAAAAGACTTAGGGCCGATTTCACATCTTCTACATAGAGCTATCTGTCACATAAACTAACAAATAACAGTGTAAAATCGATCGACAGAAAACGGCCCTTAAAAAATAGGCGTTGCGTTCTTTGTAAACTTTTACAATCTGTATTTTGTTGAATTATAGTGAAATTAAAGGGATCATCATACTGACAGTCACATAAAAGGCTCAAAAGGCTACAAAAATCCCGGCAAATGTTTAATTATTTAGCCAATAGCATTTCTGGTAATTCTGAAACATATTTTGATCTTTTTATAAGAATAATTGCCACTTTATTTGCAAGACCAAAAAAGGACGTCAGCATTTCCAGGCCTTAATACAACCTTCTGGAATTCCTTCATCGGCCAGGGCTATTTGCAACTGGTTTATTTATGCAGGACTGTACTTGAAATGCCTCACAATTTTCTTCACTTTGTCTTAAATTATGGAAAATGAAGAAATATCCTTCAATGTGTCTACTACTAACATGTTTCCCATTTCCAAGCTTGCTTGTTTATGAGATGCGACGCCAAATTGGTCGTGTTCCCGCTTGTGTTAATTACTTTCCCGAACAAATTAAACTTGGCTGTGCCTTTTTTATCTTGCTGTGATTTGCTTTTATCAATTTTGAATTCATTTTCCCTTTACCAAAGCACAAATATCATAAAATATCCCAAAAAAATATCGCATACTCGATATTTGGATATTCGACAACCCAAGATGGTACTCAGCTTACCGTCTCAAGTCCTCCTCTTGCCTTGCGGCCGCCAGGCTCATTGAATGACGCTGATAAATGCTGGGATAAGCTCCCAAGGCCTGCAAATCTTTGGGATGCAGGGCATGTGGCTGCTGGGGTTGCGTGGGGGGAGCCTGCTGTTGTGTTTGCGCCGGCGGCTGATGTTGCGGTCCGGGATTCGAGTTGGGTTCTTGCTTAATCTCCTGTTTTGTTAGAGGTTCCTGCTTGATCAACTTGTTGGCCAGGAGCTGAAACCATAGATTTATGGATTAGTTGTGGGAAAGGATTTTCACTTCAAGTAAAACCCACCTGCTGCTGCGGGGGCAAATGCTTGGGGTTGTCATGCGGACTGGGACTTTCCTTTAACCGCTCCTCCTTGATGCTCACCCCCGTTAGTTGCTGCTGCTGCTGCGCCTGTTGTTGCGAGTTGGGCGGCAGACCGGGATGTCCAGCCATTTTGGCTGCCTCTTCAGAGGCCACTATGGAAACGGGACCAAAATTGGGATCCACATTGTACGGATAGGCGGGTGGAATAAAGCTGATGGGAAAGAAATGAATTAGTTGTGTATCTTTGGGCTAAATAGGAGCCTTAAACTCACTTGAAGGGATAAAAGTGGGGGATGCCCTTGCCCGGCGCTGGGCCACCCAAACCGGCTGCTCCTAAAGCCGCAATGCCACCCAAACCAGGTGGCAAAGCTCCCGGCGGTGGCCCAGCCACTGCACTGAGATTCACAGGTGGCGGCTGGCTGGTAGCTTGGGAGGCAGCTGCCATTTCCTTGCCATTGTTCTCCGTTTGCTGCTGTTGTCCGGTTGAAGGTTTGGTCATCAAATCCAGCGGTGGATCCTTGTTCTTATAGTCAACCAGGTGAGCAGGCACCGCCTGTTGCTGTTGTTGTTGCTGTTGCTGAGCAGGTGGTCCCAGCAGATGTGTCTGCTGCTGTGACTGAGAGGTAGGCGGAGGAGCACCCGGCTGCATTTGCTGCTGCTGCTGTTGGGCTTGGGCCAGATTGGGAGGCATTCCCGCTGGCTTGTTGGGATCCCCAGCTGTAGCCTGCACCATATACTGCTGCTGTTGTTGCTGTGGGGTGGGTGGTGGAGCCTGCTGCTGGGCAGCCGGATAGAACTGATACATGCCATAGCCACCCAAGGGGGGCATTTGGTTTGTGGGTGCCGCTGGCACTACACCCACCACCTCCGTGGGCTTTTTGCCCATTAGCTCAATGTGTTTGCCCGGTTGAGATTTGTCCAGCAGATCCTGTTCGGCCACTGGCGTGGAGTCGTCTGATATATCACTATAGGCGGGACTTTGGACATCCTCACGGGATACCCGTCCTTCAAAGTCACCTGGACCAGGTGACTTTCGGTTTTTCTTTTGCTTGCTGGCGGCAGCTACGGCTGCTGCTGCTGCTGCAGCCACTCCAAAACCTGGCGTGGTTTTTAGGCCCGCCTGTTGGGCATATACCGCAGGTGGTTGCTCTGGACGCGGCGGCGATTGCTGAGCTGTTGCATTGACAGGCTGTTGCAACCCGTCAGGAGGTCCAAAGCGCAAGACTCCAGCTTTTACTAGAAAGAGGGAAGGATTAAAAAGGGCTTAATCTGGCTTAAATAAAGTCCACTTACATGCTCCCTGCTGCATTAAAGCCTGCTGCTGCTGTTCCGACAGCAAGCCACCCATTAGTTGTTGATGCTGGGACAGAGCCTGGCCAGAAATGCCAGCGGTGATACTGCCACCAGCCACTGGTTGATTGGCGCTTCCAGGCGCCACCATTTGTGTGGGCTGTACTGTGGCAGGCGCTGGTTGTGATGTGGCTGTGGCTGGTGAAGTGGGTACTACTAGTGGAAGATTGACAGGCAGAGTCACCGCTGGGGGGGATTCTGTGGCTGGAGGAGCTGCCACAGCAGCTGCTGCTACTGCTGCCGGGGCAGTTGCTGGGCTTGGGGCAGGAGAGGCTGCTGCTGCCGCTGTGCTTATAACTGCTGAAGAGCAGCTGGTCTCCGCCACAGAAGTGGAAGCCAATGTTGTTGTAACTGTGGAGGTAGTTCCATTGCTCACAGAACTGGAGCTGGAACTGGAAGTGGGCGTCGTGGGTGCTGCTGCTGCTACTGTTGTGGCTGCTGCTCCCGGCGAGGGCGGCGTGGCTGGCTCCTCTGGCGCTTGCATGGAATCCTCATCCATTGAGCTGGCTCCACCGCCTGCACCATGGGCATGCGATTGATGATAGCGCAGGCCATTGGCATGCTTGTACTTCTTGCTACAGTCCTGCTCGGGACATTCGAGCAGCACCGGGGAGATCGCGCAGGGCGAGGCAGTCTTACATTTCTTTGTGTTGATTTGCACATTCAGCCCGGTGACCGGATTGAGCAGGCTTTGTGGCTGCGTGGCCAGGCCACCGCCGCTGGCCGAGATGGGAATGCCGCTGGCATTAACCATGCTCGTGGCATCCGCATCACCATTGAGTGGTGAGGGGGCCTCGTCCTTGGATTTTCGTTTCTCGGGACGTGGCGGTAGAAATGCTGTGGGGGATGTGCTGGGCGTGGCACCGCCACCACCATTACCCGATGAACTACTGCTGTTGTTGTTGTTGTTGTTGCTGTTCGATGAGGCATTCCCAGAGGCGCTGCGCGTGGCACCGCGTCCCTTGGTGGCTCCATTACGCAACTTTGAATGCACCTGGGCATGGGAGAAATAAATCTGTCAAATAGAAACCGAGAGTTATTCTCTTGGTTTGGCCTAATACGTTTATAAAATGATTTGGACTTACCGAACTTCTGGTCTCAGTGAAGTTGCTCAGATCGGGCGTTAGACCCGCGCTGCGTCCGCGCTTGCCGCGTCCCTTTGGAGTTCGAGAATCTAATTCTTCAGTTGGTGAATCACAGAATCTGCAAAGCAAAATAAAAGGCATTTTGGTGGATTAATTTAGGAAGAACTGTGGATGCTACAAAAACTATATTCAAAATCGAAAAAAGCGAACTTAGAATTCTCTATTTTACTCATGGAGTCCAAGTACCCAAACAAGCTCTATAAAAAATTGTCCAGAGATGCGGCATCATTTGACTCCAATTGGTCTAAATAACCGTGATGGCAGATTTTGCAGGCCTTAAAACTAATCTGATCAATTATGTACCCTCATTTTTTTCAATTTAGTTAAATTTTCAGCAAAATGAGGGCCAATTATTTGCCTGTAGGACAAAGCCTAATTGTCGTATATTTCACTATGCTTAAAATAAGCAATGCAAATTCATCAAGTCAACCTTGAAAAAGCCATCACAAAGTTTTTCTGATTTGTGTTCGAATTTGTCTAGAATTTTAAACACAAGCCAAAATTAGTTGGCAAATAAATTTGCCGAAACTTGGCTTAGTGTTCAAATTAGTGTTTCCCACGAATGAAAAGTTATTCACTTAATGCGATATATATCAGGGATGCAAATCGCCCAAAATAGGGACTTATTCAGTTCATTAGTTCACACAGTTTTTAAACTGCTGGTTTGGTTCATTTTATGTTTTTTTGAACTCACTAAACTGCGGTTTCGGTTCAGTTCTGTGATTCACTTTTTATCTATTAAAGAATAGAATTTTCGGATTTCGGACGTTTCCCACACCTTCGAAATAAAATTTCTAGAAAACATGTTCATAGCTTTAAGAACCGATAACACTGTTCTACAAATTGTGACCCTTTGAGAGCGCCCCGAGCATCGTTAACTAATTCCTGCGTGCCTCTTCATGCTGATTACGGGATGGAATGTCAAAATTAGTTTCCGTTTCCATGATATTCGCGAAAAACTAAATTTCCGACTTTGTGCCGTTCTAGAATTTTTGTAGGCCACACTATTGACCTTCAAAGTCAAATTTTACTTGATTTATAGCAATTTTGTCAAACTAAACCATTTGCTACAAGCCATTCAAGTTGTCGGACATTTATTGGCGTCATATCATCATATAGTTCAACTTATGAACTAATTATGGTAATTTTTTGGCAATTTTGTCAGGACCGCAGGCAAAGTTTAAAATTTATTGGAGGCAAATTAGATTCCCACCCCAAATGTTTATAGGAGGCAACTTGATATAGCATAGGCTTAGCTCAATATTTAATGTAATGTAAAATAACAACATTCATGGAATGCTACGTTAACATTGTGGTTTGGTTACAGTTTGGTTAGGTTCAGAATCGGTTTGCATCTGTGATGTATATTAATAAGAAAATTTATTCTTAATTTGTCGTAAACTATTATCCCAGCATTAAGTCTACAGATTGTTATTTAGCCACGGGCAAAAGTTTTCGCTCCTCACAGTAGGTATTCCGACTACCTTTGAATACCATCAGTACAGTTGTTCCTGACTTATGCGCTCCCTTATGTCAGATGTTGACAGCTGACTATATTAAGGTAGGGACATCTATCAAAAATCCATAATTGTGTTAATATTTAAATGTGTGTAGTCATAGTCCCCTTTGCTTTAACTGCTGAAATAAGGTTCAATAATATCAAGTCTGACAAACACTGGACTAGCAAATAAGTCCTTTTTAGTATTTTAAGCACAAAACAAGGAAGTTAAGCTTTCCGAACAATTTTCATCTATAAAATCTTTATAATAATCGAAACGCTTATTTTTTTTTTGCAAATTTCGGCATATTTTGTACCTTTTGATCTTTACGCTCAGTCTTTTAAGCCATCCTCTTGATATTATATCTTGATACAATTTTTCCAAATTTCCGATTTTTCTGTACCTTTCAATCTCCACCATACGGTTATTTATTCGCATTCTCGATAATTTAAACTTCATGTCAATGTCATATACAAATTCTACCCAAATTTTGATTTTTTTCAAGTCGATTAACCGACATTTCTTATTTATCTCCACAAAAATTTAAACTCATATTATAATTTTGCAAATATTTTGTGACTTTTTTTTCCGTTTGATCTACACTTCCTAATAACAATCTAAAGCTAAGGTCCCACAGGTAAACAATTTGCCCAATTTCTGATAAAAATGTAGCTAAATAGGCCAAACTAGTTAACTTTTCGGCCATAGTTGATCAAATTATTAGCACGTGACCATAGTTTTAGTTTTTAGTCCCTAAAAATCTGCAAACATGGTTATTTAGTCAAATTTTCATTAAAATTTGGGCAAATTATTTGCCTGTGGGACCTTAGCTTAAGCTTATATGAGATATTTTGAAAATTTCCCGAATTTTTTAAACCGACTGACTGATACCTCCCCTTCTAGTTACTCGTCTTCAATTGCTATCATTAAAATTTTGATGCAAAACAGAACTAATTATAAAATTTTGCAAATTTTCACTGGTCAATTTACCCGTCTTTATGATAATCCAACTCATACGGAAATTTGAAAAATTTCGACTTTTTGCACTTTGGTTTAAATATTTACGAGTCTACAAATGTCCTTCTTTTCACCAGGTATACCATTGCTATATGGAAAAACTTTCTGATAATCTAAACTCATTATACAATTTTGCCAGTTAGGAAAACTACACCCCTGTTTTCTTTTATTTATGATGAGAATGAAACATTTTTAAATTTCGTGAGTTTTTTGGACAGCGACTCCTATTATTTACCCGACTACTATTATCTTCTATATGAAAAATTTACAAACTTTACGAGTTATTTCTCATTGAATATAATGATGACATATGATTATCTAGTAGGCTTGCATTTATCATGATTCTATTATGAATTTGACAATCTATTAAGATTTAAAGCATAACAAAAAGAAGGACTTCTAGACTTTCATGTCTTATGTAACAAACAGTGTGAAGGCAGCCTAAGATTCGAGACAAGTCAGATTAGATATTAAACAGATCAAGCTCCAAATAGATCATCATGTAGTTATTTAGATTAGAAAATTTGTTAAATTATTTGGGGGTTGGAAGAAAGTTTTTTGAATTAAAAGAGGTTTTTTTCGAAGCTTTCAATGTTTATTCGCCCACAGAAGCGTACTCCCAACTTAGTAAACACTTTCACCTAAAATGAAATCATCTATCCAAATTTCTTTTGCCGTATGGGCTGTGCATTGACGAAGCGACATACCAGATGAGGGTAAAGAGGAACCACTTCTAAAATATTTCCAAAAATTTGCAATGCAAAGAAATGGTTTAGAAGTAGTATAAATACTTTTCCATTTCATAATTTTCTTAAATTTTAATACAGTTCCATTTTCTATGCTCTCTTAGGATACATATTTGGGTAAGAAACGTCAAAAATTTAATAGATTCGACCAGCTGATCCAAAAAATTTAAAGACCCGATTCAGGCCCATTTGCAGCCTTGATTTCGACCAAACTTTTCGTATTTTCCAAAAGGAAAATATTTCCTATTTTTCTGATTTAAAATTAGAATTATGCAAAATATCATTACAATTCCCTCTTTTTTTCAAACTGTTCCCCATTAGTAGCTGGTAAAGAGGATTTGGAAAAATAACAATTTGGCGCAGAATAAAATATTCAAAGGCATCTTTATTAATCTCATTGTTCTATTCTATAAAAAAGTTCTATAAATACACAACTTTGGGCGGGACGAGGAGGAACAGTTTGAAAAGAATCCCCAAATCACCACACACTCACCTTGGAGGAGCCCAATCGTGTCGGGTGCAATCGAGCAGGGTGCCTACGTAGGTTTTGCCGCGCCACGTCACATTCACGACGAGAACGCCGCCCTCAGTCTCGTGCCAAACGATGCCCTCGAGGGTCACAGAGGTGCCCGGCTCGCAGGGTCCCAGGCAATCGGGTTCGGTGATGGTGCCCACCGAAGTGCCAATGCAGATGTCGACCATCTCTTTGCCACTGGAGCTGTTGCCGCCACTGGCACTGCTGCTGCTGTTGCTTTGGGCCTGTTCATGCTTGGCGCGCTTGGCGGGCGGGGATTTCGTCTCCTCATCATTGCCAGCTGCTGGCACTGAGATTGTGTGGTGCATGGTGGCTGAGATCATGCCGGGAGCCATAAGCTTGGCCTGGGCTGCGGCCGCTGCCTTGCTCTCTGAACTGGCGCTGGTGGAGTTGCACTGGCTGGAATTGCTGCCGGAGTAATTGCTGGAGGCGGCTGCCGCGGCCAGCTGGGCAGCAATGTGTGAGGAGATTTTAATGGAGGATTCCTTGCCTGGCGGTCCCGGAGCATTGGGGCCACCGGCTCCACCAACCCCACTAGCCGACTGTGAGGCGGAGCTGGATGAAGGGGAGGCGGATGATGAGGAGGCAGCCAACAAAGAGGCGGAGACCACAGCCGCTGGTGATCCCGCCGAGGGCGTAAACACGCCCGGTGGCACTGCCGAAATGGAGGAGGAGGCATTCGAATTGGAGCCACTGCCTCCGCTGGCATTGGAATTGGACATGTGTGGGGCTCGTCGTATGCAGGCGTGATGGGAACAGGGGGAACCCACTTCACCGTTGCAAGAGCAGGCGGCTCCACCGCTGCCCGCCGCGCCTACCGAGCTCTTCTCGGGCGTATCCTTCTCGCCGGCCGCCGACGCGGCTGCTGCGGCTTTGTCCACGGACATGCGATTGGAATGTGCGTTCTTGTCCTTGGTCTTTTCACGCCGGTGACCCGAACTGCCCCGCTTGGTGCCCTGGGGCGTGGATTGGGCGCTGCTCGAAGAGTTGCTGGCGGAACTGTTCTGGCCACCGCCACTGGATGAGGAGGAGGACCCTGAACTGGATCCACCACCACTACTGCTGGCGCTGGCATTGTTCAAATGCTTCTTACTGCTGCTCCCGCCGCTCCCGCTGCCACTGGAGGAGGAGTTGCCGCTCCCACTGCTGGAGGAACTGCTGGAGGAATTGCTGGCGGAGAGGGAAGACGCTTGGGGGTTGGTGCTGCTGCTCGCGTTGCCAGCGCCGCCATCCTCATTCGAAGCGGCTGCCGCTGACGATGATGAGTTGGCGCCCAAGGCTCCGCCATTCTGTTGCTGATCGGTGGCCTTGACAATCTCGTGCTTGGCCTCGGAGCTCTTGGTGCCCGGCTTGGTGCGTTTGATCTTCATTTTGAGTCCTTTGTCGAGCGTCGCCTGATGATCTATGGACATTTTTGCGCTCGATTTGCTGCCGCCTTGCGAAGTCTGGCCAACCGCTGGGCCGCTGATGCTGCCGCCGCTGCCTCCGCCTAAGCTGTTGCTGCTGCTGACGCCACCGCCTAGTCCTGCTGCTGCTCCACTGGCACCACCACCACCGCTACCGTTTCCGCTGTTGTTGTTGTTGCTGCTGGAGTTGTTGCTGCCTGTTTGCGAGGACATGCCGCCAGCGGAGAATTTCGGGGCGGCCTGCTGCTGACCAGCTGGGGCAGAGGAAACCAGGTTACCGCCCTTGGAGAAGCCGGCAAAGGTGCTGACCTTGGAGTTGTTGTTGGGCAGGTTGTGGTTCAAGGGACTGGGACTGTTCAGCTGGGCCACTAAAGCGGACTTGAAGCCTTTGGGGTTGCTGCTGCTGCTGCTGCTGTTGTGATGGTGATGATGATGATGATGGTGGTGATGATGCTTGCCTGTCGCAGAGGAAGACGAGGATGAGGAGGCCTTACTGCTGCCGCTGGCCACCAGGTTGCCGGCGCTGCTTGCTGCTGCTGTGGCTGAGGAAGTCGAAGCGGCGGTGGCGGCGGGGGAACAGGAGGAAGTGGTGGGTACACCACTACCACTGCTGCCGCTGGGTAGGGGCTGTCGTGTGAACTTAATTGTGGTTGGCGAGGTGGCCGACAAATTGCTATGCAATGTGGACTTGTGCGTTGTTTTATGATGAACTGCAGCAGCTGCTGCCGCTGCTGCTGCTGCTGCTGCCGCTGTTGCTGGTGAGGATGAGGATGATGCACTGCTTTTGGCTGTTGCTGCTGCCTGTTTAGCATTTATCGAGGTAGCTTGGTTGCCACCACCCGAACCCGAATGTGCCGCCGACTTTTCAATATCCGCGTCCAAATCGTCCAGCAGCTCTGGTATGCCGCCAATGTTCCACTCGTCCTCGTATTCAAAATTGGTATCCTTCGATTCGCTCGAATTGGAGCTGCTCGAGGCGGAGGACAAAGACGAGGAGGAGGAAGCTGTTGATTTGCCAGTTCCAGCTAATTCTGGGAGAAGAGAGAGAGAGAGTTAGAAAGTTTGCCATTTTGGCTAGTTTTTTTTTTTTTGCATAATCTCCTACTTACTTGCATTCGTATGCTTCTTGATCGTGTTGTTGTTGTTGTTGTTGCTTTGCTGCTGATTATTCACTGCCTTCACTTTGTTATTGAAATTCAACGCTTGATTCGTTGTTGTTGCTGTTGCTGTTCCTGCTGCCGTTGCTGCTGTTGCTGTTGTTGCGTTTGCTGCACTTAAATTAGCTAACAATTTATTATTCTTAATATTGCTTTCCGTTGCTACGTTGCTGCTATTCAGGGCCACCTGAAGTGAAGAAAACCGAAAAAAAGGGAATAGAATTAGTCTAGTAGGCATTTAATGGTGGGAGGAGGAGTAGGAGGAGGGAGTAGCTTAGCTCTCTCTTTCTCTCTGTGTGTGTGTGTCTTGCTCTTCCCGTCTTAAAAACTACCTTATGAAGCTGGCTTTCCATTCCATTATTTTTAATTTGTTTTAATTAAAATTTGGTTGGAAATGAAAATTTGTTTTTAAAAATATTTTTGCGCGAGCCTGCTTCCAACGGCGTCCTTTTTCTTTCCCCCGTTTGGCAGAGCGGCAACGCAGATGAGACTGAACAGGAAAAAAAAAACATATAAAACTCAAACCTAAATGAGTACAAGAGCAACCACCGAAAACGTCACACACACACACACACACACACACATACACAGCAAGTAGTCTGAGAGCGGGAACGGGATTTATAGCGGGAGCGGTAGAAGAGCGGCACAGGGCAGGCAAATACAGTAAACGCTCGTTAAGCTGAACAAATTTTAATTGGGAAACAATTTCTATGCAAAGTTTACTACGATTAGGAAAATATAGTCATTCATTGATTTTTAAATCGCGAAGTAAAATGAACCATGAAAGTCAAGTTTTTAAATGGCAATATAAGAGGAGATGGTAGAGAATACCTTCCAAATTCTAAGAGTAGTCCTAAAAGGGAACGTTTCAATTAGAGATGTGAGCGGAAAGAAAATCGGTCCCATACTGTCCAGATACCGCACTTTTCGATCTCTAGTTTAAATGATGAACATATTGAAATCAGGCTATCAAACCGAATCGTCTTTCGATTCCGTTTTCGGTCCTGGTACTTATGTATCGGTTAAAGGGTCTCTTTCGGTTCTAACATTATTTCGGATTGGTGTTGGGTACCTAGATTTTTATTTCGGCATACCGATATGTACTGTTAAAATATAAAGAAAGATCGGTCATTGGTTTTGCGTTCAATCGATACACAGAGGGAATTAAGGAACATTGTACTCAAAATGAGCACAAAAGTTACCAAAAATAGTTTATTAACGGTGATTTTGTCATTTTTACTACAATGTTCTCACTTCAAACAAATTTTTCTACAGTCTTGGCAAACTTTCATAATTTCAAGAACTTTAAGAGAATTTTTTTCGCTCCTAAAATTTAAGAATATTTTGTTCTCAATATGAGTTGACGGTGTACAGAACTAGTTCAGTTACTCTTCCTTGGATCTACCCGCGATATTTGAGTGGTTGTCCCTCGGCTCGACTATGAAACAACGTCCATCGGGGAAGGACCGAAAAAAAAAAATTTTTTTCTCGAAGGGCTCAATGTTTGACTTGATTTGATGTATTGATCCATATAACCACTTGAGCTTGATCTGTTTGAGTTTGATCTGTTTGGAGTCACTGTATAAATCAGCTGACTAACTTGAACTCATCAAATTTTCGACTTGATTTACTTGAACATTTTTTTAAACATGTGTTAAAGGGCCCTTTTCCTTCAATCTGGGCTATTACGAACTCATTTTTGAACAGGTTTTTCCCTGCCACCAAACTGGAAACTTTGTCGGGTTTTTTGACCACTATTTGAATCTTCTTTATTTTGTTAACATGTTAAACTTCGCAAATTGATAATAATCCGGAAAGTAGGGTTCTATAGGATCAGACGACATCACTGTTCAACTACTTTATCGACCAAATGAGGACCCATACACCACTAATCTTCTTTACGTCTCACTTGTCCGACCTATACTTGAGTACTGCTCATGCAACATACCAGGGGGCCTTATTGAGTCTTTCTCCTTTGCCTTACGTGGACTTAACTAAAAAACAGCACCTTCGTTTTCCATCGTATGTAGAGAAGCTCCGTCTATTAAGCCTACCGTCCTTGCAATATCGTGGTATCTGTCATGGAGTTATGTTCCTTCATAAACTAATAAACGTCTATACTGACTCTGGTTTTCTACTGAGCCGAATTAATTTTTTGATCCCATCTAGATCTACAAGACAGTTTTGGCCTATTTTTTTTCAATATAAGTAGATCTAATTTTGATCCCATGACTTTTTGTACCAGTTCGATATCTGTAAATGTATTTAATTTTGTCACACTTATCTTTCCAGTAATTGTAACTCTTTGTCTCCGCCCACTTGATGTGAGTCGGATTATATCATAAAAAAAGTTCTCCTAATTTAAATTGAGGCGAAAGAGAAATACAGAAAAATTGTTCGGGAATCAAGCCTGGTACTATCTGCACTTAACGCAACGTAAGACTTGCGTGTTAGCGCATTGAGCTATCACACACTTTTGTAGTTTCACATCTAGAATTATGCCTTTCTGTGGGGGGCTTCTTGACAGGGGTTTCCCTCTATATAAGTGCCAGCTTTAAGAATTCTTAAACGTTTGAAGAGCTTCTTTATAGCTATGAATCAAGTTTCTAAGCAATGTCTGAGGTTTGGTATGTATACAGAGCGTTTTACAAAACAAACCTTAGACTTTCCGACGCGTTCTAGCCTTGCGGACTGAATTTGTGTGTTCAAAATAAATTAAGTCTCGAATATTAATACAGGATTTATAAAATTTTGGCTCCTGAATGTCAAAATTACACAAGTGTAGGTATAAATATAGGGGTTATATAATTCAAATCTAGTGTCGAACTGTTATCCCAGATGTTATTTTTGACATTTTGCGTAAGAGCACAATTCTTAAGAATGTTTATAAAAATCTTTTAATTTGGAACTAAAAAGATAAGGAACCATATAATGCTAAGGCAAAATTGACTTATATAAACCCCAGGAGTAAATTAAAACATTTTCGCTTGACTGATTCTAAATAAAAAAAAGATGTGAGTGTCGCTAGCACTCACGAGTCTTTGATGTGAAACATGAAGATAAGTTTAAGAGCTTATTTTCAAATCAAGCCTCTCAATTATATATAATTCACAAGGACACTCTTTCGAAGACAAATAACGGGAGTAGATATACTAAAAACAGAATCACTCCGAGTTCTTTTTTTTCAGAGTTTAATCCTGATCAAAAAATGGGGGGGCCCCCCCCCAGACCACCCAGATCCCTTCCAGATCCCACCAGATCCCACCAGATTCCACCAGATCCCACCAGATCCCACCCCGATCCTACCAAAATACCACCCAATCCCACCCAGATCCCCCAGATCCCTTAGATTCCACGATCCCTTCCAGATCCCACCAGACTTAGATCCGTCCGATCCCACCAGATCTCACAGATCCCACCTGATCCATCCCAGATCCCAACCAAAACCCACCAAATCCCACACAGATCCCACCAGAAACCACAGATCTACCCCCAACCACCTGATCCCGCCAGAACAATCCCAGATCCCACCAGAACTCGATCTCCCCAGCTTCCACCCAGATCCCACAGATCCCACACAGATCCCACCAGATCCCACCCAGAAACCACCTAGATCTTACCCCCATTTCCACCAGATCCCACCAAAATTCCACCAGATCCCACCAGTACTCTGCTAGATCTCGCCCAGCTCCCACCGATCCTTATCTAGTCCCACAAATATCCCACCCATATCGCTCCCAAATCCCTCCCAGATCCCGCCCAAGATTCCACCCAAATCACTCCCACATACCACAAGATCGCACCAAGATCACACACAGATCTTTTCCAGAACCCACCCAGTTGCCCTTCTTCAGCATCTTTCCTACCCTTCACTTCCCCCTCTGCCCATCCGTTGTGTGTTTGCCGGGAAACTGTACAAACAAAACAACGAAAAGTTGTGGGAGTACTCTTATATTGTCTCTGTTGTTGTTGTGGTAGATTTCTGTTTTGATTTTTGGCTGTCGGCCACTGCACAAGCAAACACAGAAATTATATGGTTGGCGTACAAATAAAGATGTTTCACATCAAAAATAATAAAATCCGTAAGATATAAAAAAGGAAGAATAGGATGCAAAACATGAGTTTTAAAGAAGGACAGGTACCTAAGAGGTAACCTAACCGACAGTTGAAGTACTTCACCAACTAATATCTATATAAGGGATCGACGCGTCGCTATTTATTGTGCATTCAGAGGTGCTCTGCGGCACCTACAGTATCAGTGGCTACACCGACAAAATGTAAATGTGTTTTTTGACGACCTCTGATATATATCTCAATATAAAGTTGATAGTTAGCGACCTTTCTAATATCAATATAAGTTATATAATAATTTTGCAAAATGATCAATAAAGAAATAAATTTTGAATTTTTCAAATAAACCAAATATGTGTTGTATGTAAATGCTGCTGTTCATCATATTGCATGTCCCCTGTAATCGTAAACCGCTACCACTTCAGCTGCTTCAGTGTTGGTAAACGCACATGTTCGTATGACTCAGGCAACCCATAAATAATCAACATAAGACAACTTTAAGTGATTGTGATTGCATATTCCTGTTGAACCAATAAATCAGACATCGCTATACCAATTTAAGCTACTGCCGACTATATATAGTTTTTATTTTGCCAATTTAGCGTTGTTTTTTACTTGTTTTCGGGTTTGTTATCGCCATTTCTGGCCTTATCATCGCCTGCCGCTCTGCAAAAGTCTAGTGGCCACTCGAGAAAAGCAAAACGACCAACCCAGCCCAACGACCCACTTGAGCACAAACCCAAAAAGATGACAATAAAATAATTAAGCTCTTATCGTGCGCTGGAGTGGAGGGGAGGGAAGGTGGTACACACTTACCTTATTCGGGTGGTGGCTAGTGTTCGCCTCGTTACGTCTCATTGACTCCATGCAGACGCAAACGATCGGGCGGCCGCACTGCGCGGGCGGCCCAAAGTACTACCAATAGTGCCTAGGAACGACGACGTGCAGCCAGTTAGTTGAGTGAGTTTCTTGCTTAGGTTGCTGCAACGGCTAATGGGTACGACTTGGTGCTGGTCCAGGCAACAACACAGAGAGACGCAGGGCCTCGGCCCTCGGGCCAAACTGTTCATTTTCAAAACTGAAAAAATCGAAAAGAGAGAGAGAGAGAGAGGTATAAAATTAATCTGCAATCAAGTATGAAAGCTCGTGCGATTAGCCCCTTATCTGGCCTTAAAGGTGAACTATAATGCATAGAACTGTGATTTAGAGGGAATCACATGAAGCGAGCGCACACTCTGGTGCACCTTAACGACTTGGTAATTAAAACACTTGGGCACAATTTGCTGATAACGTCGACGGGGCCACCAAAAGTGAAGTGCTCGAAATATGATTTAGACATGTGCGTGTTCAAGCACAGTAGCGATTCCGATTTCAGATAAGATAGCGTCGTGTAGTTTGTATGTTCCACACAAACTGAAGAAGTAAGTGGGAGGCCAACTAAAATATCGAAATATATCAATAAGTTGCCTTACTTTAATGGCTGAATTTCAGATTTATACAACCCGTTAATTGGCATTTTTTGCGGTTTTTTGTTTATTGATTAATAAGCACCCTGAAATTTTAAATGATAACAACAACAATTTAATTTGCATTTGTTTAACATTTGATGAAAATTAAGTGACACATCCATGGCGAGCAGATAAAACCTTTTGTGTTCGATTCTGTCTGTGTGTGTGTGTGTGTGTGGGCTGAATATTTTTATCATTGTTGAATTTCTCAAATTGTTTCATGTTTTAATATTGGAATTTAATTAATTGAGTTGTGGCTGCTCTGGTTTCTTTTAAATGTTAATAAAATAGCCCACACACAGATTAATATTTTTATCAGATATTTATGCATATTGAAAGCATTCAATTAAAACCTGAGTGCCCAGGTAAACTTTAGGTTTGTCGAATCTTAAATACTCTTGGTAATGTGAACCCGACGACTCGACTTCGAAATTAAGCATACCGAACCATGACCAATGTGGCTTCTTTATTCTTTAATGGATTTAGAAAGATTTCTAGTCTACAAATTTTAACATAAAATCATTAAAATGATTAATTATTCTCAGAAAGACTGGCTCTTACATGCGTTTACAGTTTCTCTTGAAGAAAGCTTAAATCTTGAATTCATTTGTGTAAAAATCTCTAGACTTACTTGGTCCACTCTTAGTTTCAAAATATCTTTTACGTTACTGCGTTTAGGCTGACAGAAAGCCTCCCTTATCGTGGAAATTCTGCAAGGACACTGTCTTATAGGCAGAAAGAAGCAAGCCGCGAGGTTGGGTATCGACTACTATAATTACTGTTTCTCAGTTGATGAAGCATCTTCTCTGCCACTGTCCTGAGCTCAGTGGGAGACGTTTTCGCCATATTAACTAATTGATATTTAAGCAGCATCTGAATAAGAGATTGGTTTGCTGAAATGGTTTCACGAAGGACCTAAAACTGACCACATCTGCCATTGCAGCCTAACCTAATCTAAGTTTTAAGCTTTCGTATGGAAATTGTTGGGCTTTTATACTTGAGATTCAATCCATTCCCAAATTTTCAAATTCAATCGCTCCCCTATAACTACACAAATTTCCATTCAATTCCGTCCCAAACCCTAATAACTTCGTGATTCATGACTTTTCATAGTACATATAGTAGATACCGCACCTTCAACAAACATTTTTCTTTTTCTTTTTGAAGCTTGCTGGCAGGGGCGCGCGGGGCACAGTCAAAGAAAGCCTTTCACTGATGCCAAGATTAACTTAGTTTCAATTTTAAGATTCCTCAGCATCAATTCAATTGACTAACTCCGCAGCATAAAGCCAAATGAGATTCTTTTTTTCACGACTAACACCGGAGGAATTAATGACGTTGAGGGATAGACTATTAGCTCATGGAAGTAGGGTCAAGTGTTCAAGTCCAGGTGCAAAATTTTTTCAAATCGATTGTCTGCAAAGAAATTTGTGTTCGTGTAAGCCCTGTTGCGAATTCTTAGGCTGCCTTCACACTGTTCGACACATGACCCATGACATTTCCCCATGAAATTCTATGAATTTGACAAGCTATTCAAATTTAAAACAGAACAAAAAGCAGGACTACTAGACTATCATTTGTCATGTGTCGAACAGTGTGAAGGCAGCCTAAGTCGGTTTCCGTGTTAACATTATTTTTTCTTATTTAAAATTTACAAGTCAATTTCAAAGGTGCGAATAATATCTGTTTTTTTAGGTCCACTTGAAATTGAGAAATCGATTCTTCTTCTAACCGGATCTAGTAACCATAGATAAGATTGTCCGACACGATCAGAATAATTTTCTATTTTGCATTAAACAAAACTATGTTGTGTACCAATAACAATTCCAATGATCTGAATGAATATACTGTTTAGATTATGTCAATGTATATCAATGTATTTATCAAAATAAATTTCGTGTATATAATGTTGGTAATTGAAAATTATATCTAACTTGTGAAAATAACCTTTTCAAATTAATTTATGTAATTTATGTTGAAATATGCATACATACCCTACCCCTTACAACGGAATCAACCCTTATTTGTGAATTCCTTACATGCTTTTCAGTCACGAAATTATCACAGGCAGAAATGGAGGTCGATCTAGACTAGTCCCAAAAGGAGGCAGAGAAAAGGTTTTTACAAAGGCCACGCTGTGATTGTGGTAAATGAGTTCTAATACCTCGGTGTGATTCTAACGCCCAATTTAACATTCACCAAACACTTCAATTAACGCATTAAACAAACCAGGGCAAGTATTAATTCTACCTAGAAGAACTTCTTGTCGATCTATTGAAGCATACGGCGCACAAATATGGGGAAAGAGCTCCTTTGAAGAGGTGAACCAACAGAGGTTTTTTATAAAAAAAGACTTCTAAAACTACCCGCAAATACGCAAATATCCGCACTGGTAATAGAAACAGCTTCGAAAGATGTAAGTTTTTGATATACGAACCTCACAGATTCCAAGAAAATTTTAAAACACAATATTTTTATGGAGCTGTGAGCTAACAAAATGAATGCAAATCTGGGATTTTATTTGGACGAGAGAAATGAAAAATGAGATGAAATTATCGACGATGCAACAGTATTTTACTGATGAAAGAAATAGTTTAATCTCCATGACGGAGTTAAGGTTCGAAAGTAAGCAGAAAACACACGTTCCTGTGTATACTAAACAGGGCTGCAAACTTTCTAAAAATCGGAAGGGGTTCACTCCGGTGTTCGAACCCGCGAAACTTTTTGGGTTCGGGTTCAAAGAGCAGGTTCAGAAGGTCCCTGAACCTAGGTTCGGGTTCGAGCCTGGGTTCTTTGCTCATTGAGAAAATATGTAATGCCGATTTCTCATTATTCAGATAGCTGCTATGTGTCAGATAAGCTTACCATTTACTCTGCTCTTTGTCTCTTGTGACATATGGCTCTATGAGAAACATAAGATGAGAAATCGGCCCTTAAACATTTTATTCATAGGTGGAAGTTTAGAGGCTTGATAATATCATATTCGAGGTTGGATATGGTGTCGACTGCGCAACCGTTCAGTCTACATCAGGCCAGTTCCCAGTCCAGTGAATGATGTGATTTCTAAAAAACTATTAAAGAACTCGACCGAATATTTTTGATATCAAGAAGATCGAATGATGGTAAGTGGGATTTTAAAAAAAAAAGCCCAATAGAACTGTCGATTATTGGAAAGAGAACATCAATCAACAACGGGAATAGGTCAGTATATTTATGTTTGAATATAACTTTTAAAACAAGACACACACACACACAACCAAGAAGGATGGTCTACTGTATAACTGATTCAAGAACCTCCCGGTTTTATTATAAGCAGGATTTGCAAGTCGACATAGCCCATTGCAATAACTGTTTTGGAATTGCAAAGGTTACACAAGTGGATGAAGTGACAACAACACACAAGGACAAATTGACAGAAGTAGTCATTTTGTATGTGTGTGCCCCCATTTCGGCCCTTCTGTATTAGTTTAGGAAATTCTATCGCCCTAGTTATCACAATTGGTATAGGTTCATTATTAGTGTGTCTTCAGCAATCTTTCATTATTACTGACTCTATCGCTGGATAAAACAAATATGGAGTAGGAAAGTGCGCTGGACTCATACTTGTGATGCAGGAACAGCTGATTCAACAAATGTGACTTCTTTTGAGTTCTTTACAATGATAGATTTTTCAAAACTTTAAGGCAAAGAGATTGCTTTTCATCTTCATCAAATATAAACATAGTTAAGAATCGAGAAATACATTACCTTTAAAATGCATATCAATTTTTTTTGTTTCCGATAATCCGGTAACGAGTTATAATGTACACCGCAAAACCACTCTCTAGAGATTCACCGTCACCGTCAATATTTTTCTTTAAAAATTTTTTCTGACATAAAATTTAATAATATTATATTATTGATGTCGCCACAAAAAAATCATAAAAATATGCGTCTTTCTCGCCTTTAAAACCCTACAAAAAATATTTAAATAAAGAACACAAATAATTGCACAATTTAGATAGGAAATCGCTAACAAGGGTTTTGTGTGTAATGAACGATTGGGTATCTTGCGACGAAAGAGGCAGCTCAGTATATTAGTTTTGCATAAGACCCTGCGAAGCTTTATCCTTTAAATATGTTTATTTTCAAATAACTGTTTCATTGTGTCCTAAATGTATTAAAATTATGTGTATTGTGATGCAGTACTGAGCAGGGTATTTATCTGAAAACAAAAATTAAAGATATTTTACCGACAGAAGCTTTTAGGAAATTGAAAAAGCGTCCTTTTAATTTAATTTTTAATTATATTGTTGCGAATTCAATGTGCACTTTCGACACTCACAATTTCATTGTTTCAGGAACCTTCATTCAATTGAATTGAATTTGATTCCATTACAGATAAAAAAGAAAATCCACCCCAAACTAATGGCCAGTCCCTGGAGATTAAATTCCAACAATTTTATCCAACAAACGTGCCAAATTCCATGGGCAATCTTTTTCAATCAGATTTGCTTATCTTAACACTTTGTTTTTGCCTCATACCAAGCAACAGTTTGGGAACATTGTGGGTGGCAAAAGCGTGTGGCATGTGGCATTAACGTGCCGGTAACAACAACAACAACAACGAGTGCCGCCGCCACAGCAAACAAACCAGATTGAAACACACCATAATTTAGACAAATCAATAAATTACTAATAGCCGCTGCCGCCGTTGAACACATTCCAATGAATTTTGGTTGAGGAAAACAAAAGCAAAACCAAAATCAGGTAAAAAAGTGGTAAGGCGGCATAAAAGATCGCGGTGCGCCGCGCCGGTCATCGTTCAAGTCGTGTTTTAAATTGGGTTTGCGGCAAGCTATATATTTCTCTTGCATCCGCATCTTGTTATGACCACCGCGCCATACTGAGGGGCCAAGACCGAGCCCTGTCCGCACGTACTAAACATCAAGCGGCAGCAGCAGCCCCAGCAGCAGGAGGAGAACATGAAATCACCAAGCAAGGCAGCCAAGTTTAAGATTTACGACAACATCGTCGTCGTTGTGGTCGTTGTAGTCTTTGGAGTCGTCGTCATCTTTGTTGTTGTACAAGATCGATCCTCTGGGCTGCTAAATGAACGCCTCTGGGGAGTTGCCAGTGCGCTTTTATTAGCGGTCTTGGTCGTGGATGGCTAGACACCCCCCCATCTACCCTTACCATAACATACGAGGGCAGTTTGATTATTTTTGATACTGACAATGACCATCCGATGGTTCCCCACAAACTGCCCTCGCATGAATTCAGTTTCGCTAATAATTCTCTTGCTCTTATTTTGTTTTGATTCGGTTCGATGCGCGATAATTTGATTTTATGGTGAAGAGAGGAGGACAGGGTGAAGACGGCATATACTCGTATGTCTTTTGCGTTGGTGGTGGCTGATGCTCACACGCCTCTGCCCTCCGGCTCATCGTTGCAGCAGCAGCATTCAATTAAATTAAGTGCAGGCAACTCAAGTGCCGCCTGGGCCCAACAAGATCGAGCCACTTAAGGCCACTCATAGAATCTACATTGGGTTTCTCAATATTGATTTCAAGTGGCACCCCCCAACCACTCCAATTATACCCAGTGATAATGCACCACGAACCCATTTATGACTATATTTTCATGATACATAAATTAATTTGGTCTACACGCAAACCCTTGTTGTTAACACTATTCGAGTTAAAGATCTACAGAATTTTCACGGATCATTTTTTAGTATAAAAGGCGTGGTTTTTAGGTTCCATTTATATGAGTTTGAATTTGATTAAAATGCTATCGAAATCATTTCTATCATTCGCTGTATTATGGCTTTTAACCTTAATGCTGCAAAACTGCTTAGCCAAGGTAAGTAGGAAAATGTTATAGAATTTGTGATTCTTTATTGATCGCTTTGAACTTTTAGCGCAGTTGGGAGTACGAGCTGAAAACCCTTGATACATTTACCACGGATGAAAGTAAAGCAAAACCAACCGGCAAAATTATTCGCATTAAACGTGGCGAATTTGCTATATCTGGCACACTTGATTTTAACTATGATATAGATGAGAAATGTACGGTAAGGGAACTTTCTTTTTCTTTCTTTTTTTTTCTAAATTGTGACTAGATTTTCTTTGAATAGAGATTTTTCGAGATTTTAAAAGTACTCAAGAAGTTCTTTTCGATATGAAATTATTCTTATTCTTCTACTTATTCAACCATGCACGTCTGATGAGGAAGCAGGGCGGAGAATGTTATTAGTGTTTTAGGTATCCTTGTTGGGTACTTTAGAATTCCATAAAAGTACAAATCTAATTGGCAGATTTAATACAAGTAAATGTCTTAGATGCATTGCCTTAAACGCGCGCCGTGGCGGAGCCGTCTAAAACATCATTCCAATCGTGTTTTTCAGTCCAAGGGCCCCGAGTTCAAGCCCCCCCAGTGTAAGTAAAAAACATAAATATTTTTTCAGAACCAAACTTGAAGAGTGGGCGAGTGGGGGTTCCTCTTTTGCTCTCAGTGAATGCATACACAGAGAAGAAATATGTAAAATCCACACGAAAATGAAGGATTTCTAGAAGTTTTGATCGGGATTTTCAACCCATTACTTTTGTGTTGCCTTTTAGCACTCTGTGTTTTTTTTGCTCGTTTCAACACGTGGCATGTAGCTTTTTTGCATGCTGCGTTTAGTATTCTCATTTCTACATGCGAAAAGTTCTGAAATTAACGGAAAGCACAAAAAAATGATACACCTCTTCTTTACAAACATCAACTTCATAAGAAACTTCATGAATGGGGGATGTGATGGTTATTTGGTAGAGACCAGGTGGGAATCAGGTGAAGATTTGGTGAGGATCTGGCGGGGATTTGGTGAGGATTTGGTGCTGATCTGGTGGCGATCTGGTGGTTATCTGGTAGGTTTGGATCAGTTGGGGATCGTGTGGAGATCCAGTGGGGATCTGGTAGGGATCTGTTGGGGATCTAGTGGGGATCTGGTGGAGATCTGGTGGGATTTAGTGGGGGTCTGATGAGGATCAGGTGGGGATCCGGTGGGGATCAGGTGGGTATTAGGTGGGGATCAGGTGGGTATCTGGTGGGGATCTGGGGGAAATCAAGTGGGAGTCTGGTAGGGGTTTGGTGAGCAGCTTGTGGAGGGGATCTGGTGGGCTCTAGTTGGGATCTGGAGGGGAATTCTGGGCTAAAAACTAAATTGTTCTTTGTTTGACAGTGCCTTAACAGTGACTTGACAAAGACTTAACAGTCACTGTGACTTTACTGTGACTTAACAGTGACTTAACAGTGACTTAACAGTGATTTAACAATGCCATAACAGTGACTTAACAGTGATTTAACAGTGCCCTAATTTTAGATAGTTTAACATTTATTTATACAGAATCCAAATGTGTCATTTGCCATTACTTAAATCGGATTCATCGTAAAGAGCTTCGCTCGAACCGTGCGTCTCATGACACTCACTCTTTTTTTTGTTTATTTTTAACAAAATATGTTTTTATTCTATGGAATCCTTAAAAAAATTTATGTACCTTTCGAAATATGTAATAGGGGAGTGTAATTAGTGAAGAAATTTAGTTGTTAGATATGACTTTTTTCAAAAATGTTTGCTTGTTGTACCCTTACTACTAAACCTATTTGAAAATACATTTCATAAGCGATTATTGAATTACCTTTTGATTCATATCTTTCTTGCCTTCATTTAACGTTTCTGTATTGAGATATGGTTTAAAATGTACCGAAAAATTTAGATTTAAAAAACGTTTTTGAGATCATTCTTAGAGTTCAGCATTCCCAAGTACACTAATTAATAGGTATAATAGAAATGGGCCAAATTCTCAAACTTTGCCGTTCGGATCCGGCGTAAAACTGAAGGTCCCTTTCTCTTGTGCGAAAAATTTAAGGCACACACGCCAAGAGATTGAGAGAAGCTTGGCTGGCCCCGTTGGAGGAGCTGTATAGCCAACACTTACATGGGCCTTTATGACTGTAAACTAGTGTAACGTGGAACGATACTTTCAATTTTTAATAAAATTTTCGTCCATGTTGCTAATTACTGTGATATCGACGTAGACACATCGATAGTATAAAAGCTTTTGTTGCTTTCTTTTGCAACAACAAAGAAGTGCTAAGTAAGCGCGCTCTCGCGTTGCTAAACACACATACGCAACGCAAAAATGAGTATGGGTGTTTGCCGACCAAATCAAAGTATGCATGTTTTCAAAGAGGCTGAGATGATACACAGCCTCTACTTCTGTCCATTATGGAATAATTGCGACAATAATTGTGCTTAAAAATTAAAAGTGTAATTCATTAGAAAAACAGTCAAGCTCCAGTAGCTCGAGAAAAATTTTTAAAATTTTACTTATTTTGTAAGCTGCCTTTACAATTGTCATAAATTTCTAAAAAGTCGGTGGGCAAACTTCTCTTATCAAATAGAACCTGTTCTATTTCATCAAAGAAGGCTACATTTTCTAAATGCTTAGAGATATTTGATTTGCTTTTAAACTATAGTCAGAGGGTCAATTTAGAGCTCATATATGTGTGAACAACTGTCAGTTCCCTGTTGACTTATACATTTAGAGCAGCGATGGCCCTTGGTTCCTCCCCGGGGGTGAAAACATTTCGCTATTCACACGTACATGACTCAGAGGTATCTGTTATAATTTCTATATATTCTACTAACTGACAAGCAGATTTATTTATAATTTCTTTCTGCTCCGATTCAAATTCTAGACCGTATTTTAAGTATTCTTTGGCCTTCTAAGCCTTCTAAGCCTTCCAAGGCTTACTTAAGAATGTTGAGTTTTCTCGGTTTTAAGGTATCTCCCAGTGTCAAAAATGCTAGAAAAATTGATGCAACGTGTCTGGTCACACTAAAAGTTTACAGTTCCCACCACAATTTTTTTTTTTTAATAAAATTTCTGTGTTCTATACTTCAGGTTGAGGCAAAGGCATGGCGCAGCGCATCTGGCGATGAGAGTGATTATAAAGAAATACCTTGGTCCATACCCGAGCAGCCGTGTAATGAGTTTCTAAATACCCATTACAAAGAATTGGTTATAAAAAATCTTGGCGCATGCTCAGATCTGCCAAAATTCGAGGGAGATTATGAGCCACCATTTCCTAAAAAAAAATATACCTTGGATAATTGTGTGCCCAATGGTGATGGCTTTCCGGAAGTTGCACCCGAAGGATTTTACAAGATAACAGTAGCTTTCCGTGGAGTCGTTGATTGGGGATATACCGTTATTGTGAAAATAACCACAAAAATGTTTTAATAGAGTATTTTACTATCACAGTTTATTCTCACAGTAATCCCATATAGAAGAAAAAGCACAATAAAGCAAATTAATCAGCAATAAATTTATTTGATTTAATTCTCTGTTTGGAAATCCTTTTGTGTTTTGTTACTATTGGTGCGTGATGAAACACATAAGATGTTTGGGTAAACATATTTGTTGGAAATTACTAATAACTAATAGATGGCGCCACTACTGTGACCATGACCATCCAATCACAGATCCAGTTCACACATCACTAACAACTATCGTTGCTCGATATTTCCGCCTTTTTATATATCTTACAATTCTAACTCACACTCATCCGCCCCTTCTGTGACACTCATTCTTACCGGCAACACGCCATATAACGCCAATAAACCGAACTTAAACCTAATCTGTGTTTTAAACTAAATAGTTAACAACCATTTGGCAATCCCGCAAGCCAGCTCTGAGGTAGATAACTTTTTTGTGGTCATAACTAAAGTATAGTTCAATCAGATCTTTATTGATTTAGTTAGCATGGGTTTGTTTGGAATCAGTTTTGCCTAAGAATTCGCTACTTCAAATTTTATCATAAAAAGGCAGTTGCTGATTTTGCAGTCGGTGGACAAATCCGCTAAGTTTACTAAAAAACATCGACTAGTGAACATTTAATGACCTCGAGCCAGTTAAGCCTTCTTATTTTAAAAATCATGACGGTCGTTAATAAAATCCCTCGGTGCTCCAGTCTAGAGCTTTTAAACTCTTAAAAATATCGAGAGTTCCGATTTTGATACCACATTTGAAAATTGAACCACATTATTTTTGCGGAAGTTCAAATGTTAGCATGTCTGAATGTTCAAATTTCAAGCAGATATAATCTCGGGCCATTTTCGAAATTAGGTCAGGTACAAATAACAAGCTTAATTTAATATCGGATTTTCTTAATTGGATCCGATGTGGGGTGAATAATACGTATAGCATTCTACCAATGAAATTTCGTTTGAAGGTCAAATCGCTTATTTACAATGTTGCAAATCAGTTAAGTAATTTACATGCACCGCAAATTACAAAATTTAACATGATTCGTGTCTGGCAGGCAACAGGCGCCAGCATACCTAGCCTGGTATATATAGTTCTCCCCCACAGATTAGCGCCATTCACAGTTGTAGCTAAATTGGCTGTGAAATGTTGACACGTTCGTTAATATGTTTAATAATAATATTAAATCGGAATTGCTCAAGCAAGGTATATCTGGCACTTCCCCCATTTTAAGTTACTCTATTGCCTTTACTCTAACAGCGGACTTGGGAATACGAACCCATTTCAGTTGCCACTTACAGTTCGGATGAAAGTAAATTAAAAGTGGATGCGCAAATTGATCGCGTTAGACGAGGCGAATTTACTTTTTCCGCCACAATTGACTGGCGCTATGATGTAGATGACACCACAATGGTAGGTTCTGGTAAATCTATACGCTAACCTAACTCGTTTTCTTTTTTTGGGAGTATAGATTGAGGGCACCGCCTATCGCAGTAGTACAGGAGATGAGAGTGATTACAAGCTATTACCCTGGTCCATACCCAAGCAGAAATTCTACGATTATTTGAATACGTACTACAAGGATGTGATCATGAAGAGTGTGGGTGCATGCTCCAATTTGCCACAATTTGAGGGGAAGTTTGAGCCACCCTGGCCCAAGAAAATATACAAATTAAATAAATGTGTGTCCCAAGGTGATGGTTTACCAGAAGTTGCACCGCCTGGATTTTATAAAATAATTATCGCTCACAGCGGTCAGGTTGAGTGGTCATTTACGATTATTGCAAAGATCACTACCAAATTAACCTGATTGAAAAAATTGTTGTTGTTATAAAGATTTATTTAGTAGTGACTAAAATGTAGTACACTAGCAAATGCAAAAGCCAACCACTTGTTTTGTGTCGGGGTTCTAATGTGAAATGGAACTGAAAGTGTTATTCTTTGCCAACCCGGCGGTCTGCATAAACACCACGATCTCTGAGACTAGAGGAGGTAGAGCCAGTAAGTTTTAAACGTAGTCTTTTATTGTGTGCACACAGATCAATTTTATAAAAAATTTTAAATAACTCCCACATTTTTATACATATCGATCTTTACTTTAAAACTCACTTGTATATAAACAACATCTGTGATCTCTCAAATTTTTCTAAAGATCTGTTTATTATTAGCGGAGTTATAAGAGAATCAGCTTTTGTCATATATTTGGGATTTGTGGTTATTAATAAAATATATGTTGCCTGCTTTTAGGGTTTCTTTGAGCCCAAATTAGTTTGTCATAATTGTGCCTAAAACGATCCATGACATGACAAAACGCCCATTCAATCACTACTTTGAATTATAACTCAGAATTTTTCTGGGCCTTTTGACCGGACATAAGGCATAAGGGGTGTAATGTCCGTATTCAAATTTATGTGACATTAAATGCACAGTGCTAAATATATAATTTAACAAAATTATGCTATCCACAGAGTGAGTGATTACAATTTTGCTCCTTGGGCATAGAAATTCTGTCCCATTTTGCTAGTGTGATATTTTTAAATTTTTGGTACAGTTCTGGAAGTCTGGGTGACTTAAGTCCGTTTTCTAATGATCCTGTTTTTGTTAAAATCGAAAACCACCTTGATTTGGCAACCAAGTGGTTTTTGTGCAATTGGTTGTCTCATGTAGGTTGATTATCAATTTGGGCATTTGAACCAAAACGCACTAATAGTAGGATAGCAGCGCGTCTGCACTCTGCTGTTTATTAGTGTAGCGTTAATGGGGAAATCCAAATTACTGAACCAATCCGAAGCATAACTGTGCCTGGACTATTGCGTTTCAGCTTGCGTTCAACACTATCCTGTCCAAATGGATGCTGAAATTACCATAAATTAAAATTTTTTTTTTTAATTTTTTACCCAGAACTTTGCAACGCATAAATTATCATACCCTATAAATTATATATATTCTTGATCAGGGCGACGAGCTGAGTCGATAGAGCTTTGTCCGTCCGTCTGTCTGTCTGTCTGTTTCTACGCAAACAAGTCTCTCAGTTTTAAAGCTATCGGGCTGAAACTTTGCACAGAGTTTTCTTTTTACTGCACACTGATAATATGTCGGAACCGACCGGATCGGATGATTATATCTTATAGCTGAAAAGTGGGTGTTTGTGAGAAAAACTTTTTATTTTTAATGTAAACGCCTCCCGCTTCAGCAATTATTACTTTTACACGCTTTTACACAGATTTGGAAGTTTTGGTCAAAATCGGATGACTATATCTTATAGCTGCCATAGGAGCTATTGGTCGAAAAGTGGGTCTTTGTGAGAAAAACTTTTTATTTTTAATGTAAACGCCTCCCGCTTCAGTAATTGTTAGTTTTATACGCTTTTACACAGATTTGAAAGTTTTGGTCAAAATCGGATGACTATATCTTATAGCTGCCATAGGATTTATCGGTCGAAAAGTGGGTCTTTGTGAGAAAAACTTTTTATTTTTATTGTAAACGCCTCCCGCTTCAGTAATTATTAGTTTTATACGCTTTTACACAGATTTTGAAGTTTTGGTAAAAATCGGATGACTATATCTTATAGCTGCCATAGGAACTATCGGTCGAAAAGTGGGTGTTTGTGAGAAAAACTTTTTATTTTTAATGTAAACGCCTCCCGCTTCAGCAATTATAATACGCTTTTACACAGATTTGGAAGTTTTGGTCAAAATCGGATGACTATATCTTATTGCTGCCATAGAAACTATCGGTCGAAAGGTGGATTTTATTTAGAAAAATTGTTTGTTTTAATGCTAACGTTCGTAAACTTTGATGTATTAAAACATTTGCAAGGGTATAAAAACTTCAGCGAAGACGAAGTTAGCTTGGCCTTCTCGTTTAATGAGCAGATACGCCTGACTTTAGACCTAATTTTCCTACCTACACTTTGAAAAGAATTTGTTTTAAATCTACCGAAATCAAGCCCATTCGTTGACAAAAGTAGAGTTATATTACGTTTTTTTGAACCGTGAATAGCGGGTGTCATACTATGAATATTTTGTGCTCACTTTATGAACGGCTTGGACATATTAAAAGAACATTTTGTGCTCGCAAAATAAACGCTGAAAAAAATTATATTTTGGTTTTTTCTTTTCTTATAAAAGTAGATTAATTTTTTATTTGTTATAATAATAATTAGTTTTCTCTTTGATTTCCTTTTTTTATTTAAATTAAATCTCCTTTCTAGGAGTCGAACTCAGAACCTAAAACAGGCACTGCTACATCATCGCAAGAGTCGGCATCTCAACCATCATGACTATCGACCTAATTTGAATCTATGCTGCGAATGGTCATAAGAAAGCAAAGCTTAACCCACCGCTTAACCCGCCGCGACGTTGGCTGCGTCCAAGATTTAAAGAAATTATAGAAATTGTGATGTCTTATCATGTAGACAGTTTCGAATTCACAAGTGGTGAATATATATCAAAAATGGTAAATGCTCTGCTAATTAGACATGAAAAAGTATCAGATAGGGAAGTGAGAGCATGACCTTAAAAATTTCATACACATGGGGACCGCTCTTCTGTACACATTTTACATTATTTTCCCATCCCGTCCTAGAGAACCCAACTAAATTTTCTTTAAATTTAAATTTTAAATGGACGTTGTAAACATACATCTCCCGCACGACAGCATAGTAAATTTCGGGTCTAGTGATATTTCACAGCAGCATCACAACAGACTTTAATTATAGGTAAGTCAACTCAATTTGGCTTTTCCATTTATGCCTCACCCCTCCTTCCCCAGCTCACCACTCTTTCCCCACCCTATTATCCATCTTCCACCGCTCTCCACTTTTTCCCTCCTTCCTCATTCTAACAAATGTCTCTCATAGCAGCGAAGAAATGCATGTCATATTTGTAATACACACATACCTTATTTGTGTGAGTGTAAGCTGATCCCTCTCATGCTTATTCTCTCTCTCGCGCTCTTAGCAAAACAGCTTAGTCTACAACAGGGTTCCCCAAGGGGAGAGCGCTAAAACGTGACTGTGTCTCTCTCTAACACACAATGAAGTATTACTTCGGCAAACGTTCGGCAAGTAAGTTCGTGCTCCCGGGGCTATCGCTGGAGAACTCTGGTCTACAATATTGCCTAAGCGACACAGTTGCTTTATGTGCCCTATACAAACTTTTCTTTGGCGTTTTCCCTCACTTCTCGGACAAATTATTATAAGTTTTCTATCTTAGTGCGCGTTTGCGTATCTTTAGTGGATCTCTAGTCTCAATATGTATGATGGGTATGTCAGCCGGGCCTACAGATTTATAAGTATAGATAAAACCATTTTGTGTCACTTAACCTTTTAACAGACTAATTAGTTTAGGCACAAAAGTTAGAAAATCAGTCTATCGTGTTGCAGTGTTAGGGCGCTTGCATTTCGTACTCGTTGGCAACGATCAATTCAGTGCCCAACGCTGCTCTAGACTGAAGAATCCAATGTATCAGGACAAGAACTTAAGTCCAGAGAAGTTTAGCGGATTAGTTGAGAATTAAATATACAAATTCTGTACTTTTCATTGAAAAAACATGAGAATGAGAGGGGAGCCCTAGTTCAAGGCCATGCTAAAATAGGTAACAAAATGTACACAAATTCTGAGATAATCGAAAATCAAATAGAATTGGATTGTTACATTGTAAAACAATTTAACATGATTCTGACGTGTGGCAGTTAATGGGATCCAACAATATATAAAACCCTCCAATCAACCAAAGGAAATCCATTCGTGTAATGTTGTTACAATTGTGGTTAGCTCTGGTTTTAATCCATACAAGTTTGGGATCGGTAAGTCCTTTTTAGCACTCTTTAAGGATAATCTCTTTCAATTATCCTCATTTCAGCCTAATTGGGAGTCCCAGCCAGTGTCCTTGAAAAGTACAACGACAAATGAAACTGTCCTGAAATTGGATTGGCGTCTTGAACGCTTAAATCGTGGTGAATATGGCGTTTCGGGCACATTAGACTGGAACTTTCAACTGGGCGATATTACCATGGTGCGTTACTCATTCTTTTGAATTGTATTTAAACTGTATGTCCTGTTTACTGTTTATTAGATCGAGGTCCTTATCTATCGCAGTTATACAGGAAGTGCTAGCGATTACAAGCTGACACCATTTTCCATACCCAAGCAAAAGTTTACAGATTATCTCGAGACTTACTACAAGGATATTGTGTATAAAAATTTTGGAAATTGCTCTGACCTGCCACAGGAAGTATCGCCGTGGCCCATTAAGACCTTTGTGTTTGAGAAATGTGTGTTGAACGGAGATGGAATGCCAGAGGTATTGCCCGAGGGGTTCTACAAATTGGAGGCTATTATCAGTGATCCCGTGGAATTAGTTATGACAGTTATTTTTAAGGTGATACCAAAACTTTATTAAAAAAAAAAAAAAACTTTTCCAACGGAAAAGGGTAACAAATTACAATAGCCAGGTAAAAATCGTTTGGTGCCACCAACCCCAAAAACAACAACGAGCAACTCGAGTGTGAAATTGGCAAGACATGTTTGACATGTAGAAATTGTAATGTCTTATCATGTAGACAGTTTCGAGTAAATGCTCTGACCTATACACATTAGACTGGCCCTTATATTAACTTTTTTTTTTTGATTTCAAAATAGGAAAAGGGTTCGTTTTGGTCCCAATAGATATGAAAAAGTTTGGCAGCGATCGGCTTCATTTTGGACGCGCGTTCGCCCTCAAAATCGAAAATTTGAAATGTATGGGAAATGGGGATGAGACTCGAATTTAATTTCTAAAAATTCCAAATTATTCTTTTACATCCTTTTGGGAATATTGCAACATTTAAATATAAATGTCTTTTTTTAGCCTCCAGAATCATATCAAAGGGTCAATTTTTTCTTTTTTTTTTATACATATGAGATTTTGATTTTTGCTTTTGCCCGGGCGGCAAAACTATCGTTTTGGTCCCAAAGATATAATAAAAAGTTTGGCTGCGATCGCACATATTTAGTGGACGCGCTCTCGCCCTAAAAACCAAAAATTTTAAATATGCTACCGATATGGGATGAGATACGGATTAAATCTGCAAAATTTGAAAAAAAATTTTTTGTGATTTTGCTCTTTAAATTCTTTAAGGGGAATACCGTAGCAACATTTTACATATTTTTGTTGGATATTTCGAGCGAAAACTTGGTCAGAATCATATCAAATCGGCCAATTTAAAAAAAAAAAAATTTTTTCTGAGATTAATTTCGGATTTAATCTCTAAAATTTTCAAATTTTCTCAAAGTGTTAATTGTCTTTAAATACTTTTGCAGAATATCATAGCAACATTTTAAATATTTTTGTTGGATTTTTCGAGAGAAAACTTGGTCAAAATCATATCAGAACTCCAATTTTTCTCATTTTTGGGGGTTTTTTTGTTAATGATAAATTAATTTATGCGAGACTATGATTTTTGCTCTTGCCTAGGCGGAAGAAGTTTCGTTTTAATCCCAATAGATAAAATAAAAAGTTTGGCAGCGATCGGACTTCAGTTGGTGGAAGCGCACTCGGCCTCAAAATCGAATATTTGAAATATATGCGCAATATTTGGGGTGAGTTTTAGGCTTAATATCTAAAAATTTTTAATAGAAAGTGTTTATGTGTTATTTCTCTTTATATTCTTTTAGAAGAATATCATATCAACATTTTAAATGTAAATGTCGGATATTTAGAGCATATCTCGTATATATTATTTTATCTTAAAAAAAAAACATAGAAAAAATTATAAAAAAATATGAAAAATGTGCTTTTAAATATGATTCTTACCAAATTTATTCTCAAAATATCTAACATTAATATTCAAAATGTTGCTATGATATTTCGCTTAAAGTATATAAAAAGAAATAACACTTAAAAAAAAATTTTTAAATTTTACAGATTAAATTCAAAATTAATCTCAGAAAAAAATTTTTTTTTTTTTAAATTGACCGATTTGATATGACTCTGACCAAGTTTACGCTCGAAATATCCAACAAAAATATGTAAAATGTTGCTATGGTATTCCCCTTAAAGGATTTAAAGAGCAAAATTACAAAAAAAATTTTTTTCAAATTTTGCAGATTTAATCCGTATCTCATCCCATATATCGGTAGCATATTTAAAATTTTTGGTTTTTAGGGCGAGAGCGCGTCCACTAAATATAGTGCGATCGCAGCCAAACTTTTTATTATGTCTTTTGGGACCAAAACGATAGTTTTGCCGCCCGGGCAAAAGCAAAAATCAAAATCTCATATGTATTAAAAATTCTTCGAAAAAAATACCAAAAAAAAAATTTGAAAAATTGACCCATTTGATATGATTCTGGCCAGGCTGACTCTCAAAATAAGACATATTTATATTTAAAATGTTGCTATGATATTCCCCTAAAAGGATGTAAAAAGAATTAACACATAAAAATTTTTTTTTTTGAATTTTTAGAAATTAAATTCGAGTCTCATCCCCCTCATTTCCCATACATTTCAAATTTTCGATTTTGAGGGCGAACGCGCGTCCACTAAATGAAGTCCGATCGCTGCCAAACTTTTTTTCATATCTATTGGGACCAAAACGAACCCTTTTCCGCCCGGTATTTTGAAATCTATTTTTAAGGGCCAGTCTAATACACATATTGCATTATTTTTTCCATCCCGTCCTATAGAACTCAACTATATTTTCTATGCGCTCGAACATTCCAGAATTATATTCTAATCCCCCTTCTAGTCTAATGGATGTAAACATACCTCTCCTGCACTACAGCATAGTGAATTAGGATCTAGTGACATTTCACAGCAGCATCACAGCACACTTCAATTATAATTCAACTCAATTTGGCTTTCCCGTTTATGGCCCACCCTTCTTTCCCAAGCTCACTACTCTTTACTCACCCTCCTTTCCATCTTCCACCGCTCTTCACTTTTTCCCCTACTTCCTCATTCTAACAAATGTATGTCATAGCAGCGAAGAGATGCATGTCATATTTGTAATACACACATACCTAATTTGTGTGATTGTAAGCCAGAGGCGGCCAAATGGAGAGGACAAAAAAGTGCGCTTGTGTTGGTTAACAAGAGAGCTGTCTCCAGTAAACACGCGTTTTACTTGCAATGCTGTGCTCACCGATACACACAACCATAACTTCGGCTCGCGTTTGCCTAAAAACACGACTGACTTCGGCTCATATGAGCTGAATGTGACCGCCTCTGGTGTAAGCTGATCCCTCTCATGCTCATTCTCTCTCTCACGCTATTAGCAAATCTCCTTAGTCTGCAATATTCCCTAAGCGACACAGTAGCGATATGTGCTTTATATGTACAAACTTTTCTTTGACGTTTTCCCTTACTTCTCGGAAAAATTTTATACATTTTCTATCTTAGTGCGCTCTTGCGTATCTCTAGGATAAGCGGTTTGGGCTGTGGGTTGATGTGTATGATGGCTAGTATATCAGTCAGTCGTACAGATTCATAAGTATAGATAGGACCATTTTAACCATTTGTGTCACTTAGCGCCAAAAAATTCCTGAACCTATTAACAGACTAAATAGTTTGGGCACAAAAGTTAGAAAATCAGTATATCGTGTTACTGTGTTACGGCGCTTGCATTTCGTACTTGTTTGGGTGACCAACGCTGCTCTAGACAATAAGCTCTGCTTGAAAGAATCCAATGTATCAGGACAAGAACTTAGCGAATTAGTTGAAAAATAAATATACAAATTCTGTACTTTTCATTGAAAAAACATGAGAGAGAGAGGGGACCCCTAGTTCAAGGCCATGCTAAAATAGGTAACAAAATGTACACAAATTCTGAGATAATCGAAAATCAGATAGAATTGGATTGTTACATTGTAAAACAATTTAACATGATTCTGTCGTGTTGCAGTTAATGAGATCCAACAATATATAAAGCCCTCCATTCTACCAAAGGAAAATCAAGTGGAGTAATGTTGTTACAATTGTTGTTAGCTCTGGTCCTAACCCATACAATTTTGGGATCGGTAAGTCCTTTTCAGCACTCTTTAAGGATAATCTCTTTCAATTATCCTCTTTTCCAGCGCAATTGGGAGAGCCAGCCAGTGTCTTTAAAAAGTACATCGACAAATGAAACTGTCCTGAATTTTGATGGGCGTCTTGAACGTATCAATCGTGGTGAATATGGCGTTTCGGGCAAATTAGTCTGGAACTTTAAACTGGGCGATATTACCATGGTGCGTTACTCATTCTTTTGAATTGTATTTAAACTGTATGTCCCCTTTATTAGATCGAGGTCCTTATCTATCGCAGTTATACAGGAAGTGCTAGCGATTACAAGCTGACACCATTTTCCATACCCAAGCAAAAGTTTACAGATTATCTCGAGACTTACTACAAGGATATTGTGTATAAAAATTTTGGAAATTGCTCTGACCTGCCACAGGAGATATCGCCGTGGCCCATTAAGACCTTTGTGTTTGACAAATGTGTGTTGAACGGAGAAGGAATGCCAGAGGTAATGCTCGAAGGTTTTTACAAATTGGAGGTTATTATCAGTGATCCCGCGGAATTAGTTGTGACGGTTATTTTTAAGCTGACACCCAAATTTTATTAAAAAAAAAAACGTTTCAACGGAAAAGGGTAACAACAAATTGCAATAGCCAGGTAAAAATCGTTTGGTGCCACTAGCTGACGTTTCTGTGACGCCCAACCCCAAAAACAACAACGAGCAACTCGAGTGTGAAATTGGCAAGACATGTTTGAAATTGTTGTGGTAAAATGTGTTAAGTGTCCAAATGGGGAGAGAGGGTTAAAGCGGCGCAAAGCAAAAGGAAAAAGTGTCCAAAGTATCCGCCGTGTAAATGCAATTCGAGTTGCATTTCAAGTGAAAACGCTGCGCACAGTTGCTGGCTAATTTATTGCAAATTGTTAAAGCACCGACGACGAGGAGTAGTTGAACAGCTCCAGTGGCTGGTGGCGAGCTGTCAACTGATGACAAGCGCATACCAATGTCTCCCAGGTGTGGCTGTGTGAGTGTGTGCAACATACGAGGGTATTTTGAGAAAAGTCTTAAATTTGTGAAGTGATACGATTTCCGTTTGATTTTTTAGGACTACACTGAGAGAGAAAAGGATAGTTTCTGATGATCCTCAGGACGTTTTCGGTATCCATTTGGACTGGATACTTAACTATCCTTTTTTGGGATCTATTGGATATTTTCAAAGTCGATTTATTTTCGCTTACAAAAGAATATATCAGAAAAAAAATATTACATTGATCTTTTTTCTTCATCCTAAGGAGCTGAGAAATGTAAAAAGGATATTTAAAAGTTTTTTTTCTTTGTATAGATAGTTCCGTAAGCAAATTCCAACATTTATGTGATTTAATATTGGTTTCTGGTATCTAGAAAATTTTTGCAATATTTTGCAAAATACCAAACTCCCCTCGCAGTTTAATAAAATTAGTGTGGTAAAAAGCGAGCATCTTTCTCTTGTCTAAATTTGCATTTCCACCTCATCGCCTGCTTCTCTCTATCTCTCTCTCTCTCTCTCTCTATCTCGCTTTGCCCACATTGCTTTTGGCCAACTTGGCCAACATAAACATTTTATGGCTTTGACAATATCAAATTGTTATCTGGCATAAAATAATTACAACGTTTTAATGCAGACAAAATTGTTGCCGCCGTTGCTGTTGCCTGTCGCTTTTGCCTGCCAAAGTTTAGCTGCCAATTTGAGTGCCAATAAAAGCGCGTGTGCGACAGCCAAGAGATTTCATTTTCCGACAACAACAACGTGGTTGCCATGGATATGGATAGTTGCCGTTGCGCTAATTAACCAAAAACGCAGCCAATTAGTACAACCAACACGGAAGAGTGAAACGGGATTAGGGAGGAGGGGCGAATACACTTGATACTGAAGGAAACCACAGTTATGCATTAGAATTTATCAACTGTCATAACTATATGGAAAAACTTATGTGCATTTTGAAAGATAACTGTCCCATAAAATTTTACAGCAAATGAGGTAACTCTGTGGGTTGAGAGCTGCTGCTGGCAAAATAAAAATAAAAGAAGACCAGACAGAGTAATGTCAAAGATATTAGAATATAAAGATGAGTAACGCCATACGAATTTTTTGCTCACGATTTTTTCATGCTGGCTCTAGAGCTGGCTCCAGGCTCTCTTAAAATGTTGTTCGTTGAGTTTACTCACACAAGCAAGTGCATTCTATTTCAGACTGTAACGCTCTGAGCTTTGTGCAGATTTTTTGTTTTGGCTGTTACTTTTTTATCTTAAGTCAATTAATTGTATTGGAAACCTATCTACTGCTGTGAAAATCCACCGGCTTTGATTGAGCCTGATGACAAATATGGCTATCACGAAACAGACTAAATGGGGAAGCAAACGGTGAATGTGATTTAACTGTGATTTTTATGGCATTGGTATCAGTTTATCAACTATCAAGTAGCCTTCACATTTCACATTTTCTACAAAGAGCTATCTTTCACATAAACTAACAAATAACAGAGCAAAATGAATACTTATCGTACACACTCAGAAAATAACGACCGGGATAGTTCTAGACCAGAGATGGGCGCGTCGCGACGTTCCAATGCACACACCAAGCAGCGTGTGCATCAGGCCTCTGCCGCGGCCGACTGCAAAAATCACACGTACGCTATAAGCATTGACAGCTACTTATATCTGCTTGTGCTTGAATGCGTGTGAAAAGTGTGACGGTATGTGTGCATGCCCATCTCTGTTCTAGACCAATCGACTGTTAAAATTACTCAAATGAGAACAAACGTTCTTGAATCAAGTACATTTCGTACTTACTGCTAGACTAAAAATGTAAGAAAAGATCGTACTTAGTTCAAGTACAAAATTTCTTGGATTAAGTACAGGACTTGGACTAGTGCATTAATTTATAAGTTTATCTGCGAACTATTATACGTTGATTCAGTTCTTGAAATTCCCTCCTGGTTCTAAAACTTTGGTAATGGAGGTCTACCCACAATCTACAGTATAAACATCTTGGTCTTTTGTTAATTCATTTCCTTTGGATAATATCAAATAGAGACCTTTATGGACTTGAACCAAGAAAATTTTGTACTTTTGAAGTGTTTTTTTGCTTCAAACATGGAATGGGGGTTGACTTTTTACTTGTTAGACTTCGATGAAGAACCTTTTTGCTCTAATTTTGAGAGTAAATATATGACCAAAAAGATATTATAATAGTTCGAAATGTATTTAAAATATCCCGAATCAGTCTTCAAACAAGTATTTCGGGATTGAAAAAATCGTACTTGAAATAAGGAATTTGTACTTGAATCAAGTATTTTCGTACTTACCGTTCTATTGACACCGTTCGTACTTGATTCAAGTACAAAGCTGAGTGTAGCTATCTGCAAGAATAGAAATCGAGTGAAAATCTAGTTTTCCCTCCCCTAAAGAAGCTCCCAAGAAAGCTGATACAAATGCAACAATGGTATCATAATTAGAGCTTTTGTTGGTCTATATGCCTAGGTAGATCCTATAGAAATTCGACAACCACACTAGCTAAGCATAAAGCTAGCATTAAACTAGAATTGTCGGACTTTAGAGTCCAATTTAGACATCTTCTGCTCGTCTTATATAGCGCTTTTCATTTTTTAAAGATGCCAACAGCTGCTAAATCCAAGTATTCATGTGGTGTCTCCATAAATTCTAGGATGCCAGATATTGAATAAATTCGTTTTTCCGCTATATCTTAGAAACAAGAGCTGATAGAAAAAAGGCCAATGAGGCAGATTTGTTCAGTACAATCCATATTAACAAAATAAAATCGAAATGGGCCTGCACCAAATACAGTGTTGGGTGGTGTAATTATTACCTGTACAACAAAACTAAAAGGTATTTATATACCCTGTACCCAATAAAAATGGGTAAAAGGAGAGTTGGCAAATTCCTCCTCCTTCTTCTTCTAACCTCGAGCAAAGCCACCAAGGATTTGCCAGTCCGCTTCCCCATTTATTCAAACAAGTTTCTAAATAAGGGGCCTATCAGTTTTGGTAAATTCGAAATTATAAGAAATGTCAGGTCGCAGAAAGTATATTCAGTCGAAGAAGTAAACTCAATATTAACCTCGAAATCAATGCCAAAGGAAGCACATTACTTGGTACAAGGTATTTTGCAGTCGGGACAGTGGACTGCAACACTCGTACTGGTTTTTTTTTTAAGTGACGTGTTATTGTAAAAAGTTTTCAAAGTATTTTCCACATTTTTCTGTCAATTTTCGGATACCATCTTTAAAAAACAATGCGTCTTTTGATGCAATACACAAATCAATACACTTTTGGAATTTTTCAAAAGAGGAAAAGTGCTGATTCTCAAGGGCTTAAGTCAGCGACGAAAACATATAACAGTCCGAAGGGGCAATGACGGTTGAGGTAGGACTTTGGATCGACTGTGCAAAATGTGGGCGAGCGTTGTCATGTTGCAATATTATCTTGTTGTGTCTTTGCTAGTAATTTTGCTTCGCTAGAGTTGCCCTGTGATGATTTCACTTGTTTGTAGCAGCTCATAGTACACCACGCACCACCAAATACAAAGCATGATATTGCCACTGTGAATATACGGCTTTGGCGTTTGTCGTTCGTATAATTTGAAACGTAAACTTTTCCTAAAAATGTGTTCTTTTTTGTAGTTGGAATAAAAACTATGTTGTTTACACTTCAGCGAAAAGACACCTAATGTAAAAGAAAGTCTAATGATGAGCCTTGAAAATGAAATTGGTTGCAACATTGACATTCAATCGATTTAATGCTAGTGAAGCTATCTTTTAAAAATCCTTTAAAAATTGTTTGTACAGTTAATCGTGCAACGATACCAGGCCGGGACAGCAAGGGCCGAACTCATTGCGCTATTCACACCGACATGAGCCGAACGCTTCCGAGTCAGAGCTATTTTGCCTCGTTTTAATAAAGCACATAAATACACTCTCACTTTTTGGCTCCGCTTTTCTGCATTCTCTTATTTTCGCATGCACACTTTTTGGCATAGCTCTTCTTAATAAACCCTGAAATAGTCTTTTGCTGATCCCATTGTCTATCCAAAGAATACAGTAAAGAAAGACCCTCCCTGCAGTTTAGAATCTTTAAATCGTCTCTCAAATCCTTTAAGACTTCAGTTTGTAATGTAACTGCAGTATCTAATTTTCAGTCCGTTTATCGATTGCCTTGACTAAAACCAACTATAAAATTCAAACATTTTAATGAAACAAGCAAAAACGTTAAACTTGTCCTGCTGCATATGAGAGATGTGATGCGGCTGTAATAAACCACAAAGGGCAGAGTCAAAGGGGGTTTAGGGGGGGGGCGGGCAGCCAGAATGCAAAGCTTGTTAAAATTCATGTAATGCATTAACAGAGAACAACAACCACAAATTACACACAGAGTGAGCGAGAGAGAAGGTTGAGGTGTACAAACACACACACACACATACCCATACAGGCAAAAGGCCGACGGGCTGCAATGAAAAGGCAATTAAAGCGCAGCAGGCCTAGCACGGAAAGACGGAGGTTGTTGCTGCTGTTGTTGCTGTTGCAGCAGCAATCAATTGCATGCTTCAATGGACAAATATACGAGCATAGACAAGAGAGGAGAGCCAAGAGTCAGATAGACATGGCTGATACGGACGCCAGGGCAAATGCGTTCGCTCATGTGTGTGTGTGTCGTCGTAGTCGTCGTTGTCCATGACAGACAGCTGTGGACGGACTGGAGAGCAGCTAGATGGACTCAACTAGATAAAACCTTAGTTGCCGCATTTGGCCTGGCCCAGCCTAGACCACTTGGATTGGAGTGCCGTGGTGTCTTGTGGCGCGGGGCAGAGTCATGCTCTCTGCGTCTGCATCTTCATTCCACACTGCCAACTGGCAGCGGCAGCGGCAGTCAAGTGGAACTGGCAAAAACTTGTTAACTTTTGCTACAAAAGGTTCGGTGGAGTGCCAGTCAATCAGGCTGCCGATGCGTTGCACTTGGCGGCGGCAATTAATCAAATAAAAACTCAAAACTGGAAGAGAAAACCTGTGCCTAATCATTGCAATCAAGCCATTTACCTGCGCTGCCCCAAGAAATCGTTTAATTATCACTTGGCAGCAATTAACAAATTTTGCTTCAAGAACTCTTTGACCACACCCATAAGTCCTAAAACACACACAGGCGGCTAGGCTATCACCACACAAACACACACACAGTGGTTGCAGTGGCAGGTTTCCTTGCTACAAATTGGGTGGGGTTTATATTTTCATTCAATCGAATGAGATGAATTTTAGATTTTTTAATTTAATGGAAAATTTTTTTTAAATATAACCTTAAGTCTAAGTTTTGGAAGAATTGAAAGTCAGCTGGAAAAAAGAAATAAACTTGGACCTTGTACCACACTGAGGAAAAAAAGGATAGTTTTGATGTTCCTTAGGATATTTTCGGTATCCATTTGGACTGGATAGTTAACTATCCTTTTGATCCATTGGTATTTTCGAAATCGATTTATTTTCGCTTTAAAGTTTGTATTTATCACTTTGTTTGTACTTGTTTGTATCGCTTAAAAAGGATTTATCACAAATAACATATTTTATTGATCTTAATTGTTCATCCAAAGAAGCTGAGAAATGTGAAAAGAATATTTAAAAAAAATGATGTTAATGTGGATATTCCAATGGATATACGGGGATCTTTTTTTCCCTGTGTAGAACTTAAAGTCCCATTTTATGAATTTGAAAGGGCTTAATAGAATTCATATAATTCTAAAGAGTGATTCTTATGCTGTTTGATTGTTCAGACACCTCACGCTTGGAAAATGCTCAGTAAGGTTTGACATTTCACCATGAATAGACTAACAAACGAACAATTCGTCCCCGTTTTCAACAATTGTAAGATTTTACAAAAGAACCTCGATATGAAATTATACGTAATACAGCTAGTGCAACAACTGAAGCTGGGTGACCTTCCTTAATATCAATTATTTGCTAAATATGCCTTAGAAAAGTTGACAGAATCAAAATTTGTACCGAAATATTGTCTTCAGGTACGGCAATATACCGAATAGCCGAATTTGGTCTGAAAAGCAGTTAGAAACAGATTTAAAGCTGTCAATGCACCCTGAAAAATGCATTGTTTAGTACGGTTTGTGGACCGCGGGCTTTACTGGACAGTAATTAACCAATTTAATTTCGCAATATCATTATATGAGCTAAATCAGAAATTAACGTTATGGATTTCTTTGCTAATCGGACTTAAATTTATAATAAAATCTTGACTTAAAGTATTATCCTAAAAAAAACACTCTGCCCATGGACCCCTTCAGCAGCTCATTCCGAATTGCGAGGCTCTGCTGAACGAAATTATTGGCATGCTTTAGGAATTTTTGTAACATTTGTACTTTTTGTCAAAAAATTTCAATCAAAGAAATAATCCTCAATATTAACGTATAATAAACAGAATTTTTACACGAGGGTAGGATCAGCTGACTTATCAATCATTCTTTTTCTTCGAATCCTTTTTAGCAATCAGGATGGTCAAGTTTATCAATCGCAAACAACAATCAAAGCATTCAACAGGTAATATTGGCAGTCATAAATCACAAATCGATATTGTGAGAGAGTGTTGTGAGAACACTCAACATATAATAATGTTCGGATGTTATGTGGCTAAGAGAGAGCTAGTTCAGACATGGGTTACCTAGATGAAAATTTTAAGCTATGTGTTTCTATAAGCCAAATATTCTTAAAATCACAAGTTAAAGGTACTTCTTTCGGGCCTAAGAAAGTGCACAATTTACAACAATCACTCTGAAAATTTACACGTGTGCCGAATCTGCCTTTATTTCACACATATTTTGACCCAGCTTAATGAAAAAGGGCGTTAAAGAATCTTGATACTTCTAAAACCCGATTTTTGATCAAATCGGAGCTTAAAAAGGAAAACAAAATCCTTTTGAAACTAATATACGAGTATGTAACCTAAATGTGGCATTAACTCGGAATATTATCGGCCTAGGATAATGAAAATTTAGTTAATGGATTCCATCAAACCTGTATCATACTTTTAAAAGAGTCGTGACTTAAAGTACCCTATACGGGCCTTAAGAAGGTGTATCACACAAAATATAAAGGAAAGCTTACTTTAGCTCTGCCGAATTTTATATAACTTTGTTTTAAGTGATTTTTAATTCAACAACTTAATGTTTCGCTTCAAACAACGCCGAGTGATTTCCCAAACTCATCAATAGATGACGCCACTACTTAATCTAAAACACTGGCTAGGTTTAAGTTCGATTTATTGGAGACGACGGGTTGCCGTAAGAATGAGTGTAACGCAAGGGCGTAGAGTTATGTCAGTGTGTGTGTGAGTTAGAGATGGGAAGCTAACTTCGGCACGACTGAAGTTTATATGCCCTTGGAGCATGATATATGCCTGCCACTTTGTTATATTACATCTATTCGATGTATTCATCCGATTTTGATCAACGAAATCGTGTTGAAGTAGAAAATATTCATAGCTGGAAAGTATAAAGACGCTACAACTAGAACTAGTTTTTCAGCCGATCGTTCCTATGGCAGCTATATGCTATAGTCATTCGATTCGGATCAAACTTGACAGTATTGTGTGGTAGCATGTAAAATTCATCAGTATAAAGTTTGGATTTGGATTTGGATTGAAAACAAAAAAGTTTTTCTCACCAAGACTTTTTCAAGACCTATCTTTTCTATGGCAACAATAGTATAAAGCTGTCCGACTTTCATCAAGCTTGGTGGAATTATAAGAAACCATGAAAACTTATAATAAATTTACAAATTTTGGGACGTTTGCGTTAAATACAAAAAAGGGTTTTCTACAATACCAACGTTTTCGACCGATCGTTTATACGTCAGCTATATGCTTTAGTAATCCGAAAAATCCGTGCAGGTCCCGCACATCTACCTAAAGATATTACGCAACATTTTCCATATATTTTTCCCCACTGTGCCCAAGCAATTGGCCAAGAAGATGAGCCCATAGCCATAAACGGCAGCCAGAGACCATAAACAATTCTGCCTGCTCCTCTGTGTGTGTTTCTTTTTCTGCCCGAACCGGGTGGAGGTTGCGTTTTCATTTTAAAGACATTTTTCCGTATTGTGCATCCGCTTAGCTCCTTGTTGTGCTGCCCCAGCACCATCTCAGGGCCCTTCCTCTTCCACAGTTTACTTCCTCAACTCAAACTCAAGTGGTGCTCGGTGCTGTGTCTGTCTGTGTGTCCTCGGGGTAAAAAAAAAGCATGCATAAAAAAACAAAAGGACAAAAGCAAAGAGTCATGACAATGCCGGTACAGTGGGGTGTACCGGGGAGCTTGTCTTGGTGTGATTTGGCAGAACACACACACAAACAGACTCCAACTTTGCCGCATCTTTTGCCTTTGCTGATGAAGTTGAACAATTTGAGATACGACGAGCAGCAGACACAGAAGGAGGCAGTCAGACAGACAGACCCCAAGGGACGGACATAAGGCCTATGGAACGTTCATTTAGTTGCCAAGGCAGGAGCAGCAGCAGCAGCTACTAGGCAAGCACCAAAGCAATCAAGATGCGAAAACTTTGACGACAACACACGCAAATTTTTGCTTCATTTTACTTTTCCTATACCAAAAATTGCTAATTTATGTGAGGAGGGGAGAATAGTTGATGAATTATGCGACAAGCTGGAAAGTTTAGTCAGACTTGGTTTCAATTAATTTTAATTGTGTGGTAAAAGGCCCTGCCCCACCCACAGCCACCCGTTGGCCAACTGTAATCAAGGGAATGAGCCAACAACTCTTTCACTTTGTGCCTTTCTCCTACAGTCGTTGTTGAGATTTATGAACGCCTCTTGCGCTTTAAATTGAATTCAATATTTTGCTTGCAACAACAACAACAACAACAAATTGTAAACAACATTGTTTTTTTTTTTCTCTCCCGTTGACAGTTGCATTTTATGGTCGTGCACATTTCATGGCTTTCTTTTTTCGCGCTTTTGGTTGAAAATTGATTTTTCCTTTTACCTTATTTTTTCCTCGTCTGGTGTGGATTGGCGGAGGTGTGAAAGGCGTTGAGTGGGTGTTTTTGAATTGAGTTGTATTTTTTTTTTTGCTCTAGAGCTGTGGCCAAAGATTTGTTGTTCAAAATGCCATAAAAGAAAATTACAAACCTGCAAAGAGAAGAAGCAGAAAGAAAATGTTGATAATTTGTGTGGTATGGTTAGAGAGAAGAAGGAGTGGGAGGATTAAGAATAGCCAGTGGGAAGATGTAGAATTTAACATTTACTTTAACTTTTATATAACACTCAGAGAAACGTGGATTTTCTAAATTTGTAAATTTCTCTATTTTGGTTGGGGAAAAAACTTTGACTCAAAAATTGACTTGATAATTTTTCTGCATTTTTTGCCAAAAGAGCAAAAGTGACTAAAAACTTCACAAATTTTAGAACTAAACTGAAGAAAAAATTACAACAAAATACTTTTCCAGAAGTTAAGATTAGAATAATACTTAAATTGTGGTTTGCAAACAGCCCTGTATATCAGTGCTGCCTATTTCAGGCAGCTAGAGCGTATGAGTCAGTGTGCGCGCACTGCTATTAAGCTTTAATAGCCTCCTTTGCGTCTCAATCGACGTCTGAAGTGTGGGAACTGAGCTTTCGCACCCACTCAACATTCCACCCCCATTCCGATTTCCGGAGGTACCTCCATTAGGTATTACTTCGCCGTAGGGAATGACCAAGGCTCTTCTAGGATTCTCTTCTTGAGCAAAGAGAGTTGCGCTACCTTTCAGGCCATGAGATTTACCGCTAACCAATTGCTATCGACTCAAGCATTATGTTCACCAGCAGCTGAGCTTATTACGTTCATTCATGTACTGCGGACAGACAAAAAAAAAACATGTTTTGCGTCTTTTATAGCCCCTGTGCCAACACAATGAGTACAGAAAGGTCTCTCTTTGTAATTAAATCGATGTAAATAGCATCTAAAGCACCCATGTTATGTCAGGAGTTGCGTTAAGTAGTCGTCAATATGACCATGTCTTCTATCCAGCCATATCCCTAAGTCTGGGATTAGGCTAAGGGTCCAGTGTCCGTTGGTAAACTCTGTCCCTGGCGTTTGCCAATTCTGCAGGGCGTTTATGTAAGGGAGTGTGTTTGTCAATTCTAAAGGGTATTTCGGAGTCGGGACCCTCGACTGCAACGCTCTTACTTGTTCATATTCGTTTTAGGTTAGTAGAATACACATTTAATGTAAAAAATAGTTCTTAAATCGTCAAAAGGTTCTAAAAAAATGATATACATAATATTATACCAGTTTAAAGGATATAATAATATCCATTCCAAATAGATTCCCCTGAGATCTGTACTCTTTCTTTGTGTTTAAAATCTCACTTAATGCCCTCAGGTTCAACATTTTGAATAGAGGTGGGCTCAGTACTGCAATCAGCCCTAACTTGAAAGAGGTGATACTAAAATTATGGCTTTCTATAGAGGAGATCCGTTATGAACTAAAGCTATTTCTAATGATTATAACTAAATTCAATACTATCTTATTTACTGCTTAAGCGTTGTTATAAGAGCAAGTGCTATAGCATATAATGCTCAGGTTTCAAAAAGAATTATTAGTCAATAGTTTGTACTACGACTCAAAAGTAACTAAACTCTTAAAAATAGCTAAACGGAACTTACAAATTTACAGATTGATAGATATAGCAAAAAACAGCTAAAGCCCTGACCTAAATCTTTTATGAGGGCCTACACACAAAGAATGAGAACATTTAGATCATCCAGCGTATGGATCTCTAGAAGGACACATTACACCTGTATTGAAGAAGTACTAGCGACAATTTGTAACTTTAAAATTTGGTTCGACATTTGTTGCGGTTTGTGAATTGAATTGGTTTGTATCTCTACTCTTTAGCTTATATCCCTTTTCAATGGGAGTTTAGCTAACGACCTTTTTGGGAGTTTTTTTTCTCTCCCTTTCTTATATTGAGATTTTAAGCAATTTGAATGTATTTTAAAATTTTTATTTTAAAGAAAAATGCGAAAACTGTAATGTTTTATCCTAAAAAGGTTCGGAAATTCGGAAGCAAGAACCGCTCCGTATTCCCCGACTTAAGTTACTTTAGGATCTTAAGTGACTTCTGGATCTTTATTCTTAAAAGATTCGAAAATTTGTAAGCAAGAACCAATCAGTATTCCCCGACTTAGCCACTTAAGTCGTTCTGAATCTTTATTGTAAAAAGTTTCGGAAATTCTGAAGCAGGAATTACTCCTTATTCCCCGACTTAAGTGACTTTTGTTGTTCTGGATCTTTATTCTAAAAAGGTTCGGAAATTCGTGAAGCAGGAACCACTTTCTACTCCCCCACTTAAGTGACTTAAGTCGTTCTGAACCTTGAGATGGATGTTATCCGGTTGTGATTTCTACTTTAATAGACGATAGACGAGAAAACGATTACTGCAAAATAACATCTAAAAAGGCTTTAAGGACTAAGAAATGAAGAATGCACAGATCTTAGTTGTGAAAGTTTTCAGTAAAAACTTTTAATTTTTTCTCACCCATCAGGGAACACAACTATTTACCATTTCAAGAAAGATTAAAATGTAAAATATGAGAAATAAAACCTAAAGAATCCAAAATATATATAATACACATGCACGAAGATGAATAAATAAATTTCCCATGAAATGGATTTAAAATTGTGGTTTTTTTTCCCCCACAATTGCACACATTGCAATTTGGCATCCTCAGCTGGCACATATTTAAACCAACCGACTTTCTGCAGTTTGGTAAATCGTAAGGGGAAGGTGGAGGGCAGGGAGGCAGGCAATCAGTGCATTCATTCCATTCGAAAAGTGTCGGGAAGTGTCTGTCAAGATGAGTTTGCACTTTTCACGCCAAGGCAAACTCGAAAATTTCGGAGTAAAGAAAGGTGTGCCCCCTTCTCTCTCCCTCTCAGTACACCTACATGTTCCCCCCACAAGGAAAGCATCAACAAGATTGCCCCCACGCTGAAAACTGAAATGTTTTCGTTTGAGTGAACACTAACACTAACAACAACAACAGCAACAATGCCCGACGTGCTGAGATGGCATCGTTGCGCTGCCGGGGCGCTACATGGCGATTTTGTTTTTGTATTTTATTTTTTTTCACATTTTTTTTTGCTTTCTGCGCCAGTCAATTCAATTTGAAGCCATTTAGCATCAATTTGCAGTAATTTGACGTATAAATTATGTCAAATTGCCGAGCAGCTTGTCATTGGGTGTATTTTGTTGTTGTTGTTGTTGTTGCTGTTCTCACTCAGTCACTTGGCTCGTTTCGGTTTCGGTGCGCCTTTGTTGTTGCTTTTGCACCTTTTTTTTCGTTCCTCAGATTGTGCCCGCCAGGTAGAAACCAGTCAAGTTACCCTCTACCCAGATCCCAATCCCAGTACCATTGTACGCCTTGGGTTTTTTCCTGCTCTGTGTCTCTCTCTCGCCCTCTTCTCTTTCGGGCCCGTTTGGCAGTGTGTGAATTTTATTTTCGCTTGTCGACACAAAAGAATTTCACTTAACACACACACACACACACACACATAGAAGCTCATGGATACGGATATGTTTGGAAGCAACCAAAAAAAAAAAAAAGGGTCCAGAGTGCTCATAAAGCCGATATATAAACTAAACCCAGTGAGGGAGAGCAAGACAGAGAGGGGCAACAATTTTTACGCTTTTGTGAATGTTTAACATTCAAAGATATCATCGAAAAATTCACTGGAAATGCTTGTACAATAAAAAAAAAAAAAAAACGAAAATGAGAACAGAACAGGGAGAAGCTGACAAAGCAGAAGCAAGATCGTCGTTGCACAGTGGCTTGATTTTTCGGAAACTTATACAAAAATGACAGAGATTGATTTTAGTTAATCTTATTAATAAATTCAAAAAATTTGAGAATAACGAAACAACATTTTTCACCACTTTTTTTGGTATGATAAACACAAAAACACAAAATATTACAGCGGCTGCAGCTTCGAAAAATCTGTCAAAGTCGAAGCTGCGAGATTTTGTTTTCATAGAAAAGACGTCGGTGGTTACTTAAAGGTCGTAAAATGTAAGGTAGTAGCAGCTGACATCTGTTTTTGAAGCTGCTTGTTTGGTGTGAACGTATGCTGCATTGTGAAAAGACTTTAAAAAGGGCAAAGTTTTTTAACTCAAAAAGAAAAATAAACAGAATAATTTATTTCCGAAATTTTGTATGAATTTCACCAAAAAATTTAAGGACGTATTAAATACACATAAGTCGAGTCGACTTGGCGAACGCTGGTAACTGAGCAATACAATCCCTAATATGCTGGCTAACCTAAGCGGCGAACCCTCCATACAGCGTAAAAAAATCTTCACCAATAAAAACAGCGACAGACTAATAGCAAAGGTCGCACAGTGAACAATTTTGCCAGTCTAGGCAAATCTAAATCAAAAATGAAAATTGCTTCATACTTAAAGATTTTTGCATATGAAGCATTCCAAACCAAAAATTTTTTTTCTGGCATGATGCTTCCGTACTGGGGTATAATTAACCCAAAGGGAGCTTATTATGAAAGAAGCTTATTCATAAAATTGGAGCTTATTTGGAGCTCTTTTGCGGAAGTTCTCGAGAACGGTTTACGATAGAGCTTTGCAAGTTTTCAAATGCTCAGGATTTTAAAAAAATTTGGAAATTTTTTTTTTTTAACTTTCTTGAAAAAAAAGTATTTTTGGAAAAAAGATCCATCCTTTAAAAATTCTCAAAAAAATATATGTAAAAGCCGACTCTTTTTCAAACATTTTGAGTGCCCAAACATATCGGTATCCTGAAAATTGAGGAAGTTATAGCCATTTTTGTCATGTAATCTCAAAAATATCAGTATGGAAATTTGTCAAAAATTTATAATAAATTTTATTTTTGGTTCTTAATTTCAAATAAGATGTTTATTTGAGCGATTGCATACAATTTTAGGACCCAGAAAATACCTTTGACTTTGAAGCTTACAGAAAAAGATATAAAAAAGACTTCCAATGACTTCGTCTTGGTATTCTTTGGACACTGATATAAAGTTATTCAATCGACAAAAAAAATTGCTTACTAATACCCATTTTCCGACCTATGGTTTATATAGCAGCTATAAAATATACTCTCTCTTGCGCTCTTAGAAAAACAGTTTAGTCCAAAATTATTTGAGTGCCTCAGTTCCGTTATGGATTAGAGAACTGCAAAAATCACTTTTTTCTTGATTGCGTTATGCACAAAAATTCTTACTCACATTTATTCATCTAACAAAACTCTAAACTCAATTAATTCAACTCAAACCGCAACGCATCGAGCGGTTGAGCCAGAGTTTTTTGATCCAACATTTTTATTCATCGAACAAATATTTTCAATCGAACTCGAACTCATACCGCAATCGCATCGAACGGTTGAACTAGAATTTTTTGTCGCGACACTTGTGTGTTCGATCGCACAACTCTCAGCCAACTCAGGCAAAGTAGAGAGAGAAAAGGGACATATATTATGCTGTTGTTGCAGATCAGAGCGCTACAAGAACAATACACAGCTGTCGCCAATAGTCATGGGCGCCACTGTTTTAGCATATGCGTCTTTGCATGAGTTTATTCATACGAGATGATTTTCGCTCGCTCAGAATAATCGTCGTCGAGCTAAGCGAACAAATCACCCGAGCATGATTATACTCAGAGTGCCACCAATTCAATTGAATTAAACTCAAGGGCGAGCATGTTGCGTATGCAAGTTCGACGCTTTGATCGCAAAGCCAATTCATTCGTATACTGATTAATGTGTGAGCGATTTGCAATCGAATGAAGCCGTTCTCTTGTATGTATGTACATTTTTTGGCTGCTAGCTTTGTAAAATTCAAACTTCTTTATTTTGAAACACGGTCAACATATTTTTAAAGCTATCGATGTGTTTGGTATGTGCCATAATATTTAAATTAAATGGATGAGGTTTTTCGCAATTTGTTCTTATGTTGTTTACACCCTAACTCTCTCTCTCTCGCGCTCTTAGCAAAACAGCTTAATCCACAACAGTCCAGAACAATTTCACTTTTGCCTTTTCAGACACTTCGTGGAAAAATTACCTAAAATTTTCTAATTTTTTAACTAATCAAAGGATTATGCCAAATCTAAAATCTGTAGGATAAGCAGTTTAGGCTGTGTGTAAATATGTCAGTTTTTCAGTCAGTCGGGCGTACAGATATATATATATAGTCTAATTAATATACATTAAAAAAATCCCATGGTTTACGACCTTTTTGTGGGATTAAAAAAATTAAGTCCACACATCTTAAATAGTAATAATTTATGCCACGAAATATAACAAAACATGCCACTGTGCATCATCAACGTCTGCCCCCTTGAATTTTGTCGCCTCTTCTTTTGTGGATTGGATGAGTTGCTGTTGCCGTTCACGCGTCGTAAACTCGGTAGCTGCAGCAGCAACAACAAAGACAATAAGAAAACTTCGGCAAAATAGCAGGGGGGAAGGGCGGCGCTTACTGCATTCAAAAAGGCAACATGTCATCAACAGAAGAAGAAAGAGTCCCCCGACCTCGCCCAGCCACAGATATTTGAAGAATTTCCATTTGCATTTTAATTAAGTGAATGGACAAATGGTTGAAGTGCCTGTCAAGAGGGGGGAAGGGAAAGTTGATGGGTGGATGGGCTGTTTTAAGTGGGGTACACGGTAGGTAGGGTAGGTAGCAAGCAAAACTTTATTATCTGTACAAGCAATTATGCATATCATAAAACACTTTAAACATTAATGAGCGTCGTCGTCGTTGCTGTCGTTCGTGCGCAACCCAAGACCAAGACCAGCCCAGGCCAGACTCATTTGCCAGTCCGGGTTGTCCGGTTGTCTTTTGGGGGCTACCCACTTGGCCTCCAAAGACACAGTCGTTTATTTCATTCATCCACTTACACTTGGCCACAAGAGACAAATGCTGGGGGAGGATCAAGAGGAAGGAGGATGAAATGAAGGCAAAACTAGGGATGGGAGAGTAAAGAGTGAATTTAAGAAAACTTTAAATTTCTTTTTTATGAGCTGAAACTGTGAAAAATCTAAGCATTATTAACCGCAAATAATAATTTTAATTGGTATTTTCCTTGCTCTTCGTGATTAATCAGAAATATCATAAAAACATTTTTCCCCCATCTCTAGTGACGCCCCCAACTGCTTCGGTTAGTTTATGGGCAAAGTCAGCATGTTGCCACTTTATTGCCTGCTTTACATTTCTGTTAGTTTTAGTCCGCGCCTAGAGGCAGAGGCCGTGTTTGTTTGCTTGTGTGTGTGTGTGTGTGTGTGTGAGTCGAGTCGTGTTATGCTTTGCGGCCAAATTAAAATTCGACTTAATCGTTTAAACATTTAAAAGCCAAGCTAAAAGCCAGCAGGCATCGCCTGCTAAATCTTTTCTACCACCTCCCATCTCTCCTCCTTTTGTCATGCCCACTCCCCCGGGGTCCCACCATTGCTTTTTTTTTTTGCATGCGCAGAGCAACCTGCGCCAAAGTTGTAGCAACATGTTGCTATCTCTCTTCCACTTGCAGGCTTTCACAAGTGAGCGCCAAACAACAAACATGGCTGCCGCTCTCTTTAAAACTTCAGAATGAGAGAGCGAGCGAGAGAGTAAACACAGAGTGGGGGCAGCCAAGGGAAAAGCCGCGTTGTCGTTTTCACTTTGCTTTTTTGCACTTTTGTCAGCTTTACCTCCCCTCCATCTGCCTCAAGGGTCGCCCAATTCCACTGTTAATTAAAATTTAATAGCTTTAACTGTTTAAAGAGAGGAGATGCTCTTGGGTTAGGGTTATCAAGGCGGGGCAAGGCAAATAGCACTAGCCCTGAGAAGTTATTGCTACTTGGCTTTACGTGCCACAAATGCTTAAATCAACTGCAGAATAATTATTTATGCCCGGATGATAAAAATGGGCGTGTAATCAAAAGGCCAGTGACCAAATGCAACAACAATAAAACTGCAGTTGGTCCGGAGAAGGCAGAGCCATAAAGCATTTGCCATTTCAATTACCACAAACAAAAATTAAATTAAAAAAATAAAATAAAAACTTAACTACCGCAAGGTAATAAACTTAAATGACCCTGCGAACGTAAATAAATATGATGCAGGAATGTGCCACACCATAATAAGTCAAAATTAAATTGATTTTATACGGTTTATTTGTCAATATAAATGTGGGGGAAAATACCACAAATAACTGTTGATTGAAAACCATATAAAAACTGAACAGAAATTTCATGTCATTTTGTTATAATTTGTCATTTTTACATTGAGAGTGCATTTGCTTCACATTAGGTCATTATTGAAATCGATTGAAGTGGATATTAATTGTGATTTTGTAGTTCTATAACTTTGTAAAGGAATTTCATTCAATAAGGAAGAATCTAACATGTTAAAATATATTGGAAGAGTTATATCACAACCGACTGGGAGGCGATGACCCTTAGAAAAAACATAAAATAATTTTAACTACTTTATATCTGTTTCCTGTTCTGTGGACAATGTCCACTGGACATGTAAAGCAAAATGTTTAAGACCTATTGTATTAGTTGATGCATAGAAATCGCAGTGCAAACTGTGTAACAATAAATACCTTTATAGGGCTGCATTTCTTTTAAATAATTTCTATTAAGTAAACACTCATCCTATATCAAAATTGTAAGAAATAAAACGCACTAAATATCTACAAACTTTTGCCGACAGATGACTATTAATTCATTGTTAGTAATTCTTAATCAAATTTTAATTTTTTGAAGCGAGAATTAAAGAGTTTCGGAATTTACGGAAAAACCATACCCGTAAAAACAATAGATGGGAGATGCCATAGATTTCTTTATAATCAATCATATCCGCTTGTGACATCCAGATCCGCTTATAACCAGAAGAGACGTAAAGTTAAATAAAGTTAAAGCTCGCTATTATTTAAAATTCCTTAAATGATTCAAATTCATTAGATTTTGATTAGTTACTTAATTATTAGCACATGTAAATGGTTTTTTTGCTTCAAATACTTAAAAAAAATTTTTAGAAACTTAAACTTTTAAGAACTCAAAAATGCATATTATTCAGTTGTATAGGAGCTATGATATTTAGTTGACCTAGAAAATTAAAACTTAGAATAAGAGAATAAGTGATAGTTGCGTTAAAAACCTTAAGTTTCAGTTTTCATTAAAATATCTATTAATTTACTCGAGTTATTGATTAAATTCCGTTAGCTGAGCTGTTTGGCCCACTGTGAACCGGCCGGATCGGATGACTATAGGACAAATACATACATACATAAAAGTGGAAGACGTTAACATTGGAAAACAAAAAAGTTTTTCTCACAAAGACCCACTTTTTGACAGATAGTTTCTATGACAGCTAAAATATATAGTCATCCGATTTTGACCAAAACTTCAAAATTTGTGTAAAAGTGTTTAATATTAATAATCTCTGAAGTGGAAGAGGATAACATTACGTTAAAAACCCTTTTTCTGACCGATAGTTGCTATGACTGCTTTAAGATATAGTCATCCGATCCGGCCGGTTCCGACATATTAGCAGCGTGCAGTAAAAAGAAGACTCTGTGCTTAGTTTAAGATTGATAGCTTTAGAACTGAGAGACTAGCTTGCGTAGAAACAGACAGACGGGCGGACAAAGCTCAATAGAGTCATATCGTCGCCCTGATCAAGAATATATATAGTTTATGGGGTCGGAAATCAATATTTCTATGCGTTGCAAACTTCTGGGCAAAATAATAATACCCTTTGCAAGGGTACAAACAATAAATCATTTCTGATACGGAAATTCGAACCGGATCAAACTGGTTCCGAGCCGTTCAATAATTAGTTCAGGAACTATTTATCTTCATATTATTAGCTCAGTTATTTTGTGAGATATGGGTTTCAACAAATTTAGAGCCTGCTCTCTCAGTTTCGTAATCGGTCTTAAAACAGTAAAATATATAACTCCCGATTACGATAAATCAAATTTCAGTTTTAAAGTCAAAATTCTTTTATAAGACATGGATTTAAACCACTTTTTAGGTTTTATTTATATAAATATTCACATCCAAATCCTTCGAGCCGGCTTATTGAATTGCAAACTAAGGCCAAGCCTTATATATATTAACATACTGTGTAAATTTTGTTAAGTTCGGTTCAGCGACTTTTTTTTATCCTATCCTAACAGAAGGCTGAGAAAATCCGGTACCTGGTAAGCGTTCACCACCATATATAAAGTCACCATACTAAGTCGAACTCAATGCCCCACAATAAACCGAAATCCATCAATTTTTACATCGATGGCTCCAAACTGGAGGGTTGGATAGTGGTAGAAATCTTTAATTCAGAGCTAGAAACCTAAACTTCATTCTGACGACATGGATCCACACAAGTGAAGCTTCTAGACTTAGTCGGGATTTACACGATGAAGCAAACTTCATAAAGTTATCATAGTATGCTTGAAAATCAAAAGAAATGTACTAGATTTGTTGAACAAATTGTATAGAATTTCACTTGTTTGTCTCGCCTACTAAGAAAACCTCATGAAGTTTGCTTCATCGTGTAAATCCAGTCTTACATGGCCCATTTTCAATATTACAAGATCTAGGGCGTTGCTCACTCAAGAAACAGAGCACATGCCCTAACAAAGGGTTATTCATCAAGAGATTTTTATTTCAATGTTGTTTTTTTCAGACATCACGCGTGACTGGTGCCATTCTGTCATCTTATATTTGTTAAGGATTGTTTCAATGTGACAATGACAATGTGACGTGTATTCATCAGACCTCAGCGGCGTCAAGCGACCTCGACACACCGACAGTATACGAGCTTATACCGCTCTCTTTTGCAACAACAAAGAAGTGCTAAATGAGCGCGCTCTCATGTGGCTAAACACACACACCCAACGCCAAAATGAGCATGTATGTTTTGCTTTAGGGGGATAGCAAAGTCTACTACATTAGGCTAATTGAATTAGAATATACAGACAACTTTCATTTGTTCATTGTTAAATGTGTTTTACAAATCGCTTGAATTTGTAAAATAATGTTGGGCCCTGTTCATAATTTCAGGTCGATTTTGATGTATCTAAATGTTTGTATTTTGAATTCAAAATCTATAAATTAATATGAAAATGAACAAGCAAATCTGTGGTTTCTAGATTATAACGTTCTTTTCTCTTGAATAAATTCGACTGCAAAATACAAACGTTAAACAAAAATTGACTCGGAATTCGGAACAGGGACGTATATCTTAATATCACGTATAAACTAACCAAAAATCGTGGAATTCACTTAAAAAACTGAAAGTAAATTGGTTTATTTCTCTATCTGCTAACCCAATGAGTTTTGTGTACCTGTGCTACAGGTTATGAAAAGAATATTCCCAGTTGCACTCTCAAAATGCAATTAATGTCTAATTAACTGATAAAACGTTCATAGCTCCTCCTCCTACCTCCCTCCCCTGCAGCTCTCTTAACTTTCAAGCCAATTAAACTTGGCTTGATTGCCAAAGCCAAAATAAACAAGGCGTGTCAAATAGTTGAGTGGGCGAAACGTGTTTCCTTTTGTGTTGTTTCGATTTAGTTATTTTGTAATGCATAAATTTGTTGGTTTGAGGGGACGACATGAACAAATACCTTTAATATGACTTTGACATGCAATAAACATTTTTTGGACCTCACGAAAAAGTAAAAGAGACCGAAAAGGAGCAAAGAAAAAGAATTCTAATTGAGCGCAGAAACAGCAGCAGCAATGTTTGTGATAGCAATCAACATCAATTAAAGCAGCTGTCTGTCTCTTCTCCGAGTCGTGTAATTATATTTGTGGCCATCATCATCATCATCGTCTTCTTCATTGTCAATGCATTATGTTGCCACTCGCTGAGCACTGAGGCATTGCAATTGCTGCCAGCCAGCAGCAGCAACATGTTGCTGCTGTCGTTGCCGCGCCTCTGAGCAGTCGAGAGTGTGTGTCTCGCTCAGATGGCAACAGTTGATAATTATAATCCGCTTGTGGTTAAAATGGTGTTGCCTACCTTGCCGGCGATAAGCGCGCATGAATAATTATGTTGCCGCTGCTGTTGCTGCTGCGGTGGCAGCTACTTCTGTTGTCAGTGTGGCCTCTTGGCCAATGCGCGACAAACTCATGAATAATTAATGCATTGGCCGGCTGCCGTTTCGCTTGGCTAGCAAAATGTGGCTACAGCAACTTGTCTCCTTGCTCGAGTTGCCCGTTGAAATATCTTTTCAATTACAGCAGGAAATGGTGAATTACTCAGTTGTTGTTGCTGGCATTTTGATTAAACATGACAGAGTTTTGCAAATATTTATTTAATACAACAAAAAAGGGTGCCGACAACAATTAACACTTGAGCGGCGGCAGCGCAGCTTAATTTGAATGAAATTTATGCAGAAATTCCCACCTTAAATTAAATAAGCTAAAGAAATAAAGGATCGGGGCGGTCGTCGCACAATTGGCACTTGAAAGGCATCAAGATACAATGGCAATAACTGCTGCAACGCAGTGGCAGCATCAGCAGCAGCAGCAACAAACAAGCTAAACAAGTAATGCGGCTGTGCCAACCAGCAGATAAAAGGCAGGCAGCCAGACAAAAGGCAAAGCCGGAGGAGAGGAGAGGATAGGGAGATGTCTAGGGTGGCTGCTGCATGGGAATTGAATTCCATTCAAAAGACAGCAGGCTGTTTGTCATACTAGCAGCAGCAGCAGCAGCAAGAACTGGGGGCTGTCCAAGTGAAATGGCTTACATGCATTTCTCTGCTTTCCTCTTGCCCCGCGCCCCCCTCTGCTCAGTGCAGGCAAGGAGCAGGCGTGTTGAGGTGTGTTGGTGATAGCATCTTGCATAAAATTACTGCCAGCAGCAGCAGCAACAGCAGCAGCCACCAGCGACGTGGTTGCCTGCGATGCTGTGGCACTGATAGCCTCGAAATTGTTGGCAGTTGCAATTTGCTGTTTGGAATTTTAAGCGAGCCAACAATGAAGTTCAAAAGGAAGAGAAGCAAAAGGAAGAATGGCCAGAGATACAGAGACAGCAGCTACATCATTCTCATGCTCATCAGCAAAGGAAGCCAGCAGCAACCAGGCAGGCTTTAACTTTAACCAAAGATCATCAAATACATAGATGTGTCTGGGCAGCCAACAAAATTTACAAATGTAGATTGAATCGAAAAACATTTAAAGGAGTTGACAGTCTTATTCTTACAAAGCAGCCTAAATAAAGCAGAGGGGCCCAGAATTAGCTTGGGTGCGCGTAGACAGCAATACAAATGAAAGAAAACCACGATTTTTGCTTGTGTGAGTCTGCTCGTGGCTGTCCAATGCACAAGAAATTATATGCAGCCAACAACAAAACCTTCGTTCGGAAAGTAAAAGAACTTGTTGTTGCACCTTAGCCATCAGCCATGTGTGACGGTTATACCACAGATAAAAACCACGAAGGCATTCGCAGCCAACAACAAAACCTTAGCTCGGAGAAAAAGAGTAGAAATAACACATATGAAGCTTAGCCTGTAGGCATGCTCGGAGAGCTTACTAAACCACATGGGGCATACTGCGTTCGCGTCAAGGCCAAAGATGACAGGAGTGCGGCTGCCTAACAGCAGCACTGCATCTAAGTACTCGAGATACGGCTCCAGTTCGGAGTTGAATTGGCAGTATACGGAGCTCAGGAAGATGGAGCCAAATCTTCCAGTGATCGGTGATCAGCGATGTGTTTGGCTTTCAGATGGCATCTGGATCATCTATGATGATGACAGCCTTTTTCCGGAGATCGGTGAAAACGAGCACCCCGGATGGGAGGCCCGATATCTCTCCTCCTCTGTCCACGTAGGGCTCCTGCACAAGTGCAATCGAGTGGCCAAAGTCGCGCATGCGGACTCCGAGCTTGATTGTCGAAGCTCGGTCACGACCACAATTTGCTTGAATGAAGTTAAACATTTTAATGCGTAAATGGGGCACTTCCCCGAGAGAATGTGATGCCCGTCGGGTAGCCGCCTTTGTCTGCAATTTCTGCAGCTCACCTGCTTGGTGCACTTCGCGGCAGTGTGGCCAGTGTCACCACATTGACGGCATGTTACGTCCTTCGATCGGCATTGAGACACCTTGTGATCGAATCCTACGCACCTATGACACGCATAGGTACATACGAGGGACCGGCAGCGGAATGAAAACCACTTGATGTAAACCCGTCCGGTCTCCTCAAGAACGGAGAGTGCACTCTCGTCCACTTCTAGCGTCAGATTGACTCTGTCGCCGTTAGTGGTGGACCAAGGCTTGGTCTGCCATGCTCAGCTGCTCCTTGAAATGGCTCGCATAAAGCTCCTCCATGAACTTCTCCGGCATTATACATAGTTATATCCACATCGAACACGGTGATCCTAGGCTTTGGGCTCCGGTTTCGCTCGACAGCGAGGCCAACCACAGCAAACTTGCAGTCTGAACCAAAACTTGGTTCGATTGAGCAAACGTGCTGTCTATATACTACATGGTCCCTGGTAAAGAGGTCCTCTCACTGGATTAATAAAGAACGGACACCTTGGGAGCCTAAATGAGACAGAGACTTCTCGCTCTCAACCTCACCGAACCTAGAGAACATTTGATGCAAGTTTAAACACGTTACATAACGTTTGGTTGTCCTGAAAAAGGAGCCCATAAGCCAGTAGTAGATTCTACAAGAATGAACGCTCGCTGTGACCTTCTTTGTAATTCCCAAATGCCTTATCGTGGACTGTTGATATAAAAGAAACCTGCAAATCGTGTTGAGGTGTGACAGCTAAAAAAAATCTGCTGATGAGAGGACCGAGAGGCTTTTGAAATAGTACAGACAATCCATTGCTATCCAAATGTAAATAATTGACCTTGATTCGGCTGAACCAACAAGTGAAGAACTTATTTAAAATTATATTAAGTCGCAATGCTTCCAAAAATGGACAGAACTGGCCTCGGATCACGAAGTATATCTAGACCTTACTGACCCTAACACCCGGAAAGAGAGTCAGTCTACACTACTGGCTTGAATATACGAGAGAACACGTGTTTCTCGGCAGATGTATAAGAGTTACGAGCACGGAGAATATAATTACATTAGGGCCTGTTCAATCTTGAACGATCTTTGGATCCGCATATCTCACATTGGTAGCAATCTTAAAAGGGCAATCTTGGAGTGTGTTGGCAAAATACCAGCCAGATGCTCATAAAGCCCGGGACTCCAACCTGAGGAGTGAAAGATCCACTATTGACTAGGTGGTGTTACTCTGAAGGAAGGGCATTCCGTTAGATCTAACGTCCAAAATGTCATGCCTATATATTTTTTTTTTCTATGGACAAAGAACTACTACTACTACAACTATTATATAAAAATGATTACATTTCCTTTGTGGTAATAGTTTGGTTTTCTTTCTGTTCAACCGAATTTTTACAGAACAAGCAATTTTTCTAGCGAGAAGAGTCAGTGCGTTCTTAATCGCCCCCAGCTAGCCTGTAATATCTATTCCTTTTATAATCTTTGCTTTAACCCCCCCAAGTCTTCTGACCATAAAGTTATTTAAGGTTTATTTTATATTTATTTTCCTGGTTTTAAATGGGTTAATTGAGCCTGGGTTCTGGTCTTCTCTGGCCATAAAAAGTCACAGCAGGCAGGCAGGCAGGCAACTGATGTGTGGCTCCTGCCTTTTTCCTTCTCCTTGGTTTTAATTCAGTTTTACCTTTCTTTTTATTTCTTTTTTTTTATGTTCATTTCAATTCAATGTTTGTTGTTGTTTTAGCTTTTGCATAAACTCGTACTTCATTTGAGAGAAGCAAATGCCGTGCAAAAATCGAAATAAGATATAGTCTCGGCAGCAGCAACTGCAGCAGGCACGATTTATGTTAATCAGACAAGAAGGCGGCGGCAAAGCTGTTGGAGGGAGGGAGGGAGAGAGGTACAGGGGCACCAGCGCCAGCAGTTGCATTCAATCATCTTTTTATCTGGCATCGCCGCTGCCGCCGTTGCTGTTGGAGTTTGCTGGCCTTTCGGTTATTATGTATCGCTTAGATGCTTTGGCGCACTTTCGGATTTTCTTTCTGGAGCAGCCAACCAGAGTCCAAGTCGTTTTCTAAGTTATTCACGTTTTTGTTGAAGCGAATTGCGGCTGCTACGGCTGCTGCTGCTGCTTGTGGTTGTTGTCTCTGGCTCTTTGTGAGATTTCAATTTGATTCGTTATCGATTTGATTTCAATTTGCCAAATGCTTTGGCCGTTTGTTTGCCAGGGTGAAAGTCGGTCTGGGTACTATTTTTTTTTGGGAACGTTTATTTAGAAGGGGGTTGAAAATTTTGAAATTTTTTTATGGGAAGTTTTAATAAATCTGATGGAACACTTTTGTTACTTTTTCTACTTAAATAAACTAAACTCTGAAGATCATACCCACAAACTTCATTTCATCTACATCCTTTTAAGGCTTCCCCATTTGGCACAAATTAATGCAGTTTGCATAAAATTTTAATTGTTTATTTTATTTGTTAAATTTATTTCGAACTGCATAAATTCAATTAATGTCTATATAATTAATTTTATGTGGCATTAACTTACACATACTTAAAATCGTTTGGAAAGGAGAAGGGGAATCGTGTTGCGTTTACCAACCTGTAAATGAAAGAAATAACAATGTTTAATTAATTTCAATTGATAAATGCATACATATATAGATTGTAAAATGTATTTTTAAATGAATTGTTTGCATTTAATTTGCAATTGAAATCCATCAAATGCGACAAACGACAACAAATGACGCAGGCAACTGCAAAAATAGACACAAATTGAAATGGGCCCAGGGCGGCGGCCAAAGACAGCTGCAGCGTCGTCAGGCGGTCTGTGTTGGCCAATTGGTTGACTCTTTAAATAATTCACCAAATATTTAAACAGCCAACGAATTGAAAACTAAACATTGCCCAGGCGGTGACATAAAACATTTTCTTGTGCATTTTACAGTTAGCTGAAATCGGGCCAGAGAGGCAAAACGGAAAAACAACTACAAAATAACCCAAGCCATAAAGGGTGGGTGTGTGCTCGTATTAGGGTGTGTCGGCAGCATAAATGGATTTATATGCATTAAACTGGGAAAATAAACAACAACAAAGGATGCCTGAAGCTGGGATTAAAGAAAATTTGGGACATATTTCTGAGTAAGAAATTATTTGTACAAAATATCTTGGACAAGGAATTATTCATTTCTTTGGATGCAACTTAGGTAGTACCTTAGGTAGTTCTGTAAGCATCATCTAAGACTGGCGTCTCGTTTTATTCAATACAAATCACTTAGTGGTAGATAGCACTTAACATTGTACTTATAATTCGCCTTTAAAGAAGGTTGTTCGTCAGAGTTATTCGCAACAATTGTAGAAATTTCTGTTTAAACAAGTAAGAAAGTCGGTCAAGCCCGACTATAACATACTCTGTACCTGGAGTAGAAGCTGAATGCAATGCTGGTGCTGCGTTCATCTCTAGTTCTCTCTATCTTTCTCTCTCTCGCAGTTTCACTCTCACTCTCTTTAAGGGTGGGAGTGGGTGGGGGGAGGGTTGTTTACTTATTTGCTCATAACTTGAGAACCGCTCATCCGATCTTTATCATTTCTTCGGCAAATCGATACATTTTGCTAATGACTAACTATCTCTAGAAGGTACGAATCGTCTATCTTCAAAACTGTAGAAGATATAACGTTTTTTCCAAATTGCGGGGGCGGGAGGGGGCGTGGCAAAAATTGAAAATAAACTTGATCTGCCTGCAAGTATAAGAAGCATTTGTCCCATACATGTCAAACCTCTATCTCTTACCATCTCTGAGATCTGTTTGTTCATACGGACGGACGGACAGACAGACGGACAGACAGACGGACATGGCTATTTCGACTCGGCTGTTGATGCTGATCAAGAATATATATACTTTATATAGTCGGAAATGATTCCTTCTCCCTGTTACATACTTTTGCACAAACTTAATATACTCTATGTACCTTCGGTACAGAGTATAAAAACAATTTCTAAAACATGCTTCATAAATTGTTCACGCATATCAGTGGCTGTATAAGCCGAAGAGGATTAATGAAAGAGTGCGCCGCAGGTAAAAATCTTTTGACCAGAAGTCATTATTTTCAAGAAATGAGAGAAACAGAACGAACCCTCACTTTAGTCTCACAGCATTTAAGGCACACTCAATAGTTTTTTTTTTTCAACAATATAATGCTTTGATTAATTGAACTTGACTGTGGTATAATTAAGTTTGCGAACTATTGAACTATGGTCACACTTGTTAAAGTACATTTAAAAAGTTTTAATCAAATCACTTTAAAACTGCGTGAGAAATTGTCTAATTTTGTTTGTAAATTTAACTTAGAAATCAAACCAAAAATAGTTTCATTAAAAAGCAACTAAAACCTTAAACTAAAGAAGGGCCGAGTACGGGGCACGTACACCCACAAATCTTCTGTGTTTAGCTACAAGCCTGGCCCTTTGGGATTCCCAAGCGGTCATAGCAGTTCAGTCATGAGGTAGTTTATCCCAGCTGATGGAATACAGCCAAAAAACGCAGTTGATAGAATTGAGGAAATTTATAAAATAATTAGATATACGATCAACCAGCCTCCTTTGTGGTGCTATATCTGGTAATATATCTTTTCAATTCCATTTGGGGCATTAATTACCTATATTTTTTATAGGAGATAAAATTACATATAATCTTTAGTAACAATTATTTAATATTATTCAAATTGGTTAAATCGTTCTAACTCATGATATTAGTTGACACAGTAAAATACTATTGAAAAGTATCAACCAAAAAAAATTATCAAATAAACTCTATGTAGAACAAAATCAATTTTAAACCTAGATTATAATCTTGAAACGAGACGGTGCCAGAATTCGACAGATGCCAGATAATCTTATTCCAAGATTTTACTTTAACAATCTTGAATTGAAATCATTTATACTTAACTTTAAGACGAAACAATCTCATTTTTGAATATGAAGACAGGGCCTTGAACTCAGTACCTGCTACTATTGACCGTCACTTTTAGGCGCCAGCTGAATTCTTATACTACGACTGAAATTTAACATCCGCTGGTAAAGCAAGCCACCGATCATAGATTACAGACGATAACGATTTTGATTTATGATCTAAAGCTGTCTTATCTATTATGTCGTCTTGAACACGTACGTTTGTTTTTTCACATCTATGTAAGGTGTTAACTGAATTGAATCCTCCTTCCGCTTTCTTCTTGCTACCCGCGAGAGTTTTTGCCCCACCAATTACTAAAAATAAGTCCCGCTCGTACAATAAAAAAAATTCAAGATAAGCTTTACAGAAAACAGTAGAATGGTTGATAAGTTGTGAGATGATAAATCTTGTTTTTTAAGATTTCCAAGCTCATTTCAAGGTTTTTCAACCTTCTTTTTATAACGTATATGGACTTTTTTCACAACCTAATTCAGTGGATATATCTTCACTCTGATTTTTCTACAAAGTGATATACTTTATTTATCTAAGCTGTAACTGAAATAGAAAGTCGGGACTTACACAATGAAGTAAACTTCATGAAGTTTTCTTAGTAGGCTTGAAAATCAAAGGGATTCTACTAGATTTGTTAATGAAAATGTATAGAGCCACACGTGAATGTCTCGCCTACTGAGATAACTTCATGAAGATTGCTTCATCGTGTAAATCCCGTCTAAGGTTAATAATGTGTGAGGTTGAGGTAATTAAAATGTCTTGAGTTAAATTATACACAAAGTCGTGAAAAATTCACTTATATTTACTTCTGAACGTATAAAATAATAATTTTTTATTTAAATGTCTTTTCCGTAACTTTTCTTTGTCGAAGAAAATGTTTTATGTCTGATATATTGAAAGATGAATAGTTTAAACAATATTTCCCAAATTCTTCTATTAGGTTCTATTCTATACTAGAGGTTAATGTGTAAGTATAGCAATATTGAACAATTTCTGCACTATTTTCATTCATTGCCTTTAATACTTATTTGTGCTCTTTAGAAAGAAGGACAAGTCGAAATAAAAGATGAACACACCCACAACCTTGACCCCGAGAGCCCCTGACTTTAAACTGAATATTAAATATTTTAACCCCAAGTTGGACTTAAAAAAACATAATTTTAAATTCAGGAATAGTGCCACAATCTGAGGCACCCTACCAATGAACTTCTGCCCAACAGGCAACTGACTCACTGACGGAATGGCTGCCCGGCTGACTTGTTCTGGTTGTGCACTCACTCTCCGTCGACCAAAAAAGACCCCAGAAGAAAACAGAAAGAAAAAATAGTAGTTGTGCCATTTTAGCGCTTTTCATGCACTTTTTGCGCCGGATGTGCTGCATAAAAAAACACTCACACACACACACACACACACTCGAATGCCAAAAAAGAGAGCAAAGGAAAATTTTGTAATTTCAACAAAGCACGAAGAAAATGGCACAAAAACGCCGGCAAGTTTTTCTTTTTCTACCCCCAAGCTTCTGTTTCTTCTACTTCCACAAGTTTTGTGCAACTTTTATCGGTTGGGGTAAATGCGTTTTTGATGCTGTTTTGTGTGGTTGGTTAGTGGGAGTTGGGTGGGTTGGCTTTTGAAAGGTGGGTGCATATTGTTTAGCCGCTGGCACTTGGTAAAGTTTAAGCATTAAGCTTATGCCAATTATGTGTTGTTGGGTTTCTTTTTTTTGCATAAGAACACCCCGGTTTTTCTTCTGTTCCCCCTTGGGTAGAAAATTGAAACAACTTTTGCAATTACTTTCCGCAAACAAAACAAATGTGTGCAAGTCACGCAATCTCTCTTGGTAGACTCCCTCCCTCCTTCCTCCCTTCTTCACAGTCGGTGGTTTTGCAGCCAAAACAATAATTACCCAGCATTGTTCATGCATATATATTTATATGGTTAATGGTAATGACAATAACAAGGCTGAGCATGGAAAGAGAGAGAGATAGAGATAGAGTGGGATGGGAACAAAAAAACAAAGCTGTTAAATTGTTGTTTTAACACTTGACTGTCACCTGAGCAACTAGCTTTTGCACGCGTGTTTGTGACTTTTTCGGTTGAAGATACAAACATGCTCTGATTTAAGTGTAGATTGAGTTGTGAAATAAGGTTGACATTCTATTTGAAAGTTTTGTGGTATACAACAATTTTATTATTACGTGTATTTGACTTGAACATATGCATACATAAGCAGTTTTTCTTACTACCAGACAGCCAGGACGAGGCATTGTTTGCTGTGAATGGCTCGTAAATCCTGGCCCACACACACACACATGCAAAGCTGCTGCTGCAATTCTATTAAATTATGTGTGTACAATGCAAATTCAAGTCTTCTTCTCTCTCTCTCTCTCTCTTTCTCTCTCACTCTGTGTTAAATTGCATAATTCAATTGACATGGGGGAAATTGTTGACCAGTAAAGAAATTTACCATTTACAAACACCTCGCCCCTCACTCTCTTTCTCTCGTTCAAAAATAATTGAATTATGCATGCCATTTAATGTGTCTGTGTTGGGAGAAGTAAACTAATTTCAATTTTCCATAAAATGCACCAACTCCTCCTCATCATCTAATCAATTTTGCATATACTGCCACAAATTATATTTGTGTTTTTGAGCGCAAGCTCCATTTTGCAATTCAAAAACCCAAAAACTCTTCCAGTCACGTTTACAGGAAAAAGGAATCAAGGATGACGACATACAAACCTAACACAACGGAAAGGAAGACTCATTTTTAGGGAGGTTTCTTTAAACGTGATTCGAACAAAAATTTTTTTTGGGTTTTGGGTTTGTTTGTCGCTTTTGTGTGTGTGTGTGAGCAAACGATAAAAAGACCATCATTTGCGTTAAAAGTTTTTATTGTTTGCAACTTTGTATAATCTTGCGAGGGTATTTTCAAAGAATTACCAATCCCATGGGGATAAATTTAAGAACAGATAGATATATTTGTGAAAAGAATTCGCTCGACACGTTATTTCTTTTAAAAAAAATAATTTAATGCATACAACAACTAAATACAAGTACCGCGAGTATCCCGCACAATAGATGGCAACTGATTTTGTTAGATTTCGGTGCGCAAAGGGGTATGAAATAGAGCTCACATAGATGCGTAAAGCAATAATAGAACTCAGAAATGTAGGGTCTCTGGTAGGCCACAGGATTAAGTTTTAAATTAGGTTTCGGGATCTATTGGTTTGGATTTCTAGCTCTAAACCTGTTATCATAAACTGTCTGTGAATTGAACACAAAAAATAGAGGTAAGCTAACTTAGGCTCGACCGAAGTTTTTATACCCTTGGAGCTTGATATATGCCTGACAGTTTGTATGGCAGCTATACTATATAGTTGTCCAATTTCGACTAGCCTTAATGAAATTATGTGAAATCATTGAAAACTTATAAGTACGAGCGTTGGGAGCGATAACATTGAAAACAAAAAAGTTTTGCTCACTAAGACTTTTTTTCAGACCTAACTTTTGTATGGCAGCTATACTATATAGTTGTCCGATTTCGACAAGCCTTGGTGATTTCACATTCATTGAAAACTTATAAATACGAGAGTTGAGAGCGATAGTATTGAAAACAAGGGTATATTGAAATTGTCCGGATGTTTGTAACGCAGAGAAGGAAGCATCTCCGACCACATAAAGTATATATATTCTTGATCAGCATGACAAGCTGAGTTGATATAGTCATGTCCGTCTGTTTCTATGCTATCTCCTCCGTCAGTTTTAAAGCTGTCTTAACCAAACTTTTCACGAAGTCTTTTGGTACAAATACGCAGCACTTTTGTCCGAATCGGCCGACTCGAATGACTATATCGTTTAGCTGCCATAGAAACGATCGGTCGAAAAAGTAGTCTTATTGATAAAAACTTTTTTTTAGTATTTATTCTCGTATTTATTAGTTTTCTATGCCTCCACATAATTTCATCAAGTATTATGAAAATCAGACAACCATATAGTATAGCTGCCGTACAAAAGATAGTTTTGAAAAAACGTCTTAGGAAGAAAAACTTTTTTGTTTTCAATGCTATCGCTCCCAAACTTGTTACTGATCAATATTCTATGCTACCACACAATTCAGCCAAGTTTGATTTAAGTCGGACGACTATAGCACATAGCTGCCATAGGAACGATCGGTCGAAGAAGTAGTTCTAGTAAGAAAAACTTTTTTGTTTTCAAAGGGCATAGCAGAATAAGCATACAAAAACTGCCCCCACTCCGATCAGCACCAAAATTAAATATGCTGTTACCATCAATAAGAAACTCACTCTCCTAAATTTGTAGTCTTCTAGTCGCTATTGGAGTGGAGTTATGAGGGCGGAAAGATAAATAAAAAAAAGTCGTTTATCTTAAGAACCGCTGAACCGATTTGGATGGGTTTAATATATGTTGTAAGTGTTCACAGCACAATTCAAAAAATAATTTTTGCACATTTTTATTGCCAATTCTTTGGCCCAAAAAAATTATTGAAATTTTCAAATAATTCTCTTACGGTGTTAGCCTTTTGCGACACCGACAGTTTCTTGCTGGTTTTTTCATCAAGAGGTCCCTAACAACATATAATTTTTGCAAACACATCCCAAGTGTACCTCATGGTGAAATATAATTAAACGTTAAATTAGTATTATTCATCAATATTTTATACATATTAGGAAATTTTCTGTCAATTCTGTGTGAGTAGTTACAGTGTGCTCAATACTATAAAACATATTTGTTGGTATTTTTATTGGTATTCACTATGAAGATGATTCCCGATGTCCGTGGAAAAATTTTACATTGTTAAGGATTTCTTATTGAAAAATCCTGCAAAAAACTATAAGAGTTGAAATCGATTAACACCTCGAAAAAATTATTTGAAAATTTTAATAATATTTTTTTTGCCTAAGAATTGGTAATAAAAATGTGCAAAAATAATTTTCTGAATTCTATGGTGGACCCTTATAACATATTTTTAACGCATTCAAATTGGTTAAGCGGTTCTTAAGATAAACGAGTTTTTTGTTTTACCTTTCCGCCCTCATAACTCTACTCCAATAGCGATTAGAAGACTACAAATTTAGGAGAGTGAGTTTCTTATTGATGGTAACAACATATTTAAATTTGGTGCTGATCGGAGAGGGGGCAGTTTTTGTATGCTTATTCTGCTAGGCCCTTTGTTCAAAATTGTGGAGCCATATAACAAACTGGCAGGCATATATCATGCTCCAAGGGTATATAAACTTCGGTAAAGCCGAAGTTAGCTTTCCTCTATTTTTTATCAGTGTTATACTATGTTATGAATGCGGGTCCCATTATGTTGCCTATCCAAGCTTTGCGGCTTCAGCAGTCTCACGAATTTTATTTCTTGAGCTGCCAAAAAAAATGTCTAATTTTCAAATATTTTCCGGGGCATCTGCTTTATTTAAAGAAGAAATAGAAAAAACCTTTTGTAAAGTCTTAGGTTCGATTCTCTAACCCGTAAGGATGTGGTTCAAGAATTGTTTTATTTAAAAATGAAAAAAGGGTCTTGCTTAAGAAGATCTATTAAAAACTCTAATTATCTTATCTATTGTACGTCATCTACTACAGCTTACAAAAAGTGCCCGGGGACTTTAAAATGGAAAGCTAGCCTCACCTTCTATGTACATTAGAAAGGAACTCCTGATACACTTTTGAAGTTCATGGTCTCAGTCCTTAAGCAGTTGCTTTTTGGCGTGAACCAAAAGTAATCAAAAAAAAATTAAGTTTTTACTGGGGCGCAGAAGCTCTAAAGTTTTTGTGCACCACGTGTCGTATGAGTAATGTTTTTTGTTTGGGATTTTTTTTTAGCTGGCTCGAGGTCAATGTTTTTTACGTGCTTATTAAAAATAAAAACAAACAAACACGAGTTTTTGATTTTCCAATATATTTCAAACCCCTTCGGGATTCGTCTTCAGGGAATAAAGTCACAGCGTCCGCTTAGTCAGCTGTGGAGTTGATAACCGTAATGTTTTTTTTTAACTAAGCATTAGCGCCCTGTCGCGCCCATTTAAATTTAAAATACCATTTTTTAGCTTTCATAATCATTAATTTTAAAACAAATATGAACTTTGGGAATGCTGAGACCTACATACTTATTTCCATTTTCCCGTTTTGTCCCAATAGACGCACTTGTCTTGGCATTTTATAACTCAACTTATACCGTATACCCTTTTGAAGTCATAAAATGCGGAGTTTGAATTATATATTTTCGTATAAACGTATAAAACTGTTTGATTTTAGATGATTATAATCATAATTATAATTAATTATAATTATAGATGAGATGTGTAATGTTGAGCGGTTTAAATCCAATTACTGATCAAAATGTTGAGTACGGTTTTCCTTTCCTATGATCTATAAGGTCCTCCTAGTTTAGATCGAAATCAAATTTTGTGTACAAAAACCTCTAGAAATTTCTGGGAGACCATATGATCATTTGTATTTGGTCAGGGTTATTTCAACCTACTGTTTTTATAGCATTTATTCCTAAAACAGCTTATTGTTTAAATAAACATTCCAAAATTTCTGTAAAACTAGTTCCACTTGTCAGCCAGACTGAAAACTTATTGAGCCATGTTGTAACTAAAATAACTTATTTGGCAATAAGTGGCCAAAACAGAGCTCAGCTAAAAGGGCCTTAACCAATATTTCCCCTTCTCTGGCAACAGTTGTTTTTGATTTGTTTGTTTCCCTGCCAATTTGCAGCTTGTTTTCTTAGGTTTTTTTTTTGTTGTATTATTTTTGTTGTTTTTTGTGCAGCTCGTTTAACAGTTCAAGTTTCCCCCCAACCCCACCCCCGGCTGTCTACCACCACCCGTTCTGCTTAGCAGCGAGCAACCTCTCACGCGATTTTAATGACACGGCACTTAAAATTTAATCGAGCAAACTGCATTTGCTGCGCTGGGTTGTGTGGTATCTACACACATTGCCCCCTTCCCTCCCCATCCCTCCCCTTGCATTGATTATTGTTTTCGTGCATATTTCATTTATGCATGGCGTAGTTGTTGTTGTAGTTGTTGTTTTTGTTAATTGCACACAATGCAAACATGTTGACCATTATGGGTAGTTTTTGCCTCTCAATTCTTTTTTTTTTTGTATTTTTTTTTTTTTGCTGGTTGCCGTTGTCTGGCCAGGACATTGGCCAATGCAGCAGGCGGCAACTTTGGCACGCAATGCCAGCCACAGGAGGTTTGATACACAAACACACACATATGTATATATGTACATTGGGGCGTGGCAGTTGCTGCCCACAAATTGAGGTGAGGCGCAAAATGACCAACAGGCATGCCATTCATTTGTTGTTGCTGCCTGTCGGATGAGTCCAAACTGAATTTAAAGCTTAAATTGCATGGCGCCTATTGTTTGGACAACATTTACATTGTACACCAAAAAAAGAAGAAAGAAAATGCACATTTCATTTATGCAATTTTGTTGCTGTTGCATTTCACGCGCCACGAAGCATGAAACTGCTCCCTGCCAAAAGGAAAAATTACACATAAAACCGCCAGCGGCATTCATAAATTTCAATTGCGCGGCTCCTTTAATTGTTTATTGAAATGCTGGGACATTAATTAACAGCAAATAAATAAATGTATACGCCACTAGGCCACGCCCCATATATAAAACTCGTATAATTCATCAGAATTTTTAAATTGCAAAGAAATATTTGAGTCAAAAATTGGCACTGAACCAAGTGGGCTGGCAACGCCCACATGCTGCTTTTCATCATCGTCATAATCGAAATGGAATTTGCTTGCTAATTCAAATGAAAATCAGGTATCAAAATCTTATCGTTTTGGGTTGTAATATTTTCACAGTGAAAATTGCCAATCGACTTCCGTCTAAAATAGTCTCGATTTTCTGTGTGTGTGTGTTGATTTTTCTCTAACGTTATTGAAAACTGTGAAACTCTTTTGATCTTACCCCAACAACCGGGTTATGGGTGGGTGGACGTTGAGAGAGCATGAGAGGAGAGGGTTAAATGGTCGTGTTAGCTGATTGAAAAACTTTTTTTGTTTCATTTTTCGCTTGAACATTGCCATTGCCCGGGGGATTTGTTGTTATGGTGAAACCACAGCAGCAACATCAGCAGCCAAAGCAAATGAAAATTGTTGAATTTATTTATTTGAATCCAAGACAAAAAGAAATGGGAACGGAAACAGCCATAAATTAATTAACGCATATAATATGGTCGAACATATTTTAAATAAATCAAACGGCTGAAATATGTTCAAATGACTTTTCACACTGCAAAAAACTGGAAATAAAATTTTTATTGAAATGTTATTTATTATTAATCATTTGTGGAACCACCATTGTTTGAAATAATCACGAAAGTTCTATCTGAAAGGGAATAATGAAGATAATTTAACATTGTGAGGCTTGATATTGTCTCTCAAAACGAATAAACTTTATATTGTCAGTCAACTTCATAAATTCTCAATTTTCATTGAGAAGAATAAGTGTGTTAACTACACTAAAGTTACGTTTTACCTATGAACCCTGATTTTTAAAGCATTTTACTGTTGTCAGCAAGCCTTGGTAATAATTACCATTAATATTGGAAGACACAAGATAAAAGATGACTTGGGTTTCATAACAGAATTCCCGCGGTTATTCTGTTTTTGCTTCTACCTTTAACTTTGTTTCCAGAGTTTTAAATATTTTTAAGGGAATAGCACACTCTACTCTTCTTTTTCATAATGTTGTTTAACCAATTGTATCTAGACTAAAATTCGTATAAGCAAATATTTTGCCTTTTATCTTTCGATACACATTTGCAGAGTTACGAGAAGTCTTATACAACAATTGAGGAAAGAAGAGCACTTACGTAACGCATCAATTCAATAATGCTAAGTTTACATTGCGTGCGAAAACAGTACAAATAATAGCGAAAAATTCCAAAAGCAATGTAACCCTTTTCGACAGAATGTAAACCCAGCATGAATGCAAGTTACGCTGTTATCTTGAAATCTGGCAAGTTGACAAGTTGCGCTGTTACCTATAAAGCTGGAACGGTAAACCGACAAGTTACGACAGAAATTTTTTATATGCTTAAACGTTCTATTCGGGTCTTATAAACATCCTGTAAAACTTTTAAGCTGATCCAAATATATGATTGAGAGAAATAAACAAAAATAATTTTTATTCCCGACTCTCCTGTATGATAAATTTTTCATCAACACTTGTATTTTTTTTTTTTTTAGTAATTTCAAGGTTTTTTTTTAGTCGAAAAACTTCAAAAAAGTTCTAACATGTTCGGAGTTACCCATAAAATTTTTTTTTTTAAAAGTTTCAATCACTACTTGAAAATATATAACTCAGAATTTTTTTGGGCCTTTTTTTTTTTAATGTATGTGACATTAAATGCAGAGTGCTGAATATAAAATGAGTGTTTACAATTTGGCTCCTTCAAAATGGGCATAGAAATTCTGTCCCATTTTGCTGGTGTAATTTTTTTAGATCTTCGTTACAGTTATTGCAAGTCTGGGTCTATTTGGCAAGCCAATTGGTTTTTGTGCAATTGGTTGTCTAATGTAGGTTGATTATTTGGCCATTTGAGCCACGGCCACACCGGCAGGGCTAAAAACACACTAATAGTAGGATGGCGGCGCGTCTGCACTCTGCTCTTTATTAGTGGCATTCATGAAAGCGATTTAGATTTGCTGCTGTTAGTGTGAAAGAACATCTGACTGACAAGGAAACAAAGCAAAGTATCTGAGAGGCCACGGCTATGACCAAATATGCAATCAATGGCAGGTTTCTATCAATGAATACAAATAAAATTAAAAATTGGTGTCTTTTGGAAATGAATGAGAAAGTAAAACTTTATTTGAAAATTAATTGACTCCAATCGCCTCCACATTTCCCACACAAGTGTCAGGGTCAAAGATGAGCAGATGAGGTTGCGATGCGGTGCCTCCAATTTGGTCTCTACGTTGATAACCTCCTCGGCCACAACGCCTCCCACAACAGCAACGGCTGGCGTTATCTAAGCCAGAGTACGTAGATCATCACGGATTGTGCGGTGTTAGTTGTGAAAGGGTGGGAGGGAATGGGGGGGAGGGTGATTTACATTTTTGCTGTTAACTTGAGAACCACTCATCCAATCTTTATCATTTTTTTTGGCAAACCGATACATATCACAGTACAACACTAAAAAAAGCCCGGCTAAGACCTATAAACTTGATAAAAGACACCTTAGTAAGCATCACCTCATAACCAGTTTTTCAAATGCAGCCTCGGTTCGCGTTTAATGGGTACTTTTGTACTTGCAACACACAACTACAACAATTTTAGCTAAGTTTTTAATGGCTTAAGATAAAATTCTCCAAAATTCAGCAAATGTGGACAGGGTCATTGGGAACGACATATAAAAAATTCACTTAATTCGCTCAAACGGTTAAGGTACCTCCAGAATGGGTTAAACCTTCATTCTTGTATTTATTTAAAAGCGCACGGTAGTTTTTGGTTAAAATCGTTGTGTATGATGGTATTATGGGCTATTGCATTTCCCTAAAAGATGGTACTCAACAGCCAAAAAATCGCGAATTGGAGTACCATTTAATAATATATTATGAATGACTAACTATCTCTAGAAGGAACGAATCGTCTATCTACAAAAATGTAGGAGATATAACGTTTTTTCGGGGGCGGGCCGGGGCCTGGCAAAAATTGAAAATAAACTTGATCTGCTTGCAAGTATAAGAAGCATTTATCTCATACATGTCAAACCTCTATCTCTTACCATCTCTGAGATCAGTTTGTTCATACGGACGGACTGACAGACGGACGGACAGACAGACAGACGGACAAACGGACATGGCTATATCGACTCGGCTATTGATGCTGATCAAGAATAAATATATTTATGTGGTCGGAGATGCTTCCTTCCCTGCGTTACAAACATGCGGACAATTTCAATATACCCTCTCCAAGGGTATAAAAATGAGCTACTCGCCAAATAAAAAAAGCTTAAGCTGAATTTATGAAATTTCTGATAACATTTTGTATTTTGTTTTTTAATCTTTTCATTCATGCAGATTTACTGAATCATCAATCATTATTTTACTTTTTAAATATTCATTGTATAAATTTACGCCGCCAAAAACCAATAATTCGCTGAGCTGTTGCTGTTCTAAATAAAAATCAATTTTTGCTCACATTTGCATTTGTTGGACGCCCACACCTTAAATGTACCAGAAAATGCCTGCGCACACTTTTGAGTTCAATGTCTCTTTTGCTCAATCATAATTTAAGTCACAAGTCAGCTAAATCGAAATTTAAAAAAAAAAAAACAATTTTGTTTTCAATGAATTCTAAATTTAAATGAATTGCAAAAATTCTCAAAAGTGTCAAATATTTCGCCCTTAAATTAACACATCAATGTAACTTGTGCGTTTTTTTCTTTAATAAATAATGTAAATTAATTAGAGTGGAATTTACACACACACTGCCCACTAAAACATACCTAGATAAACATTTATTAGTAGTAGGTGCCCCCCCAAATCCTCCCCCTCCGACAATTTACGCCAAATGCCTGGTAATTTAATTGAAAATGGCAGCCTCGGGGCGGCCCAGGCGACCAGGCACTTGGCACGTTCCGTGCCAGCGAAAAATTCTCATAATAATTAAACGAAAAACGCGTTGATTGCATGCAATTTGCATTTTACGACTGGCGAGACGACGACAACAACGACAACGACACAACGTCGACTGGGCTGGTTGGTGTTTGAGGCCCACAACTGATATCAGATCTCTCTACCTGGGCAGCAGCAGCGTGTGTGTGTGCATGTTAGGGTAGGCCGACGGACGGACAGCCGGACTGGTAATTGAAACACAATAAGCAAACGTTGTTGCTTTTGCTATTATTATTATGCACGAAGCTTGCGATTCACACAACGCCCACAACAATCGATGACGACGATGATGATGATGAAGATGACGGCCACAACGACGACACTTTTGATTAGCTCAATTAGGCAAATTAGCCTCTCAACCCTCGAATCACTTGGTTATACTCTCAGACGTAATTGACCACTCGGAAGTGAGTTTTCCATGTACACCTGAGTGATACCGGAAATAATTGCTAATGAACTGGACTTGGATGCCCAAATAAGACAATACTACTCAGCAGTTAACTGAAGAATCTAGCTAGAAAAATGTAAACTATATATTGTGACCTTTTTTGAACGGCAAAAGAGACTGTCAAAGTTGCCGGAAACCACTTTGTGTGTGAAAAAATTGCTTGGAAAGCAACTCTATAAAAATATTGATTTTTTTATTAAAAAATCCTCAAAATAAGTGGCAACATGGTTTGTCATTTACACTTTAATTCTCTCTTTGTAGATTGCATGTTTTTGTTGAAGCAGAACATAAACAAATTTTAGAAATAAAATTTGCATCTTTTTGCGCAAAAAAGTATTTTGTTTTACATTTTTTTATTGTATAAGCCAGGGGTGCTCACATCCTATGCGCAGGACCCGCCTTTGTTGTGTTCCGCATAGGGATAGCCTTGCAAATAGCTCTCATGCTTAGCACAAGCCTAAGCATTAGTGCAACAACAACTACATATGTTTTCTCTCTTCTGTTTATTTCAAATGCCTTTTGCAAATTTGAACGCAACATAAAAGGTGTATGCGTCGTTTTCTGAGAAGGTTTTGTGTTAGGCAGTAAATGATTTCGCGTGTATCTGACAACAAAAATCGTTTTTCTTCAATTTCCTGTGGCTCTTGTTGTTTCACAAATACTTTTTGGATGTGTATTGGAGCTACGACTGATCCTGGGACATCGGTGTAAGCATTTTGAAGAAAAAATTCAAAATATTGTCATATTCAGGAATGTCACAGAAATCTCTAGAGATTTTCGTGTAAACGAAAACCGTACGCTTCAAATCTACTTGACTATGAGCAGGCGGTTTCAAATCTCTCAACTTTTGACATCTAATCTAGTACCGGCATATTTTAGCCCCATACATATAATTTAAAAGCTTATATAAAATGTGATTTATACATATTAGAGACAGCAAACTTAGCACTAGGCAAATAGCAGAATAATTTTCTATATTCTTTCCATATTTCTATATTTTCTATCTAAATAATGAAATTCTTAGAAAATATATCAAGAAAAATTAAATTTTTTTTTTGGTGTGGTCTTTGTGTTCTTTTTAGAGTTCTTAAGAAGGAGACCTATTTTAAGGGCTTTCAGAAAAAAATCACTGTTGGGCAGGATTAAAGACATTTGAACTCTGTTTTTTCTCATTCACCTCTTGCTCTTTGCTCAATCTACGAGAGTTTCTTTTCTCTCTTTGAGAATTTGTTTTTATGAGACACTTTGCAGGGCAGAATCTACCAAAAGTTACTTTTGCGCCTGTATGTGTGCCTCAATATACAGCAAGTGTTTATGCGTGCTATTTTGCCACCTCCCGAGTCGGACTTTCCAGCATGTGTTTACCAAAATAAGTATCTGGCGGCATGAAATCTCACGAAAATAGTTCCCTCTTCATAATTTTTTAGCATGAAATAAGTCAATTTTTCAGCATAAATGACTCAAACGTTATTATCTCAGCTAGTCGTATCGCGAAACGGATTTAGCTTGCTGATTGAATACGAAGTAGAAAAACGAAGTCAATTTCGAACACTTGGTGAACGTTGACCAAACGCGAGAAAAAAAAGCGAAAAAACATAATGAAGTCAGTGAGATTTTGGCTTTTTGCAGAATAAATACATGTTGACAGAGAATATTTATAATAATTTTATTATTTTAGTTTGATCGTCAGTGTAAAGGCAGCAGTAGCCCACATAGAACTATGGTTCTTTTAATATTATATTTAATCGTTCAGTTTTACCAATTAACACAGAGAAGTTTATAAGGAATTCCATGGTTGGGTCAAATTTATTAATTAAGCAATCCATCAGCTTTTTGCATTATCATTAACTTGTCCATTAACGCCCACATCATCTTCATCGTCATCATCATCATCATCATTAAACTCAGCATTATCATTATCATATGTCAATTAGCTGAATTGGGTTGGGTAAAACAGAAATGAAATACTTAGAATGAGGGGGGAAGAGGGAATTCATCATTAAGCACAGGCCAAAAACATAAAAGGCGCAAAGGGGCGCACTAATTAAAATTACAACAACAAAGTGGAAAGAGACGGTGGTGAAAGAGAGAAAGCAAAAAGGAAAGGCCACAATGGATAAGCAATAACAGGCGGCGACAACAACAACAACAACAGCTGGCGACAAACACACAAAAAGTAATTGAGTTGGAAAAAGGACAGACCAGCCGCCAGCCACCCCACCAACAACAACCTCATACACCGCCCCCGCTTGGGGTGTGGCTGGGGCGTTTAAATTAATGATGAGCTTCCTGCTTGGGGGGTGGGAGGAGGAGGATACACTTTGCTTGCTTTGCTGTGTGTGCCTATAAAATTGAATTAAAAAATGTTATTGTTAATTTGCAATATGCACATAATTAAAGTCAAGAGAGCGCGGACAAAAGCTGCTAACAGCGTCAACTTTAAAAGCTGATTTGCCGCTTGACTTGACTCACAAGAGAGAGAGAGAGAGAGAGAGAGAGAGAGCGAGAAATGCAAAATGTAGCTGTGGGGTTTTATTCGCGCATTTCACATTTTATCAGGCATTACGTATACGACCCGAGTGCGGCGCTTAGCGCCAAAAGAAAGGACCAGGGCAAATGTGTAGAGGAAGGGGAGCGGCCAACCACAGTCATGGCATATCCTGTGCCCAGGACATACATATACATATTTTTTTTATGAGCGTTCACTCCACGTACATGGCATATCCGGTTGTGAAGGGAGAAGGAAGCGAAACGTGCAACGGCAGCTGGAATTTACAATGGCTGGGCTCTGGCTTCGTGTCCTTTCTGCACACACACACACACAGAGAAAGGGCACACAAATATAAAATATCCTGCCAGCTTGTGTGGCGCTTCCTGTGTAACCAACCAACCACCCCAAATCCCACCCTTTTTGGCCCAGAGGCTGACGTTTATTTTGTCGCAGAGTCGTCCTGGTTGTTGCCGCCCATGTTATTGTTTTTGCTTTGTTTTTACAGGAACCAGAAGCCATCAGCAGGAGGAGACATTTTCAACTAAATTTTGTCGCCTTTAAAATAAACCAAAAAAATTACTTAAATTATGCAAAAATGTCAGTTTTAATAAAGTCATCTGTGAGAAACACGTGCCGCCGCTTCTTATAAATTTGAAGAAGTGTAAGGTAAACACATATTTCCCTCCCTTTGTTCGTTCATTGTTTGCTCCCGCCCTGGCAAAGTAGTTAAATAAACGCACGCGTGGCGACACAAATGAAACGTGACGAGTGCCGACAATTGCACCCACCCCTCCTCTCCCTAACAGCAAATCCCCTGATCCCCAGCAACGCACGTGCCTCGCACTTTAACCCCATGTTACTTTCTGTGTCCTGTCTGTGTGTGTGTGTGTGTTCTGTCGTTTAAACTCATGTCCTTTTGCGGTTTTCAATAATTTATATAACCCCCACCTTCTTTCTCTTTCCTCCACACGTTGCATGTTTAGCTCAAATTAACTAAAAATATTTGTAGGCAACAGAACCAACCAACCATGTCCACATGTCACCAAAGCAACAACAACAACTACTTCGACACTTTATAGTTAAATTCTGTGGTCAACATTTTGCCTAACTGTGCAAAAGTTTCTTTTTGTTTTGTTAATTAAAAGCCAAGTGAACTGTGCTAAATAATTAAATAGAAAGAGAAAGACAGAAGATATGTATGCTTCTTTTGTCTCGTTCTGTCTGTGTGTGTTTTGTGTTGTCAAAGGGATTTCCAGCTTGAAGTGAGGAGATCATGTAAGGCTTATGCAAAGTCTTTTGCCTAATGCGCACCCCCTAAAGCTTGATGTGCTCAAATCTGTTCTCTGTGTATGTGTGAGCCGACAGTCAGTCAGTCAGTCTGTGAGATATCAAGTATGCGATACATCAGCAAACTCACTTTGACTATTTCCTTTGGGTAGGATATGCCACGAGGGTAGACTCATAAATCAAAGGGTACCTTACCTACACAAGCAAAATAAAGGTGTTTTTTGACATATTCAAAAGAGTTTTTGAGCGTTTAGCTAAGGAACAGTCAAATTAGTGCAATACCATTATATTTATAGATATGATTTTTACTTCTCTTCTCCCTGTATCACGATCCACGAATCAATAAATGGTTCTATAAACTTTAAGCCCATCCAGCATAATACCCAGATTTATCCCGAGGTGAAAACAAGTGAGAAAGTCGGTCAAGCCCGACTATAGCATACTCTGTACCTGGAGTAGGAGCTGAATGCAGTGCTGCTGCTGTGTCTCTCTATCTCAGTCTCTCTCTCGCTCTCCCGCTCTCTCTCGCTCTCTCTCTCTAAGATTGTGCTGTGTTGGTTGTGAAAGGGTGGGTGGGGGGGTGGGAGGAGTTTGGTTCACTTTTTTGCTTATAACTTTAGAACCGCTCATCCGATCTTTATCAGTTCTTCGAATCGATCTTTTGAAATTACTAACTATCTCTAGAAGGTTCAAACCATCTATCTACAAAACTGTAGAAGATATGACGTTTTTTCAAAATTGCGGGGGGCGGGAGGGGGCGTGGCAAAAATTGAAAATAAACTTGATCTGCCTGCAGCTATAAGAAACATTTGTCCCATACATGTCAAACCTCTATCTCTTACCATCTCTGAGATCTGTTTGTTCATACGGACGGACAGACGGACATGGCTATATCGACTCGGCTGTTGATGCTGATCAAGAATATATATACTTTATAGGGTCGGAAATGATTCCTACTCCCTGTTACATACTTTTGCACAAACTTAATATACTCTATGTACCTTCGGTACAGAGTATAAAAATTCGTTTAAGGCATTGGAGAGGACAAATTATTGCCCGTTTGACACACATCTGTGTCTCGAAACAGGTGCAGATCGAGAAGCTGGCCTACAAATCCATTATACATATTTTGGGCGGTGGTGTGCTTATATCTATTACCACTGTGCAGTCCTGCTAACGTCTCACAGGGGCCGAGCATGACACCAACAAAGCCGTTCTGTTTGAGATTTTGGTCATAAAACCGGACTTTTATTTGGAGAATTATTTGGATGTTTGCCGTTCGGGCAACTATAACCGTTTGGAGAAGTTTGTAGATCAGCCTACCGTGTGAATCAGAAGGAAGAAATATGAAACATGATAGGGGTGGGTCGAAGCACTTTGAAGGCTTGATCCCAAGTTGGTTGACCGTGAATTTCTTTTTAAGGGATCCTGTAATCATCTCTGATTTGGGCTGTATCATCAAATAAAAGGCAACTCTAGAGATTAGAAAATATAATTTTAGCTTTCTGACAAAATTTTTGTTTTATTTGCCGTAAATTTAAAATCTACACCGCTGGATTTGGCAATGCTGCACACAGCAGATGCATAGCTTTTCAACTCCATTTTTAGCATTAAGTTCATTTTTGACCTTCACCACGTTGTAAAATTGACGTCCGGGTTGGGTATCGTCATCACCTGCGGACGCTTCGGTCCTTTGGCATTGAAGACGTTTTTAAGATTAAGTCCCTTCAGTGCAGATTTTCTTATTTTTTGTCGCGGTTTTTTGTCCCCCCCCCCTTTTTTTTCCCCCCCTCGTCAGTTCATTGGTGAGTTGTTCCTCAGAAATTCAATGACATGATCATCAATCCGTCACGAAATAGCTATGATACAACTATCGATAGGAAAATTGGGTATATTTAGCGTGGCTGAGAATACAGAATAGTTCCTGAAGAAGACGTTATAAAATTGAAGAACAAACCACAATCGAACAGCGTTAGGTAAAAGTAGAAGTTTTTGGTTAAATTTTGATAAAAGAAAAGAGTCTAAAGGAAACTTTTCGTAACTAGTTTACTCGTAGATCATCCGCCAAAGCCCTTTTGAAAATAATGACCTAACGAAAAAACGATTTTGTTTGGGCGTTCACAGACGAGTTTTATTACGTTAATCGATTCCTAGTTCTACCGCCCTAAGGTTTAAATATGTTTCGAATTCATTCTTAGCGATGACGGATTGTTGTTGTCTCATAGATTTTGTAGAATTGTCAACCATTTTAAAACATTGCCCACCGACCTCTTATTATACCTGCCATCGAAATGATTTCCCTCATTGGAAGTTGTTATTAGATTTCCTAAAGTATCGCATTTCCTCTACAGGTAAATATTCTTCATTTTCTGTTTTGATTTTCTTTAGAACACACGTATTCGCTCTTTCTACGGCAGAATTATGAGTTCCTATCCCATGGGATATACTTTTGGCATTTTGGGCACCACTGTTATAAACTGTGTAGCTGCCACAGGTGCAGCAGCCAATACTTATGTAAGGCCCGGCCTACAAAGTCATTATTACGATGATTCCCAACTCTTTCCAGCAAATTTAATATACCACAAAACTAAGCTTCAAGAATCCTAAAGTCTATTCCCTTGGACTCTTAAGCCTTCAGTCTCGACTTGTGGTCTGCTAATTGTCAGTTTTAAGATATATCCAACTTGCTTAAGGGCATTTGAGTTTCTCAATGCTCCAAATAAGGCAACGACAACATTTTTGCCTTAAATAGAAGCGATAAACACCCATGGACTACATACATTTGTACATATACATACGGTAGTCTAAGTTTGATGAGTTTTCTGTTTCTTTTTCTAAGTTGGATGATGTTGTTGCTTGCCTTTTACTTTGGCTCCAACAGTTTTGCCCTGCCAAATCAGTTGACGCCCACAAGAAACTTTTGTGCTGCACAACTCCATGCCACGATTAAATATATGTAAATCAGGCATGGGACAGGGACAGGGGCTGGGGCTGGGGCAGTGGCAGCAGGCAGCAGTTGTCGTTGCCAACTTGTGAAAATCAAATTAAGCAGCAGCAAAGTAAGCACAGCAGGGGACGAAAACGAAGATGTGTAGTTGTTGCTGGTGTTGTGGCGCGTGGGCGGGTCGTTGTTGTTGTTGTTGTTACACTGCAGACACAGTCAACAATGTCATCCGCTTGGGCTGTGTGCCAACATTTGGATAACTTTTTGCCTGAGGATGTGAAGCACCCACCCACGCCCGAAAAGGGCAACTGTAAAACACTAGAAAGAGCGCACACAACTTCAAAAAATATTTTCTTCTTCGAGTAGTTTTGCAGTGATTTTGCTCGAAAGGCTTAAAAAGGAGACTCTGAAGGAGGCAGGGCAAGTTGGCATACGAAATTGAATTGAAGTGTGCTTCAGTTTTGTGTTGCCAGGCAGAAGGAAGTAGTTAAGTGAACTCAAGGGAAAAGTTTTGTGCACAAAAAGTGAAAGAAAAGGCAAGAAGAACGAACACCAAAGGCGCCGAGCAGCAATGTGTACATTCATTTCTATTTCATGTCTGGGCACATAAAAGTTTTCCATCCTGCCTGCGCGCTCGCTCCTTTTCTTTGCCTGTGTTTTTAATTTTTTATTGCCACTCGGGCGAACAATTTTTTCGTAATTATAAAATAATTCCTTTTAATGTTCCATAAATCACATAAATGTTTACATATTATCAAATTATTTTACTTTCTGTTCTTTACTCAAGAACGAATTTTCACTGTTTGGTTTTAATAGAAATGAAACTCAAGATGATAGGAAAGCAAGCAAAGTGGGAAAGTATAGCGCTCAAAAACTCTTGGTTAAAGAAATTCGGAATAAAAAATTCATAGTTGAATTAAGAAATTCTTGTATTTAGAATTTTCGTTCTTATTTCGTTTTTGAAAGAGCAAGTATGGAAATTAAGTAGCTTCTTCACCACCAAAAACCTAATTTAATATAATAAACAATCATAGAACTTTTTTAAGCAGGCTCTAGATCATTTAAGTTAGGATTTTGTCCAAAACTTATCTAAAAGAAGACACGCACAACACCACAAAGGAGGCTGGTTGGCAGTATAGCGCTATTTCATGAATACCAATTCAATCTTCAGCTGTTTCTGCCTGTCCTTAGTGTTCATGACAGAATTGCTATGACCGCTTGGGAATCCCTAAGGCAGGCTTGTAGCAAAATCCGTCATCAGCATCAAACGCCAAAAACACAAAGGCCTTTGCAATCACTTTATTATATTAAACAATAATTTAGGAACTCTACAACACAGTACACAACAGTACAGTCTATCATCTGAAGAAATGCAGTCTATTGGCACAGTTCCCAATTCCAGGTCAATTTTTGTATAAAGCATTTTGGAATGAAAACCTTCCAAAGAAAATGAACTCGAAGTTCGGTACAGATCCATAATGCTTGACGAATAAAATACCAATTATTCGAATATTCAATGAAGAAAAGATTAGATATCTAGCTTCCGCATATCCTAACTGTGTAGTATGCTTCTTCCTTGAAGCTTCTAAGTAAATTTGAAAAGGTTGTTGAAAAATAGTACGAATTAAAGGTTGAAAAACTGCATTTTTGTATTATGGTCATACCAAAAAGCTGCAGACTTTATACTTTGATAGCTCATTTTCCCAACCTTCCGATTCACTAAAAAACTCTTTAAAATATGGAAGACTAATAATAAAAAGCAAAGTTTTGTGACCAAAGCAGTGGAGAAAATAAGGAAATATATAATTTCAGATGAATCGCATTTCCATATCAACTGCAGAACTGCTGAATTTGAGGCTCAGACCAGTCACGTGATTATAGAAAAGATAATTAGAGTTACTGATTGGATTAAACTGGCTTTGTGGCATAATTGACCCACTTTTTTTTGAAGACGATGCTGCAAACGCTGTTGCCCTCAATGTCGACCGCATTATTGAAAGAACAATCGAACATTTTCGTACTTAAGTCAAGAATTTTCAGTTTTAAAACTCCAACAAGCTAGAAAAACCTTGATTATTAAAAAGTACGGCACTTCGTCATTTAAGAGCGTTTTTAAAAATCTCTAAGCTTTTGAGTTCGGGAACGTTTTGGATGTTAAGCAGCACGATTCGGAATTTTTTAAGAACATTTAGACCTAGACTAATTTATTTATTTATGAATTTTTAATGGTCAATTGCGAATTTAAAAACGAAATGATCTTAAATTAAGACTTTTTTCTTGAATCCAGAATTTTATTTCAATTCTTAAATTTTCAATGGCCTATTTTACAATTTAAGAACGATTCGTACTCAAAGTAAGAATTTTCAAGAACGAATCATTCTTACCAAATTCTAGACCAAAACAGAATAAAATTAAGAACAGTTTTTTAAGACGGAATCGTTCTGTTATTTTTTTTCGGTGAACTGAGTCATGTTGACCAACTTTTTAAGGCCTCAAATTAACGCTATAAATGTTTATGAACTTTGGTAGCAACAGGATGGTGCCACTTGCCATATAAGCCGATTAACGAGCGATCTTTTTAGCAACAAAATCAGTCGTTTTGGTGATGTCAATTGTTCCCCTAGCAGCTTCAATTTAACAATGGCAAGATAGGCAACTAATGGCAAGATAGGGAACGATATAAGCCGAAAACTTGCTTAACAAAAGATGAAGGTCAGTTTGAAGTATTGTAAAGTCTAATCTAAACGTAAAGTTTGGCAAGAGAATGTTAATGGTAGCAAATTCCAGCCTGGAATCTAATCAATAATTTTATTCGGAGTTGAACCGCTCCGGAGTAGGAGTCTCCGGCATTTTTGGGAAGCCCGAACCGGACCTGAGCGGGAGCAGAACAAATTTTTTTTGTCCGAACCTGAACCCGAACCGGAGTAAAAGCAAATCAGAAAGGTTTCGGTGCAAAACTATGTTTCTACAAAATTTTATTTTTAGTATTTTAAGTTTTTAATACATGTTACATGCACTCATGCAGGGTTTTGTATGTTTTAATATTCGTACATATTTTGAAAAAGGAACTAATAAATAAAAGCATCAATGATTCTGTACCATGTTCATCTTCTTTCTCTTCTCGGAATTTAGGGTATTAAAGCTTTGAAAAAGCTTTCATTGTAAAGATTTTAAAATATCTCATTTCTTGAATAAACTCTTCCAGAATTATAAAATACTTTACTAAAATACTCTAAAATTATAAAGAAAATATCAAGACTCTAAAATTTCATAAGGGAGCGCGTACACTTGCATCAGAAAGATAAGCTAATGGCTGACCATGATATTTAAGTAGGACTTGGTTATTTGTCAAGATCAGCCTTAAGTTCAGCCGTCAGTTCATCATTTAGGCACATGTGTGCGCGCGCCCTTCAATGATTAAAATTTTGAAGTAATTTCCAATTTAATGTTGTCCGAATTAGCCATAAAACAAAACTGAACCCGCTGCCAAACCTTTTAGGAGGTTCGAACCCTGGACTGAACCACTTTCGATTAATTTGCAGCCCCGATTTTATTTGCTTTTACTAGTTCTTTCAAATTTGTTCACTTTTTCTCTAGTATAAGGTTCCCCCTTTTTTTGAAACGTTCAGGTATGTTCTCAGTTCGTCTTCTGCAACTATGAATATTCCTTAATTCTGTGATCCGTTTAAAAAATTTTTAGTAATATTAATTTGTATTCAAGTTGATATACAAGGAATTATTTTGATTAATGCGTCTAGAATTTGGCAAACCGAAAAGTGAAACCTAAAACTCAGCTCGGCAACTCAGCTGAGAATTTGGAATTCTCCCCACAATCTTGTTTGGACCGGTGGTTTGCAAAAGTAAAAAGAGAGCAATTGCATTCGAAATTAATTACGAAAAAACGAAATCGAAGCGGAATTGCGTTCGATTTACTTCTTAAAACAGTTTGGATTTTCTTTCGAAGGTCAAAAATTTTGTACACAACTTTAAAAAAATTATTTTTATTCACATAGACTTAAATCTAGTTATTTAATTGTTCTTCCTACCAACGACTATATAGCACCTTAAATGTAATGGATACCGCTCTTTCCAATCGATTTTCCTCCGTAGTCGAGGTCCTTAATCGATTATAGAGTGTAATAAATTCTCGATCTGTCCAGCAGCGTAACACGTACGGTGACTCACGAAATAACAACGGCACATTATGGCTATCGTAATCTTCAAAAAACTTGGTCAAATGTGCTTCCATTACAATACGCATCAATGGCATGCCATTTCGTTCCAAAGATTGGGCTATGAGGTCATCCTCCAGTGATGCATTTCGTTTATTGGCTCTCGCTGATTTCTTAGAGAATCGGCTGACATTATCCGTATTGAGCACATTATTACACAGTCTGGCCAATTGAGGTATTACGGCAGCCGGGTCCATTTCAATTTTCACTCTTCGATCGTAGAAATGTGCCAGCGCACTCAAGTCGGCGGCTAGAGTGAACTCTTTGAGTTCCAATACATGTGAAGCTTCAATTGCTTCAATATGCTGACTAAGCAAATTGAGACGAACTCTTAACAAGGGATTAGTTGTGGCCATATAGCTTAATTCATCAATGACCAAAGCAAAGATTTTGGTGGCTGTCAATAGCATCGATTGGGTAACTTTTAAAACCAATTGGCCCGTAAAGTCAAGCATTTCCTTATGCAAAGCCACATTCTCAAAACTGCAGATATCCGTGGAGAAGCCATGACTTAGCTGTTGAATTTTAATGGGTAGAACACACAATTCAGTTAATCAATTATCTAAGGCAAAAACTAACCCCGCAGAGGAGCAGGAAACTGATCAACTTGTAGGTCAGCATCGGAAAATAAAGTACAGCAACTGAGGCCCAATGCCCAAAGGCCACATCTATTTATACCCGAGAACAACATCAAGCTTTGATTCAATTTACTATGCAAATCAAGACAATTTACTAAACAAAAAGCCTAGAGTACTAGATGCAGCATCATTAGCAAAAAGTCAGTGATTTATGCAAGGAAAGAATAAATAAAACGGAAAACTTTTCATATAGTTCACACTTTCAATGTCAGGGGAAATTTGTTATAAACAAATCAAGGATGGAATGGATGGTTTTTTTTCTACATTAACTTTGATCTCTATAGATTCTAAGCTTTTCAATTTAGGAAAGTTGCAATCTTCTTTGTGTATCAACAAAAGTTTTTAACATTCTTTTGCTCAAGTAAAACTTTGCTATCAAAAACCAACGGGCCGAAAATGTCAACGGAAGGTCAGCTAGTCGTCGTATGTGTGTGTGCGTAGCATTTGGCCACCTCTAAACCTCTTAACCAAACCCAACCCCACCCCACCCCTCCTTCGGTAAGTAGAAAAGCCAAACAATTTTTTGGCAGTGATAAATGTTTGGCTTGTGAAGTGACAGTCAAAGTTTTTTTCTTTTCCTCTATTTGTTTTTGTGTGTGCGCCGGCTGTTTGTGACCACAGACCACCCACACACACCCACTTGGTTGGCTACCAAAAGTTTGTTTCAAATTAAGTTCCTTTGGCACATCTTTAAATAAACCAAAACACAACAGTTTCTGGTGGCTATTTAAAAAATTTTGTGTGCCCACGCATCACCCAAGACACACACAAATGTCAAGTGTGGTATGCAAATGTGATACAGTCGAAAATTTGCGGAATTTGCTTAAGGAACAGATTTTTTCATGTGATTTTAATTTATTTCTCAAGTTGTTTTGCCAACTAATTTAACACACAAGCCAGAAAAGACAAAAGAACAAACACAAAAAAAAAAATGTATAAATTAAATGACTAAAGCAAAAGACCAACAAATTTAAATAAATTAAAAAGATGGAAGAAGCAGGCAGGGGGGAGGAGCGACGCCAATTTGTAGCACAAACAATTTTTCGCCGCATTTTGCAGTAATAAAATTAAATTTTATTAGACAAGCTAAATGCGTACCAAATAAATACAACAATACGAATAAATATTTTACGAATCACTTTTTGTTTGTTTTGTTTTGTTTTCAGTTTTCTCTCTCTGTTTATTTTTGTTTTGTATTATTATTATTATTTTAGAGGCGGCCTCGAGCGCAATAACTCATAAAGGTATATATCTAGCATATATATATATATATCTCTGTGCATGATAAATTCAATGTTTCGCTTATAATTCAGCAACATTTATTGCCCAATGCGCCTCGGAATATTTATTTGCTTTTTAGAAATTTACATTACGCATACGCCACATTGATCATATCAGCAGAAATGATACTCTACAAAAATGGCTGGGACTAGGCGCAGAAATGATCTGGAAGGGAACAATTAGAGGATATATAACTAACTTTATATACCCTTACAGCTTGCATAATTTATATTATTAAACGATTTAAATGTTGTTAGTATAACAATTTTATTTCCGCTTTGAACAATGTAAGCCGAATGATTTCCCAAACTGAGCAATAGATGGCGCCACTACTTTTGACCATTTGCTGTTTTTATAAAAAATTTTGACTTGGATTAAACCAGAGTCTGGCATGTTCCTATCTTCTGTGTATGTAAAACGGCACTGCAGCAGCGACGTCGACACACCGACAATATACATGCTTATACTGCTCTCTTTTGCAACAACAAAAAAGTTCTAAGTGACCCTGGATTAAACTCACCAAAATTGTGTTGGAACAGAGTAAAGAGTGCTCTATTAGCAACTTTTTTTCGCAACACTGCAGCCAGAATGTCGAAGGCAGGAACGATACTGTACCGTGCGATGATTTCAAACTATTTTTTGCCCAAAATGGAAGAGCTGGACTTGTGGTGACATGTGGTTTCAACAAGAGGGTGCCACATATTTGTATGTATGCGCTAGGGCTTATGGTTATGGCTACAAGCCCGCAAGAGTTCACGTACTGAAAGCCAATATTGAAGAATTTATTGGAAACATACCGTCCGATATGTTGGAGAGATCATGCCATAATATGATGAATTGGAGCAATACATGAAAACATCTTTTAACATTAAATTATATAGATCGTTCTATCGACTCAGATAAAGATTTTTAAATTTTTTTGATTTTATGTATTTTTTATCAAATCCGAAAGCATTGAAAACTCAAAAGATTTTCTCACTAGATCTACCTTTTCGACCAGCTCTGCACACATTAACGACAAAAAATGTAAGCAGAAATTGTCTCTTATTATTATTTTACTTGTTTAGAGTGAGGGGAGCGAGGGCATATCGGTCTACAAAAGGAAACCTTCAAGCTTGGCTTTTTCCTAGACATTACGAAACTGTTGAACAACAGAATGGATTTGGCGTTAGACTTAAGCACCCTCTCTATTGTGCTGAAATACTGACAGCTTTCTTGTTTTAAGATTGGGCTTGTGTTCGGCGCGTATATGTGTAAGTAGCAAAATGTATTCGTCCCCTGGAGGATCTAAATTCAATCGTTTGTACGAAAAACATTAGAGATTCCTGGAACACCCTACATAGAGAATTTTATCTAAATGCTAGACAGGAGATCAATAGAAAGAATTACAAAAAGCCTCGGTAAAAGCTAAAACTAACTACATCAATTTCGGCTGTCACTAGTGAGACTTGCATGCTTGGTGGGAAAAAATGTCTCCTTGCTACAAAACCATGTTATCTCATGCTTAATTTAATATAAAGAACAATAGAATCCTAGTTTAAAAACTCGATTATCGTATACTAAGAAATCCAATTCAGTTCAGACTTCCTTGGGTCCCTCCAACTGACTTTTCTATTCACTTATTGACCTTCCGAGACTGAACAAGAGCGGAATTACCTCTGATTGAAAGAATTTACGGCACCCTTTCTTTTATCCAAATCTATACTATTTTGCAGAAAAAACTACAAGCGGTTTTTTTAATGCTAGCCAGGGCATGTGGCATGGTTTTTATAAGAAAAATTTTTAGCCTTCCTATAAACAGGTTAACCAAAAATTAAAATTTAGTCAAAAAAAATCTCAAATTTGGGCCAAAAATGTGTGTTTAAACGCCGATTTCATTTTAAAAGTTGAATGCCTAGACGATCGCTAACGCGAAATGCGACACAAATTGTGGCTTCGAGGAGCCGTGAAAATAGCCAAGACATTATACATCGCAATGAAAATAATCATCTATGCACAGAAAGATCTCGTTCAGATCCAAGGAACAATGATGCAACAACAGCTGCAAATGAACGCCGTGAAATACGTACGTGCGTTTACGTACAATAGAGTTACCGATTACGCTTCTGTTAGGCATATTCTAATTGGTCCAATGAACGAACATTACATTCATTTAGTAAGCAGCGAAGCGCGCGGGTCTTCTTGTTTCTTAATATTTAAGCTGGAAAATATAGTTTTAATGTACAGGATCGGTGACTTCTCTACTGAAGATTAATACTGGAAATTATTTTTAAACTTAGTAAGTTTAGTAAAATCTTTAGCCTCGTACTCAGAATGACAGAAAGTTCATGTTGGAACAGTATTACACATAAGAAGAAATACTTTCCAACAGCTCATTAGCATTAAAGAAAATCAAAGGTGATGAAAGGAATTTTCTGTTGTTCCAAGTAGGAGGCTTAAAAAAAAAAAGAACAAGTGAAGTAGTAAAAGAACTTGTTAACTCTTGCCTAAATTCGAATTTCTCTATTAGTTCCTGAAAACTACAAAATCTTATTATGTATTTCTTACTCCATCAGGGGTGTTCTGCAAATCTTTATAGATTTTCGTATAAACGATTGTACTTCGAACTACATTTGGAATAACTTCTTTGTGAAGTGACATGAATAAGACCGGCTACTAGATCAAATGGAAGGGAAACCGTGCGCATTAAATCTACTTGTTCTAAATCTACTTTATCATGTAATCTAGTAGCCCGACATATTTGTGGCCCTTCGCATATAAAGTCAAACAGCTTTAATTTAAGATGGTAACGTTTCTGAAGACCGAAGATTTTATTGTTTCCTTTGTGATTCACTAAACCAGTGTATAGAAGAAGGAGGACTGGGCATTTCCTAGAACTGAAGACCGAGAAAGAGCCTTGCATAATTTTCTGTAAAAGCCATGTACTGCGGTGGAAACCCAACGATTTATATTTCTAGCCTTGGATATTTGAAGTGTGACAAGGTCTAATTGGCCTCTTTCAAAAATAAGTATAACATTTTTGGGCAAAGTCTCAGGCTGCCTTCACACTGTTCGACACATGACACATGATAGTCTAGAAGTCCTGCTTTTTGTTGTCAAATTTATAGAATTTCATGGGGAAATGCGGGCCTTCTAGAATTTCATGGGTCATGTTTCGAGTGTGAAGGCAGCTTTACACAAAATATTTTGTTGTATGTATGTATGTGATATATCTATATATATAAAAGAAAGTCGTGTTAGTTACACCACTTATAACTCAAGAACGGCAGAACAGATTTGGGTGAAAATTGGTAGGGAGGTAGCTTAGAGCCAGGAGACGGACATAAGATACTTTTAATCCCGTTCGACAGCGTTTCCATGTGGAACATTCGCGGTTTTTTGTTTTTCATCCGATCAAGCTCAAACTCATTTTCAAAGATCTATATGAAAATTCAACAACAACTGCATACCAATCTTCCGGAAAATTCACCCCCATTGGGTGGAAAGTGGGTGGTCGTTGTATGGGCGAAACTTAAGTTGCCAGCGACTAGCTCCAAACTCATTTTCAAATTTACATATAACAAAACATAAAAAAGTGACTTTCAAATTTTTGGAAAATTTATCCCCAAAGTGGGAAAATTCGCGGAAAACTGTTGTATGAAACTTTTTTGCTTATTATCCGATCAAGTTCAAACTCATTTTCAAAGATCTATATGAAAATTCGACCACAACTGCATACCAATTTTCCGGAAAATTGGGTGGAAAGTGGGTGGTCAAGGTTGTATGGGCGAAACTATAGTTGCCAGCGATTAGCGTCAAACTCATTTTCAAAATTACACATAACAAAACATAAGTTGTAAGCATAGTACGCGAAGTGGTCTGTGGGCAAGTGGGTGAAGTGTGGGTGGAATGTGGCGGTATGTGGGATGGATGTGGGTGGCAAGTGAGTGGAGTGTGGGTGGGATGTAGGTGGGAAGTTGGCGGAAAGTGGGTGGGATGTGGGCTGGAAGTGGGTGGTATGTAGGTGTTAAGTGGGTGGGATGGAAATGGGAAGTGGGTGGAATGTGTCGGTAAGTGGGAGGGATGTGGGTGGAATGTAAATGGGTGGTTTTTGGGCGGGAAGTGAACGGGAAGAGGGTGGGAAGTGTGTGGAATGTGGGTGGCATGTAGGTGCGAAGTGGGCGGAAAGTGGGTGTGATGTGACGGTAAGTGGGAGGGATGTGGGTGGGATGTGGGCCTGAAGTGGGTGTGCGTTGGTTCTATACTGTTGAAGGCGCGGCGAAGCGTGACGGGCTATTTGCTAATGAAACAAAAGTATTCTTCCATGGTTGTCTATTAAAACTGACACGCGGACGAAGTCGCGGCGGGTTTTGCTAGTATGAGTTAAAAATAAGGCTGTAAGCATTCTTTTTAATTCGAGGAATAATTATTGCTAACATAAGTTAAACAATCGATCGTTCATTTTTTCATCTTTCAGGGTATTTGAAGTGTGGTTTAACTTTTTTTAAACCAAAAATACAAAATCATTCCCAACTGCTGTATATATTTATAGAAAATTTTCAAGCATTTTTCGTTTTGAGCTGTCGTCATTATTTAGTTTGACACATGGGTGTTTTGCCCCGCCGACGGCGTCGTTGCCGCCGCTGCCGCCTTTGGGGGCCGTTAATTATATGTGTACGCTCGATGAGAGCGGGACGAACTGAGGGGGGAAACCGCAAGCTAAATCGATTTTCAAGTGGTAAAACTCTCAGTGTGTTGTGGGGCTTTCATTTAAACAATATTTTTTGCCCATTAAATAAAAACAAATTAACTTGTTTGTTTATAAATTTCCGAGTGTTTGCATTAGAATTGAGGGCACAAGGGTAGGCGGGCGGTTGAACAATTCCAATGGAATTACGCGCTTTTTTTGTTGTTTCGCTGCGCATATTTTTCACACGTAATTCTGACAGTTTTATGCGACTGAGTGTGTGTGTGTGAGAGCGTGCGTGTGCTGGTTTTGCTTACCATTTTGCTTATTTTTGGCTTGTATTTCATTTTGGTATGCCAAATGTGCGAAATGTCATAAATTTTATGGGCTACGCTTGTGGAAAAGAAAGCCAAGAGTCTGGACTGAAAGTAATGAAATTCAAATTTCGTTTATTTTCATTTTTTTTATTTGAATTTTTATTACTGCTCCACAATACAAAAATGCTAATGGTGTCAAAACTTCATATGGTTTGTACTTGGGTGATAAATAGACAGGCGACAGATTGTGCACTTTGAATGAAATATGTGTAGTGCAAGCCAACGAACGGCAAGGCGAAAGTGTTTGGAAAGCAAGATCTGAGTTTTTGAAACTGGGATTAAAGGCTTGAATTGAATATAAGTTTAAATGAAGTTGAGAGAACATGCTCTGAGATTAATAAGGGGCCAAATTATCACCACCGGTGATTTCTCTAGCCACGGGTGGTTGATGCTTTCGCTAGTTACCAAAAAAATGAAGATGTATCACTCCTACTAGCAATATTTCGTTGTGAGGGGTTAATCAGCTTATAAAATAAGTCAGGTCTACGTTTTTAAGCTCTGATGAAAAATAAATCGTTCAAAAATTCGAAAAAATCAATAACAAAAAAAACCCTTTTGCATTGAAATATCTTTGCTTTTGCATCAAAACATAATTTCATTTTGGTATTTTCAACTGAAAATATGATTATTAAACTTGAATTCCAAATAAAATACAATTCTGTATGAAATTCTATAGAAGAATTTGCCATAAAACCACAAAACAGAACACAGGGAGGCAACAACAGCAACCAATTTTGTTTGTTTCCACAGTTCATAGCCCAAAAGTTTGCGGTGGTGTGTGTGTCTGTGTGTGTGTTGCGGTTTGAAAAGTTTTACATTTGATACAGGAGGAAGGTGGCTTACGGTAGGGGGAGTTTGTCGGAAATGTTTCATTAATGCAAAGCACAAACCGAAAATTACAAAAATGCGTGCCGCATACATAAATTTCGCTACTCCGGCTCCAGTCCTGTCCCACCCTGTCCTGTCCAGTGTTAAAAGGCCACACAAAATTTTACTAAATTCTCAAAATACAAATTATGCTTAGAGTTTCAACTCCAAAGTAGCATGAAAATCATTTTAATTGCAAAACTTTTTTAATTAAAATTTTCCCACCCATCCCATTTCCATGAAGAGACTTACTCGGGTTTGCTTGCTAATTGGCACAGTGCACTCACCTGCAACAAAAAATAAAGGAAGAGAGAAAAACTTGTTAGTTCAATTTGCAGATAAATTCGCATTTAAAACAATGAAATTCAATTTACTGTCAGAGTTTGTGCATAAATAATGGTAAATATTTTAAACAACAAATAAGGGGCGGGCGCACACACACACACAGAGGCAATTAATGTGACGCATAAATAATTTATTGACATTTCGCCATGACAATTGAATCGAGAGGGGACAAACACACAGCAGCGGATTATGCGGCTGACTGGCTGGCCGGCTGGCTGGCAACCTGACTGGCAACACAATTGCAAATCTGTCATGGCCATGTCTGTATTCATTTTGGCCCCATCTCTCTCACCGTATGCAACTTAATCTGCCATGGACAAGTTTTTAAATTCACCATCTAACGACAACGAGAGGAGCCGCCGCCTGTTAACTTCATAAAATTTAGAGATGATTTAGTGGCCCACAACGTTTTATGAAACTGGTTTTTCGATTAGCTTCTGGGTTTTTTTTTTTCTCTCTTTCTTTTTTTACTTTTTTAGAAGAAATTAGTTTGAATTTATGTGAGTTGAAGGCAAGATTATGCGAAAGTGTTGAACTCTTATGGACCACTGTGCAATAGCTGCAAAAAAGGGGTGGGCAAAGCGAGCAGAAAAGTTGCCAGTGGCAACTGACATATTCAGGCCTGATTCCGTTTCCGAAATAGTTGTGATTTCTAAGAAACGTTTAAAGGATAATGGTCGATTTTTTTCCGCCCTTCAGAGGATCAATTGAAGGTTATTGGGATTTTGAAGTTAAAAGTAGAATTACACAGTTCCGCATCATTTGACATCAGAGTTCGGCACGTTTCTATCTACTGTGTATACATCTGTTAGCTTGTCTATGTGCAGCTTCGGCAACAACAAAACAGTGCAAAATTAACCTGGTTTCCATGACTACACACAGGCTTCGCATTTAGCAGAGGTTGAGAGAACTTTACAGATAATTGGTGGGGTATGGAAAATTTCGCTCCGAAACAGTGCAGTCTCTGAGAAATTTCAAATGTATAAGCCAGAGCAGACTTATTTTTCTGCCTTAAACTTTACCTTGTCGTTTGACAGCTTTTCAGATTAGGCAAACCTTTTCCTTAAGTTCTCTTCAGAATTATACAGACTAAGCGCTGAACAAACCTTAAATTATAGCGTTTGTCAAGAAAAGCGAGGCCAGCTCTAAAAGGTTGTTTGCTCTCTTGGCACAGTACAGAATTCGAATACTGAGGTAATGGAGTACTTAGTAAGGAGTACTGAGTATGGAGTACTGAGTATCAAGTTCTTTAGTTGACTTTAGAGTACTAAGTATCGAGTAATAGGCATTATGTACTGTGAATGGAGTACTGAGTATTGCATACTGTGTATCGAGTACATCAAATGGAGTATTGAGCACATTGGATCAAGAACTGAGTATGAAGTACTGAATTTGAAGTAGTGAGTATTAAATATATAGTACTGAGTATAGAGTACTTAGTGTAGAGTACTAACCTTCAAGTACTGAGTATTGAGTACTGTGTGTCAAGTTCTGAGTAAAAAGTGCTGAGATTGGAACTTTGAGCATCGAATAATAAGTATTGAGTACTGAGTACTCTGAATATAATTTATCGAGAGCTGAGTATAAGGTTGAGTATATAGTACTGAGTGTCGAACACTGAATTTCGAGTACTTAGTGTAGACTACTGACTATCGAGTACTGAGTTTGAAGTACTGAGTGTGGGGTACTGAGCATTGAGTCCTGGGGATTGAGTACTGGCCAGTACCTTGGCAAGCGTTCAGCTCGTGTCAGTGTGAAATGTGTTTGGCCCCTGATCTTGATTCAAAGTAAGGCGAGAACAGTAAAAGAGAACATTGGACTCAAAACGAGCACAATCGTTAAGAAAAAGTATGCATGAACGGGTTTTCTCATTTATAGTACAATGTTCTCACTTCAAGACCAATTTATTGAGAACGGAAACACTCAAATTGAGTTGATATTGTTTCATTTTTGAGAACATGATTTGAGTTAATGTTGTTCCGTTTTCAAGAACATTTCTAACTCACCTGGGAAAAAAATTTGATTGCACTTGCACCAGGTGTGGGTGGAGTCCTCACTTTTGGGTGGAATAGGGAATACCTCTTTTGATTGGAAGTGAAGGGAGGCTAGACTCCTATGCGCGTTGATGCTTCTCCCTCCACCCCATACATTTTATAAAAAATCAGAAACATCGCTTCAACGACCCACTCCAAGTGTCTCGTTTCATTTAAGTTTTTTCAGAAAAACACAGAAAAAGTTAATCGGGTTTGACTGGGACTTGAGCCCGGTACCTTATGCACTCAACGTATAGGTTGACGCGCTAGTTAATTCAGCCGTTGAATAGTTTTGCAAATGCACGTCTAGAGAGCTACTTATGCTTTGTTGAGTAGATAAGAGAGAGATCAAAAAGAAAACCAACTCGCTCTCATTCGCTCTCTCTCTTGTATATCTCTCTGCTTAAAACCGATTTTGTTGTTGTTTAAAGTAAATACTATTCGATTGAGAACAACTTTACTCATTCCAAGAACATTTAGAACAGAGATGGCCAGTGAGAGCGAGCAAGACGTCTAATTGACCACCCGGTTGAGCTATTGCGGCCTACAAAATTCCATCTGCGTTCATTCTTAAATATGGTTATATGGATTAGTCGAGTGAGCTAAGCAGACCGCCCAACTGTGTATGTTTCAGTCTTTGAGGTAGCTTATTTTGAGAATTATTCGTGAAGTACTGAAACTATTGAAATTAGAATGTTGGGACAAAAATTCAGTCTTGGATCAAGAATTTTCACTCCAACCCAACTTTTATGAACGAATGCTCTTCATACAATGGCGTATTTTTAAAATGAATGATTTTATACAGCAGATGACCCCTCAGAACCCACTTCTTGCGAATGATACGAAAAAAGGAATATTCTGTATAAAAAATTTAAAGTTTGATTCCCAGTTGATTAAATATCTGAACTACTTCTAACAACTTTCAACTTCTCAAATTTTATAAAAACTGTTTCTTTTTTAGAATTTCCCTCTGTTTAAGCCCCCTCTAAGACTTCACTTTGAGTTACTTGACTTGAGGTCAAGACACTTGCTACCTAGAGTAGGAGGAGGAGGGCAAAAGAAACTTTCTAATTGCATTTTCCAAGACATAAGTTAACACTTGTCATAAGTTTGCAGTCAACTAACTGTTTTCTGTGGCATCAATCAACAACAGCAACAACTTGAGAATTGTGTGTTTTGCTTTAAATAACTTAATTTACTCGCTGTTGTTGCTGCCGCTGCTGCTGGCACATTTAATGAACCCGAGGCGCCCCCTCAAGTAGCTTCAATTAGCTGCTACGGCGACAATGTCATTACGAGAGACCTCTCGAGATTGCCTTTTAATGACCGGAAATAAAATAAGAACTGAATAAAGTTGAGCAGCTTACACCAAAAACTAAAAACAATGAAAAAAAGAGAGAAAGAGAAAAAATATAATAAAAATTGCGGTTTTCCATGGCAAAGGCAGCCAAATGAAAAATGTTTCAACTGCCGCCCCATTGCCTGTCCCCTGCGCCCGGTTCCCGCTGCGATGCTGATGATGATGATGACGATGGCAGCGAAAGGCAAAAGAGCCGCACAGCCCGTGTCCAAGTCGGTTTGTGAGTCTGTCTCTGGTCGGTTGGGTAGAAACGAACAACAAAAAAAAATCTACACAGATTTCATCGTTTTGCCATTCTACAGTTTTTTTTCCTCTGTTTTGTTTTTATACATATTTTTTTTGTCGTCGCATCTCAATGCCCGGGGGGGAGCTCTTGTGCGGCTCCTCCTCTGCCCTCTTTTGTGTTTATAAAAATTGAATTGATGAGTTGCTTCAAATGAGTTCAAAAGGTTAATAAACGTGCCTCATCGTCGGACCATTTGAATACCATTTTCATTTTTTTGAATGCTTGAAATGAAGCAATTTATCTAATTGCACTTGAAGGGAGAAGAAGGTGGTGCCAGCGCCACGCCCTATTTCTATTACAACTGGCAGTTGGCCAATAATATTGATCTATGGAAAGCAGCCAGCCAGCCAGTCAGCCAGCATCTAAGAAATGAATAATGTTTAAGCAAATTATGCGCCCGAATGCAAATTGTAGCTGACAATAATTGTGGGTGTTCAATTGTTGTTGTTGTTGTTGCTGCTAAATTGAGCAACACCAAGTGCCAAAATTGTTGCCAGCACTTTGGCAATTTAATTATAGACCCCCAGACCAGACGCGGCGACAAGCAAAAGTAGCCAAAAAGCCAGCAAAAGCAACAGCAGCAGCCAACAAAACGAGTCGACCAAATAAATGCATAGTAAAGCAGTTGTTGTTGTTGTTTGTTAGTGGCCATTGCCAGCAAGTTGGACAGTTTATATTTTTTTTCTTTTCTATTTTGCTCAATTTACAACTGGTGGGGGGGATAGGAAGAGAAGGTGGTACAGTGAAAGTAGTGTAAATGTATACCAGGACTTTAAAGCAAATTCTTTGCTTAATTTGAATTAAAAGAATGTTGCATCTCATTTCATCTTTTCCTTAGGCCACACCTAGAAAATAAATTTTTTATCTTATAAAAAAAGTGAATCTAATTAAGACTTCTAAGTCAGTTCTGACATGAGAGGTAGAGCAAATATTTATGAATATAGAGCCAAAAGATTCTTTAAAAAACTGAAAAGAAACCCAGCTTCCTTTGTGGTTTGTGAGTTTTGACTTTTAGTCAACCTAGCGTGGATTCAATTCCGCCACGGACTATCAAATAAAAAGTTAGTTTTTTCTTTCTTTCTTTTGAAAATAGGTTTTACACATCCGGTCACCTTTACTAGCTATTGGCGACAGCTCTGCAGTAACTAGCCATTCAGATTCTTAAACGTTGCCCTTTGGATTCGGCTTTTAGGACTTTTCAATGGCGCCCGAGCAGGGACAGGAATTTTCAGAAGTCAATTATTCGGTAAATAAATATTCAAATCTTTTACAACTTTACATTCGGGGCCAGTTTTGTAGAAAGATAGTTCGTTCCTTTTAGATCTAGGAGGATAATATAGGTTTAATCCCAGAAAGATAATTTTTTGCTTTCCTTTGTTCCTTTATATTCCTTCTTATACACTTTGAGACCCACACCAGTTTGTGATTATTAAAAACTTTTGAAACACAAAGAAATATAAAAACAGCTGCTTGGAATAATCGACCAAGCTCTGAACACAAATGGTATGGCATCATATTATATTGGGGAAAAAGCGCTCCTGATCTATTGTGGCCCCCTAATGAGTTAACAACTCTCCTAGTAGCCCTGTTTTCTGAACAAAGGTCAGGATTTTCGTAAGTTCTAGGTTACTGACTTTGTTTGGGTTTACAACCTTCCCATATCTGATGAGTCTGAGCCTCCCTGGAAGAACAAAGTGTCCTAGCATATGCTTAGAGGACTCCTCCTTCTCTTCACAATATCTGCATAGTTGGGTGTTTGCTGTTCGAATTTTGTACATGTACTCCGCATTCTGCAGTGGCCTGTGTAGAGCCCTGTTAAAATCCTGAGAACATTCTTTACTTGTAGAATTAACTTTGGGAGCCCTCATTTTCCTGGTGTTTACCCACACTGGGAAAAAAAAAAGATAGTTTTTTTGATGATCCTTACGATCTTTAACTATCCATTTGGACTGGATAGTTAACTATTCTTTTTTGGGATCCATTGGATATTTTCGAAGTCAATTTATTTTCGCTTAAAAAGTATATATCAGGAAAAAAATTTTCATTGATCTTTATTCTTCGTCCAAAGGAGCTGAAAAATGTGAAAAGGATATTTAAAAAAATAGAGGCAGGCTAACTTCGGCTCGACCGAAGTTTATATACCCTTGGAGCTTGATATGTGCCTGACAGTTTGTATGGCAGCTTTCGAAAAATTTTGGTGAAATGATGTAAAATCATTAAAAACTTATAAATACAGGCGTTGGGAGCTATAACATTGAAAACAAAAAAGTTTTTCTCACTAAGACTTTTTTTCAGACCTTACTTTTGTATGGCAGCTATACTATATAGTTGTCCGATTTCGAAAAACTTTAGTGAAATTATGTGAAATCATTAAAAACTCATAAATACGAGCGTTGGGAGCGATAACATTGAAAACAAAAAAGTTTTTCTCACTAAGACTTTTTTTCAGACCTAACTTTTGTATGGCAGCTATACTATATAGTTGTCCGATTTCGACATGGCTTGGTGAAATTATGTGAAATCACTAAAAACTTATAAATACGAGCGTTGGGAGCGATAACATTGAAAACAAAAAAGTTTTTCTCACTAAAACTAGTTTTTCAACCGATCGTTCCTATGGCAGCTATATGCTATAGTCATCCGATCCGGCCGGTTCCGACAAATGTGCAGCGTATTTATACCAAAAGACTTCGTGCAAAGTTTGGTTACGATAGCTTTAAAACTGACGGAGGAGATAGCATAGAAACAGACGGACGGACAGACGGACAGACGGACATGGCTATATCAACTCAGCTCGGCATGCTGATCAAGAATATATATACTTTATGTGGTCGGAGATGCTTCCTTCCCTGCGTTACAAACATCCGGACAATTTTAATATACCCTCTCCAAGGGTATAAAAAAATGGATCTTAAAGTGGATATTTGAATATCCATTTTACGGGGATCTTATTCCGTATTCCCTTCCTTTCTAAGGAGACTTTTTATGGAGTGCTGGTCTATGCCGCATTAGGGTTTTGGACCTATCATTGCGGTTGCTGCACCATGCCAATTTGTCGGCCATTTCGTTTCTGGGGATGTTGTTATGTCCCGATATCGTAGGGTCAGGTTGTTCCTGCTGCGTAGTTGGTTCAATTTTTTCTTTTTTTTTGATTTTGCTGCTGCATTGAGCACTGCTATTTCTTTATAATGGTAGTTTTTTACAATATTAAGGTCTGGCAAAGACTGCTGAAGATTAAACTGGTAAGTTCATGAAATAGCTGTACGGTTAACCAGTAACATATGTGGTGTATTGTGTTCCGGTTTGAAGTGATATCGAGAAAAATGTTTTAAAACCAAGCAGATTTGAAAAGTCTGAGATCAGAAAGTCTAAGAGTGTAATTTCCATGTATTCTATAAATATCTGTTTTAATCATTAAGCTTAAGTTCTTAAATCTCCTATTGTTTTCCATTTAAAAAATAGATGTCTGCTAGTTTTCTAATTTACACAGTATTCACTGTATGACCAGGTGCTGATGCCGCTCGCTCTATGAATAGAGACATTGTCGACGTCGTCGCCGTCGTCGTAGTCATCTCGCTTGTCCGACAGTCTGCGCTATTTGGGTCTATTAATTTATGCAAGTGGCATGGTGACCAAATGTCTGGGGCGAGCCAAAGTGCCTGTCATTAAATAGTCTAAACAGCGGCAGCCACCACAACTCATATTGATTAAGTGCCACATTATTTGTTGCAATTAAAATAATTAATTAAATCTATGTGTGGCGCCAGTTCAAACAGAGGCAGAGGCAGGCCCAGGCAACTCTATGCAAGTATTAAAATCAATTTGCATATGCAAATTGACAGCAACAGCAGCAGCAGCAACCAACAATTGTTGCCGCTGAAGTGTTAATAAATTGTCACGCGCACGGAAAAAAAATAGAGAAAACAAGCAACTCTTGAAGACAACAAATGCTCGCTAAACTTGCTTTAACAAAGCCAAACAATGTTTTTGTATTGTTAGCAACGCCGACAGCCCCCCAAAAGCTACACCGAGCCAAACTCATGACACAATCGATTTGTTCGCATGGTTCACTCACCCAAAACGTTGGGGACGACGGGGGGAACAGACGGTCGGCCTCTCTAGATGCATTTTGCGGGCTGATTTATGCACTCTCGACATCTCGGCATCGCTCATACGCCATGTTTTGTGTGTTTGCCACCGCTTGAAATTAATTATGCAAATACTTTTTTTTTTTATGTATGCATACAAAATATTGGCCCGGCAATCAATATGTAGAGGAGAGGCCAGGCCAGGTAAATTGAAATTTCCCAGGCTGCGTTTACAACGACCAAATGCACTGAGAGCAAAAATTTAAAGTCAATTGAGAATGTTCCGGGTTCAAAGATTAAATATGTTAACGTTAACGTCTGCTAAAATTTATAGCAAAGGCTAAAACTTTAGTTAATGGAACATAAATTTAGCTTAAACTGGAAATTCAAACTTTAATAAAAATGTTCTTTATCTTTCTATCAACTTGGACACTTATTGGCGGCTTACAAACAAATCAAAACAAACAAATTATAAAATAAACCACATTTTGTTTCATTTTTTGAAGCGCAGTGAACTCGTTTGCAAACAAAATACGTACAAAAAAAGTATCATTTTTGTGTGTTGTATTTCTGCGGTTTTTAATGTGCCGCCACACGTCTCTGTGTATGTCGATGTGTTACCATTCGTTCAGCGCACTTTGCCTTTGCGGGTGGTCTTTATGCCCTGCCGCCTCGCCCCACCTCCATACCAACTCACCCTCTCTTTTCTCTGTGTATGTGTGTGTGCTCTTGTTAACTTGTTCGCTTGTCATTCGTTTCATTTCATGACGTGCTTTCATGTCACTAAATTTGATTTTGTGTCGCAGACAACACGGCAGCCGCCGCACAGCTACGAAAATTATGGCCATTAAATTGGCTTTTGCACGACAAAACAAGAGATTGATATACATACATACATACAGACACACATGCATGTATGAGTGAGTGGGCAGATGAGAATTGGTGCTTGTATCTACTCATTCGTCTATTATTGATATTAGCCACGCATTCATTATAAATGACAAATTTCCATTTGAGTGTGTGTTATTTTTATACCCATTAAAAATGGATTAAAATGGGTATCATAGAGATGCGGAACTGGTGGATGGAGAGACACAGTAAACGCAGAAACACTGACAGAGCCTTTTAAAGCCAGAGTCTTTAATCCGAAAATAATAATCTATTTAGTTTGATAATTCAAAAATTCCATAAGATGGGACAAAAAAAGCTACCAGAGAAACAGATTCTGTAGCGGGGAATCATATCAGTTTGTTGCATAACATGCGATTCAATCAAGGCATTTTTTCGGTTCATCCTCAAGTATAATTTTGAATGGTAGAAGCAGTTTATCTTTTACTTTTAGTCGTCCATACACTACTTAATATTAGTAATTCCGCGGAATTAGTAGTAAAAACTTATTAACGATGTCATAAATTAGAAGCTAGGTTCAAAATAAAACCTTTGGTTTCTATTCCTAATAAGCAACGTTCCGCAAACCAAACTTTTACCTTTACTAAGTTCGATACTCTAGAGCAGAGGTCTGCACAACACACATGTTAATTTTGGCATTGCGTGTGTTTTTAGCGCGCTAATTTAGCACTTCTTTGTTTTGGCAAAAGAAATTAGTATAAACTGTCACTATACTGTCGGTGTTGCATACACAGTAGATAGGAACGTGCCTAACTCTGCTCAAGACCGATTTTTTCACGATTTTTTGGTTATTTTAGATTTGATTAAAATCAAGTATTATATTTTTTAGTTATTTGGTTATGTATAGAAATTTTGAATTTTATTTCGAGGAGCTGGTACTTAAAAACAAAACATTTTTTGATGTCTAGAATTTTGGAAAAATCAATTTTTTAATAAATTTTCGTAACGTACACATCTTTAAGTACACATACACAGAAAATTTTAGGTCGATCCGGCAATGTTACAACTTTACTTTAAAAAGCCTTTTGTTGGAAACTACTTTACCAGCACTCTTGACATGACATCTCAGGTTTGAATGTACCGATTGACTTTCAATTTGTCGTGGGTCTTTGTTATACACATCTATTACCCTGTTTATACACACAACAATTATCATGATAAATGCCCTTTAAAGTATGCAAACTTTATATCCTTTACAATTAATATTTTGCAACGATATAACTGAAAGTAGTTATTTGCATCTTAATACATAATCCACTCTGCACTTTCACTCGGATTGTCAAAGCAGCTATGGGTACACAAAATAAAGAATTCCCCGAATTAATAATATTTATTAATGTAGCATACTTTTAAGGGCATTTATCATGATATTTTATTTGTGTATAAATAAGGTATATAGAACTAGAATTTTAAGTAATTCTCAGCTCTTTTTGACTGAATGATGTTGCTGTCAGTTCCAAGTCAAAGCTTGATACGTAAATGTAAATCAAAATAAAAATGCCGAGAAAGTGTACAATAAGCACTAGTTAAGCGAAAAATACAGCTAATCTGACAATTGATTTGAATTTTTGTTAATGTGACCGCATATTTTGAAGACAAAAATCACGAAATAGCTCAATACCAAGTGATTTTTTCTCGATACTTTGAATAATTATACAACACTTCTTTTACACTTTTACGCCCGATTTTTTTAACATACCCCAGGGCGTTGGTAATTTTTTCCTATGCGATTTGTTGTTGTGTCGTTAACTTTACAAATTTGGATTTTTAGTATCTTTCAAAATATTCTAAACTTTAAAATATATGGCAAAAAAATTTACTTTTTTTTCCCACAGTCGTCATATTTTTTTTTAAAAGGATTGAAATCATGTCTTACATGAAGGCATCTTTTCTTACCACCTACCGCTCAACATCCTCTAATTTTTTAAAAAAAAATTCTTGTATTCTATAAATAAACGTATCATCACAAATGGATGATAGAAATATCTTATGATTTTATATTTTTATTGAATTGCCCAAAATTTGTCGCTCTAGGCAGAAATAACCTCCTACAACAAAGACTTGACTAAATTGGTTGGCTTGAAAACGGTTTATATTGATTTTAGTGCAATGGACATGCCCACATCCATACTCAGCGCTCCGCACAGCGATAACCGCGCGTATAGGCGCTCACGCATAGCTTAAATGAATAGAAACATTTTCTTTTTTTTTTACTGGTGTTAACGCCGCCGTAAGCTGGTTTTGGAAAAAACTTTTGTTTAAGCCCGAAAAAGAAAAGAAAAATTGTTTCCCGTTTTTTTGATCCAATTTAGGGTCTTAAATTGTTCCACTAAATATCGGTTTCGAAAAAACGGTTTTAAAAAAATCCGCAGATATCGGGTTTTGGGGGTTAGTCGGTTCCTTTTGGTATATCGTTTTGGGTACCGGTTTGACCCTAACCCTTGTGACAAACACATACAGAATCAAGCTTACAGGGTATTATGTAGTCATGACAAGTTATCGCTTTCTCATGCTTTTTTCTATTTTTTTCTGAACATTTAAATTTCATTTCGCTTTGTGGCTTTTTGTAAATTTATTTGTCATGGAGTTCGCGCTCCACTTTTGTCTGTTTGTTGTTGTTGCGCTTAATAGCCGCCCATTTGGTCATTAAATTTGATATACTATTTGGTCTCTTATTTTAGCTTTTGTCATTTCACAGTTGAGCGCATTAAGTGTCTAATAATATGTCAAAAGTGGGATTCATATCATTTCAATGGTTGAAAATTGGGCGCCATCCAACCCCGGGGCATAATTGATAGATTTGGGTTTATTCTCACTGAGGCGTAACAATTTAATGGCAGCTTCTAAAGAAGTGTTAACAATTGCCGTTGACTCGCATGTCTCGACACACTGTTCGTTGGCAATTACCTAACGCGAGTTCGCAGAGTATGAGAGAATGTTGTTTAACTTGGAATAAAATTAATTTTTCACACTTAAATAAATTTGTTTAGCAAATATTAAACGAGTATGTGATAATGATAATGAACATAGAGATAAGTAGATAAACAAAATTATGTATGACAACCAGATGTCATCGTTGGGAAATAAATGTTAAAGTTTTACTTTTTCAGATTGCGTAATTTTAGACATTAATTTTCCAACGACTTTCACACTTTCCTAAGTGTGTTTTCCCCCCTCGCGCAATCACTATAAAATCATTTGCACACAATGAAACATGGAAAAACTATTGGCTTTCTGATTAAATCGTTTGATTAAACCGTCAAATGGAAAACTATTTCGATAATCTTGTCCAACGCGCGCACTCTCTCTCTTTCTGGTCGATACAATGCCCACACATTTCGCATAGGCAATTTGGCAACTAGCGGACTGTTTTGTGGACATTGTGCGTCATGTTCAACCACCACTCCAATCCCAAATCCATTTCACCCCTCTCAACGCACACACACACACTCTCACAGTTGGCAGGCGGTAGGCAGCAGCAGACAAGGGGCGACCTTTTATGGCATTGGGATATGGACCCCTGCGGTCGTTTGCATTGCCAAAGCCTGACAGGAAGAGGGGTGCGGGGACAGCTGGCGCACGGCAGGGGCGATTGTGACTGTGACTGGGGCAGGGGCTAACATGATTTGCACGCTTCGTTGCTTCGGTTGCATTTAACATGCCTGAAAGCATGAGCAAGGAAAGGAGAAGGAGGAGGAACGGGGCAGAAGGAGGGCACAAAAGTGAGGTGGAACGCTGATGGCGTGTGGTTTTTGCTGCTGCGGTTTTGGTTCGAGTGACCAGACGACCGCATTCGGCTACAATTTGGTTTGCTGGCGGCGCCGCAAAACGCGTTTCATTTTCGTGTTGCAGCGCCATAAACTGCAACTGCAACTGCAAACTGTAAACTGAATATGGAAATAAATTATGACACTAATGCACGACGACGACGACAACAACAACGACAACAACAGCTACAACACAACGTAGCACCAATGAGATCGACTTTTGTGTGTAGTATAAATTATTTAGCGGCGCCTAATGGCAATTAGTTGCAAGTGACACGAGGCAGATCAACGGAACATGACTGAAAATGGTTGAGGAAATAAAAGAGAAGAATTGAACGACACAGGGAATACTCATTAAAAACAGGAATATAGGCAATTTCAAAGGAAGACGTTATAAGAAGTAAGAGAAGAAGTTGTAACGCTCTTTTTTTAGATTTTTGTACGGTAGATCTGGAACTCAGCAGAAAAAGTATTTAATAACCTACTTTACATATATCAACTATCAGAATTTTAAAAGTAACTTAGGGAAGCAGATTAAGGGCATGTTGACCACAAAAATATTGATAAAATGACACAAAAATGATGATAGCTGTCAGGGTAAGCGTTGTTTCTATTAATTTGTTCTGCGTGTGTTAACATCTGTCCGGCATCCTTGTCTCTGCTCCGATTTTTGATTTTGACTTCGGAAAGCTCTTGTGCTTCTTGTGATTAAGAAGAACGCGAACTGGTTGCGACATTTTGACACGCGTATCTGTTGATCTGTTCTTGCTGCCCTAACATTTCACATATGTGTTGCTGCATTCGTTCGACGGCCCAAATAGCCACCCCTACGTCTTGCTGGCGTTGTTTAATGTAACAGAGTCACACACACAGATAGGCCAAATTGAAATGATTGATGAAGAATTTTCTAAAGAATTTTCTCAAGCCGTTTTGGAGGAGTTTGCATGTGACACGAAATTTTTTCTAAATATAAATTTGCATTACCATGAGTGTTGAATTGGATCCTGATCTCTAACATAACATAACATAGCTTAAGTGGACTTTCTGCAAGTCTAAACTAAATTGGATCAGATATAATTTCACAGAGCGAAACTTTCTTTGAGTCTACACCATGGTTTGTCAAGAAGAGCGAGGTCTAAACGTAAGATTGTATTGGTGTGCGACAACAAAACCACGCAAACCTTCTCCGACCTACTTCATCAACCGCTGGCCAGTAACTGAAAAGCTGTATGCTCACTTGGCACTAGTTTCGGCATGCATTCGGCTTGTAAATAGCGAAATGTTTTCGGTTCCTGAGGGTCAGGCTTACCAATCGCTGGTCTACACTATTCGACGCTTTAGACATGGTAATCGTCACAAGAATTCGATTAGGTATTCGCATTTTAAACACAACTTGCAGGTCTACAAGACTGTAATGTCTCCTGCGTCAAAAAGTGTAGACACAGCCTTTACCTGATCGAAAAAAAGTAGTTTTCAATCTATTTGCGTCTTTTTAAAGAGATTTTTTGGGAATTTTTAACAGAAATTGTGAAATTGGTTCCTAAAAACAAAATATTGTGCTGAGATAGTTAAAAATGCCAAATTTTGATATTTTAAGGTAACTTCACAATTGAAAACGAGAAGGCCAAGCTAACTTCGTCTTTGCCGAAGTTTTTATACCCTTGCAAATGTTTTAATTAATTAAAAAAAACAAACAATTTTTCTAAATAAAATCCACCTTTCGACCGATAGTTCCTATGGTAGCTATAAGATATAGTCATCCGATTTTGACCAAAACTTCCAAATCTGTGTAAAAGCGTGTAAAACTAATAATTGCTGAAGCGGGAGGCGTTTACATTAAAAACAAAAAGTTTTTCTCACAAAGACCCACTTTTCGACCGATAGTTCCTATGGCAGCTATAAGATATAGTCATGCGATTTTGACCAAAACTTCCAAATCTGTGTAAAAGCGTGTAAAACTAATAATTGCTGCAGCGGGAGGCGTTTACATTAAAAATAAAAAGTTTTTCTCACAAAGACCCACTTTTCGACCGATAGTTCCTATGGCAGCTATAAGATATAGTCATCCGATCCGGTCGGTTCCGACATATTATCAGTGTGCAGTAAAAAGAAGACTCTGTGCAAAGTTTCAGCTCGATAGCTTTAAAACTGAGAGACTAGTTTGCGTAGAAACAGACAGACAGACGGACAGACAGACGGACGGACAAAGCTCAATCGACTCAGCTCGTCGCCCTGATCAAGAATATATATAGTTTATAGGGTCGGAAATGAATATTTCTATGCGTTGCAAACTTCTGGGCAAAATAATAATACCCTTTGCAAGGGTATAAAAAATTTATGAGGATTTAAAAGAACAGTTAAGGGGCCAGCACATATTGTGTTGGAAGAGGAGAAAGACGAGGATGCATAAAACAGTTACGACCGCAAACAGAAAATAAGGAGATGCTCGCCGATATCACTATTCTTATAATGGAAGTACAGATTGTAAGATCTAATCAAATTTCACACAGAATGACAGGTTCCATAGACAGGATTAAAATTACAGTACATTGTATGCACTGGAAACTGCAAACGATACAATGAACCTGTTTGGTGGCTCTCGACTAGCGCCCCTAGGAGACCAGATTCTCCCCGATACCCATTTGAAAAGTACACTGTCGGACGTGAAAATTTTCCCATGGTGAGGTAAAAAGTTTAACTAAGACACTCTGTTGATCTATGGGTCACAGGACACGGTTGATGCAGAAATCCAAGTCGAGACTCAATTTAAATCTCAGCAAACCCCAGGCTTGGTTGGGGAGTAAGGACTTGCACCCGCAATTTGCCAGGTCCGGCAACGGTTGCCTCTATGAATTGTTGGAATAGCACTTGGCGCCAAAACGAAACGGCCCCTCCAGACGCAATACGAACCTAGTGGCGTGCAATATCAATCAAAAATGTTCGACGTTCGAGTTCGATGTTTGTGTGCATTTTACTGCCAGCCTTTTTGCCTACGTACCGTAAAATGTTTGACGCCAAGACTTTTTTTATAGAGATTTTCGTTTGAGAGAGCTTTATTGAGTACTCCGTACCGTGCTTTAGAGGGTAGTGGTAGTCAGAGACTTAATTATGTAAGCGTTGATTTTTCTTCAACATGTTAGAGATGCTTAGGCACCTATTGAACACTTCGTTCTTCAAGACAAGCCTTTAACTATTGAACGACAAACAAACATTTGGTAATAAAAACATTACAATTAAAATTTTTAAGTAATTGATGTGTTTTCTGAAAATTTTATTAAAGAAAATAAACGCGATAAGGAAAATATTTCAGATTAAAAAGTATAATGCTTAGAAGTATTAAGTATGAACCACTTAAGGAACAGAAACCACGCATGCGAATTAAAATTTTAATTTTATACCAGGGGTGCCTAAACCCATTCTGCAAGCCACGAAATAGCAGGCGCGTATGACCTTTACGCTTGCTTTGTGGGCTACGTTAATCAAAAACAAATTCATATGCGCTCTCTCCTCTTTTTCTTTCCGAATAAATGTATATATGTATGTATGTATTATTCTTCTTTCTCTCTCATATGTCGTTAGCAAACTGGAACGAACCAAAAATGTCGATTGTGTGTAGTTAGCGTACGTTAGCTAATATATTAAAGCGTACACAAATAAAAAGTGGGTTGCTCTTTCTATTTCTTGTGGTTGTTGTTGCTCATTCTGGGCCCCCCTGCTTTAGACCTCTGTTAAATATCTCAAAACATTTTTAAACTAAGAAGTCTAATTTCAATAGAATTCAATCCCTGCTTCTATACAGAAATCATATTGGTATGGTTAAATGTGATTTTCAGCTGAAAGGTTTATCTTTTTTTTCACTTAGTTTATCTATCGGTCTTGCAAATCACAGACTTCTTCAAAAACAAGCAAAATCGTAGATTGAACTTAAAACAAGCTGCCAATATTGTAAAAATTAACTAAAAGACCATATTAATTAGTATTGGGAACTTTTTAAGAATATTCTTACCAATAATTATCGGTTTGGTTTCTACATAGTTAACAGTCTACCCATCAAAAGACTCCGCTCTTTAATTTAAAAATCTCAGATAACAATTTTTTTTTACATAACCTGCATTTTTCCCTCTTTCTCTCATCAGAAATATAAACACGTTTAAGGCGTTTTCTCAGCTAGACAAAAAAACATAAAAAATTGAAAAATTGTTGTACACTTTGCTCTAATATTCCCAGGGTAGCTATTTTAATATGCCATGTAACTACTACTAAGTTATGAGGGCGACTCCGGGGCGTGGCCTTTTTCACAACTTCTAGGCTGCGTGTCGTAAATGCTTCATTTGGAATGCACATAAATTATAAACAACAAACACAGACAGTTACAGATACACATCAGCCAACACTTGGTCGCACTCTTGGGCAGCTGTAAAAATTATCGATAAATGTTTAATAGTTCAACACGCACATTTTCAGATAGCGCACCGAATGCGCATAAATAAATAAAAATTGTGAGGGGGGAAGGGAAAAGTAAACCAAATAACACAAGCCAAGTATTCTACGACTTGGTCGTAGTCGTCGACGTCTTCTGCTCTCGTATTTAATATGAGCAAACATGCGACGAGCGTGTAAATATTTACTAATGAACAATATTTACTTTGTTATTAAAGTAGTCGGACGGATGGGCCCCCCAATGGAAGCAAGGGGGGAGGAGTGGGGCGGCAACGCTTGGCGTGTTAATGGCTGTGAGAGGAAAGACTGACTCTTCGACGTTGTGATTGCGGCGGCACCAACCACAACACAAGATGGTAGCTGTGCCACACGGTCGTCGTCGTCGGTCATAAACAACTTGATTGCTTGGCCTGCCTCGAGTTTGAGCTCTCGCACTTCACTTGAAAGGTAAGAGAGCTTCAAAACTGAAAGAGGAGGAGGTGGAGGAGGAGGAGGAACGGCGATAATTGCCCTGGAGGGCAAACCCAATAGTGACAAAGTGGCATTACTTTTCAATTTCACAAGTGCCCAAGCGAAATAACAAAAAGCAACCAACCGACGACTCTCATGAGTTTGCCTCACCAACAACAACAACAACATAATCAAAGCATGGCAATCGTTTAAATTTATTTTAATTATGACCAAATCCTCCAGTTCGTCACCCTTCGAAGAAGCAGCGTGCAAAAGGGCGAGCATTGAGTCCCCTTTTTTTTTTGGGAGAAAAGTAACAGAAGCCAAACTGCAACCCAGTGGGGTGAAACAGCTATACAGCGGAGGGGAGGAAACAGGGAGAAGGCATGAATCATGCATTATATGCGCACGCACTGACAAACGACAAGGGGACGAGGCTTACACTGAGAAAAAATAGTCCAAAAATGCTTTATTTTGGTTACTTCATACCCCTCATACTTTAAGATTTTTCTCCCTGTGCATTCAACCCAAAAATAAAAGGGAACGCACAGAGCCTTGTCTGTATGCAAGACCTGTTTCATTATAATTATGACCCTCATCAAAAATATTTGACTCAAGCGGTTTGTTTGGGCGTGCAAAGAAGGGGAACGGACAGACGAACGGACGGACCCTTTTTGCTTTTTCATAATTTCATTCAGGATAATTTGAAAATGTGCTTCGCCTTAGAGAGAAAGAAAATATCTTCTTCAGATTTTTATGGTGAAAAGCGATTACGCAGCAGCAGCAGCAAAAAGTGCCAAAATAACGATTAACATACAGAGCCCCAGAATAAGGGTTGCTCTCTAAAACAGGGTGGCTTTCCCTTCTGCTCGTTCCCCTCTGTCTGTGCATAAGTAATAAATGTGAAATGTTGGATAGCAAATTTGACTTTGCCCCTTGGGATATTTGCGCACGCTTTTGATTGACTGGATGGAGGGATAATAGAGGAAATGGCAAGCCAGCTGTCGGGGGGAAAATAGAGAGGGTTTAGATGCGGTTACCATCATATCACCACACAGAAACAGATTTGTAGCATTCGCTGAACACAAAAACTGCAAACCCAAACAAACAATATTGTCTAAACTATTAATACTCGAATAGCGACGCGTGCTGCTGCCTTACGTTTATTGTTTGCAGGGTTAAAATTGGCAAATAGGAATGACCGTTGGCCAAAGCCAGTCAACCAGTTGCAGCTTATCTACTTTTCAATTAATAACCATGTTTGTTTCTGCGGCCCCTTCTGGGCATGACAGAGTGGACCAACAATATGTACAATAAGGGGTAAGCTTATAAGTAAATGCCAATAGAACAAGGAATGGAGTTTTTTTTCAACAAGCAGGTAATATGAGAGGTAATACAAAGGGTTTATATAAAGGTTTATATATGATTTGCTTAGCATAGAAGTGCAAGCTGAACAGCAGCTGCAGTGAGCTCTGAAGTCTAAGAGAAATTTTGTTATTCATTTTTAGTTGGTAGAAGTTCTCGCACTAAAGGACAACTTTTTTAAGTAACCTGTGCTACATTCCTTTGAGAACTGTATTACACTTAGGCCCTTTTTTTGTTGGAACTTTGATGTAAAGCTTCAAAAAGTCGTTTTAATAAACGTTAGTCACGAACCACACCACAACGTATCATAGATTAATGTAGCAAATCTTCGAAAAGAAAGAACCTTTTCGAAGGAAGCATTAGTTCAACATCTTTTATACTGTCTTTGTTTTTGTTTTGTTTTTTTATTTTTTTTTTATTTATTTATTTATTTAGTCGACAAAAAAGGCTGTCAACTCAATTTCACATACGTTATAAAAAAGCCTTAAAATGATATCTTTGATGAATTCAAAGAACATTTATTTCCCAACATATATTTTCTAAATAACATGAGAGTGTATGATTCGCCTTTACGGTTCTTAAAATGTGCCCATCGATTCACACAATTATAAGTTCGGCTAGCGTCTGTGTAATAATTGATGGTATTTGGCATGCCCGGGACCAATGGAGAAGCTGGAAGTACTTAAGATGAACTCAAAATTCGGATAAGAGGAAAAGGGATCCTACGAAGAACGTTGTTGAGGTGTAAAAATATCGTATTTTAATCAGGGCTGCAAACCATCTACAAATCGGAAGTGTTCACTTCAAGGGTCGAATCCGTAAGCTGTATGGGTTCGGGTTCGGGTTTTGGGAGCGGTTTCAGAAGGTCTCTGAACCTAGGTTCAAATTTGAAACAATCTTCAAGAAAAATTTGGTTTTTCGCTAGAATTTCGAAGAAGTAGGTACCTTTTAAATTTCTTTTGGCTACGGTTCAGGTTAGGTTCGGACTTACCAAAAATCTCGGAGTATCCTAATCCGAACGGGTTTGCAACCTTGATTTGAATATACTTTTGAAGCATTTAAAGAACGTTGTCTAAACTATTTTAATTACTTAAAGTGGCTGGACTTTAAGCTAAATGCATAAAATTTTTTGGTCTCCCGGAATTGATTAATTTTTTTAAGAATACAAATTAAGACTCACTTTATTTCTCGAATATAGAAGCTGATATTTAGATGATCGGGCTTACCTGTAAGAGAAGAGAGATACAAATTAAAAAATTATATTTAACAACTGTAATAGATAACCTTTTGAAGGAAAACTTCGGAACCTTTAGACTAAAACAAGTTTTAAAATCCAGATGAGAAGTAAAAATTTTTCGAATTTATTATATAATTTTCTTTTTGGGTTTTGTACGATTTGTTTAGAATTCCTTAAGCTCCATTTACACGACCTGATCACTCATCTGAGTTTTCGTCTGATTTGCTGTCTGACCGTGTAAAAAGGCGTCTGAGTAGACATGAAGCTACTCAGATGAGCGATCATACGAAATAGAACCGGTTCTATTTGTCCTGAGCATTTATCGAGTTACAGTGTTTGTCTGACGAAAACTCATCTGAGCGATCAGGTCGTGTAAATGGAGCTTTAGCAATTCGTCTTAAGGGTTCCAAAATTTGTTTTTGTTGTTCTCTGTATCATATTTTTTCATTTTTTGATTGTCACCCATTTCTCAAGAAGCTTCCATTAGATTCCTATTCCCCTGGAAAAAATCATTTTGTTTGTAAAGCTTCCTGAAACATATTGTTTTCTTAACATTTGTAAATTTCAGAAGGAAACACAGTGGGGTAAAAACTATTTTTAAGAAAATCTTTTACGCTTTTTAGCGCACCAAGCTGTTCCATTTTAAACATATTTAGAAGTACATATAATTGATTTTTGTACTTCATTGATTTTAGTCAAAGTTTTTGTGCTTTTTACAGCGCTGGCTCAAGGTCAATGGTTGGTAACAATTTAATGCAATCAACACAATTTAACAGAGATAGCTAACAACATTACATCGGAATAGCAATTGGTATGTCTGGACAGACTGTTTCGGATTTGTCCCCAAATCCTCATCAGCAGACTTCTATGCTTATTCACACTCCAACTATGGTATTCATTGCTATTTACATGACCATAGGCCGAATAAAGACTTGAGAATTTGACATTTTGTAAATCCAAGCCCTGACTTTTCTGATATGAAGTAGTCAGCCTGAAAGTATACCATGTTTTTTATGAAGGAGTGGCCAATGTTTTTGTTGTTAGCTAAAACTGCGTTTTATATCTTTGGCTGTTGCCAGAATCTGAACTTCGTTCAGTGATAGTTCTGGAGCCAATGACGAGAAATACACAAGGTATTTCCGTTTGTTTGTTTTTTTTTTTTTAGAAGATTTGGAATTTAAAATTCCAGATTCAGAATTTGAATTAGATTTCAGCAAGAAATTTTGTGTACTATCAATAATTTATTCCTTATTTTAAGCTCCTTTACTAGGAATAAATCAGTTTTGAAAACCATTTTGTTATTTAATAAGTGATAAAACATAATGGAATTCTTTCTTTAAAATAAGAAGCTTCAAAATATTAAGAAAAACTAAGCATAAGAAAAATTAATTTTTAAAAGAAAGGAAGTAAAAAATGTCAATTAGTTTTCTATGTCAAAATGGTGGGCTTACACCCACTGACAGGCTACCATACTTCAGTTGCTTCCATACATGCCTAAACACCTTCCCGAGGCAGGTTCAGTGACCCATGCGTTCTACTCAATCTGCACAGGTTGTCAACTGACCAACCTTACTTTTCCAACCTCTAAATATTTTCAGCTTAAAAATAATGGGACCACTAAAAGCTTTAGCTCTTAGGGATAAACGATTATAGACATTTTGGGTACAAATTTTGACATATGCTTTGACTGCATTCCATATGAATTTGCTGTCAATTTCAATTTAATATCGAATGCATCTTTTTTTGAGGGTTATACAACAATGCTCACACACACACACACAGAAAGGGAGCAGAGCAGTCATCAGACAGTCAGTTACTGTGGCTCTTCCTTTTTGTCGACGGGCCTGGGCTGGGGCACTCTGCAGTTGTGCACGTTCCATGGTTCCCCACATTATACAAAACTCGACATGTGAACAACAATATTATCAACGTCATGGACTCGGAACGAAGCGCTGCTGCTCTCCCTATGCCTGGACTCCTTTAGAATTTCTGTGCGCTGTGTTATTGTTTCTAAATGCCTGCGTGTGTGTGTGTGTGTGAACCCCTGGGGATTTCAAGCGTGTAATGTATGCTTTTCATGTTTTTATGCCATTGTTTGGGCCAGGAGTTTCGTTTTTTCCTCTTCCCCCCTCCTATCTCTCTTCTTCTCTCTGGGCTCTTTGCATAGGGCCAATCGTCTGACGGAACTGACAAACTGACGACATGTCCTTGCCATGCAAACATTTTGGCCGTACAAATTCAAATTCAGTCGAGAGTTTCTCATTCTCCTTGTCGTTTCTCTGGGTCTGTTAATTTATTTCAACTCTTCCTTTTTTTTTCTCCATCATATTTCTCTCTGGTCTGCCCACTTGGTACAAAAAAAAAAATAAACTCTTGCTGATTGCCATGGCAGTCTCGTTAAGAGCTGGAGTCCAGAGACTCTACTTTGCCTTTTTGTGTTACGTAAACAACATCTGATGCTGTTGCTGGAGGATGCGGACAAGGATGTGGGACGACAATGCTGGCTGAACGTGGGCACTTAATTAGATTATGCGCCTGCGCCTTCTTCACAAAAGCCACTTGGGTTAATTAACCAAGAAGAAGAGGTGTGTGTGAAGAAGTGTTGATTAATGTGTCGCTGGGATTAATTACAGATAATTGTTATAAATATTGCCAACAACAATAAAAAAGAAAAACCAGGAAACAAAATGGAAATCTATAAGAAAATGTAAGCAGCTGCTGCATGGCAGGGTGAGTGCACATATAATTACATGGCTGACACCTTCTGTCGGAGAGGATAAACAAGGGTAGACCTCACCCCTGATATGGCCATACAAAATTGAACAAAGGAGGGTTGCAAAGACCCCTCCCCTCCCCTCCCTTTTCTCTCCTCATATTAAATGCTAATTTTCATTTGATTGAGCACATTTTGTAGTTTGTTGAAAAATGTTAAGTAGCATAAAAATTAATTGATTTAGGGATTAAATATGCCCAAGTCCGGTAGCTCAAAAGTCAACTTACAAACAAGCCACTTCAGCAACCTCAGGTTCATTTGAATCAGTAACCACTTCAAATGCCATCAAACGACGACACATGTATGGTTAAAGGAGAGGGTGATGCATACGTAAATATATAATTTATATTGAATAAGAACCGACGCTCCATAGCCCAAGCCACATGAATAAGTAAAATGCCAACAGAGTTGCAAAAAGGTGAGTAAATGTGAAAGAGAGAAAATTGGAAAAGACAAGGATGGAAAATGGAGATGGGCTAGGGCTGAAGATATTTAAGTTGATTTACAGCGCAAAGGAAAAGGGTTTTTGGTTCTATGGTTCTGAGAATGAGCCAAAAATTAGCGTACACATATAAATCATGAGAAGTGTTCATTCCATTACGGTTCTTCCCATACCTTAAAATATGTTAAATTTTTGTACCAAAGTCTCTTTAAGAAGAAAAAATGCAAACAAACTACAGGTATAATCTGCTAAGTCCCGAAATAATGAATTTACCATTTTAGGATATTTTTAAGTAAAGATAGATAAAAGACTAAGAAACTAGGCGGGACGAAAAACATATTATGTAAAAACGTGGTCGAAACTGGGGGATCGGGCGGGACGGAAACCAATTTGAAACATGTACTCAGAAAAAAACCAAGAACTTTGTACTTAAATCAAATACATTCAGTGTCAATAGTACGGTTAGTTTGAAAATACTTGATTCAAGTACAAAACTCTTATTTCAAATACGATTTTGTTCAATCTCGAAATACTTTATTTAAGACTTTTTCCGGATATTTTAAGTACATTTAAACTTTTATAATATCTTTTTGATCATACTATTAGATTGTTTAGTTCTTAAGTACAGACCGATTAACTCTCAAAATAAGAGCAAAATGTTCTTCATGGAAGTCAACACCAAAACATTTTTGAAACAAAATAATTCTTAAAAAAAAGTACAAAATGTTCTTCGTTTAAAAAATTTCCTAAATTGTTTTTGAAACTTGTTCTCTGTACAATATCAATTATCCAGAGGAAATGAATTAACCAAAAACTGAGATATTTATACTGTAAGCCTGATATGTACTCCCGCCCCATTACCAAACAAAGTGTTAGAACCGGAAGGGGATTTTAAGAACAGATTTAAATTAACTTAAAATACATCACATAAATTTAATTAAAATTTTAAGTACAAAACGGTATAAATTTTATTCCGATAGATCTAGAACTGTGCCGGTCGTTCTTAATTCTGAGTGTGGGATCGGATTCGAAATAGAAAACATTTTTGCAATCCTTGGTGTCAAGTCATAGTTCCGAAATTTTTGTTATAAGCTTTAGAAAAATCTTTATCGTCCCCAAAACAACAGATTTTCTTTTAGTACATATAGACACCTAGGCGAAAATTTAAACCAGGGAATCAAACCAGAACCGTATACTGAAAAGAACCGATTAAAACTCAGATTCGGATCCGGTACCGGAGTCGATATTTTAATTTATTGTATAGGGGAGAGTCTCCGGTTGTGGACATAGTTGCGTTTTTCACTTATAACTTTTTTTCACGTCAACGTTATGCGGTGATATGAACATCATTGTAAAGCTAGAGACTCTAGCTAACTTTCCTCTGAAGTAACCTATTGTTTAAGACAAACGGGAAAAAATTTGCAGCCATGTATATGAAGTGATGATTTTTGGCCAAAATTTTTTTTGTACCCGGTTGTGGACACCCTTGTAAAATCGCTAGAAATGGAAAAATATGAAGTAAAATGGCCATGAATTGATGAAAAAAGAACGTTTATTTATTTTAGAAGCCTTCAGTGGCAAAATAAGAAAAATGATTCCGAAATGCAATGGATCGAATTTGCAGCGGTCAGTTTTCTTGGCAAGAGCGCCAAACAAATCAAACAGAAGTCGACATCTTCGTCTTCTTCCCATGACGAAGACGCCTTCTTCTTGGCACCGCGTTTGGGCGACGGCTTGGCTGGTGGTGTTGCCTGTCGTTTTCCTGGCCGGCTACGTTTCTGGGGGGGTATTCTTCTAGTGCGACACAGAATCACGCTTGGCTGCGCTCTCTGCTAATTTTTTTGCCTTCTCGCGCAAAACCTCGACGCTTTCCGGAGAAGTTAGCTCAGTGATTTGCATTGGCTTGCGACCGCGATTCGATGGCTTTTTCGGAGAAGTTCCTTGCACCGGCCCAATTTCATCCAACACTGATAAGCGGCTAGCCGAAGACGCTCGTGAGGTGGATGGCTCGGGGGAGGATAACACCTCTTCTTTTCGCCCAATATTGGGATCGGCGAAAACGATGTGGAGATTTCTTCTGCACTTCGTTCGACAGCCTCCATGAAGTCAGCTTCGGAGAAAGCATCAGGGTCAAACGGACCAATACCGGAAAAGTATTTTACGCTTCATGTGAGAGAGGTAAAAAAACACACTATGTTTGATGGAGTTCGTTGGTTGCAATCTCGAACGATTTCCAACAAAACCGAATCAACAACGGACGAAACATCTGCAAAATTTGCTCTGAATTTCTCTTGTAAATACCAAATCAAAGCTGTTTGAGGAAGCCCATATTCCTTGGATGTAGCTTTGGCGGCCTTCCTATCGATGAGGCATTGCTTATTGGCATCGACCAGCCCGTTAAAATTGATATTTGTTGAATCGGACGATTTTTTTGGTGTTGACATGGCTAGAAATGCGCAAAAATTCACAAAAATGCTGTAAATGCATAAACAACGATTTTTGACATAACGATACGAACACACGCTTTAAACACTTAAAACGAGGGTGTCCACAACCGGTGCAAAAGTGTGTCCATTCTTGGAAATGGTAGCCATTTTTATTTTGTTCAGCAAATTTTCACGACACAAACATTTCACTGAAACTTGATATCACATCACAAAGTACACTTAATGCCCTAAATAAAAAAGTATAATACTCACCTCTTTTCAATGTTTTGCTTCGATTTAACGCTATGTGGAAATTGAAAAAACTAGAAACTCGGAAAAATTTTCACGATTTTTTTTTATTTGCTCCCAGCAAGAAACCAATTGCGTGTTTACTCTTCGGTATTGGCTCAGATTATGTGCACTGTCAAACTACAAGTTTGACATTACTCAGTTTGGTGTTATCTGTTACCTGTCAAAAAATAGACTGGGGTGTCCACAACCGGAGCGTGTCCACAACCGGAGACTCTCCCCTACCGGTATCAGAGAATCAGAAATACTGAAAAGAACCCAAACATTGTAAGGGAATAGTTTAGGTTCTGGAAATGCTGGAGACAGTCTCTTTGAAAAAAATGCATTCGTATGTGTCAGTTTTTGAGACCCTCGTTATAATGTCTAACCTGTGAACAGAGAAGTACATGTATAACTACTTTATCTGTACTCAAGAATTTGAACCATTTCTGTAGCTCTGACCCAATCACTTTGTCTGAAAGTGGAGAGAAGTCGATTTGTATATGAATTTGTATGAAAAAAGAGGAGAATCCAAATCGTTAGCACATACTAATAAAATTATTTATTTATGTGTATAGCTTGCTTACCCAACATCGATAAAAGCTTGCAATTTTCAATTCATTTTACCGGTCCATACCGGTACGTACCGGTATATCGCAATAAAAATCTAGGTACCGGTACGAAATCGAATATCGAAATAAAATAGAATCATGATCAAAATTCCTAAGCTTTAAAGCATGGGACTCCAGTTAAGACTCTGTTTTTAAACAATATTTAGGCAGAGTGGTTAAGCTAAAATCTATTGGGGTATTCACTTTGTTGAGCACTTGAGCTGTTTTGCCTGACTAGTATTGTGAGCAGCCCTCTGTGCACGAGATTTGAGCACAACTACGTTTGAGATATGATTCGGCAGTAATCCATGGTTCATTCAAAGTTCGCGCTTTTTCCATACCATATATATGAATGTTTGATCACACATTTGATTTTAGCTTGTGCATATAACACTTATAGCACTAAGGTACAAGTGCCCGACTTTTCGTAGTCAGGGTCTGGGTCGAGCAAGCTGTGCACAATTTGTTCAGAGTAAATTGTTGTTGGAAATGTTTACACTTTTCCCCAAGTGCTCAACAAAGTGAACACCCTATATATAATTTATAATAAACTGAACCGAAAATTAAGGTTTGAACCAGATTCAAGATCAGCTTTTTAAGACGCTTCGGTTCGGTTTAGGGTGAGGTTAATTAAAAGAATTTCATTTTCGAACCGGATCGAGTCAAACCCGGTTTGATGCCCTGATTTAGGGATCTTTAGGACCTTACTAATATCCTACACTGAGAAAAATGGGATATTTTTTTCGTTGGATGATTTTGGTAACCATTTGGACGGGATATTATTAATATTCTTTTTAGAATTTAAAATACTATTACGATATATTTAACGATATATTTTCATCCGGTGGAGATTTGAAAAAGAATAAAACCAGATCAAAAAATTCAAGAATTTTTTTGACAAGTTTGAATGCATTTATCTTCAAAACCAAAATTTGCCCAAAATCTGCTTTAGCATTATTTATAGGGTTTATTAAGATTTTGAAGGTCTCGTTAATTTAATCGTTTTCGAAGGACCCGTTCGACAGAATTTACTTTACTTTATTACTTTTTTGACCCAAGACTAAAATCTTTTTGTTATTTATATTTATTAAGGGACATTTTTCTGTTTAGTTTACTTGTTTAAATTCTATGTGCTGTGTATGCTTCCCTTATCATTTACTAATTTCCATAAATTTCACGAATTGAAATCACGTGGTGGTGGCCTCACACACTCTCCGCTCTGTGGATAAAGCAAAACGGCACAAATATGCTTTAAGCAAATGAAAGTCAGACATCCAGGCAATGGGTTTACGATTGCAATTTTGGGACTGGGACTGGCACTTTGGGGTTCGATACGAAATTCTTGTTTCTGCTGTTGTTGTTGTTGTTGTATGCTGTTTGGCATGCAAATTGTGTGAGCCGTCGTTCTGGCTGGGGTTCTCTCGAGGTTTCAGTTCAATGCACAAATATACAAGCTGGCAAAAAGGCAACCAAGGAGTTGGCAACATCTTCGTATAAAGGCACACACACACATGGGCACATTGTTGATGCATATCTAAAAGCATATTAAGAGTCTACAACGAAAACAACAACAACAACAGCAACTCCGTAAGTGTGTAAAATGATCAGCAAGTTGCAAAATGCAACACGAGGCTAAAGAACTGACGGAAAGGGGAAAGCGACTGGCAGTCAGTTGCTTGTGTGGTTAAGACAAAGCGCCGGCAACAGCTTAAGTATAGATACATGTATGGGGACACAGACAAAGACTTGGCCCCGGAGCCAGAGCCAGAGCCTGGGCATGGAGTAGGGCAACGTGCCAAGCCAGACAACGGCGGCATTAAACATTCACATTGTGGAGGGAGAGGTGAGAAGGGCAAAGATGAGAGAAGGACCAAACCAAGGTGCGGCACACACACAGATTGTGGTGAACTATGCGAATGGCCAAAGGGTTTGGGACCCAACCCATCATCCCCAATTCTTCAAATTACAAATTTCTATGATTGTCTTCTTATTAATTTATTCGCATCTGTTTTTTAAGTAATTTCCACACGCACACACGGATTTGGTTCATTCACAGCTGACACTATATATAATTTCTTTTTGTGTGTTCTACCCACGCAGAGGCGGCGGTCGAATGCCTGAGGGCAATAATAAAACAATTCCATTGAATGGTCTTCCACGCACACACATCGCCCATTCAATATATGGTAGTCACAGCCCTTGGCCAGAGCCATTGCCATAACCATTTTGGTCTGTGCCAGAAATGAAATCTATTGTCTGCCAAAAAGTTAACGCACTTTATTGCTATTGTTCCAGCTCCAAGCACCAAGCACCAAGCGGCAAGCAGCAGCTCCAAGCTCCAGTCATTTGTCAAGCAGAGCAGAGCCAACCGAAAGAAGAGAAGAAGAGAAGCAGAGAGGAAAAAAAATGTTGGCAATACAATATTTTGCCATTATGTCGAACAATAACAAGTCGACATAAGTAGATGTTGGCTGGAGAGGAGCAGGCCAGAGACCCAAGACCCAGACCCAAACCCAACGAACAAAAAATAAAAACAGCAACAAACAAACGAGAAACGAAGCAGAGCCAAGCGAATAGCTGCCAATTTCAGGCTTAAGTGTTCTTTTGCCTTCCTCCCCTGTTTCCAGCTACAAGACATTGAGCCAAAGAGCAACGACGCATATGAAATTTAATACCACTTCACCTTTTTTTTTCTTCTTTCATTTTTTGTATGGCATCCGGCGCTCTCCCTTCTTGGCTCAGCGGGTGTCAGATTGAGCGCTTTATTAAGCATATTTAAGAAAAATACATAATAAAAAAAAAAATAGTTGGGAAAAGCCAACGGGGAAAATGCGTTCGAAAATGAAATGAATTAACAAATACAAAACACATTTTGATGCTCTCAAAAAGCAAAAGCAACTACAACAGAGCAGAAGCATATTTCGCTTGAGCAAGCACAAAAACCATTTTCAGTGGAGAGTTGGAATTGAAAGCATCAAAACGAGGGCAGTTGGGTAAGTTTTTATTAGTTGAATGTGCTGCTGTCAATTAAAAGCTACGTTTGTATAGATTGAGTGTGAATTTCAGCACCTTCAGCAAAACCTGGAAAAGGTTTGGTACCGGATTTCAATAGCTAAGAATTTGGTCACGGTCGCCACGCTAGAAATCGTCAAAAATAATATACAGACAAATTTGTTGTTTTTTTTGCGGAAAGAACCTAGAGATTTGTAAGCAATCAAAACAAAAATTGCTTTACGAATAGTTACAAGCTACAAGAAGACTATGTTAAGGCATAAGCCGCCTCTTAACAAGGTTAGTTTTTTAAAGAGATGAGCGCGGAAATGTCCCCATCTATCTGGTAAAAATTTCCGACCCGCCTCAAGTTTGTAATAATTTTTTGTGAGTTTATAGTTCAAGGAAGTTCTGTAATTGAAAAAGAAAAAAACATGTGTTCTACAAATTGCCTTCGACCAAAATCATAATCTAAGAATATTAAAAAAGGAGACCCTGCAGTTTGCGCCAAATACCGTGGGATAAGTCTTGATTACAAAGCCGCCTTCGACACACCGATAAGATCGAGGTTTTTTGAAACCCAGTCTACCATTAGTATAACAGCAAAGCATTTTCGACTTTGCATGATGACGTTGAGAAGCACGCAAAGCTCCGTAGAAATAGAAAAGAATTTCTCCTAGCCTTTTGATACCAAGTTCAAGAGCAGGGCCCTCTTTCGAAGAACGAAAATAGCTCTATATATGAGGCGGATGAGGCGTCGATTGGCGTTTTCGAGCGAAATATTCTTTATAGCATTCATGCCCCTTTGAAAGTTGGCGAGGAGTTTCGCATCCGAACGAATGATGAATATGGGATCACTAGTAAAGTCAAGCACATACAAGCTTCACCAAAAGCAGTTTACAAACTGAGTGTAAAAGATTTTGAAGAAAAAGGCCAGAAGGGAAGGCCATCACTAAGATGGGACAACCAAGTGCAACCAAGACAAGAAGATTTTTCGTTGGATCACAGATTAAACCTCGAAGGTCGAAAATCTGGAAGTAATGGTGAACTGATATCAAATGTTTTTTATTTGTTTGATAATGCGGAGACCAGCCACAAGATCTGTATTTAAGAATTGACCTAACTACACACACGTGAAAATGTTTAGTGACATAATGATCATAAAATTGATTAGACCTTCTCTTAATGAAGCCAAGTACCCTTCTAGCTTTGTTTGCATTAATAGATATATGATTATTCAAGCATTTCATAAATGCATTTCCAAATCGTCGCCCCGCACAGCAGTCTCACACACTAACCTCTGCACCACACCAGGCCATGCTATATTACTCTCTCACAGCTAATATAAGCATGCTGTCGTCGCATTCTGCGAATTTCGTATTCTAAAGTATTTGAAATTTTATATTGATATGAACAAATTAAGAAAATTGGAAATAATCCTCAATACAATTAAGTAATGTCGAAGGAAAGCCAAGTAACTAAATTTAATGCAGAAGAAGACCATGCTTAACCAAGTCGAATGCCTTACTAAAATCGTTATCCTTCGGTATGGCACTTCTTAACGAACCCCTGGTTTAATAGAGTTAAGAAATAAAGTAGATTTGTAGTAAAAATAATATACAAATATTTCCATACAATTATGAAGAACATAAAACAATGCTTAAATATGGATATGGACATTTCTAAACTGACCTGACGTTTCGTTTGAACGAAAATATGTTTTGTAAAAAACTAAAATCTTAGGTTTTTAAAAAGATTTTTTAATATTTGGGTAGCCATTAAGTAGCCCTACAATAAGCGAAAACGATGACATCAATCGACAATAAGATGTTTAAGATGTAAGCAAAAATAATTGCTGGCGTGACGTTACAAGAAACGGAAGTGGGATTTGACTTGACTTAGAAAATTGCAAAAACAGTAAACATTTTTTAGAGGGATTAGAAATAATGCAAGTATATTTTCAGGGTATTCATAAAATCTTAAAAAAAATATAGCATAAGTAACTTACGTGATGTTACGTTTCTACATTTTTCAATATATTTATGTTGTTTTTGTTGTTATGTTGTCTTATGCTATATTTTTTGTAACTTTAGAAAGAATTTAGAGATCAATGCAACCTAATGGCATTTTTAATCCAAATTCGCCTGAGCGAAAGACTCAGAATGGGTTATAAATTGATATAAGATTGACTTATAGTACTTTAGTTTGATTCTTTCCCTAAGGAAATATGACAGAAAATACTGTTTTAAGGAACTTTTCAGACCACTGAGGTCTTTTTTGTGAAAATATTTAACTACGAAATATCAGTTTTAAGTTGAAACAACCTTCCTTACTTAAATTTGTCACCTTCACTTGCATCTATAAGTGTGCCCATTTTTGCATTCTTATGAAAGTGTGACCATTCATTTAGTTCGATAAAGTACATTTCCATTAGTTGTTTTCATAACTCAATAACAATACCATATTTTTTCTCACCTTAAGTTTTTATGATGAATTTAATTTTATTTTTTTTTTGAAATATGTGTTTTTTTTTTGGAAGTATTTATGATTGTAAGTTGAACTCTATTTTATTCAAAAACCCACTGAATGATCAAACAGTCCTCGTAATAAAACAAATATAAAAAAAAAATGGAACAAAAACTAGCCTGCCCCAGAACGTGGCATGAACAAAGACAGAAAAAGAAGAATGGAAAAAAATTAATATTAAACAAAAAGTGGATGTGCTTGCGCGCACAAGGAAAAGAACTGGCAATGCCAAGCGAAATAAGAAAAAAAAAGAAATAAACGACAAAGTTTGCCAAGTTGCAAGCCATGCTGGGATTCGACTCTGTCTTCTTTTATTCCCCCCTTACTACCAACTCATCCCTTCGAAATGAGACTTGCTTAACTCCAGTGGCAGCAGCCTGGGTAAGCTCTCTGGGTTTAGCAGTAAAAAAGTTTAAAGAAAGACACAGACAAAACGAAAACGAGTGTGAAGAAACATGCCACTTACACCACATCACGTATACGACGTGTATAATGTATGCCTCTTGCACTTCAAATCGTTTGCCCAGATAGATAAGCTGTTTGTTTTAATTAAAGAAACGGAAACATTTTCAAAACAATTTGCCATGAAATCCGAAATTTCAACTTAAAGGCATTTGAAAAATTGCAATTGAAACTAATTCGAGGAGAGACAGGCGGGCAGGGAAGGCAACTGGCAACTGGCAACTTATAACTTGCATTGGCATGCTGTGAAACAAGTTGCCAAATGGGCCCCGCCAGTTGCATGTAGCCCATGCGCACACGCAGCATGCAACAAATTTCTCAGCAGGAAAAAAAATATAAGAAAAATATTAACAGCAATCAGCTCAGTCGTCATTTTCATTAATTTTAATCTCATTTACAGAGACGGAGACAGACAGCAGCTGTTCGCTGTTATATGTCAAGTTTATAAATATTTAAAAAATTGGTAAACTGTTTAATAATTTAATATATTTTTTAAATAGTGTGCCGCTGCCTGCTTAAGCTTATTTATTAAATATAAAAAAAAGCGAGGGGGCTTGTCTATTTTTTTAGGTTTTGCTTGCAAATTGTTTAATTTTGGTTTTGTAATTTACGTAAATTGGCATTGTATATGATGAATGATTATTATCTTGTACCTGTATGTGTGTGTGTGTGTGTAAAACCTATTATAATCATGATTATGGACATTTGCGTGATAATTGTGTATATTATTATATTTGATTTCTTGATACTTTATTTAAATTGCTTAATATGGACGCTAGCGATTTGTGTTTTTTTTTTTGTGTGCATTAACATAATTGCCATAATTTATGGGGCCAAAACTCTCAACTGCAGCGGCAGCACGCAACAACAATTTCAAGTGGAGAGGTAAGAAATTAGTTGCATTTGGCAGCAGCTGCCATTTGTCTCCACAGTGGGATATCTTTTCAATTCGAATTTTCCAACGCGTTCAAGATAAACAAATTGTGGAAGAAGATTAATGAGGCGCAAATATAAATCATGATGAACACGAAAACGAAATGCAGGAAACTTTGCATATTTTAACAAAATATTTACACGCCTCAATTGTGTAAAGACTGAGGGGGACTGGGGAAGTCAATTTCACACTTGATTGCCAGCCGTAAATCAATAAAGCAAGCAATGGCGTTGACTTTGCCACCTCATCCCTTCTCTCTCTCTCTATCTCTCTGCCTAATTAAGCGCATCTAAGATGCAACATCAGCTACTGATACACACACACACACACTTTCGCACAGGAACATAAATCGCGTGCCGTTTTAACACTTTGACGTGCACAATTGAAAATTGCGAAACGGCCTTTTTGTGCGCTTTGTTGCCGCCCGCCAAGCAAATTAGCTGCAGCCGCTTTAAAGAGAGTGAGCGAAGCAACACTTAAGGCTACAAACAGAAAAAAAAAACACACGAACAATGCCAAAAAGGCTGCGAAAACAGACACCTCGCACCGTGTTTTTCTTCTTCTTGCGTTGCCTGCGCGCGCCCCTTTTTGCCGCTTTTTTTTGTTTTTTTGTTGTTTGCCAATTGCAAGCGGCTTTTAGTTATTATCTGTATTTATTTGTTATTTACAAAAGCGCAGTGCAGCAAAAAAAATTGCAAATAACTTGAACAAATATTATTTTATGAGCAAAAAAGCAAACAACGCATACCGCAAATTTGTTAAGATCTTTTAATTTACGACTATGTGCAATGCACATAAAATGTATAAATATGATTTATAAGGTTAATGTTTATTTAGTTTTAGTTTAATTTTTTAACAAAAGAAGACGTCATATTTATCAAAGAGAGAATAATGCTTTTTAAATCTTACAAAGTAGAGACTAAATACTCAAGTCAGTAAATGAGTCCCACAAATGGCTGTAGGACTCGCAAAGATGGCAAACGGCCATACAAGGGAACATTTCAGCGTGAACCTTCTATTATACATGTGTGTGCTGAAGAATGTTTGGCGGACTTCGCAATCATATGTCTTAAATTTATCCTCAAACTTTCCTGACCATCACTTGTATCATCTTAACGCACCTTTGTAAGTTATAAAACAGGGGTGCCCAAGGCCATTCCGCAAGCCACGCATTTCGTAGTTGTTTTTCGCAAAGGTATAGCTGGCGTGTAAGCCTACATATGTTCTCTCTCTTTCTTTCGAAACTAAGGTTTTGTTGTTGGCGCGTGCAGACCTGCAACAACTACATTTGTGATTCTCTTCTCTCTCTCTCCCCGATGTCTCTGGCAAAGTAAAGGGTATGAAGAGGACAGAAACACGCATCATAAGTTCAGCTCGTGATTTTGTAAAAAACTAGTAACACATGGTCAAAGGACAGGAGATCTCTTATATTATTTAGTACTCTTATCCGGTAATCATTTCAACATTATCAATTTTTCGTATCAAAATTGAAACTGTATGTTTTAAGTTCTCTATGGTTCAGGTCCCCAGCGGCTTAGAGCTGAATGCCCACGTAATCGAACATTCTCGTAAGAGTGTTGAGTATATTTTCTAACTTGGCGAAGCGAAGTTCGGCATCCCTCTTACAAATTTTAAAATTAATTTAACATTTTCTCAAATGGAATTTTGAGCTATAACTCAAATCGAAGCAATGTGTCCACTTTTCCCATATTATATTTTGTTCAATATAAAATGTTATAAAATTTTTTTTGACAGATATTTTTAAAACGTGCTAAGTTTAAGATGCATCAACAATATTAAATATTTTTATTAAAATAAAAGCGTGATTTCTGCATTTTTATGAAAAAGTATAATTTTTACTGCGAAATTCTATCTCGAAAAAAATGAATAAGGATAATGGGAAATCAATAAATAATGGATTTAACCTCCAGGCTTATTTATGAACTGAAAAATACCTAAGCCGGAATCCGATATTTTGGCCCATTTCTCAGTAACGGTATTTCGAAGCTCTTAAGTCTGCCAGCATAAGCACGTGGTGCAAGGTTACAACACATGTTTTTAATTGGATTCATGTCCGGAAAATGTTCAAGAACCGTTCACTAAACCGCTTAAGACTGGCCCTTGTCTCGTGTATGGCCGCATTATCATGCTGAAAAGATTGTATACGGATCCGACTCTTGGTCCAAAAAGTCTACTAAGAGTTCCAATAAGTTTAGGTAACCTTCTGAATTCATGCGGCCTGTAATCTTGCAGAAAATGAAGTCTAAGCCTACATTGACGACATCTAATAAATAATCCTAAAGAGATATTACGAAACGTCAAATGTTTTGGAGGGAAGAGTGGAAAAATGTGGTACTCTCAGATGAGGAAAATGTTAACTTAAATGGGCCAGATGGTTTTAGTTACAAAGGACATTAAAGCGTCTGAGCGCTTTCGACCTCCCAAAACTGTGATTTACCTTTAACTATGTAACAATTTTTGACAAAAAAAAATTTATAACAAATTATATGTGGCTTTAATTACCACGTAAACGACCTAGCTTACGGAAATGTTCGTATTGGTAATCGATACTTGAAGACTGTCAGTCTGCCTACAAAGAGTTAACAGAGACTATTAATCTTATAATGAGCTTGCTTCGTTTTTTGAGATATTATCAGATGTGTCCGCTAATTGAAAAAGTCTATTTAATTTGGAGAAGCTTGTTCATTTAAGGGTTTTTAATATAATTGGCAAAGCCCTAAAAAGTCTTCTGATTTTTTAAACCTGCGTCTTGAAACGAATTTATACTATTTTGAATACAAGTGTTCGAATTGAAAGGGACATGTGTCCATATACGGGCGGTTAAACATTTAAAAGGTTTGGTCGTGCTAAAACCCGAACCGTACTGGTTCTACGGGTTCGGTTCAGGACCGGTCAAAGGTTTTTTACATGTATTTGTATGAAAGGAAACAAGGCAAATCAAATAGATCAGTATTTTCCCCTAACAGATTAATGGCAAAAACACCATACTTTTTCCAGAGAAACGTTCGCAAAATAAAGAAGATGAAAACTCGACAATGTTTCCATATTTGCCTTTGAGAAGGGCAAGTGAGAGTTATACGATTCGCTAAAAAATGGAATGGACGCAAAGCCGAACTTTCTTTCTATTTTAAGGGTACATACCGGATAAAAATCTAGATTCGGGTACGAATACCGAAATAATATTAGAACCAAAACAGAACCTTTTACCCAAACATAAGTTTCGATATGGAACGTACCAGAACCGGAACCGAAATACGATTCAGGTTTATTCCCTGGTTTGAGTACATGTGTTCAAATAGACATAATTTGCAATCCAAACATGATGCAATAAACTAAGTTAAGAATTTTGCTTTTAATTCAATAGAAAAGACCAGCCTACTGTCCTGCTCTTGGCATTGCATACTTTTAGGCAGCTGTATTACATAGCTAAATAAAATTTGTAAAAATTTTGGAGTAAAGTATTTTAAAATTAAGAAGAAGTTGAAGAAGAAGAAAGTTTAAAAAATTTGGGTTTCCAGCAACACAGGACCCAAAATGATCACAGCAGACACTTTACCAAAAATCTGGACGTTATGGAGAATTTCCTTATTGGTGTTTTCAAAGAAAATTGTAAATTTAATTTCCATAGCAAAACAATCTAAATTTTGGTATACTGTTAAATCGCGTTTAGAGAGTGAAGAACTAAAGGTTATTATCGACAAACGAGTTATAATATAATTTGTCACTTTCTAAAATCTATTAATATGCTTTCAAGGGGTTCCCCCTTGGCAATCATCTGGAATCTATTTAATTACTTTATTAATGACAAAAAAAAATTAATGTATTCTTTGCCCCCGCTACAGGGGTAACTACATTCAGCTAAATCGTGTTGCTCGCTTAATTGTCTTTTCACTTAATAATGGGGCAATAAATAATAAATCACTGGAACGTTTTTTTTTTTAAGTTGATGACCGGAACCGCTTAGCGAAATTAACCCATATAAAACCAGACTGTATCTAATTCATAAATTAATCAAACGGAAGAATTTGGTAAATATTTCTAATCACAAAAATGTCTATTTTGTTAATATGAGAAGATATGGGTATTTCCTTGATTTCGGCAACGTTTGTCAGTTACATTTTAAGTACAAATACTCTAAATAAAACGAAATTTTTAAAATTTTTATTTTGACTTTTTTAACTTTAAATTTATCTATAACTTTCATCAGAAAATCATATATAAATATTGTAATCATTTGGGAATGAAACATTTATTCTTGTCGAATTAGCTTAGTTTTACTGAAATCGGAATTTCGAACTGGTCTGAATATAGAAACCACAAAATTTAAAACTTAGTTCATTTCATTAACCCAGAAGAATTCAAACTCTGATCCTTTAAGTAAACCGATTTAATCCAGATTCATAGTAACAAGTTTTCCCTTGCTAATATTCTGTCAGTAGAAAATCACAGCCTCTCTGGCCGAAAACAGCTGCTAATCATTTATTTGCATAAATACTTGATTCCCGTTTAATGCTCGTATCAATCCCCGCTGATTAAAGAGCATTATAAAGTCGAGCACACACACTCGAGCATTGATTATTTACATTCTTCTCTTTCTTTTTTTTTTGCGACCGCACAAAATCAACAAAACTCACAGCGCCGCAGCGTTTCAGTTGCCGCGAAATAAAGAATCATAAAAGATATCAAAATAAATATGGAGAGGCGAGCAGTAAAATCACAAAAAAAAAACTTCAGTAGCAGTGGGCCCAGCAGGCGCTCGTATTGCAAAAAAAAAAAATTGCTTAGCTGGTATTTAAAGGGGGAAACGAAGCCGACGACGACGCCAGTCAAAGCCAGTCAAACAAATAAACCCAACAAACGAGCCAGACATCTGGACGGACAGACCCTTTGGACCTGAGTACGATTTGAAAAGCACGCTTTGCTTGATGGACTACACGGCCTCAGAGACCTGCGCTCGCTCCCTCCCGCTGCACCTCTGCTTCGCCCCCCTACTCCCCATTTAGCTGGGCCCAAAGGAAAAATACAGACAACGACGTTGACTGACAAACACCGCAGAGTCTCAGCCAGCAACGGCATAAAAAGTCTACAACAAATAAATATGCAATAACAAAAGACCCAAGCCACAGAGTATACCAGAAGAGGAGAGACGGAGAGGGAGGGTGGTGGAAAAAGAGCCGCTGGGCAAATAAACAGTGTGAATTTTATGAGATACACGAAAAGCTAACATGCATACATTGGATACATTTTTTATGACTCTGCGCTGTGTGTTTGTTGTTGTTCACTTTGGCTTGGCATTCAAATTGTATACAAAAATTATTGAAAAATCAATCGACGTCCAAGAAGCAACAACAGCAACAACAAATTACTCTATTAATTGGCGAGGATTGCGGTTAGCAAATTACTCAACTGCGTGAAGAACTACATAAATTTAGTGGCAGCTCATGGCTATTTTTGGTTTGATACACTCGCGTCGTTTATTTTTTTCTGTTATTTTTCTGCGAACTTGTTTCAACGTTATGGCGAATTTTAAGTGTTTTTGCAAAGAAAGCAATTATACTTTAAAGGTTTTGTTTGCTGTCAGCAGCATTTGACTAATTAAGTCATCAGTTGTCTGAAATTAATGCCCAGATATGTTTAAGTTGCTGAATCGGGCAACGAGACGAGAGAATTGAAACATACCGAAATTTTATTTTAAATGCCAAAATTTAAACAGATATTTAATGTTAAACTTATAATGGAATTGGTTTGGGAAAGATTTATAAAACAGAGTAGATAAACTTAGGCTGCCTTCACACTGTTCGACACATGACCCATGACTTTCTAGTAGGCAAGCATTTCCCCATGAAATTCTATGAATTTGACAAGATATTCAAATTTAAAACAGAACAAAAAGCAGGACTACTAGACTATCATGTGTCATGTGTCGAACAGTGTGAAGGCAGCCTAAGAAATATAATACATTTTCCGTAGATTTCAATGAAAGAATGGAACTTGGATTGTTTATCTTTAAATTTATACACTTTTTCAGTAAAAAATCTTGCCTTAAATTGGGATGTCTTTGTGGTCATTTTTAAACTCAGTTTGGTGGGCGGCTCTGGATAAGATGGTTTCCATAAAGTATTTTGCATGTCTGGAAAATGATGCCAAGCAACGTTCTTAATACAGATGCCTGATCTAGAGACAATAATGCTTTGTATAATATATTTCCACACCTTTTTAGGCCTATATGTAAAATATATGTCCACAGTTAAATTTCGTCTAAAAAAACAGAAGCAGTGTCTTTTAGGACCGAAACCTTGGACACCTTGGAAATCGATCTCAAAGAAACTCTGGGCCCCACTCCTTAAGTCTTCCTACGCTAGGGTTGTCGATAATTTCTCAAAATATCAATATTAATATTCAATATCAATATTCGATATATCGATATCACTATTTTCTAAAGCTTAAGAAAACTGAAAAGTTTTTAAAGAACGTCCTTACTGCCAAATGACCATTTCTAATGGCCGTCATGTTTTATCTTTCTAATGGGATAACTTTAAGATTTAAATGATTTAATTTTCTGAAGCTAGGTTATACTTTTAGGGGGTTAGAGAAGCTTATAGCAAAAACGAAATCTATGGAAAATTATAAGAAAATTTCACCTAAAACACATGGGTCTAAATTGAATGCCTAGTCGGCACAAATCGATCAACGAAGTTTAAGGATTTTCCTTTTCGAACAGGACTTAAAAAAACAGTAAACAAGTTGGCGGAAATCCCTACATAAGAAAGTAAAGCAGTCTAATATCTATTTCATCACGGACGCTTATCAAGGGCAACTGTATAACAGTCAAACTCGCAAGACAGGGGCAGTAAGTCTCATTTCTAATATCTAATTTTACATTATTTCGAATTCAAAGAAAGTCAGAATTGTCAAGTGCTCTCCAACTGCTGGGAGATTGGAAACTGGCTAAGCAGACCTCAGTACACGACTGTGATTAGGTCCATAACTATGCACTGACTGGTCGGGATTTTCTCCCTAGACATGAGACTACGTCTAGACATCCATTAGGTTCTTCGTCAAAACCTACTAATAGGGCCAAAAAATACCGTGAAAATTGAAACTAAAATTGTTTTGGTATTCCGATAGGAGCAAATGTTTTTATTTTTAAGCTGGCCACAAAATGGTGGAACTAATAAGGTGAAGCCGAGCGCTCTTTTTGTTTGTTGTAGGACCAAAAGGCCAGCTAAGCAAGCAGGAGCAAACAAATGTTCTGTAGTCTCTTTCCAGCTCACAGGCATACATCAAGTAGTCACATGCTGACGGCTTCACCTTGTTAATTCCTCCAAGGGCCACATTGTTACTGACATTTGAGTGAAATTATACGTCAAAATATTCATTAGTTTTTGAGAAACGCGTCCTTTTGCAAACAACTAAAAGTGCATTTTTATTATAAAGTCTGAAACCATTCAACATTGAATTGTGTTGAATTGTTTGGAAAAGGCCATCGGCGAGCAAGCTGTTGTTAAAGACGAGGCAGGACCAGGACAACCCTCATGACCATCATCAAATCGCCGACGATCCGATACCTTACTGACCCAGTTGGAAAAAAGAAAGAATTAGCGAGAACCATTTATAGAAGTGGTGCTCACATTTTATTTTCCCTATCTTGTATGATAGAAAGTCATAATTCTGCCAGCGTCGCAGTCGACACACGCATAGATAGAGAAAATACGTGTGCTCTACGAATAGCACGCACACACATATGTGTGTTTGTTTGTAGCCTATATTTGACATAACGACGTTTACTTCGTGTTGCTGTGCTACATACACAATCTCAAAGCTTGATAGTGCGTGTTTGGGCACCACTGATTTAGAGTGACTATTTGGGCCTCAGAAAACTGAAGTCTCGATTGGTGCCTCATAAATTTTTCGAAAAACACAAACAGTAATAGTAATTCGTGATCATTTCGACAAACCCCCGATCCATATCGTTCCACAACTACTGTACGCGCATTACTTAGCATATCATGTGACTTTTGGCTTTTGCCTAAACTCAAGAGACCACTTTGTGCACACAGTTTTGAATCGCTAGAGCAGATAGAAACCGAAACGATAAAAGAATTGAAGGATCTACCGAAAGAAGACTTAGGGCAAATGTTGGCACAAGAGAACTGTATTCGGAGGCAATACTTTGAGGGGTATGAAATAAATTTACCCGGATAAATAAAGATTTTTTGATTTAGAAACAAATTCCCGGAATTTTTTGCCCACAGTAGTAGGTGTCTCGTAAATAGTCAAAAAAGTTTTAAGCTTTATCCGCTCTTCATAAAAATTCCCAAAAAACAGTTATAAAAAGGGCTGTGTTAACCCCCTTAAGACACCATTTTTGGGTGTCTTGCCCAGCAACCGATGTTACGTAACATAACCTATCGAAAAATTCTACTTGATACGTATTAAGTTGAATTTTCGCTTTTATAAGTTTTCTCTGAAAAATATTTTAGTTTAATGTGTCGAAAATCTACTATGAGAAACCTAGATAGACAAGTAGTCATATGTATTTTATGAACATTTTTTGAGCTTCTCAGATTGACTGAGCAACTCATATGAGATATTAAAACAGTGAAATACAGCTTGTTAGTTTGTGAGGGATAGAAATCGCTCCTGCTTTTTTAGGCATAAGGTAGCAGGAGAACGTTTCTTTCGACTGAACCACTATGGAGACAGTTAAAGCTTTAGAAGATCCTGGACCTCTATCTTGGGTACTTCCGAGGAATGATGTATCAAAGAGTTCCTCTACTAAAAGTCGTTGTGACCAAGGCCTGGGCGTAAAGGCGCCAACCAGAAGTTAGCGGTTCCGTTTTACTTTGAGCTCTGAAGAATGCTGGAATGGCTCAGGTTGAAAATGGGCCGAGTTAATCTAACTCAGGCGCCCGGTTTCGCTCCTTGTAAAAAGTTTAAAACAGGTCGAGGGTATATACATATGCATGTTTCGCGATATGTTGGAACCCAAACGAAGTGTATACAGCAGTGACCGGCAAAACACACATGCTCATTTTGCCTTTGCATGTGTGTGTTTTCTCACGCGAGAGCGCTTTCAGTTAGGACTATTTTGTTGTTGCATTGAGAGCAGAATAAGCTTGTACACTATCTGTGTCTTAACTTCACTGCCGCTGAGCACGCTATTGAATACACAAAACATACGGGCGTGCCGGACACTGGTATACAGAGATAACGAACAAACCTAATTTTTCAGTAAAAAAAAAAAAAAGGTTTTTCAAGCGCAGTTCATCTCATTAAAAGATAAACGTATCGATTGAAAAAAAATCAAGAATATTCGTGCTTAAATCAAGAATTTTCAGTTTAAAAACTTTAATCAGCTAGAAAATTCTGGATTTAAGTACGAAACTTCTTGAATCAATAGCGTTTTTAAGAACTCCTTTAAACATTAAGAACGAAATGATCAATTTAAAACTTTGTTCTCTTGAATCAAGCATTTTATTTATATTTTTGAATTTTTAACGGTCTATTTCGAACGATTCGTAATGCAAGGAAGAATTTCCAAGAGCGAGTGTCTGCAAGAGAATGTTCTGAAAACGTTATCTTTTCTGTAAAACACAGCTCGTACATTCCTAAGTACACATAACGTTTCTATTCAATAACCTATTACTCATTTCTTGATTAGTTTTGGATTAGTTTATATAAAAACCAATTAAACCTGGCTTAATTTAAGCCTGATTCAATTAGTTTAGTTCGTTTAAAGTATTTTCAATTAACTAATTAAAATAGTTATGTTTTGTTTTGCTCTATGCCTGGTTCAATATTTCAGCTTTCAGCAAACAATTTGTAATTATGAAATATTTGCATTGGCATTTCAAGCTGATGGAATTTATGATTTATTTGTTTTTTTTCTGTGCGCTTATCAAGGATTTCATTTTATTTATTTTTTGCTTTTGTTGTAGCAATTGTTGTCGTTTGGTGTCGTTAAAAATGAAAATATTAATTGCGATTATCGCAATATGATATGACGATATTTACACGTTCGTAATTAATTGTTCATATTTATGTAAAAAAAAAACAATTTCAATTTTTTCTGTATTGTTAAATTGAGTTATTGTGTCGCTGCGATGGTTTGGCGTAAGCAGCAAAATTAGCATAAAAATTAAACTTGTTTAAATGACATTAAATGTGGTTTTTTATTGAGCTTTCAGTTTTGGGGCGCATCTCCAACCTACACACGCGTTGGAATTATGCAAATTTCTTGTGGCAGAGCATAAATTAATTATCAAAGCAGTCGTCGTTTACATGGTTGGCTGAGATCGACACCCGCCAGCTAGGTTGTATCTTATGGATACACCAAGCCAATTTTCGCATACATTTTAAAACATCATCACAATCAATTTGCCGTTTCTCGTGCTGGGAATTTAGTTTTTGTGTATCGTTGTCTTGTTTTGGCATTGTTGTTGTTGTTGTTGTTGTGTTGGCCCACATTATCTAGTGAACGTTGAACGCTTTCGTGCCTCTGGTGTGGTTGTTGTTGTTAATATTAATTTTGTATTTTTGTTTTTGTTCATTTCGTCTACATGTGTTTAGCTTGTTCAGAAATTTGCTTTTTTAATGACGCTCTTGTTGATTGCCGGCTGTTTGTGTTTGGCCCCCCGGCCCCACTCCCCCCACCATCACCAGCACCAACCAACCTTGTCTCGCCACATTCATTATGAATGTTCAACAAAATGTCGGGGTATATATTTGGCAATTTTATGCAATTTATTAATTGTTTGATTTGCTTATTTATGGTTCGTTTCATTTGATTTAGTGGCTCACAAACTGTCATCAACTGTGGTTATTGATTAGATACAATTTGATTAGCACAAACCATATAAGGAAATCTACTGAAGAGAGAGGTCGGCGGAATATTCCGTCTCACCTTATCATTTGAGTTAAGCATAAAACTACAGAGCATTCTTTGTGTCTTATAATATTTATAGACCCCCATAAACCCCATTTCGCCATCATGTGCCTGGAATTGAAATTGCAAACTTTGTGAGCTTGTTGCTAATTTGCATGGGCGGACACCCAGACAGTAACGAACGTTTCGTTTGTCACTGTCAGACATTTAGAAAAAAAAATACTGAACAAATCAATTAAGTTTAATCGTGTCGGGTCGTTTGGGTACGGCCAACAGTAGTTTCTATGCGCAAGTGAGTGTGGGGGGACCCACTGACAAATAGACAAATAAATGTCGAAGTCTGTTGTGTGACTTTTGCCCACACAGACCCCAGGGCCAGCACGTACAATAATCTCGTGGATATATGACAATAATAGCTCTTAGCTAAATTAAAAAAAAAAAAACCAGCAGCAGCTCATGGTACAAATTATAAACACCATAATTATATGTGTCTGATATTTTGTCAGCCAATTGACACATTTGTAGCGTTGAAATTGTTATCGCAGAGAACAGCAACAGCAACCACAACAACAACAACAACTAACAAACAAAGGCAATTACCCATTGGTAGCAAGCAAAAAGGCAAAAAGACTGTCACACACTTCCCCCCCCCCAAACTAAAGTCAGTTAACGTGGCGGCTATGCGTGGTCGGGCATCTGTATTACTTTGGTTGTGTGTGTCTCTGTGCTTTGGGTACAGTGAAAACTTAAATTTAACGTTTTATTATTGAAAGTAAATCAATAAAACAAAAAGGGATGTTATGTCAGATATATTATATGGAGTTTCACACAATGAACTGAACCTTCTCTCGGCATTATCATAAGAGATTTATCAACAGACTTTGCCCAAGAACGATATGAGAATCTATAATACATAAAGAATAATATCATCGTGGTCTTTCTATAAAATTATTTGTTCGCCTTTGGCTATGTTATATTTCCCTAGAATGTATATATTTTTGACTGAACTTTCCTAGCAGTTGAAAAATATTGAAATTTTTCTTCTCTTCTATCACATTCGAGCTTTTTTTGAGGTTCGTGCTATATTTAGCAATCGATGTTTAATAATAAGACAGTAGAGTTTTCACTTGGAAAAACGGTTAAAAAGAACAAGAGAGAATGCGGAAGACACTCTACTTTTTTTTACAGAGGCAAGACGAGTTTTTGACTTTTTTTCGGTGATCACAGTAAAACAAGCAAATCGGCTGTAGTCTGTCGTGCTTACCAACACAAGCACCTTTTTCTGTTCTCTTCATTTGGTCGACCCTGATCTAAGAAAGTAACGGTCACGCCTGAGCCGGAGGGATCGAACACATTTCGTTTTTCAAACCGACTTGAGCCGAACGCATGCCGAGACGTGTGCCAAGAGAGCCAGGAGTCGATAAAGTTTAACTTTACTGACGCATTTGGCCTCTCTTTTCTTGACAAACCTTGATCTAAACCAGCGATGGACAAAGAGTAAGAGAGTATTGGTGTGCGACCTGATTGATTGGAACTCTGGCGAGCGACTGACAGCATCCCACCTAGCATTTTTCGTTGGCTTTTCGTTTTTTCGAGCTCTTTTGTTGATTATAAAGAGATTCATTTCATGTTCGACTTAAGGAAGACTCAAAAATAACTCATGGAAATGCTAAAAAACTCGAAACGGATCAGAAAAACGGTATAGAAATGATTCTTTAACAAGAGGGTCATTCATAATCAGAAAACTAGCGCATTTGGACAGAGGACTCGAAAAAGACTTGAAAGAGAGAATCACCTTGAGATGTCTTTTTCGAGCTATTTAGAAGTTAAAACATAGATTAATTTCATTATTAAGAAGGACTCCAAAATGACTCATAACTTTGCTAAAAATGTGATTCAAACTGATGAGAAAAATGGGGTATAAACGACTCTTCGTGAAGGGTAGCGGCTAGGGAACCAATTTCTCCCAACAAAAGTATCATTTATGAAACTCAGATTCGATCCTAGCCCTTTCTTAGTGTGTCGCTGATGGCTGATGGTTGGGAGTGAAACAGTGCTCCATTGAATCGAGATTGTTACGAAGACGGTTCAAGTTTGAGACGAAGACAGTTGAAGTCTGAAATTGAACTTGATTTGACCGAATGAACGTGCTGTCCAGATATTATATTGTCGTTGGTGTTATTAATCAAACTGAGAAGTCGAAAAAGAGTCAAATGTAATCAGAAAAATCATAAAATGCTGGCTGGGCTTGTGCTCTCTTGGTCTCAGCTTCGGCATGGGTTCGGTTCGTATATGTCTAAATAGCGAAATTTTTTCGCCCTCCCTGTGGGAACCATAAACCAAATTTATGTTTTAGTTCAAACTAAATGAAACGGAGAGTGCGAAAGATTAATTCGAGCCTTAAAATATGTCGTGAAGTTTCAAACAGAAATGAAAAATTTATAATTATAAAGAGATTTTTTATTATTTAAAAAAAGTTTTTTATTAAAAGAGTTTTTAGTCCTGGTTAAGAGATACTAAATCCACTATAAGGTACAATTTTAAATGGATTAGGATATTCTAAAATTTGAAGAACAAAACATTTTTGTAATAAACCTGAAAGCTTTAACAGTCCATTACAAATAAACCTTAACCAACCAGACCAAACCCTACCAGGGGTTTTTAACTACCATAAGTATCTTTTAAATTAAAATTGTTTTGGTAACAATGGTATCAACATTTAGGGCCGTTTTCTCATGTTGCTGTTTTTGCAAATCTAGGTGGATTTGCTGCATTTCGTTGCATGTATGTGTAAGAAATCCACCTAGATTTGCAAAAACAGCAACATGAGAAAACGGCCCTTAGTGTTGTCACTGTGTTATTAGGATCTGACGTTAGGTTACTTAAGGGGGTATTCCTCTTGTCAAGGCTGTTTTTTGGACCTTTTTTAAAAAAAATCTTATTTGAAAACGCAAAGAGATTTTCCAAATCTGTTTTTTTTATTTTGTTACAAACAGATAAAAGTAAAAAAAAATGTTTACTGCTTCGATGCGAGGGCTGTTCCAAAAGTTATCGGCCGTCAATGTGGGTGTCCAAAAAAAAAGGTATGGTGCTGGCGGCCATGATTCAAGGTCTCCAGGATGTCAGAAATGAAAAGTGAAAATGGGGTTATAATCAGAATAGATGTAATGCTGGTCTGAACCTCCAAAAAAATTTTCTGATTTTTTTTGACATAATGGCGGCCATTAAAATATGAAAAATCTATTTTTGGCCCTTTTTTTTTGTAGTTTAGTGTAAAAAAAAATAGTCCATTTTTTTTAAAATTATGATTGAGGTTCAGACCAGAATGGTGACAATTCTGCGTCGATTTCAGTTTTGATCATCAAAATCGGTTCAGTATAACTGGAGATATCATGGCCGCCAGCTCGAAAAACGTGGTTTCGAGATAAATGCGTTTAAGTTTGAAGTAATATAAAAATTACTTGTATTTGAGAAGTTCGAATTTCAAAAAATCCTTTTGGGGCGATATTCTCAAATATCCAAGCTATAAAAAAATGCAAAAAAAAAATCGAAAAAAAATTTTTGCACATGAGGAATACCGCCTTAAATTTCCGTAATCTATGTAATAATCAGCGCTGCAAACCTCCTATTAAAGGGAAGTGTTTCCATCCGAGGTTCGAACCTCCAAAAATGTTCGGTGTTCGGAAATAAATTTGATTTATGGCTAATTCGGACAACATTGAATTGGATTTTTAAATCATTTAGGGCGCGAGCACACATGCGACTGAATGATGGACTGACGGCAGAACTCATGGCTGACCTTAACAAATAAAAATGGCCTACGTAAATGCAAGTGTGCGCGTGCCTTAATAGAAGTTTAGAGTCTTAATATATTCTATATAATATTAATAAATTTTATTAATTCTGGTTTATTGGCTGGATGCTTGTGTCTCAGGAAGGTTAATAACCGAAGCGGTTTGCAAAATGATGTTATACCGTGCAAATGCTTATAGTTTATTACAGACTCATAGTTTGATATGAATTATTTTTTAACTTTTTATATCCTTAGAAAGATTTTGGTGAACAAAAGTCGATACAATCTATATAATAATGACGCTTGTGCGACTTTGCCTTAAGATTGGTTTACATAAGTTCATTGCGTTTTTAAAAACTTTTACTTTACTTTGATAGAATATTAAAAATTATTTGTAATTTTTTTAAATGAAATATTTTATCGAGGCTTTGCTGTAACAAATTCAAGTCTTTACTGGCTGTCGGACAGGCAACTTTTACCCATTGGGGCACAGTGTGACAAATTATTATGTATGTATCTAGATACATTTGCTTCGTTATACATACAAACATACGTACGTACAAGCTTAGTTCAGTTTGCTTGCGCTGCTGTTGCTTGTGCTGCTGGTGCTAATGACCGTAACTAAGTTGGCGTCACGATTGTGTGCGCCACCGGTTACCCCTTTCCCCCCTGCCACCTACTGCTGGCTGCTGCTTGTTGCGGTTTACTTAGTCGCTTTAACCATTTGAATGTAATGAAAGTGTGTGTGTGTGTTTGCACATATCTAATGCTTACATTTATGATGACTAAACAGTTGTTTAAATAAACAATTTGGCAAGGCATTCGAAATGTTTACTTAATTAAAACCGCTCAAGAAATAAACAATAAATTTGTAGCTGTCAGATACTTTTTTTGATTGAAAGAATTTTAAGAAATCGCACAAATTTAAATGGCTTTGCTTCCGGAATTAGTTAATGTTATTGAGATTATAAATGTCAGATAAGCTCGACACACACACACACACACCTGTATTTTGTCATACAAGTAGAACCAGAAGTGGTGAGAGAAGGGTAGCAGCCGCCCGGCCCAGCCCAGCCCAGGTCACCCCCTCGTTCTCTCCCTCTCTCTCTCTCTCTCTCTGACAATCTCAGTCTCTCTTCCACTTACGCGCGCGGTGTGCTATGTGGCTAGGCTTTCGGCTGTTTGTATGTACGCCGCAGGCTTCATTAGGCAGCGTGAATCCGCTGCGGATTCCGATTCCTGTTTTTCTTTTTCCTTCTATTTTTTTTTACTTGCCTGAAAAATTCAATGAGGCGTCATTTAACAAGGAAAATTCCAATTAAATTCACCTGAATAAATCTAATTGCTTGAGCAGGCGGCCTGTCAATTTGGTAGACTCCATTTAATTACAAATCGGCTTAAACTGAAACACCTTAATTGGTCTTAACAAAAACAGACCGAAAGATACAAGCGGCAATTAATCAAACTGGAAATCAATTTAGCTCTATCTCTCTCACACACACAAATGAACATCACTTTAAATTTATAGCAGGCCCACTTATACATACATACTTACACACAGACATATTATTGTATCTCTCTTTGGTTCTACTTGCCTTTTTATAAATCCAAAATAATCGCAATTTCTGCTGTTGATATGCTCGTTCCTTGTTCATAGACACAGCATGCAGTTGATACCTGGTAAAAGGGGGTGGTGGGGGAAGGGGGGGTTGGGGGGTGGGTGGGCTTGAGCGAGGTGCCAACGAGGATTTCGTAGCTTTTAGCTGCTGCCGTCGGCCTGCCTGCTCGCTCTTACTCAACTGAGAGAGACAGAGAGAGAGAGAGTAAGCCAAGAGAGTGCGAGCGTTAATAATCCACAAAAGAAACGCCAAAGTTGAAGAACTCTGCTACTTCTCCACCTCCACAGGAAATGTAAATCCACACACCAACAAAAATGGCCTTTCCTAGAGCGAGATAGTCGAACTCTTTGATTTGACAGCAGATTTTCTTTTTCTGGTCGTTGTTGTTGTTGTTTTTTGCACAAAAATGTATGAACTTTTTTATGAGGTTAGTTGTTTTTTTTTTTACTCTGCAAATACACGAAAAAACGGCACTTTGAGTGTGAGCGAGCGAGAGAGATAAAGAGAACAGAAGCTGAGACGCCCGACACAACGACAAACCGTCAGTTGATGAAAACGACGCGCTTCTTCACCTTGCACACGCGCGCTCCCGCTCACTAAGTAGTGGAGAGCGACGAACGTTTGTCGGCGTTTCTTTTACCGCAATGTTTGTGCGAAATATAAAAAAAATAACGTACATATGTACATACATCCATCTGTATGTATGCACATGCGCCGCATTTTACAAACACACAAACATTGTTGAGAGCGTACAAGCGAGAGAGCGATGGAGCGAGTAAGAGAGTTGGGGGAGGGGGGGCCGACGCGCTGTATAGTAATTTTATTCCGGTACTATTCGACTGCTGATGCTTGCTGTTGTTGTTGTTGTTGCAGGCAACATATTGCCAGAGCCACACTCTTTTTTACAACTTTTTTTTCTTTCTTATGCTGCTGCTGCTGCGTTGATGATTACGCTGCTCTTTTCATACACTTACACACACACATAGGCACGCACAAGTCAAGCCCAAGTGGGTAATTTGTTTTATGAGTAGCGGCAAATAGCACTTGTATGTTGTTGTTGTTGTTGTTACTGGTGAATGACAGACAGAGCAGCCAACGAGTAATAATTTTTAATGCGTTTTTGGCATTTCTATGCTGCTTGGGTTAATTGCTTAAGCTTACACACATACACACACACACGGACACACACGCGTTCTGAACACTTTCTGTTGTTGCACTGAATAAAACACAATTTATTTTCTTACTTTTTTTTACTTCTTTCACATTTGCTTTTACAAATCCTTTGTTGTATGGTTTTTCCACTCTTTAATTGTGTTTTTTTCTGATTAAATTTCCCAAAATTGTGCGAACAGCGTTTTATCCGTGCTGTCCGTAACGAACGAAGGAGCAACGCGTACAAAAGCATATAAATTGAGAGGCCCGACTTGGCTGGCAGCGTGTAGGGTTGCCAACTGGCTAAGGGGTTGACAAAAATAATTGGCCTGAGCTCAAGACTAAAAAGCTACGACAGGCAATTTTCAAATATTCTTTGTTATTTTTCTTTAACTAATTTGATTAAAAATTTTTGATAATATCAGTTTATATATTTGGTAGGAGACAAGTTTATTGATATCAGTTTGCTGTTAGCTGACAACCCTGCGGCAAATGCTCAACATACACACTCACACACCAAATTCCCTCACATACACACACCAACAAGCCAACGCTCTCTGAGCGGCATTTCTTTAATGGCGGCTTCTCTACGCTATATTCATCTCTGTCTAGTTTGTTTACAGTGACCTATTGCTGTCTCAGTCTAGTCGGCTGCTGCTGGTTTTCTTATTGCCGTTTGCTGCCCATACTTTTGAATAGCATACTTTGGGGCTGACTGCTGCCTTTGCAATTTGTAGATCCTGCTCAGTGTACGGCACACACTGGGCCAGCGGGATGAAATTATGGCCAAAAATTGGAATATATTCCAACTTTGAGTTGGATTATAAATATTTTATAAAATTTGTTTTGTGCCTTTTTCAATTATGTACGTCAAGTTCAATTTTTTAGAACACACAGTTTTGAAGAAATGCCACAGTTTTGGCCAAAAAACGAGATTTCTGGCCCACAGTGCGGCGTTCGGCGTTGTCAATGTGCGTGTGGATTGATTACTGATTGGCATGTCGTTTGGCTATAGCCATGTGGGCTCTTGTTGTTGTTGTTTTTGGTCTTGTCAAACTTCTTACTTTTGGGTGGTTTTGGGTCTTCGGTCGAGAGTAGCATATAATGACATAATGAGATTTATTAGGCGCAAAATAAAGCCATAATGTTCCGTTTGACCTTTGTATAACTTTGGCTGTGGTAAATTTTGCTGTGTTTGTGTGTGTGCGTTGCCTTGTACCTGCAGTTGCTTGTTATTTCAAGGATAAACAAAAAAAAAGATTGAACTAATTTGACTGCCTCAAATTAATTTGTTCCGTTAGCATTTAAAAAATGATCAATTTGACTTTCGAATAGCATACTTTGCGGCTGACTTGGCAACTACAGCCTAACACTATGCTTTGGAAAGCATCAGGGAATTGTTGTACAATTGTTTAATGGAATTGAATCAGTTGTATCAAAACCCCACGCTGGTGTGGTCTGAGCATTTAATATTACTTAGATAAAATTTATGAAGCCATCCACCCATTTTCGCTAAAAAATTTTGCGACTTAGCTGCTCTAAGCAACTGCACACTCTCTTCCCCTCATTTATAATATTTTTTAAAGTCTTCTTTTTTTGGAACTTGAACGTTCACTATTGCCGCACTTAATTCAAGAGTGAAATTGTCTATTTCACGTCAAGTTGGTTATCAAGTAATCTGTTTAAAAAGAAGAAAGAAAACAAAGAAGGAAACAAAGTCTACTAGGATAGCTTATATAAAGTGATCAAGGATTCACAGAGAGATTGGCAAAGACAGAAAATTGCTATGGTCTCAAACTCAAACAATCTATGCAAATATTAAAAAAAAATTACCTAATAGCTATTTCTTTGGATTTTAAATGATAAGCTTCAAATATACACTCATTATCTTTGACATGTTTCCGTTTGATAAATAAGGTTATGTGCCAATTGTTGGAGCGTTTAGGTCTTCTTAGAGATTGCTAAGTAAAGAATAGCTCGCTAATGCTCAGTTTCGTTGATGAAAATGCAAGAACCCTTTAAAAAGAATCGCATATTTGTCTTCAGGACGATTTTTGATTAATTTATTTTCGATTTACTGGTTGGACAAAAAAAGCTATAGCACATAACGCTAATTTATTTATTTCTTGTTTTTTGTTTGTGTAAATCAGAATTAAGAAATACGACATAATGATTGCAAAGGCAGTATCGTTAGGAACTATTTCACTTGTAGCAGATGCCATTAAAGGGTCCACTATCGGCCATGTTCTCAATTCCACTTCCACAAAAATTTTGTGATTTAAAACCGGTTTTAGTACTAAATTTGTACTCCAAATCACAAAACTTTTGTGGAAGTGGAATTGAGAACATGGCCGTATATTCATATTTCAAAGCTGGGCTCAAAAAACTTTGTCTTTTACCGACACTAGGAATTAGCTAAAAAGCCTAAGGACAAACATTTTTTTTCCCAAAGTGTATGCTTAGTGACCTTTTTGATTGAAAATCGTAGAACTTTTTTAATCATGATTATGTCCACGGGATGCACACACACCCAAAGCCTTTGTGTTTTTGGCGTTTGATGCTGATGTCGGATTTTGCTACAAGCCTGCCTTTGGGATTCCCAAGCGGTCATAGCAGTTCTGTCATGAGGTACCTTCTGCCAACACACTTAAGACAGGCGCAGGCAGCTGAAGATTGAATTGGTATTCATGAAACGGCTATACTGTCAACACGCCTCCATTGTGGTGTTGCGCGTGTCTTGTTTTATAGCCTATTTCCACTGGCTTCATTTCTTGTCATTTTTATTTCTAAAACTTTTGCCGTTTCCATTGACAAATTGTCATTTATTTAACATTCACAGCGATACGTTGTCAAAAACAGCTGAAAAGATTGACTTAAATAACAGGCGCCACTTTCAAACTCACGTAGAATATTTAGCAAAAAATAACATAACCATCATGACAGCAATTTTGAGACTCAAACGCATTGTTATCGTCCTGAATTATCATCAGAAAGCTAAATACATAACTTTTATTGACTAATCTATATTTTAAACAAAATTGCGCCTACTATTTAAATTTAAATTAACAAATTATTAGTGATGACACTTTCCGTTTCCAGAGAGTAGCGAGTAATGCCAGTGAGTAGGTAGTATTTTTGAAAAAAAAAACCAGATTCCTTCGTGGGGAATGTCTTTATTTTTATCATTTTTAAGAAATGAAGGCCAAAATGAAACAACAATTTGTATGGAAGAAATGACATAATTTTCTTCATTTCTTTTCATTTCAAGAAATGATGCTTCATTTCTTTGGTGGAAATAGGCTATTAGACATGTTATGGACAAAATCATAACTTAATGATCTAAAGCCTGCTTAAAAAAGTTCTACGATTTTTTTCCTAATTATTGGATTTGTTTCTTTGTTTTTTCTGAGTAATTTATTCAAAATACATTTTTTCTAACTTTATTTTAACTCTTTTTTTATACCCTTGGAGAGGGTATATTGAAATTGTCCAGATGTTTGTAACGCATAGAAGGAAGCATCTCCGACCACATAAAGTATATATATTCTTGATCAGGATGACGAACTGAGTTGATATAGCCATGTCCGTCTGTCCGTCCGTCTGTCCGTCCGTCTGTTTCTATGCTATCTCCTCCGTCAGTTTTAAAGCTATCGTAACCAAACTTTGCACGAAGTCTTTTAGTACAAATACGCTGCACATTTGTCGGAACCGGCCGGATCGGATGACTATAGCAAATAGCTGCCATAGGAACGATCGGTTGAAAAACTAGTTTTAGTGAGAAAAACTTTTTTGTTTTTAGTGCTATCGCTCCCAACGCTCGTATTTATAAGTTTTCAATGAATTCACATAATTTCACCAAGGCTTGTCGAAATCGGACAACTATATAGTATAGCTGCCATACAAAAGTTAGGTCTGAAAAAAAGTCTTAGTGAGAAAAACTTTTTGTTTTCAATGTTATCGCTCCCAACGCTCATATTTATAAGTTTTTAATGATTTCACATAATTTCACCAAGGCTTGTCGAAATCGGACTACTATATAGTGTAGCTGCCATACAAACTGTCAGGCACATATCAAGCTCCAAGGGTATATAAACTTCGGTCGAGCCGAAGTTAGCTTGCCTCTAATTTTTTTTTACTTAAGATTTAATGGACTAATACATAAAACAAAATATTGTGCTAATTGCCCTTTAAAGTAGGCTATACTTCTGAAAAGAGACAACTTACAATAATCAGGACTGTTACACTGTGCAACAATTTTTTGATCCCGGCTTCTAAATAGTTGATCCTTATGTAAAATTTCACGCTGAATTCAAATCTGCTCTCAGATATGTCAAAAGTAGAACGGTTTTTGAGATATCGCGTGTTATATATAGTGTTTTAAAAAAAAAGGAAGGTCTACTAAAATGCCATTTTGTCTGATTTTAGTCCATCGATATGTATAAACTGGATATAGATAATAAAATTATTTCTTTAAAAATCGACAGTTGTTGTAAATCCAACCTTAAATGTCGAAGTTATGGCACTTCAAAGTTGGATTTTTGAAAAATTTTTGATAATTTTTAATTTTTTGCTGCCTTTCATTAAGTTTTTTTCAATCTTACCATAAAAATTGCTCAGGTCTCAGATATTGACAGGATTGGGTAATCTTTAACGAACATTTTTTGCCCTTGGTCATCGAAATCGGATGAAAAATAAACGCTATATTCACAATTAAGTAAACATACCTCTGTTTGAGAGTATTGTTTGCTAGTTTTTTCAGTATAAAAATCACATCTTAGCAAGCCAAATAAAAATAAACAAGCATTAGGAGTTTGTATTGCAGTTCACCAGTGGAAAATCTGTGCCGATCTGAAAGTTGAGCAATGGTAACAGGCTTGCAACAAGGATGGACATAGCATTGCTGTTTTTGTGCAGATGGGACAGCCGAGATCGCAGCCAACATTACTTGGGTAAAGACTGGGATGTCAGGGCCAATTTTGTAGTCGAAGAAGATAACGTAAAATTTCCGCCCCTAGTTCAAAAGGACAAAATTATTCTCTCTCCGTTGCATATTAAGCTTGGTCTCTTCATTTCAAAATTTCGTTAAAGCTCTCCATAAAAATGAAAATTTTGCGGCATTCGACATATCTGAGAGCAGATTTGAATTCAGCGTGCAAAGTTTACATTAGAATCAATTGCTAAAAGTGCGGGATACAAAAACTTTTTTAATTTTGTGACATAGTGTTAAACGATAACATTCGATAACGAATTCGATTTATTAAATTAATTTTTAGAGACGTTTAATTAATTCGGGCAAATCTTTTTGTCATCAGGAGGTTCGAATGAAGGTTAATTCTGCTTTGAAGACCGTCTGTGTTCTGTGAAACCGTTTTCAAAAGACTATCGTCCATTTGATGATTCCCAAACTTTTAGAATGTAAAAATAATGCGAATTACCATACTACAGTGTGCAAAAAATACCGGGAATTTGTTTATAGATCAAACAAATTTTATTCATTCATTTTCCTCAAAGTAGTCTCCTCCGAATGCATTACACTTGTTCAAACGTTTTTACCAAATTTTAAAAGCATCATGGGAAAAAAGGGTCAACCTCAATAGTTTGACCACAGAAAAGTTTTTATCTTGGAGCCTTTGTCTGTCGTTTAAAATGGGTTTCTTTTCTGGGCCAGAAAGAGGCTAAAAGCTTCATCTTAGTGTAGCCATCAAACAACAGGGCGACCAGACTGGTCTATAAAGATATTTTTTTTGGCCTCCGTTGCTATCAAAAACAAAATCAACTGTTCTGTTGAGATTTGTTAAATTTGTTCCTGTCATTAAGGTGAGCCAAAACTATAGACCTTATTTGGCATGGCCTGCATTTCCGTTTTTTCATTTGTTTGATTATTTTGCATATTTATTGAAATTTTTTAAATTCTAAAATAAATTTTTTTTTGGGATTTTCCAATTAATTCTATAATTTCTTAAAATTTTTTGAAAATTGTTGTAACATTCTTCTTTATTTAAATCCCATTTTAAAGGACTTTTAGTGACCAAAGACTAAATTAATTAATAAGATCTTCTTTTCCAGCTCAAAAGTATGCTACATTTTTATTCAAAATGAGTTTGCTATCAAAGTAAAAGCCCTATTTGTCTTAGCATTGAATCAAAAACTTACTGCTGACTTTCAACTTAATATACTGGTACCACCCCACCCTCCCCTCCTCCCCCTTCGCCAAAATCTACGTGTGTCCCCACCATCCTGGTGGTAAAGTGTTTGCTTGTTGTTTTTCTATTGGCATACGTGCACGCTGTTTCAATTTTATTGCTGTGATTCTGATTTCTAGTTGGATTTGACTACACACACACGCACACACACACAACCATATCCATCCCTGGCATTTGGGGAATTGATATCCTTGTGCGCTTTTTGCTAAAGTTCAAATATTTTTCATTTTATTGCTCACTCACATAGAGGGGAGGGGACACACACACACACACACACGCATGTACCCAAGGGTGCTCAGGCAAACAACATTTGTCAATGCTTGGCAATATTTCATTCCAGAACTCTCATAGGCAAAATGGACGAGCCCTCAGTTTACGGCTGAGTGCCTTGCCAAAGGACCTCAATTTGGCCACCGAAAAGGCTTCGAGCATTCAGCCTGAGCTCAGTCTGTGTGGGCGCCTGTCAAAATGAAAATAATCCCCCAAGAGGCTTTTGTCCTGTGCGCACATGAAATTTGGTTTAAAATGTTTCACATCGTTTGCGTTTTGCCACATTTTCAATTCTTTAGTGAGAATTATGTAATTACGAGCAGGAAAAAATAATATGTCTGTATGTATGTGCGTGTGTACGGATACACACAATTTGTACGAATGCTAATGAAGCTATTAATATTTTATGCGCTATTTAAACAACAAGACAGACCACACCCAGCATAGCCGCAAGAGTCCTTGTAAGAGCCAGCAGAGGAGCAGAGCACACAGCATGAATAATAAACGAGTCCATGGCGCCAAAAGGCGCAACTTCCTCCCCAAAAGAAACAAAACCAAAAAAGAAAAACAGAAAATGAGGAAAAGAAATAAACAAACACGAAATGGAATACAGGAGCAGCAAATCCTTGGCTATAATGTGATTTCAAGCATTTGTCGTCCTTGGGCCGTTTCCCTTTTTGCATAAGTATTTTGGCATTTTGGCTTGTCAACTTGGTAGGACTTTTGGACTAACAAATAAATATTAATGGCAACATATTGTTATCCTTCGACATGATTATCGAGTTGGTTCATCAGTTGGCTAATAGAAATGGTGGAAAAATAAAACTGAGAATTGAAGCATTAGAAGCGGAAGTAATTCATTTATTATAACGATTCAAGTTTAGAGGCATTTAAAATTAATTTGAAGATTTGCATTAGTTGAGTAATCAGTTTAATCGTTTTTTAATTAAATGGTTGTTTCAGGTAATTTATCAAGGTAACGTATTCCCCCAGGCTATCTTTCAGGGCCTTCTTATTTCACTGTCTGTTAGTTACGCAATAACACAGTGTGCCCACATCTGCCACGGCACTCACATCGCCGAAAATTAGACCCCTCCCCACAACGGAATACGTCACCTTTTAGTAAATTCACCTTGGTTGGATTCTTCATCGTTCTGTATATAACACTATCTGTAGGCAAAATACGATACGAGTGACAGGTTTTTCGAGACCGTAAGTTTGCTTCGTCCTGTAAGTAAGTATTAGAGAGAAAATGTACTCAGTCGACACAGCTTCTGTCAGAAATAAGTCAGCTGTTCGCTCTCACTTACGCTCTCTGGATACATTTGGAAATTTGGTCGTCTCGCTCTTACCACAGTGATTTCCACTTTATAGTAAGTGTTTCTTTATTTAAATTAATAAAACAGACAAATAATATACTGATAAAGTTACACTAGAAATGTTTTACCACTGACATAAAAGTCCCTTCGCCCTGCCCCACCCACACTACACACCCCGGTCTTCCCCGAACCAGATCGCATCTGTGTTTAGCAGTACACATTTCACGCTTAAAACTAATTTAATACTTCTAATTACGTATTTTATGTTTTTAATGTACCGTCTGCCATGTTATCCTCCTTCTCAGACTTTTATTATATCGGAGCTACAGGTTTCCTAAGCTAGCTCTTGCTTTTAATTGGGACTCAAGCTCGGCTCCTTTTAAGCACATCTACGTTTAGTGTTAGACCCCAGCACATCGATCGGCCTTGTCATTTTTTATTATAGGACGTGTCAGTGTTTTAAATTCGTGCTTTTCTGTGTGTACTAGGTTTTTTTGGCCTCGTTGTATTCGGAGTCCTTTTCTCAGGTCTCTCCAGTCTATCTAAATTCACAACCATCCAACTTCTTACCCAAGATATATCCTTTGTTGTATGTGGGCGATTCTCTTATGTGCATCGTTTTCCTATAAGCTGATATAACTATCAGGTGGGCATTCTCAAAACCGGCCGTATAGGCAGTTTGTTTTCTGCTATAGATTTTTTTAAAAGATATTGGGTCCTATCGACTTCGTGTGTCCCTCCCCAGATTTCGCTCCATATCCTTGGATTATACGGCTTACTGATTAATAGTTTCCATTCGTTTTTGTATCCCTTTTCCGGAGTATCCATCTGATACTAGTTTTAGCCTCATACTCTTGACTGCCTTTAGATACGTCGCTGAACCCTTACCTTTCTTTTTTACTACCCTTAGTCCACCACGCCGTATCACCCCCGATACCAAATTCACTTCAGTTTACCCCACCCCTAAAACGTCACCGGATCTGGTTTGTACTTGGGTCTCACACCACACATGTCGTCTGCATACTTATAGCGATTTTAGGTCTCCTATAGTCCCTACGCTCTGTCTCTAGGTAATGCGTACATATGCATCCTGCTAACCCGTTTCGGTATCATAATTGATGCTCCCATATGATGCTCGTTTGGTCTAATCCTCATAAAATATTTACACCCCGCAGTTTTACCGCAGTTCTTGGCACCTTATCGGCCGCTTTAAAATCCACAAAAAACTACCCAGCTTACAATCCCCCGGTTACACGCTTCCACGTGTAACCACAAAACCATATTCTTTTTTGCAACCCAATCTATATTTGTCCATTAAATTGTTTAGAACCCAATCCTATATCCCCCATTAGGGCAGTCTACACTCTCGCTCCTTGACCTTTTTGTAGACCTTAGCGCCCGACCTTTTGGCATATCCTAGGCGACCCACCCGGCGCTTTTTGGCCTTTGCCTTTCCGCGTCTGACTCATCGTAGGTAATTTCGCGTCTAGCTCCTTGGATAAGGTTTCTACGTATGTGGCATCCCCGTTTAGGTTTTTAAAGTATTTTTTCATCAGCACCGCCTTGCGTTTCTTAAACTCAGTTCCCTTACTCTCTTGAATACTCCACCATCCTTTTTTTAACTCCAGCTTTGTCCCATTTGTATATACTTTTATCACCACATATCCCTTATACCTTCTTGGCCTCTATACTGCTTTCGAGACTCTCATTCGTTGTTTCGCTCTTTCTAAATGCGTTTAGTCCGGTTTGTCTCTAAGTTTCCTACATTGTCGATCAAACCATTTGTTGGGTTCCGTGTTTTAGATTTGTGTTGTTTTCCGCGGCCTGAATTCCACATAACACAATAAAGCAACGCTGCAATCAGGTCCTGAACCGGATGCCAAAATACCGATTCCATTCGTGTTTTTTGGGTCCGATGAACCGGACCATGAACAGAGCCCCCAATACTTTTTACTCCTTGAACCTGAACCCGAACCTGATACCATCACCGTCGATAATAGAGCAAGTATGCAAACTTTTAAATGTCAACTGCAGAGCACAAAAGGAATGCAACTAGGAAGAACGTAATGTTGATAAGGGTTGCTCATGCGAATTAAAAGCATTTTGTGGTTTGGACTATGACCAAGTTACCTCAATATATTCTATGGAAGACTCTATAACTACAGTATGTTGTGATGCACATACTCGAAATTTTGCCACCGGCTGAGTTCTAGAATAGAATTTATATCGTTTTGTACTTGAAACTTCAAGTAGGTTTTGTTTTTGGATATACTTAAATTAGTTTCAAAATATTCTAGAACAGAAAAACGACTGTTAAAATAATTCAAATGAGAACAAATGTTCTGGAGTCAAGAACGTGTCGTACTTACAGTTAGCCTAAGAATTAAAAAAAAAACGTACTTAGTTCAAGTACAAAATTTCTTGGATTAAGTACAGATGGACATGGACTTACAATGCAAGATCCAAAAAGTGTGCTATGAAAAATGCGAATTATTTAAAGTTGAATCTGTTTTTGAATCAGGGTCGATTTCTAACCTACAGAATAAACAACTTGTTCCTTGTTAATTCATTTCCTACAGGAACCGAGGCACAGTGGTCCCAAATCCCAAAAACATGGGAAAAAGTCAAAAAACGTTTTTGAATTGGCTTAAAGTTTGTACTCGGGGGTTTTTGGGGTCGCTGATCACAAATCCGACGTCAAAAATAAGAAAAACAAAATGGCGGACAATTTCTTCAAAAACGCATTTGATTTGGATGAAAGTCTGTACTCGGGGGTTTTCGGGGTTGCAGAGCACGAATCCGAAGTCACAACTTAGAAAAACAAAATGGCGGATCCAAAATGACGAACAATTTCTTCGGAAACTTACTTAATTTGGCTGAAACATCGAAAAACCCGTTTATCGATAAAATCTCGATAACTGTTCGACAGATTTTTTTTCATGTCGATTTCGTTCTCGTACTTTAGAAAAAGTTGGTTTGGTGAATTGGAGGAGAGTTTTGTCGAGCAGTGTATATTTATATAAGGTCGCGACTCGCGACAATTGTCGCACAAAAATCATCACCGGGACTGAATCTGCAGCTATCTGCAGCTAATTTTTGGCTATGTTCTGAAAAATTGTCTAAACAACAATTACTATTTTAATTGAGAGTGGGATCTGATGGGAGTTTTGACTTATTGCTTTTTCTAACACGACTTTTCAGAATGTGACAAACAGAACTTCTACCTTTATTAACGATTCCCTATTTCATGCATTGTTAATAAAAAACTTTGAGCAATACGTTCATATTGTACTTACTTTCAAGAGTAGAATCCATTTTGCAGAATGCAAATCGGTTAAGTTTTCGCTATTTTATATGCTTCTGAACGTTGTGTTATTTTCGACGCATGACGAATAAACGATGAGGCACGCTCGACGCTCACGAACGGAGTTCAAACCTGAGCCAGGTGGGGACATTTTCTCTTTATTAACGGTTAGAATACAAACTAGATGTACCACTATTCCTATCATTTAAAGTCAATAAAAAAAATTAATTTTTTTTCGACTTTTGGCCAGCTTTTTGGGAATTGGGACCATAGTGCGCGGTTCCAGGACAAATAGGAAAAGCTACGAATTTTATAGGCTTATACCAAGAACATGTTGTACTTATTTTTTGAAGAATTATTTTGCCTCAAAAATGGTATGGGGATGAATTTATTAGACTTCGATGAAGAACCTTTTTGCACTTATTTTGAGAGTAAAGCGGGCTCTTCTTAAGACCATAACAAATATAGAAGACCATATTATAATAGTTCGAAATTTACCTAAAATATCCCAAAACAGTGTTGGAACAAGTATTTCAGGATTGAAAAAATCGTACTTGAAATAAGGATTTTGTACTTGAATCAAGTACTTCGGTACTTATCGTATTCAAGTACAAAGTACTTGGTTTTTTTCTGAGTGTATAGATTAACAGCTCTTAGAGTATATAATATTATGCTTATTAACTTAAAATAAGCTGTTCCCAAAAGTTGTAAATGTCACCTTATGAAAATTATGAAATAACCAAAATTATATTATTGACATGCAGAATACTATTTTAATTAATAATTATTTATAAATGGAAACTGTTCTTTTATGTTTAAGTGAAACGAGGATGAAACCAAAAACCTTGTCTTATACTTTTTGCTCCATGCAAAGACCACCGAGCGAGCTTTGGCATGCGTTCGGCTTGTATATGTGTAAATAGCAAAATGTCTTCGCCCCATGGGGGGAACCGATGACCATCGCTGCTTTAGAGTAAGGCAAGCGAAATGAAGAGGACAGAAAAATATACCTGTCTCTTTCTGACACTCAGTGATGTATGGCTTCAGCAAGTATTCGATGGGAAAAGCCAGTGTCCTCTGCCACTGGTGGCTATCACTGGCCTGCCCTGCTCTAGAGCTGAGTTGGAGGACAGAGTTACCCCGCCATACTGGCCAATTCACACCGAATGCTAGTCGAACTCATGCTTCACTCTGCGTAAAAGAAAGAGACACAGTCACATTTTCGTGCTCTCTTCTTGAGGAATCCTGTTCTGGGGCTCTTAGCAAAGTAATGTCACCCCTTCTTGACTTGGTCCTGGTCCTCTCCCTACAGATCAAACAATGAAAGAGGTTATAGCCAGTCGAGTGAGTAGTTGATCTAGGGATATACTGAATTACTTTGACTCTGTAAAGATTAAACATCGGAACCCACATTTCCGGGCTTGTGAGATCCTTGTTCATTAGTAACAAAAGTCACTGAAGAATGAGTACAGAGACCTAATATTTGAGGCAACAGACTTCATGCACCCTAGACGAGCTTCCACCCAAAATAGGCAAGAAAACAGATGTAAGGATTAGGAAACGCCCAAATCTTTCAGTCTGCAATTTCGCTTAGTAACAACCCCTCATCAACCCCTCAATATTATTTCAATAAATTAAGGGCGATTCATTAAGAGGTTCTTTTTCATTCTGTCTTGTTATTTTTGATAAGGATTTTTTGACAAATCATCATGGAAAAACTCACATTGGGGTCTGCAACAGCTCAATAAAGATCCACTATTTTCTCGACGAATTTGGTTTAAGCTCGATTTCTGGCTCAGTGAATACGATAAAAAACAAAATTAAGACTCTCGAACTAACGTTACATCCACAAAAATGCACTGTTGTGTGGGTGTGTTGAAATCATACAGATGCCAAAAATTCTTCCAAATTTGTGGTAAGGCAGACATTTTTCTTTGGAAATTTCGAGGATTACTTAAACTTTGAACTTGTCCTTTGAAAAGTTTTCGTTTTTGAAGGTGTTTTAAATATGACCGATTGGTTAGTAGGATTATATCAACCAAAAATGTAAAAAGCACTAATTGTCCCTCCCACTTATAACTATTACAAATTCAACAACCCAAAGGAGGGTCATTCTGCTAGTGGGATGTGCATACAAAACTTTCTTTTGCTTAGTGTAAACTTTTGTATAATTTGGTTCATATTCAAGTTGGGGTCATTTCGAATGGCCTGCAGCCCTTTTTAAGCATCATAATAAAATTAACATTAAAGTGGCCAAAGGATCATAAAAATGAAATCAACGTATTAACTACATAACAGTCCTTTCACAGGGCAGGAGGCGGAGTACAAAGGACCAGAACGAAGGAAAGTACACCAGGAACATGCTCACGCCGAAGGCAAAGGCAAAGGCAACGAAATAAAATCAATTCAAATAAAAAGCATAAATACGACCACAGGAAATGAAAATGACGATGACTGCGGCAGGCAAAGCCAAAAGTACCCAAGGGTTCGACCGGGCCAAGGAGGATGATATGCGTGTGGCGGTGGCGGAGGGGGGTGGGTGGAAAAACGGGGGGCGGCAACATGTAAGCGCACATTTTACGGCACAAGCATTTTCGCTTAATAAAATGTTAAGTGGGGGAGAAAAAGCGACAGACAAAAAGCAGCGACAGCGCCACAGTTGAGCTGTTCCGAGCGGCAGGGAGTTAGGGGACTCACCCTGACTGTCGGCCTGACTGACTGACTGACTGACTGACAAAGCAACCCAACGACCGTCAGAGGCAGAGTCGTAAAATTATATTTACAACACAAACAAAGCTGTCGACAAGGCGGAGGACAACACACGGACGCAGCTCAACACAATGATAAGCATGAAGCGGATGAGGCACACGCACACAAACACACAGATACATATACATACAGTGCCTGCAAAAAGGACGACGCGGCGGGGTGAGACGCTGCCAGCGAGCAATTTCCCGCACTCAAAAAATAACAATGGCGCGTTGAAAATATCCGCTTCCGTTCGTAAAGCTACCAAAGAAACAGAAAGAGAAAGGAAGGGAGCGAGAGAGAGAGAGAGACAGAGCTAGATAGCAGCTGCGACTTTTAGGGGGGAAGCCCACCCAAAACGTCACACTCCAAAAATTTAATTCAATTTGTGCACAATGAAATCATATTTTGCAACAAAATGTGGCAAAAAGGAAGGCAACTAACAGAGAAAAGAGGATTGTCAAAATCGCAGCCTGAGACAGACAGACTGACAACTTGAAAATGCTTTTCATTTTCCGTTTGCCTTTGGACTGTTTCATCTCTGTTGGCATTTCTCGGACTCACAGCATACATTGTGTAAGTTTCCACTTTCAACCAAAATTCTCAGAAAACTAATCAAAATCTAAACTCAAACTAATATTCTATTTTATATGAAAATCCTTACTTCTTGGTTTACAGTTTCCAATGTAATTAGGATAGAACTAACTTACTCCCTGCATAATTGCTGGTCTTGTGTTAATTTGAGGCATTTCGCGGCCAGCTAACAGAGATCCGCAGGGAAAAACACGTTAATGGCTTGGCATACGCATCTAAATCAACAATTACATGGCACAAACCGCAAATGGGAGGCCAGACATACAGAGCGAAACTTGCCACATCATGACAGGCTCAGGCTCAGTCTCTGTCTCATTCTCAGGTTCAGGTTCAAATTCAGGCTGGGGCTCAGAAGGCAACGCTAATTTTGTAGCCACTTAATGTGTACAGGCAACTAGAAACAGAGAACACAGAACAGAAAACCGGCAACTGGCAGCTTCTGATGACTGACAGAGCAATGTGTATGGATATATGTAAGTGCATATGTACACTCAGAAAAATAACTGTGTTGTTTTTATTTAAATTAAAAAGAACATAATTGCATGATCTAAGCCCCATTTTCTCAGCTCAGATACAGTTTTTAATTCTTAAAATACTTAATTTTAGACTTATTGAATAAGAATCGAATTAGATCGTAAAAGTCCCTTACAAATTCCGACTTAGACTTGAAATAAACGCTTACTTCCCTAAAATAAATACAAAAAATTTCTCAAATTTTTAAAATCAATAACAGAAATAATAATATCAAACCAAAGATCTCATTAATCTTTCTCTCTCCGTGCATATTTTCACTGAGCTAAGCCCATAAAAATAAAATGACGAAAAAATATTACCAATTATAGAATAGTATTCGCCGATATCTTAACGAGAAGGCCAAGCTAACTTCGTCTATGCCGAAGTTTTTATACCCTTGCAAATGTTTTTACTACATCATAGTTTACGAACGTTATCATTAAAACAAACAATTTTTCTAAATAAAATCCACCTTTCGACCGATAGTTTCTATGGCAGCTATAAGATATAGTCATCCGATTTTGACCAAAACTTCCAAATCTGTGTAAAAGCATAAAAAACTAATAATTGCTGAAGCGGGAGGCGTTTACATTAAAAACAAAAAGTTTTTCTCACAAAGACCCACTTTTCGACCGATAGTTCCTATGGCAGCTATAAGATATAGTCATCCGATTTTGACCAAAACTTCTAAATCTGTGTAAAAGCGTGTAAAACTAATAATTGCTGAAGCGGGAGGCGTTTACATTAAAAACAAAAAGTTTTTCTCACAAAGACCCACTTTTCGACCGATAGTTCCTATGGCAGCTATAAGATATAGTCATCCGATTTTGACCAAAACTTCCAAATCTGTGTAAAAGCATAAAAAACTAATAATTGCTGAAGCGGGAGGCGTTTACATTAAAAACAAAAAGTTTTTCTCACAAAGACCCATTTTTCGACCGATAGTTCCTATAGCAGCTTTAAGATATAGTCATCCGATCCGGTCGGTTCCGACATATTAGCAGTGTGCAGTAAATAGTAAGTTTCAGCCCGATAGCTTTAAGACTGAGAGACGAGTTTGCGTAGAAACAGACAGACAGACAGACGGACAGACAGACGGACGGACAAAGCTCAATCGACTCAGCTCGTCGCCCTGATGAAGAATATATATAGTTTATATGGTCGGAAATGAATATTTATATGCGTTGCAAACTTCTGGGCAAAATTATAATACCCTTTGCAAGGGTATTATTATAATTTTAATTTTCATGAATAATAATTTTAATTAAATGAAATCAAGACTTCTTATGCTTACAACCAAGATCTTATTTTGAAATCGAGATCTTTTGTGCTAATTTTCAAAAACATTTATGCTTGAAATGAAGACATTCCCTGCTTACAACTAAGTACATCTATTCTTGAAGTTGATACTTTTCATGCTTACAACCAAGAATTAATATTCTTGAATTTATAACATTCCATGCTTACAAACAAGAAGATCTATGTTGATATATAGCAGACTGAATTTAAATCCAAGAAGTCTCAGTCTCAGAAATTCCTGCTTGATTTCTGTATTTTCGGCTTGGATGCAAGAATATTCCGTCTTACCGTACTTTTGACATCAACACTGCTTAATATTAAGCACGATCGGCTTGGTTTTTTCTCTGAGTGTAGGTTCTTTTCGGTTCTAGAAATATCCGGTACACAATAAATTAAACTTATCGGTGAATCGTTGTTATTGCTTGGCAGTTATTTGAGTTTTGTTATTTAATCATAGATTTTTATGCCAATGGTAAAATAAATTAAGTTAGCTCAAAAGTTTTTAACAGGTGGAGAAAATCATTTCCGTAAGTACACTCAAAAAACAATGACTGGGAGAGTTCTGCATCGATCGGTATAGAACAGAGATGGGCGCGTCGCGACGTTTCTATGCACAAAATCACACGTACGCTATAAGCATTGAATTTCAAGCATGCAAATTGTGCTTGTATGCGTGTGAAAAGTGTGACGACATGTGTGCATGCCCATCTCTGATATATAGAATATATATTGTTTTGTACAAAAAAATATTAAAAAATGTAAAATTTTTTAGAATTGAAATAATGTTAACGTTATAAAAATGAGAGCAAACTTTCTTAAATCAATAACTATTCGTACCCACAATAAAACGTAAATTTTTAAAAAACTGCGATCTTACTTCAAGCTCTAAATAGCTTGGATTGAGCATAAAATAGACTTACAATGGCCAAAAAGTAAGCTACAAAAAATGCGAATTATTATAAATCGAATCTGTACTTAAAATTCCCTTCTGGTTCTAACAGTTTGGTTGTGGTTTAGATGTTAGGGTAAACTTCTAGCCTTGTTTGATTTAATACAGATGCATGTTTTCTGGAAGAAATTGGGATTAGCTTCAAAATTGAATGGTAAGTCCACCAACCCAGATCATTTGGTAATTTTTTTTTATGAATTTTTGTTCCAGAATGTATTCGGTTTGACTTTAGAGTAAATTTGGGATAAGCTTTTGACCATATTAATCTAAAAGTATGAGCAAATAGATTTAAAAATATTTTGAAATGTGTTCCGAATACATCTTGAAATAAGTATTTCGGTATGGAACAAATCAGTGTACTGAGGACAAATATACACAAGCTACTTTGAACTTTGGCTTATTACAGTCAAGAAAGAACTCTTAATTAAATGGGTGGTGCACAAACTTGGTAAACCAGCGTTAGCCAACAAGAGCGAGGCCAAATAGTCAGAGAATTGGTGTGCGAAAATAATTTGACCAGTCCGCATCATAGGTTAGCCACCAACTGAAAGGCTTCGTGCCCTTTTTCTTCTGAGCTTAGGCATGCGTGCGGCTCGTATATGTGTAACAAGAGAATTGTCTTCGCTCCCTGTGGAGATCCTGTGACCATCGAGTTTGTAAATTTGTAGTCCTCTGCTTTATAATAGAAGTAAGTAATAGAACCAGTTGAAAGTGTAAGCTCTATTCCTTCCTATATATACTTGAGTTAGGAATGCATTTTCCAGATATTTTAACTTAGTTTAAGTAAGAATACCAGATGAGTTTGCCATTTCTGTTCTTATTTAATTACCAATTTAGGTATTTTGTTTTGCAGAGAAGAGCCGAAGTCCGGAGAGGATAACGGTTACGTAGAATTTGGAAATCTTACGGGCATCTCTTAAGGACTATCGGGTTGTTGACGGGTTCGATTAGTTCCCTAATTTCGTCCATTTCCTTAAATTTTCGTCTCTTTCTTAAATATGAATTCTTTCCATGAAAGTTGCATATCGAATTGGGTGAGCTTACTGAATAATATAAATACTGTTAATAAAGCAAGCGATGTGCTGTCTACAGCAGTTTTAAAGATATTGATAAGAGTTGTTCTTGATTTAAGAATGGACAGCCAATACCTCTCTAAATCTGAGACCAAATTCTTATTTCAAGCTAGTTTTAGAATAAGATTTTGATTTTTGATAAATTAGATATATTGGACAATATAATTATTATTTTTATAGATAGAAATTGGAAGAGAAGAACGAGGCAAGTATTTTGCTAAGTGCATGCATTGTATGCGGCTGCTGTTGGCAAATAGCTTTGGCAAGTTTTAAAGGCAAACAAACACAGACTTGGACTCCAACTAGTTAACGTCACTTGAGTTGAAAAGTTTTTGCCAGTTTGCATTGTTTTATAATCAACTTGCACATAAATTTATATGCACGAAACTTTTGTACGTTCTTCTTCTTGGACCACAATGAGCAAAGGTTAACCAAGGGAAAGATACATACACATGGACATACTTACACTCATTGTGTAGAAGGGAAAACTAATCTCAACAAATTATCTTTCTAGCATTCCAAGTTCTGTGTGTGTGTGTGTGTGTGAGTGTGTGGGTTGGGCAGAAACATCAACTTTTACCACAGGAGAAAGTTTATTCTGGCTGTGCGCAAAAGTTGATGCGATTATGATTTTCAATTTTCAGCAGTCAACGCCGAGAAGCGAGAATGGACATCATAAAGTCCTGGCACGGCACGAATAGGAAGGCGCGCACACACATTCCCCCCACAGAAAAACAAACAACCACAGGGCAGAAGTAAAAGCTATATAAAATATGATGGATGTATAGCGTTGAGATATGCCTGGACCTGCTCGGAAGAGGGACCCAAGGGCCAGGGACAGAGTGGCTGGTGCTTGCGGCGCCCGACAATAAATTGAGTTTTGTGTGAGCTGAGCTGGACTACAGTACAACAACGGCAGCTGTTCCACTCTCAAAACAGTAGCACACAGCCAAATCCTCAGCACAGTTATAACATTTATCGTTGTGCAAACTGCCAACAGCAGCAGCAGGAGGAGTAGTCGAAGGGCAGGGACGACGACGTGGACGAGGGCGAGGTCGAGTGGAATTCGAATTGAAAGGGAGAGAGACAGAGAGATTGAAAGAGAACACATGCACTGAGGATGCTGCATTTGCACCGTGGATGTCATCAATTATTTATATCAAATATGTGAACTCCAACTCGTACATAAATGGATGATTTAACTTATATTAAACTAAAATTAAATGGAAATTTAGAAACTAGGATTAAAATTTTATTCAAGAATTAATGTAATTATTTAAATATGAGCATATTTTGGAATTTGTTTCTGGAAAGGTTTTAAGAACTAAAAACTCTATTAGACCAACCTACTCTAAAAATGTCTGTCTAAGCCACTTTAAACAAGGTGTGAACCGTAAAATCACCTAACTTCATGTTTCCACTTACTCTCGTGCCGGATTTCCGAGAAAATATAAAATAAATTGTATTAATAATTAGGCAGATATTTTAAAAAAATTTTACTTATAAATCTATAATAAGATTGCATTTTGGACTTACAAACAATAATTTTGATGGTTTTTCACATCTTTGGGATGCCTAATTTAATTACAATTTGGTTGTATTAAAGTTTTTACCAACTTGAACATTTTTTAAGGGACAAAAAATAATGGGAAGCGCTATTATTATAACTTGATAAAGTTCATGATCTGTTACTCAGTCTTCGCCTCGATTAACCTACATTTGGTAGACTTCTAATGATCCCAAATATCAAAACACTTATAGATCTATTACTACATACCTAGGTAAATTAGAAACCTTTCTACCGGTGCTGCAAAACGGTTTTGAAAGGCGAACCGAAACAAGTGTTACAAAATATTTGAACTGTTCCGAAGCCTATCTAAAAGTTAAACATCAGATTAATAATAGTTTTTATCGATTACAAAGCACGATATTAATCGATTGTAAGGTGTATATTTAAAAAGAAGTGAGTGTCGTAACACTCTCGACGCTTTGATGTGAAACATCATGCTTAGCTTAATGGTATATAAATCAGCAAGGGCACTCTTTCGAAAGAAGAAAACACTAACAGAGAGTTGAAATACCAGCAACAAGATCACTTGTTGCAGAGTTCTTTAATTTTTTCAGGTAGTCTTGTTTATTGTGCTGATCCGTAGATAAATGATGATGTTTCACTCAAGGTGAGATCCCAGATCCCAACCAGACCCCACGCGGATCCCTCCCAGATCCCTCCCAGATACTACCCATATCCCACACATATATCCCACCCAGATCTAACCCAGATCCTCCCAGAAACTACCTTGATCCCACAAAGTTAATTCTCAGATCCAACCAAGATCCCACACAGATCTAACCTATCTAGATCCAACCCAGATCCCACCTAGGCCCCACCCAGATCCCAACCATATCCCACGCAGATCTCACCCAGATTCCAACCACGATTCGACCCTGATCCTATCCATATCCCACGCAGTTTCTACTTAGATACCACCCAGATCCCAGTCAGATCCCAATCAAATCCGACCCAGATCCCACCCAGATCCCAGATACCACCTAGATCCCGCACATATAAGACTCTACCCAAACCCCTCTCAAATACCAATAGATCCCACCAAGATCTCACCCAGAACCCACCCAGTTGCCCCTCTTCAGCATCTTTCCTACCTCTTCGCTTCCCCCTCTGACCATTCTATTGTGTTTGTGTGTGTGTTTGCCGGGAAACTTCGCAAAACAACAACACAAAATATGAACGACGTCAGCGTCACGTGACGCTGAAGTCAAGTTTTACTCCTACTAAAATCGTCCGTACCGAAATTAAAGATGTTTCACATCAAAAGCAGCTCTCACCTTGGTATACAAACAGCAAAAGAAGAAAACCATGATACAACTAAAACGGTTTGATGCTGCTCACTTAGTAGCACACACTCTCCCTCTCGCGTTTACAGCAAAAGTTGTGGGAGTACTCTCTCTATTGTTCTCTCGTTGTTGTTGTGGTAGTTTTCTCTGTTTTGATTTTTTGGCTGAGCCATAGGCAAAGAACTGTAAATGAAATGTTGGGTGTGGGTGTGTGATCTTAAACTCTTCTCTGCATCTCTCTCCGCCCCCCATCACCAATCTTTCCCCTGCCATCACTCTACCAACCGTCTTGTGTGTGTACAAAGCAAACACAGCAACATATTATGGTTGGCGTCAGAGTCACGTGACGCTCAAATCAAATTTTACTCCTACTAAAATCGTCCGTACCGATATTAAAGATGTTTCACATCAAAAAGGTGTGAATGTCGATAACACATATGAGGCTTTGATGTGAAACATGAATCTAAATTTAAGGGCTTATTTTTAAAAGCACAAGCTCTCTCAAGGGTAATTAAATCAGCAATGACAATCTCTTAAAAGAAGAAATTTGCTAGCATTATTTGAACAAGAATAATTTAAGCGAGTCATATTCAAGATCTTGTAATGATTAAAATGAAATAGGTAATTGAAGGAAGACTCAGAATTTGCTCAAACAGTGATTGATGGAAAAACTATTCGAAAAATATGTAAAAAATAACTCAAAAATAAGTCTTAACTGATCTGAAAAAGGGGGTATAAACGACTCTTGATGAAGAGTCGAAACAAGGGTACCATTTTCTTCCTAAATAGCGCATTAATAGCGACTATTTTAATCAGACTGCGGAATTGATAAAAGACCCAAATGTGATCAGAGAATTCATAAAATGCTTGCTGGGAACAAGTTCACTGGCTGCTGTTTTCTTCCTTATTTTCTGTAATGCTGTTAAGGCACTGTCAAGTCAGTGTCTAGTAACTTTTAGTCAAGTCATTGCTTAGTCACTGACAAGTCACCTACTAAGTCACAGTCAATTCACTGTCAAGTCACTCTTTAGTCACTGTGAAGTCACAGTCATATTCACTGTCAGGTCACTATATAGTCACTGTCCAGTCACAGTATAGTCACTGTCAAGTCACTGTTTACTTACTTTCAAGTCACTGTTTTGTCAATCTCAAATCACTGTTAAGTCAGCGCTTAATCACAGTAAAGTCACTGTTTAGTCACTATCAATTCACTGTTAAGAAAACCTCTATTCACTGCCCAGTCACTGTTAAGTCGCTGTAAAGTCACTTCTTGTCAATCTCAAGTCACTGTTAAATCACGTCAAGTCACTTTTTGTCAATCTTTTTGTCATTGTTTTATCACTGTTAAGTTACCCCCACTTTCTTCCTCTTTCCACCACTTTTCCTCCTCTTTCCCCCCTCTCCACTAGTGACGCTTTGCTAAAACAACACAAAATATGCATGACTTCAGCGCAGCGTTGTAGCGTCACGTGACTCTGGCGATGGAGGGCCCTAGTCTATTTGAATTACTAAGTATTATTCTTGAGAGACGTCAAAATCCTTTTTCATAAGCTTTTCTTTAAATAGAATATCTCGAACCAGAGTTCCTAGAGACATGAAACCAGTGAAAGAGGATTGACAAAGTTTTCGAAAATTTGACAATTTTTGCATACACTGAAAACATTTTTTGCTAAAATTAAAGAAACTTGAATGTATGGTTTTGGCAGTTCGCGTGGACCGCCCTTAAAACTTTTTTTTTCCCCCCCACCTAAGAGCCAATTATCAAAAGTTTGAAAATCGAAGATACGCTTCCTAATGAAAAATTCATTTTGTTCCTTTTATTACTCGTCGTCTTCACTAATTTCGCTATACAACATTCGCATCCGACCCAATTCAGTATGCTCGGTAGTAGACGGCCAAAAATCACACCGCTGGACAACAGCCACAGTCCCCCGTTGGACAACCAGCAAAACACCACTAGATTATTGTTGAATAAAATCGACGTAGACCTAGCTGTTAAAAGCCTCGAGCGACGATTTTATTATTGATTGACTCATTTAACGAATGAAGCGTCATCGTCCTGTCCTCATTCAGGATTTCTAGTATGAGACTGCTAGCAAAGTTGGTAAGATCCTGATATAATACCTTTAGCTCGTCTTCCGTGAGTCTTGAAATTCAAGAGATGAGATTCGATGGACTTTATAAACTTCTTCTTCGGTTGAAACGCTCTTGGTTAACTTCTTCAGACAAAGTATTCGGAGCCATCATACGATTTTTAAATGAGAAAGTATTCTGCTTCCTAATTCTTTATCTGATTTCAACCTCTGTCCAAACTTGTTGTTGAGATACCCAGCGATTCTGCATAGATCACCAACTTTGTTGAGGTATTTGTTGTCCAGATTGTGATGTAAAAGTTTATATTTTTGAGCAATTGATCCATGAACGGCTTCGACAATCCACCTTATTTTGTTGATTTTTCGAGACTCATTTGACTAAAGACTAAAGCCTTTTCCTTCTGTCTCACCAACGACATCGCGAATGCCTATCCACAACGAATATGCATTAGGACGCAAAAGCCTCATTAAATTAGTGTTGGCAAGTATTTGTTTCATAATCGAAGCATCGTTTTCTTCACCATAAAACGGACCTATGACAGAGAGCCATTTGTGGTACAAAGGTAAAGGGCATAATGAGTTCTTCTGTCCCTAATATAATGTACGTGATATAAAAATGAGAAAATTTTTGAATTTTTTAGGACGTATCTTCGTTTTTTCAAACTTTTGATAATTGGCTTAAGTTGGGAAATTCAGAAGTCTTAAGATGGCGGCCAGCGCGAAAGCCAAAACCAGCACACAAGTTTCTTTTAATTATAGCAAAATGTTTTCAGTGTATGTCACCAATTTTCGAAAACTTTGATCAATTCTCTATCACTGGCAATTATTTCTGTCTCTAGCTACTCTGGTTCCCGAGTATTTCTATTTAAAAAACTTATAAAAGGATTTTTGACGATATCTCAGGCAAGGCACAAGACCCATTTGCCCAGTTTGTTTGAGTTATCATCCAATTATAAGGGAAATTTCAAACCCGACAGCCCACCCCCCCTCGGCTAGATCAGAAAATCATTCAGCTCCTGGAAGAAAAGCTAGTAATTCCCATTATTAGTATTACAGTCGAATTTAAAAAGTATTTGGATTATGAGAATTAGATCCGCTGTAAATCGTTTATTAAACCGTTTCAACCTACATTTTAGTGGTCTGATAAATAAAATGCTGTATTCAGAGCTTCTAATATTTACTTCAAAAGATCTCAATGAGGTTTTGGACAAAGTCTAGTTGAAAGACTCATTTCGTCAACTGGATGTTAGTTTGCGGAAGAAACTGATTTGGTATGGTTAAAGTTGTGCTGTCATAAAAACCTTCAAAATTTCGAAACTCAGCTTATTCAGCCCCATTGTACAGCAATTCATTCATTTGTTGGCACATTCGTTTCATATAACGACAAACTGAAAAAACATTTTGTTCACATATTTGATTTGATTTATACAAAAATTGCACGTTTTATGTTCCATTGTAAGTGTGTGTGTGTGTAATGCCTGCTTTTTTCCACCGGGAGCTGTCTTTGACTCTGGGCCAGCAAAGTTTTGTCTCTCGTTTATTTTTCATTCCTGTTCAAATTATATTGTTGACCATCAACAATGTCGCCTGCTCTTCAGCTCCCCTCCCCTGGGAGCCGTTCGTTGATTTTTGCCCAGTTTGTTTGACTGACAGCAACACCAACATACCAACAGACCCATCTCCCCATCAACGGCGACCCTTTTGTGTGTCCATTTATTCGTGCAGAGCCCGCGGGCGCATCAACAACATTAACGCGCTTCGTTGCTGCTCAACCATAATCCTTTCAATTTTTAAATCATTTTTTATTTCTGCCCCTTTTTTTCGCCTTTGTTGTTGTTGTTGTTGAACCCTTTTGCCTTCTTTGCAAATATTTATAAAAGACGAAACGTGTGCATTTCGTGCTGCTTTGATTGATGCGCCCAAAATCACTTTAGAGGGGGGCCCCCAAGCGTCTAACGACAATGACATGTTTATCGAAGCGGCAGCCCATCCAGAGCAGATCATTTACACCTTTAAAACCCATTCGCAATTCCATCAATTACTGCATTTAATCAACTCGTTAAGCCACAAGTCCTGGTCCGGTCCGTCTCGGTCCTGCAGCATCAGCAGAGCCAGCGGTGAGGTAATTACGAAAATGAAATCGGTCCATCGTAAGCTGCATAATACACGTACAGGCAAAGGAGACCGAGACCGAGACCGGAGACCCCGGAGGGCAGGAGGGCAGGTATTGGGGTTTGTGTGCAAATTGAATGACCAGAGGGCGTGGCTTTGGCAATTGTTGCCATTGGCAACTGGCCTGGGCAGGCCACATGTCGCATTTGTATCAGTGTGCCAATATTTTGATTGAAGTAATGTCGCATTGCATATTACATCCTCAGGGTATGCAGGAAGGCACTCACTTAGTAAATGCCAAATACATTTATAATTAGGTTGCCAATTGACAATCAGAATGAAGAAAAGATTGGCCGGGAGGCAATGAATTTATTTTTTAAAATTGTGGACAGCAGGTGGATCAAATTCGGACTTAAAATGGCAAATCGAGAGCATTGGATTAAGATTGAGATTTGGACATTTGTCACAAATAATTGATTTTTCTCACTGTTTTGGAAATAAATATTTATTGCTTTATGCACCAAAGAGCTGTCGGGCTACAAGGTCTCTAGGGGCCACCAAATAAAAGGGAAAGATCTGTACAACAACAAGTTCTACTGGGAACAACTGACAAAACAGATGCAAATTTCTTGGAAGATTCTGTTGTCAACCCTTTCACTTCTTTTCTACGAAAATGGCGTAAAGCTAGTATGTTTTTATACTCTGTACCTAAGGTAAACAGAGTATATTAGTTTTGTGCAAAAGTATGTAGCAGAGAAAACAACCTATAAAAGTATTTTCGCTACCTCAACGATGGCTTGCTGGGTTGCCAAACACAGAGTAGTGGCGCCATCTATTGTTTAGTTTGGATAATCCCTCAACAAGCATTGTTCAAAGTATGAGAAACATTAAAATTCTTTATTTTTAAAAATTTTACGAGCTGCAAACTTATTAAAGATCGGATGAACAATACTCAAGTTGTGACCAAAAGAAAGTTCGCAGCTTCTGCTGGTACAGAGTATATATCAGTCTGGCTTTACCGATTCTCTTACTTGTTTATAATCATTTTCTATTTAAGAAGAAAAACTAAAGGAATTTCAAGGGCTGATAACAGAGATATTCCGAGAAGCTAGCATCTGTGAGGGGCTATAAAAGCAGAGTGAATGCAACTTTTGGCATCAGTTATACACTGCAAATCTAGTAGACTCTACCACTTTACCAAAAATAAACATGAAATTCCTCTCGCTTGCCGTTGCTGTAGTAATGGGCCTCTTGGCTCTGGCTAATGGTAAGCTTCTCCTGACGGTTGATCCTGAGTAAGAGATTAATTATTTTGGAAATTGTTTTGTTTGATTATAGCTTTGCCTGCTCCTGGGGTAAACATTGGACGCGATTGCAATAACTGCGACGTTGAGACTCATGGCGACTAATTCTTATCGACGCTAGCCAAACAGCCCATTAAGATTACGTGCAATATTTAAAACAGGGCTGCAAGCAAAATAAAATTTTTCGGAGATACGATTTCCGGGCATTTTTTGGTTTCTGGGATTTTGGGAGAATGTTACGGTTCAAACATTGGTTCGGCCTTCGAAAAGCATTTAGTGTGATAAATACTCAAAACAATATTCATTATTTCTTTACTTTTGATTAGGCAGAAACAGGCAGTTTTAAGGTACTGATAAGACAGTTACTGCATTGATAAGAAATCAAGATCGTTCTGTGACGTTTAAAATGCTTGATTTATGGCCTTGTTCCTCTGACATATTGTACATTTTTAAAATTGGTAATTTTACTGGATTTGTGCATTCTAAAGCCCTCTGCGCACATGGGAAGTAGCAAGAAGTATTATACAAAAATTTATTTTCTTACTTATTTATAATCAATTCTTGGAACATTTTCTATTTAAGAAGAAAAACTCAAGGAAATCCAAGGGCTGATAACAGAGATAATCCGAGAAACTTGCCTCAGTGCTTGGGTATATAAACTGTGTGTATGCTACACTTGGCATTCGTTGTTGACTGCAAACCAAATAAACATGAAACTCCTATCGCTTGCCGTTGCTGTAGTAATGGGCCTCTTGGCTCTGGCTAATGGTAAGCTTCTCCTGACGGTTGATTCTAAGTAAGAGATTTATAATCTTTGAAATTGTTTTGTTTACTTATAGCTGAAATTTTATTTCCACGATCTTCTGATGATTTTAAGACAGACTGTTGGCCAACTAGGGAACATTTTAACAAATTAAGGAATCGGGGATAGATATTTTACGATTTCAACCACTAGCCGATTAAGCTTAATAAAATTTTTCGAGCTCCGATTTGCTGGCTTTAACAAAGACTTGTCAATATATATTTGAAATTCGAAAATGTTGGTTTCTGGGTTTTTGGGAGAATGTCATGGTTGACACATTGGTTCGGTGGGCCAATGTTGTGAATGAAGTAATGTCGCATTGCAATTTACGTCCTCAGGGTATGAGGCACTCACTTGGTCTATGCCAAATTATTATTAGCCAATTAACAATCAGAATGAAGCTAAAGTGTTTTATTTAAAAAAGATTGGCTGGAAGGCAATGAATTTATTTTATAAAACTGTGGACAGGGAATTGCAAGCCATGCTCCAAAGATCAAGTTGTGGTAGTATGGCATGAGTACCCTCACTGTAATGTACGTTAACATAAGAGAGCACTGTAACTGTAAGCTAGCATAGCACTGTAAGTTAACATTGTACGACTCTGTGAAATAAATGGCATTCTGCGAATGAGATCCGAAGAGAGAATCGTGTGTGTTGCCTACAAAGTTTTTGATTATGAATGAGATTTAGACATTTGACACATATAATTGATAGTTCTCGCTGTTTTGAAAATAGATTTTTATTGCTATATGCACCGAAAAACGGTCGGGCTACAAGGTCTATAGAGGCCACCAAATACAAACAAATATACTTTGTAGATTAGTCTAGTCCCATCAGTAGATGATAAGGGAAAGATGCCGCCTAAAAGAAGTTCTCCAGGGAACAATAACAACTGGACATTTCTTGACCGAACAGATGCAAATTCTTTCAACATTCTGTTATCAACCAACGACGCACAGTGTAAGATTTTGCCAATCTAGGGGGATCTAGGGGATTCAATAGCAGTCGTATTTTTCAAGCTATTGACATGAACTTTGGACTAAATGTTCAAAAATTTACCAAAGAAATTTTTGGACGAAAAGTTAAAGTGGGCGTGGCACCTTAAAGGGCGTAAAGTACACTTTCTTAACATACAATCCGCCATAAAAAAAGGAAAATTTTTTTTTTCAAAAAAGTGTCAGGTTAGTATTTTTTGTTCTGATTTTATCCAATTTAAAAACAGGGCTGCAAACCGGTCCGGAGTTGAACCGGAACCTGAACCGGAGGAAAAAAAATTTTCGCGGCTGAACCCAAACCCGAACCGGAGCAAAAAAAAAGTTAAAAGTGGTTCGGTTCAGAATAAAATTCATGTTACTTTTTTCGGTCTGACTTATGACTTATTACTTACTTAAACTATTGGTGCTTTAAGGTTTGAATGTTCGTAAATACTTAGAAAGTTCTTAGAAAAACGTTTTTACTTTTTACGTTTAATCTCAAATAATATCATAGAACTTTTTTAAGCATGCTCTAGGTCATTTAAGTTAGGATTTTGTTCATAACTAGACTAAAACAAGACACGCACAACACCACAAAGGAGGCTGGTTGACGGTATAGCTATTTCATGAATACCAATTCAATCTTCAGCTGTCTTCGTCTGTCCTTAGAGTGTTGGCAGAAAGTACCTCATGACAGAACTGCTATGACCGCTTGAGAATCCCAAAGGCAGGCTTGTAGAAAAATCCGACATCAGCAGCATAATAAAATTTTTTTTTTTTAATTCAAGAAACTTAATTTTTTGACCTTAAAACAAAAACAACTTGCAAAGAGAAAAATTGCTGAATTGAATGAACCCCAAAAAGAACTCATTAATAAAAGCATCACTGATTATTCTTATGATCATGAAATACAATCCTTAGCTAAAGAATTAGGGACAAATACATAATAGTGAACGACTTCGTAGCTTCATTTGAAGGAATTCCAAGATTGCCTAAAGATTCTAATGTGTTAACATTGTGAATAAAAATAATATGTAGCATTAGCTGTTTCTTAAACACAAGTATTAAGCAAATTTTTCTTCAGTCAGTTAATTTTGTTTTATCCATTATTAACTTAAGCTTAGTTTGAATATTATTTGGAAAATATCAATAGTTGGCTAATGTTACAATTTACATTCCTGTTTCTTCTTAAGCTAGCAAAAACAAAATTATTTCTGAACCTCGGTTCGAACCTGAACCTAGGTCCACCGACCTACTGAACCCGCTCCGTGAACCCGAACCCAAAAACTCTCACAGGTTCGAACCCCGGAGTGAACCTCCACCGATTTCAGAGGGGTTTGCAGCCCTGTTTAAAAATATTTTTTTTAAATTAATCATGAAAAAAAAAAAATTTTTTTTTTTTAAATTTACGACTTTTGTTAAATGACCATGCTTGTAACTTCAAAAGTATTGGCCGTACAAATATAATAATGGATGCGTTTCAAAGGTAATTCATTTATTGAAAGAAAAAGCGATTTCCATATTTTTCAGAATTTTTTTAAATTAAAAAAAAAAAACAACTCAAAGTTGGTTAAAAGATTAGGCGAAATTTTGTTTGACAAATTTAATCAAAATCTGATATTGAATCACAACTTTCTTCACTAGATTGATCAAAAAATAGTTTTATAGCTCTTTCGATGCGGTTTGAGGTTGAAGGCGCGACATCAATCCTATAAGCATCGCCTTTTATTTTGCCCTGAAGCCAACTTGCATTATCGGTCATAATTCTGGACTTATCTCTCCTAGATTTAGTCCACCTCGACTCAAATTCATGGCACAATGTGTTTTAAATGCAACATTAACTTTTTCTGATCAATATCATTGCCAAAATGATCGCTGCGTGCTCTAGGAGTGATTTAAGCTTAACGGGTTTTGCGTTTCCTACCCAAACCTCGAAAAACTCTGCCCGTTTTATTTCACTCATTGCTTAATTGAAGGTCTTTGGGCAAAATATGGGCAAACTTTAATATCTGATCCTGATTCAGAATAGTTTTCTGTAAAATACGTATGTTTTGGTTGATTTGAATGTGATTGAATGTTGTGAGTTTTTTTTTCACCATTTCACCATATTCTGTATTATATTGTTAAAAATATACCTACTTGTTGGCACTTATTTCCAAAAAATAACAAAAATGTTGTATGCCACTTATGAAGTCCCTTTATAGCGCTAAAAATCAATAATGGTTATAAAGTTTATATAAACGAGAAGGCCAAGCTAACTTCGTCTTTGCCGAAGTTTTAATACCCTTGCAAATGTTTTAATACAACAGAGTTTACGAACTGATAAAAGCCACTTTTCGACCGATAGTTTCTATAGCAGCTATAAGATATGGTCATCCGATTTTGACAAAAACTTCCCAATCTGTGTAAAAGCGTATAAAACTAATAATTGCTGAAGCGGGAGGCGTTTACATTAAAAACAAAAAGTTTTTCTCACAAAGACCCACTTTTCGACCGATAGTTCCTATGGCAGCTATAAGATATAGTCATCCGATCCGGTCGGTTCCGACATATTATCAGTGTGCAGTAAAAAGAACACTCTGTGCAAAGTTTCAGCCCGATAGCTTTAAAACTGAGAGACTAGTTTGCGTAGAAACAGACAGACAGACAGACGGACAGACGGACAGACAGACGGACGGACAAAGCTCAATCGACTCAGCTCGTCGCCCTGATCAAGAATATATATAGTTTATAGGGTTGGAAATGAATATTTCTATGCGTTGCAAACTTCTGGGCAAAATTATAATACCCTTTGCAAGGGTATAAAAAGTTATATTAACTTCAGAATGCTAAAGTTCGGTTAAGCAATACTCAAGCTATGACCAAAAGACAGTTCGCTTCTTCTGCAGATACATAGTATATAACAGTCGAACCTGATTGACTTTCTTACTTATTAATATTCAATTCTTGGAACAGTTTATATTAAAGAAAAAAGACTAAAGGTTATCCAATGGCTGATAACAGCGATGTTCCAAAAATGTTGCATCTGTGCAGGGCTATAAAAGCAGAGTGAATGCTGCTTTTGGCATAAGTTATAGACTGCAAGTCTAGTAGACTCTACCACTTTACCACAAATAAACATGAAATTCCTCTCGCTTGCCGTTGCTGCAGTGCTTGGCCTATTGGCTTTGGCTAATGGTAAGCTTCTTCTGACGGTTCTAACGGATTCTAAGTAAGAGATTTATAATCTTTGAAACTGTTTTGTTTACTTATAGCTGAAATTAAATTTCCACGATCTTCTGGTAATTTTAAGACAGACTGTTGGCCAACTGAAGAACATTATGGCATATTAGTTAATCGGGGATAGATATTTTACGATTTCAATCACTAGCCGATTAAGCTAAATAAAACAAAGATTTGTCAATATATATTTGAAATTCGAAAAGTCGGTTTCTGGGTTTTTGGGAGAATGTCATGGTTCATTCATTATTGGTTCGGTGGGCCAATGTTGTGAATGAAGTAATGTCGCATTGCATTTTACGTCGTCAGGGTACGAGGCACTCTCCGTCCCAAAGAACTTGTGAGATGGTTTTAGTGGGGCCTAGCTGTTGGGCCATCGAACGGGTTTACCCCACAAATAAGCAGTCCCGGACAGCCAGCGGGTGTCACGCCGTAGTGCACCGACAAGGCGCTTGTGTTGCCGCCTTCTATAAGTAGCCTTACACACACCCAACTCCCACACAGTACCTACCCCTCTCCTATCCCGCACATCTCACACCGGGCGGGACCGCCTGTTCTAAGTTGCCTTGCCACTGGTGGGCTTCGGCCGTTGGTCGACCGTATAGAAGCCCAAGAAAAAGGACCTTCAAGCATGAAGAAGAATAACCAAATCAAGTTTCATCAGGATCTCCCTGCAACCGCTGTTGCAAGGCAGTTTGAAGAGAGGCAGATGGACCGGGAGCGCACCAGTGCACCAGACCAAGACGCGCACCAGTGCGCAGAACCCCACCTCGGGGTCCCTACCGAGCTCCTGCGGTAGGGAAGAACACAGGAACAAAGAGGGACTATCCCTTCCCCCCAAAGGGAACACGGCCCGCCTCCTCTGGAGGACAAAGGCCACCTCCCAATGGGGACAAACGTTCCAATCAGGACTCCCTCCCTGCAAGAGGACAGCAAGGAGGCCTTAACGACCCAAATCGTCGAGGCCTCTGTGGCTCCAGAATAAAGTGGTACCTGAGATACCTCAGGCATGGCCACACACCGGAGGAAGCCCTCCGGATAGCAAAGGAGCCGCGAACTGGGGCACAAGAGGGATTATTGGCAACTCAATTACCTTTCGATTCTTATCTTGTTTGACTCTATCTGGCAGTTATGAAGTAAGATATGGCTTAAAATTTAAGTGCACCTGCCAAAAAAATTTAAAAAATCATATTTCAAAAACGAAGCCATGAAAAAATGTTTGAAATTAATTTTTGAGATCACCATTCCAAACTACACAAAAAAAAATTTCAGTAGAAATGGGTCTTTTTGACTGTCAACTAGTGTAATCCGAATGAAGCTTAAGAGTTTTATTTAAAAACGAGAAGGCCAAGCTAACTTCGTCTTTGCCGAAGTTTTTATACCCTTGCAAATGTTTTAATATATCATAGTTTACGAACGTTAGCATTAAAACAAACAATTTTTCTAAATAAAATCCACCTTTCGACCGATAGTTTCTATGGCAGCTATAAGATATAGTCATCCGATTTTGACCAAAACTTCCAAATCTGTGTAAAAGCGTGTAAAACTAATAATTGCAGAAGCGGGAGGCGTTTACATTAAAAACAAAAAGTTTTTCTCACAAAGACCCACTTTTCGACCGATAGTTCCTATGGCAGCTATAAGATATAGTCATCCGATCCGGTCGGTTCCGACATATTATCAGTGTGCAGTAAAAAGAAGACTCTGTGCAAAGTTTCAGCTCGATAGCTTTAAAACTGAGAGACTAGTTTGCGTAGAAACAGACAGACAGACGGACAGACAGACGGACGGACAAAGCTCAATCGACTCAGCTCGTCGCCCTGATCAATAATATATATAGTTTATAGGGTTGGAAATGAATATTTCCATGCGTTGCAAACTTCTGGGCAAAATTATAATACCCTTTGCAAGGGTATAAAGATTGACTGGAAGGCAATTAATTTATTTTATAAAACTGTGGACAGGGAATTTCAAGCCATGCTCCAATTTTCATTTTAAAACGGTGGACCAAAGATCAAGTTTTGGATTATGAATGCGATTTAGATAGATAGTTCTCGCTGTTTTGAAAATAGATTTTTATTGCAATATGCACTGAAGAACGCTCGGGCTACAAGGTCTCTAGGGGCCACCAAATACAAACAAATATGCTTTGTAGATTAGTCTAGTCCCAGCAGTAGATGATAAGGGAAAGATGTCGCCTAAAACAAGTTCTGCAGGGAACAATAACAACTTGACATTTCTTGACCGAACAGATGCAAATTTCTTGGAACATTCTGTTATCAACCTTTTCTCTACTTTTCTACGTAATCGATGTACAGGTACAGAGTATATTTATATTGTGCCTATAAATTATATATGTTCTTGATGAGATGTTTGTCTGTCTGTCAGATAGAGTATTGTCATGGTAGGTAGATCAAATTTATGTTCAATTTTTGACACGCCTCCTGCCGCCCTCTCAATTATGTAGATAGATGGATTGTGAGATATTTAGTGAGCAAGATTGCTTATCGATTTGCCTAAGAAATAATAAAGATCAGATGAACTATACTCAAAAGAAAATTCGCTACCGCCGCGCTGGCCTCTCAAGAACTCTTGGTCCAATCCAATCCACCATGTCAAAAAGAGACCGGTGGCTGGTGGACTTACACTCGTACACATATCCAGTCCCAGCTCGACGACATACAGCTTCAGTCGCACAGCCCAAGTGTCCAGTCCAGCTACCCGACCACATCCAGCTACTGTACTGTACTATAGTTCAGTTCTCAACTAGCAATATTCAAAGCAAAAATCAAGATATATGAAAACAAAGTTTAGATAAAAAAGTTATATTAACTTCAGAATGCTAAAGTTCAACCTATGACCAAAAGAAAGTTCGCTTCTTCTGCAGATAGTCCTGACCGAATTTCTTACGTTTTAATATTCAATTCTTGGAACAGTTTATATTAAAGAAAAAAGACTAAAGGTTATCCAATGGCTGATAACAGCGATGTTCCAAAAATGTTGCATCTGTGCGGTGCTATAAAAGCAGAGTGAATGCTACTTTTGGCATAAGTTGGTGACTGCACATCTAGCAGACTATATCGTTTTACCACAAATAAACATGAAATTCCTATCGCTTGCCGTTGCTGTAGTGCTGGGCCTCTTAGCTCTGACTAATGGTAAGCTTCTCCTGATGGTTGATCCTGAGTAAGAGAATAATAATTTTTGAAATTGTTTTGTTTACCTATAGCTATGCCTGATCCTGATACAAACATCGGAGGCGATTGCAATAACTGCAGAATTGGCGGATAAGATTATTAACGATGCCAACTACACAGCCCATTAAGATTATGTGCAATATTTAAGGCAGGGCTGCAAGCTAAATAAATTTTTTCGGAGCTCCGATTTTCGGGCTCCATAAAAGATTTGTCAATTTGGTTTTTTGGTTGTTGGAAGAATGTTACAGGGTTTGTTTGGAGAGTCCGCCGCGACTTCACTTCGAAGCGTGCGCGCACTCGACTGGATTTGGTAGAGGGCGTTCCTAGCTAACGAACGTGCGGCTGGTCAGTTGTCTCCAAATACCTGGAGAGTCAGGACAGACATTTTCTCGCGACGTGTTTCTGTGAGTGGTGCAAGATTACAACACAAATAAACAAAAATGAAGAGCAAACAAATAGCCAGGCACTTGGACTGTCCCCAGAAAACCCAAGGCGTTTTAATGAGATTGATATAAATTACACATAGCAAGGGCTTCCATTTAAACTCAACTGAGCGTAAGAGTCATAAAAAAATGTAAATAAAAATTAATTACAAACGTAAAACAAGTAAATAAATACGTTCAACGTTCGCTTGAGTGCACTTAAAAATCCAATAAATCATTTCAACGCTGTCTCTCATATTTCAAATTAATAAAGTTTCCATCGGGCAAACAGAATGGAACCCAATGTCAAGTGAAAATCCAGGACAAGAGGGCAAAGCTGATAACAAATCTATGAAGCGATTTCCTTTTTTCCTTTTTTTTTCTTTATTCTTTATATCTCATTTCAATTTGATCCCCCTGGCAAATTTCCGTAGCACAGTAGCAAATCAAAAGGTAGACCATAAAAAAATCGGTTGCCGGTTACAACTGTCAGGCAAATAAAAATCAAATTTAAAACGCTAAGAAACTCATCGCAGCGCTAAAAAGCAGACAACGACAGAAACCAAAAGACAAACGACCGGAAGCGCCACCAAAAAAAGTGGGTGGGGGAGAAGGAGAAAGGGAGTTCCGAGTTCAGGTTGGTGGCTAAATGTCGCAATTTTACGAGTCAATATAAAGGTGCCTGGGGAGTCATTTACAGGCGCACGGCGGTTTGGTTTTGTTTGGTAATAAAAACGAAGAAAGGACAAAAAAGGAAATGCTGCCTTTTATGGCCAAGCGACACATAAAAAAAAAAATGGTTGTAGACAAGAAACGGGTTGCTGTTGCCTCGTTGGTTGGGCTGGGGGGGTCAAATATGATGGCAATTTTTTTTGTTACTTGTGAAAGCCAAATGATTTACCCTTCCATGTGCTTTTTTATGACAAATTTAATGGCCAACTAGTAATGCAACATTATTAATTTTCCAGGTAGCAATCGTTCTATTAATAATATGAAACCGGAAAGTGCACTTGAAAAAAAAAAGAAGATTAAACAGTTTGTTTTTTGATAAATCTTTCAGGAAAACTGGACAATTTAAGGAAAAGTTTGTGTAGGAATAATTGTTTAAAGCGTAGTATGTAAAATAAATGCACAGAAATAAAAGATCCATAAAGATCCATTTTTTGAATACTTCGAATGCTTTTCAGCTCCTTTGGATGAAAATCAAAGATCAATTAAACATTAAATGGTATTAACAATGACCCAACCCAACAGTCGTTGGAGCTGATGGAATGAAAACTAACTCTAAATATGTATAACTTGACTGTAAGGAGGCTACATAATTCAGCATAAAATGTTAAATGGCTTCCTGTAGACTATAAATTCTATGTTGAATCAAGTAGCCTTTTTAGGAGTTCCCTGACAAATTTTTACTGGGAATCCTGATACAACTATGACAGGTATGGCACTCACAGTTTATCGAGTACTGACAGCTTTTGCTCAAATTGAGAGAGAAAGTCTCATTTTTCGCGCTCTCTTCTTGGGGAACCCTCACTTACATATGCTATATCCATGCGAAATTTTACAATTCGGAAAATCTATTCCCATGGGCTTGAAAATAGGTTTACCACCTTTTTACATCATTGATTCAATTAAATAGGATAATAAAAACAGAAAAAGCGAATATTATGTTAAGTTTAAGAACTGTTTAGTCACTGTCAAGTCACTGTTAAGTCACTGTCAAATCACTGTTAAGCCACTGTTTAGTCACTGTTTAACCAATGTCAAGTCACTGTTTAGCCACTGTTTAGTCATTGTCAAGTCTCTGTTTAGCCACTGTTTAGTCACTGTCAAGTCACTGTTTGACCAGTGTTTAGCCAGTGTTTAGTCACTGTTTAACCACTGTCAAGTCACTGTTTAGCCAATGTTTAGTCACTGTCAAGTCTCTGTTTAGCCACTGTTTAGTCACTGTCAAGTCACTGTTTAGCCAATGTTTAGTCACTGTCAAGTCACTGTTTAGCCACTGTTTAGTCACTGTCAAGTCACTGTTTAGCCAATGTTTAGTCACTGTCAAGTCACTGTTTAGCCACTGTTTAGTCACTGTCAAGTCTCTGTTTAGCCACTGTTTAGTCACTGTCAAGTCACTGTTTAGTCACTGTTTAACCACTGTTTAGTCACAGCTTAGCCACTGTTTAGTCACTGTTGTACCACTGTTTAGTCACTGTTTATTCACTGTCAAGTCACTGTTAAGTCACTGTCAAATCACTGTTAAGCCACTGTTTAGTCACTGTTTAACCAATGTCAAGTCACTGTTTAGCCACTGTTTAGTCATTGTCAAGTCTCTGTTTAGCCACTGTTTAGTCACTGTCAAGTCACTGTTTAACCAGTGTTTAGCCAGTGTTTAGTCACTGTTTAACCACTGTCAAGTCACTGTTTAGCCAATGTTTAGTCACTGTCAAGTCTCTGTTTAGCCACTGTTTAGTCACTGTCAAGTCACTGTTTAGCCAATGTTTAGTCACTGTCAAGTCACTGTTTAGCCACTGTTTAGTCACTGTCAAGTCACTGTTTAGCCAATGTTTAGTCACTGTCAAGTCACTGTTTAGCCACTGTTTAGTCACAGTGAAGTCACAGCTTAGGCACTGTTTAGTCACTGTTTAGTCACTGTTTAACCACTGTCAAGTCACTGTTTAGCCAATGTTTAGTCACTGTCAAGTCATTGTTTATCCACTGTTTATTCACTGTCAAGTCACTGTTAAGTCACTGTCAAATCACTGTTAAGCCACTGTTTAGTCACTGTTTAACCAATGTCAAGTCACTGTTTAGCCACTGTTTAGTCACTGTCAAGTCACTGTTTAGCCAATGTTTAGTCACTGTCAAGTCTCTGTTTAGCCACTGTTTAGTCACTGTCAAGTCACTGTTTAGCCACTGCTTAGTCACAGTCAAGTCACTGTTTAGCCACTGTTTAGTCACTGTCAAGTCTCTGTTTAGCTAGTGTTTAGTCACTGTTTAGCCACTGTTTAGTCACTGCTTAACCACTGTCAAGTCACTGTTTAACCACTGTTTAGTCACTGTCAAATCACTATTTAACCACTGTTTAGTCACTGTTTAGTCACTGTCAAGTCACTGTTTAGCCACTGTTAAGTCACTGCTTAACCACTGTCAAGTCACTGTTTAACCGCTGTTTAGTCACAGTCAAGTCACTGTTTCGTCACTGTCAAGTCATTGTTTATCCACTGTTTATTTACTGTCAAGTCACTGTTTGACCACTGTTTAGTCACTGTTTAACCACTGTCAAGTCACTGTTTAGCCACTGTTTAGTCACTGTCAAGTCACTGTTTAGCCACTGTTTAGTCACGGTCAAGTCTCTGTTTAGCCACTGTTTAGTCACTGTCAAGTCTCTGTTTAGCTAGTGTTTAGTCACTGTTTAACCACTGTCAAGTCACTGTTTAGCCACTGTTTAGTCACTGTCAAGTCACTGTTTAACCAGTGTTTAGCCAGTGTTTAGTCACTGTTTAACCACTGTCAAGTCACTGTTTAGCCAATGTTTAGTCACTGTCAAGTCTCTGTTTAGCCACTGTTTAGTCACTGTCAAGTCACTGTTTAGCCAATGTTTAGTCACTGTCAAGTCTCTGTTTAGCCACCGTTTAGTCACTGCTCAACCACTGTCAAGTCAGTGTTTGTGGAAGTCCTACGTCGAATAATGAAAAGTTCCATCCCCGAATTTGGGAAATACGGATTTACGGTCAAACCAAATATCCTATGCCGAAATCAGGTATGTTAAGTCCAATGGACTTAACAATGCTATGGTTCATGCAGTCGGAAAAATTGTTTTTGTAAATGATGTCGCAGAACGTGGTGTGGCCCTCGCTAACAGCTATATTAATGTCACAACATCGGAAACTGACTATCAAAATTTATTGCAGGGCATAGAGCTGCATCGCAAGAACCTAAATAAATAATTTTGCAACAAAACAAAATGCTTTTATATCTTTGTTGGGTATTAGTGGAAAGTAAGCAAAAAATATATATAAATAAACAAAATATTTTTAGTTTCATGTAATATGTATAAAGCTTTAAAAGAGTATAACTCTGGGACGGTAAGAGAAAATTTCAATTTTTTTTTTTAATTTTGAAAAAAATTGAACCATCTTTTAAACTGCATCACTAGTTTTTGTCTTGTTCATAGAAATTTTAAAAGTTATAGTACGTTTTTTACAAAATTTATGACAAATTTTCAAAAAAAAATTAATAAATGGTACCTAAACAAGCAAATGCAAAGCCAAAACTCATTGTTTTTGCTCATAAAAGTAAAATTTGGACATTTTTCTTAAAAATTTTGATTTGAAAACTAAGGAAATCGTGGATGTTGACCAAGTTATAAGTAAAATTCGAAAACAAAACGGAAAACCCGATTTTTGGAAAAAATTCGATTTGTGCGACCTCTAAACGTCTTTCGAAAAATCTGAAAAAAATCTCAAAATTACTTTACGCTACAAGCTTTCAGAAAATGCCGGTGCCCCAAAATTTTTTTTTTTTTGGGACATCCTAAAGTCCATGTTTAAAATAACCCTGCAGTTCCATGCTGAATTTATCAAAGCTAGTAAGCGTAGAGAAAAAATTATATACTAAAGTCGTACAGGCAGAAGGAAGCTTCCCCGACCATGTTAAGTGTGTATTTTTTTGAACAGCAACATATATTTGATCAGCAAGTACTGTAAACTAACATTATTTTAATCAGGGCTGCAAACCCCTCTGAAATCGGTTGAGGTTCACTCCGGGGTTCGAACCCAAGAGATTTTTTGGGTTCGGGTTCCCGGAGCGGGTTCAGTAGGTCGGTGAACCTAGGTTCAGGTTCGAACCGGGGTTCAGATATAATTTTGTTTTTGCTAGCTTAAGAAACAGGAATGTAAATTGTAACAACATTAGCCAACTATTGATATTTTCCAAATAATATTCGAACTATGCTTAAGTTAATAATGGATAAAACAAAATTAACTGACTGAAGAAAAATTTGCCTGATACTTGTGTTTAATTAACAGCTAATGCAACATATTTTAGTTATTTACAATGATAGTTTATCCAAACCTTTAACACATTAGAATCTTTAGGCAATCTTTGAATTCCTTCAAATAAAGCTACGAAGTCGTTCTCTATTATGCATTTGTCACTAATTCTTTATATTCTAGCTCTTTAGCTAAGGATTACATTTCATGATCATAAGAATAATCAGTGATGCTTTTATTAATGAGTTTTTTTGAGGTTTATACAATTCAGCAATTTGTCTCTTTCCAAGCTGTTTTTGTTTCAAGGTCAAAAAATTAAGTTTCTTGGATTCAAAAAAAAAATAAATTTTATTATGCTGCTGATGACGGATTTTGCTACAAGCCTGCCTTTGGGATTCCCAAGCGGTAATAGCAGTTATGTCATGAGGTACTTTCTGCCAGACAGCTAAAGATTGAATTGGTATTCATGAAATAGCTATACTGTCAACCAACCTCCTTTGTGGTGTTGTGCGTGTCTTGTTTTAGACAAGTTATGGACAAAATCCTAACTTAAATGAACTAGAGCTTGCTTAAAAAAGTTCTACGATTTTATTTGAGATTGAATGTAAAAAGTAAAAACGTTTTTCTTAGAACTTTCTAAGTATTTACATTCACATTCAAACCCTAAAGCACCAATAAATAAGTCAGCCCGAAAAAATGTAATATGAATTTTTATCTGAACCGAACCACTTTTAATTTTTTTTTTGCTCCGGTTCGGGTTCAGGTTCAGCCGCGAAATTTTTTTTAGCTCCGGTTCAGGTTCGGTTCGGATTCTCGAAAATCTCGGAGTCTCCGACTCCGGAGCGGTTCAGCTCCGGACCGGTTTGCAGCCCTGATTTTAATAAGTTAACATTAATGTTGGTACTCTGCTATTTAACATTCAGGAATCCTGTTAAATATTTCTTTCGCTATGTAAAGGGTATATCTGAACTTACTCTTTTGTTTTCAGTGCTAAACATGAAACTAACCCTTGAATTTGATTATTATTATTATTATTACTAATTTCTTTATTCCTAGTGCTACAAGGATAACCTATTACATTAGTGCACTAGTCACATACATAACATACATACATACATCAAAACATTATTCCTACTTTTACTAATTTAATACTGAAATCCATGCCTAAAAGAAGCGAAGATCATAAGGTGGTAGGCCTTGCCTGGGTTAAATTCATGACTGGAATGCATCTAAAGGCAGCAATGATTTCAATACCAGCCCCTTCAAATCAGGACTGATTCAGCTCTAATTCAGTACTATGCCGTATTGAAGGGAACTCAATCTCAATTAACCGATTTTAATATCTTATTGACTGGCCCAATGGTCGAATCACACTTGTTAGTTTCCTATATCTTTTACACAAAAGTTTTACCGTAATTTCAAATTTTAGTACAATCTAACTTGTTTGCTTAAATTTATAACTTTGGGAATTGAATGAGTTCCTATCCCAAATACCTCTTCATCGATAGCAAGTTTTCTTAACAAGCTGCTCTCTTTCCGAATAGAGAATAATATTTTAAAATGGATTGATGCTAAGTGTATATTAATTGTGTTCATTGACTTATTGTCTTTTTACTCTGGGCGTAAGGTTGCGAAGTATCACCAAAAGCCTGATAACCTTAAACGAGCTATTTGGTTGACTTGAATTTTGAGACGTTTGCGTAACCACACAACCTACGTGTTGCTATTAAAAATAAAATCTCGCAGATTTTGCAAAGCTGCGGCGGGTCTGAATAGACTTTAAGGGCCGATGTCATGTCACCTACATGTCACTATCTGCCACACAACGGATTAATTGTAAGTTTATCTGACACGTAACTGTTATCTGGAGGATGAGAAATCTGTTCAAAATGTCAAAAACAACTATAAAAAGTAATATGACTAAATATTTTATTTGATATTTAAGTCGAACTTTTAAATAACTTTCATCGATTTCATATTTAATAGTTTAGCTTAACATGTTTTTTGCTGAAAGCAGGCCTAAAGTATTTGGCACTTAAAAATGTAATACAACATAAATAATTTTTAAAGCTAGAAATTGATTGTCATTGACAGAGTATCCGAATACCGATTTGATTGAGCCGTGCAATAGTTACAATCTCCATGGACCACTATATTGTTATTCCCTATACTTATCATGGGTATCTGTGGTACAGGATCTGTGAAATGACCAAAACAATATTAATATAAATCGTTTATAGAATTTTAATTTATTTAAAAACTTACTGCCATAACCTAGATCCAGCAAGCAAAACAAAGCCAGCTGCAAGACACATAGCAAGTTCATCCACTTCATTGCAACAAAAGAAACTGAGACACACTGATTGCGTTCTGCAATTGCCAGTACTTTTTATAGCTTTCACCAGAATTGAAACGAAAAAAACACAGTTCAATTCATCTTTGCGATAATTCTAAGAAACACCTCGACGAGATAAGCGTGGTCAGCTATGAATGTTTTCAAAGCTATGCTAAGTAAGTATGTTGACCATTTATGATTTCAAAGCTAAAGTCTAGGATCAAAGTTTTGAGGAATGATTATTTGGTAGTACACATGGAACTCACCCATGAGCTCAGCTCTAAAGTACTTAATGGACTTAACTTTTTAAACAAAAAGCCATAAACCTTTTTTAACAAGTGAGAAAGTACCTGGATTAGGAGCTGAATGCAGCGCTGCTGCTGCGCTGATTTCTAAATGTCTCTCTCTCTCTCTCTCTCTCTAACTTTGTTGTGGGGCGTGACGAAAATTGAAAATAACCTGAGTCTGCCTGCAAGTATAAGAAGTTTATGTCCCATATATGTAAAACCTCTATTTCTTACCATCTCTTAGATCTGTTTGTTCATACGAACAGACGGACAGACTGACATGGCTATAACATAGTTATACATAGCAAGTTATATACTTTATATGGTCATAAATGCTTCCTTCTCCCAGTTACATACTTTTGCACAAATTTAATATACTCTGTGTACCTTTGGTACAGAGTATGAAATACGGCAATAAGTAATATTTTATTTGCTTTAGTCTGAAAAGCTACTGGCCGCGTTACATCGTTATATAGTTAAATCTGTCTATACTAAAATCCAAATGAGTTGCTAAAACTAGTTTAAGTGACCTTTTGACCAGAACAAGAATCAACCCGGTAAAGTACAATGTGCTCTTATTGCAACATTTAGTCTAATTAAACAGCCAATGGAATATGGAGAGTATTTTAGTTAAATTGATTTATTTCAGGCATATATTTAAGTAATTTATAAATATGTTTGACGAAACAAAACAATTAAATATAATATAACACATGTGTATTTAAACCATCTAATTTTTAGGTTAGAGCACAATATAAATAAATAAGTTTTTAATTTTTTAACTAGATGATGCTAAAAGGATTTTTAGCCTAACTTTAAATTACCAGTTCTTAAATTAAATATAATAATATTAATTTTTAAATGGCATTTTCTTTAATCAGTGTAGTTGAACAACATATTCTGGCAGTCTTAACCTTTAATGCGGTATTTGTATGTGTACTTATATGACAGACTATCCGAGTTCTTTGTTGATCGAATTTTGCAATTATGACAATCTCCATTTACCACTATATTGCCCCTTCTTATAGATATTTTGGGTATTTTGGGTATACCTCCTGTAATAAACCCAAAAAAAGATTAAAGAATGTCACTTATAAAGTCTTAAATTATTCAAATACTCACTGCCATAACCTATATCCACCAAGCACAACAATGCCAGCAGCAAGACACATAGCGAGTTCATCCACTTCATTGCAACAACAAAAACTGAGACACACTGATTACGATTTGCCTTTGCCTGTACTTTTTATAGCTCTCACCAGCTTTGAACCACAATCGCAGGTCGACTCATCTCAGCGCGATAATAATTGAAAAAAAAAACCTGGAATATATTAAAATGTAAGTAAACGCGACTGTGGTTTTTCCCTCGAACAAAAAGAAACCCCTCCACGCGATAAGCTCTGTTATTCATTGATGTTTTTTAAAGCCACGCTCTGTTAGCCATTGATGATTTCATACTTAAAGTCTGAGCTTAAAGCTTTGAAAGAAACTGTTAACAGCTTTACAATATGGAAAATTGTAATACTACTACAGTGTTACGAAACTGAACTGTGAGCTTCCATAATTGGATAACATCGAAGAAAAGCCCCAGGTTGGACTGATTCAGAGCTGATAGAGCACTAAAACTTGAATGGAGTCTGCGGCAAATACTTTATAAAGATATATTGACATGATGCGTGGACTTACCGTTAGATGTGAGGTTTGATAAAGTGGTTGTGGCTTAACCCTCACACTTCCACCCCTACCATACAGAAACAAATAACAAAAAAGAAAATCAATCACACTTTGAACTTTGGGATATAACACAACGTCAGGCAAAATTTGGCAGCTAAGCTTTATGGTTTTAAAATCTTAAAAGATTGACAAATTATATTAAATTGGTGCCATTTGGGGAATCAAGGGGGAACATTACTATTACTACACAAACTACTTACACAAAACGAAAAGTCCAAGCAAACTTTGTGTGTGCCGAAGTTTCTATACCCTTGCAAATGTTTTCAAATATCAGAGTGAAATATCAAATCAAAAATTTTTTCAACCTAAGGGGGTATTCTCCAGGTGCAAAATTGTTTTTCGATATTTTTTTGTGCATTTTTTTATAGCTTGCATATTTCAGAATAGATTATTGAATTTCGAAATACTTTAGAAGATGTAGCCTTTTTAGTGGAACAATGTTTTCGCTAAAACAAGAAATTTTTGAGTAAATAAACTTCCAGTAAATAAAACCGTGATATAACGGCTGGTTCTTGAATTTGAATGGTAACAAATTGTCGCCCAGATCGATATCGATTATAAATCGGATTTTAATCGATAATTATCGAGGGCTATCCTACGCAATACTACTACCGACTAAATCGCTCAGAAACTAGAGCTGCGGCCGCATCTAAAATCGCCAAAAATCGATTTTTCATTTTTTAATGGCCGCCATTTGGTCAAAAAGAAATCACAAAACTTTTTTCCAGGTTCAGACCAGAATTACATCTATATTGATTATAACCCCGTTTTTAATTTTCATTTCAGACATAATGGAGACGTGGAATCATGGCTGCCAGCACTATAACTTTTGTTTTTTGGACACCCTTTTTGACGGCCGATAACTTTATGAACAGCCCTCGAAGTAGTCTGTTTGTAACAATATAAAGAAAACAGAATTGTAAAAACTCTGCGTTTTTAAATAAGATTTTTTGATGTGAAACATCTTTAGTTTTGGTACGGACGATTTTAGTAGGAGTAAAATTTGATTTTAGCGTCACGTGACGCTGACGTTGTTCATATTTTGTGTTGTTGTTTTTCGGAGTTTCCCGACAAACACACACACAAACACAAGAGAATGATCGAAGGGGAAAGCGAAGAGGTAGAAAATATGCTGAAGAGGGGCAACTGGTTGGGTTCTGGGAAAGATCTGGGTGAGATCTTGGTGGGATCTTAGTAGGATCTGGTGGTATTTGAGAGGGGTTTGGGTGGAGTCTTATATGGGCGAGATCTGGGTGGTATCGTCGTGAGATCTGTGTGGGATCTGAGTAGGATTTGACTGGGATCTAGCTGGGATCAGGGTGGGAAATCGGCGGGATCTAGTAGGGATCTGGAAAGGATCTGGGTGGAATCTGGAAGGAATCTGGGTAGGATCTGGTTGGGATCTGGGTGGGCTCTCGGCGGGATCTTGGTGGGATCTGGGTAGGATCTGGATGGGACCAGGGTGGGATCTTGGTGGGAACTGGGTGGTATCTCAACGTTATCTGGAACGGTTCTGAGTGAGATCGGGGTGGGATCTGGGTGGTATCTGGGTAAGCTTTGGTTGTGATTTGGGTAGAGTCTGGTTGGATCTAGGAAGACCTTTGTCTGATCTAGATGTTTTGGGAGGGATCTGAGTAGGATCTTGATGGAATCTATGTGGGATCTAGCTGGGATTTGTGTGGTATCTGGGTAGAAAATGAAATGATTGGGATCTTGGATTTCACCTTGGTGGTATCTTAGCAAAATTAACTTCCTGAAACACTGCAGCAAGTGATCTTGTTTCTGGTATTTCTACTCCCCGTACTTATTTTCTTTCGAAAGAGTGCCCTTGCTCATTTATATTGTGATTTGAGCATAAGCTCTTAAGCTAAGCCTCCTGTTTCACATCAAAGACTCGTGAGTGCTAGCAACCCTCACTCCTTTTTTTTTAATAGGTCCAAAGAACAGCCTCGACTTGGAGAATACCCCCTTAAACCCGTTTTCCGACAGAAACTAATATAATTTCTACCAAATTTTAAAATATCAATCGCCGAGTTTAAGAACGATAAAATTTAAAACAAAATGGATTTTCTCACTAACGTCCTACTGCAGCTGTAAGATATAGTCATCCGATTTTGACCAAATTTTGCAAATTTGTGTAAAAGGTTATAAAATAAGTTGTAGTGGCTGAGTTTGGAGAGCTTAACATTAAAAACAAAACAGTTTTCTCACTAAGACCCATTTCTTGACCGATAGTTCCAAAGATATAGTCATCTGATTTTGATCAAGCAATGCAAATCTGCTTGAAAGCATTTAATATTAGTGTTAATCGAGCTTGGAGACACTAATATTGAAAACAAAAAAGTTTTTCCCACTAAAATTCATTTTTTGACTGATATTTTCTATGACAGCTATTAGATATAATACTATACAAATCTGTGTAAAAGCTTATAAAACTAATAATCGCTTAGTTAGGAGACGTTAACATTAAAAACAAAAAAGTTTTTTCTACTAAGACCCATTATTTGACCAACAGTTTCAGCTCTAAGATATAGTCATCCGATTTTGATCAAATTATGCAAATCTGTTTGAACGCATGTAATATTTGTATTGGCCGAGTTAGAACTAGACAGACAGACAGACCAAGCTCAATTGACTCATCTCGTCGCCCTGATCAAGAATATATATAGTTTATAGAGTCGTAAATGAATATATAATAGAAGAAGAAGATATAACTTCAGTATAAAAATGTCAAGCCACACGCTAGGAAATACTCATTGCTCCATTTTGAAACTTATTCCAAAATAAATATTTAAAATATTTCAACTCAAGTCGAATCTTCTTTATTTCATTTCAATCACATTTTTTTAAACTTAATACCGTTCGCCAGTAACGCTGCATCCAACACAATCTCTGTTATGCAGATAAGTTCCACCGGCTACACGACCACTGTAACCACTTGGATAGTACGTGGCTCCATGGTTATCTCTGGGTACGCTGGGTGCTGCAACACGGTGGCGGCCAGCATTTTGGGCCGGAGCTGGGGCAACTTCGGGAAAAGCACCGGGATACGCACCGGGTGAATTAATGTACACAGTACCTTGTCCTCCGCTACCCCTATACGCCTGGCCATCCACTACCACAGTTTTGGCCACGGGTGGACTGCAATTCTGGCATCTTCCATTAATGACCACGTCGGCGGTGGTCAGGGCCACCAAAGCGGTGACAACAATGAATGCAAGGCTGAGTGAGTTCATTCTAAAGCGATGGCTTAGCGAAATCTGTATCAGGAGTCAAGCAGCTGAAAGCATTTTATAGCAAAATTTTTGATGATGCTTTGTTATCAGTGGGGGGAAACCTGATTCAGAGGTGGAAATTCCAGCGGCAAACAAAGAGAGAGCGAGATAGGGAGAGCGAGACCGAGAGAGACTTGCACAAGCTCAGAATCAGAATCAGAACCAGTTTACAGAAAATTCTCTGGAATATCGCCCGACTAAAGTCAACCACAAAAAGTAAGAATTTCAAAGAAACGCTTTTGTTTATTGACATCCAATCTCTACGGGCTAATCCCGTATATTGCAACCCACACATGGCCCTTCGCGATAGACAGTGCCTCCATAGCCACCGCCATTAATTGTGGTCACTGGAGGATTTCCTGGGAGTTGGATTACTTGACGACCACCCCACTGACGCTTATGGCGACGTCCACTTATAACCTGAGAGCCGCCACCACCTCCAGCTGTCTGCTCCAAAGCCCAATCGTCATAATCGCTGGCTTGTTTATTTTTATGAGTGCGTGCCGGTGCAGATTTTGGTTTGGCTGTTGTCTGGCGTCCACCATGCCCAGATCCAGATCCACGAGCCGGTTTTCGTGTGGCAGGGACATCCGGTCCAGTGCAGTCCACACACTTGCCCCTGATACTCACATCGGCTGTGGCGGAAGAAGAATCAAAGTTTATCAATTTGAAATTAAATAATCACACACTTTTATACTGACCTTGGGCCAGGGCCAATATGGACAAAGCCATTACCATGAGGAGGGTTAGATACTTCATTTCAGTTGTTTACTAGTTAACAAATTGTAAGCCGCTGCTTTTTATACCTGTTGCGTTCAAGAAAAATCAACTGATTAAGCCTTCTGTACAGGCTTCGCTCTCAGATGTGGAATTTATAGGAGAATGTGCATGATACGCTCTCGTTTCTAGAATCTATAAACAATTTATATGTAGGAAAGAATGCAAATGCGAGGGTAGATCTATAACTAATGGACATAGATTATGTTTATAGTGATTAATTCATAGTTACGTTTCTCATGTTAATCGTAAAATATTAGTTAAATGATTTTAAATGTAATCGTTCATGAGTTTTTCATGCCATCTATCTGCTTCATCTTCTGTCTGTTTACCCGTCTTCATGAGAATCTAAAATCTTTATGAAACGACCCCTCTGGCCCCCGAATTTGGATATATCTCCGTTATATCTCCTACAGTTTTGAATATAGACGATTCGTTCTTTCGTGGGACATATTTGGGACATATCTGGGACATATTTGGGACATGCTTGGGACATACTTGGGACATACTTGGGACATACTTGGGACATACTTGGGACACACTTGGGACAATCTGGGACATACTTGGGACATATTTGGGAAACACTTGGGACTTATTTGGGACATACTTGGGACACACTTGGGACAATTTGGGGACATAATTGGGGCATACTTGGGACATATTTGGGACACACTTGGGACAATTTTGGACATAATTGGGGCATACTTGGGACATACTTGGGACATACATGGGACATACTTGGGACATACTTGGGACATACTTGGGACATACTTGGGACATACTTGGGACATACTTGGGACAATCTGGGACATACTTGGGACATATTTGGGAAACACTTGGGACTTATTTGGGACATACTTGGGACACACTTGGGACAATTTGGGGACATAATTGGGGCATACTTGGGACATATTTGGGACACACTTGGGACATACATGGGACATACATGGGACATACTTGGGACAATCTGGGACATACTTGGGACAATCTGGGACATACTTGGGACATATTTGGTATACACTTGGGACTTATTTGGGACTTACTTGGGACACACTTGGGACATATTTGGGACATACTTGGGATATATTTGGGAGATAGTTGGTAATTAGTTAGCAATTAGCAAAATGGATCGTGTATGTATGTAATGTCGACTTGCCGAAAAAATGATAAAGATCGGATGAGTTGTTCTCAAGTTATGAGCAAAAAAGTACATCACCCTCCCCCCACCCCCTCCCACCCTATTACAACTAACACCGCACAATCGTAAAGAGAGAGAGAGAGAGTGAGAGTGAGAGTGAGAGTGAGAGTGAGAGAAAGAGACTTAGAGATGAACGCAGCATCAGCATTGCATTCAGCTTCTACTCCAGGTACAGAGTATGTTATAGTCGGGCTTGATCGACTTTCTTACTTGTTTTTAGTTGTTTAACTGTTTGATCTATACCTCCTGTTTACCCGTCTACATTGCAATTTCCAAACTTCGCAATATTTTGGACTGTTCAATCTTTTGTAAATAGTCAAATGAAAATTTGGAAAATTTCGCGGTTTTTAGTCTACATACATACATAATAATCTTGGGTCCTATGAAAATTTTCGAGTTTTCACTCTTAGTTTGACAGTTTTATCTACAACTCCTATTTACCGATGGACCGTTTATTCGACTCCCCCAATGTTTAACCGTCTATCGAATCTTTATAATAATCTTAGGTCTTATAAAGTCATTTGAGAAAATCGAAGTTTGCGGTTCTTTAATTGGCATCTATCCAATCTTCATAATTCTTAGGTTCGAAATATTAAGGAAATTTCAAGATTTTCTTGACCATTTGACCAAATAATACCTACTATTTAGCTTACCCGTCTTTATGATAATCTAAATTCAAATGAGAATTTTTTTGAAATTTCTCGATTTTTTGGCCCAAGTTTCTCCATAAATTTTAGTCTGATCAATCTATACCTTTTATTTACCAATTTCTGCGCATTTGTAAATTCTTTTATGACAATTTGGCAAATTGCGCGGTTTTTTGGTCTAAACTTCTAGTATAAATTACCATTTAACCAAAGTTTGTAATAATTTTAAGTCCTTTGAAAATTTGGCAAATATCGCGATTTTCTCTCTTCGCATCGTCATCTAAGCATTAAGCGGTTTAATAAGAGGTCATATAATAAGTTAGCAAATTTCGCGGTTTTTTGGACCATTAAAATAAAAGCTAAATCGCATATGGCTAACTCTAGGTTATCAACTATCTGTGTGCCAAATGTCATCCTAATCTTTTCAGCCATTTGTTCGTGAAAGCGCTTTCATAAATACTCTTATAATAATTTGGCAACTTGAGGTATAGTCTATGACTCTCTCCTGATCGCCATGAACATACTGTTAAAATTTCGTGAAGATTAGGACCAAACAAATAAACTTTCACTTTTATATGCACATATTTATTGATTTTGATTTTGAAACAAGTTGGTAGCGCAGTGTTAAATTAAAGTCGGCAGTGACATTTGTACCTTAAAAGCAAATTAAGTCGATCGTACTACCATTCGTTTTCCGGCAAAAATATTTTTAATATTTTACGGACCTCCTTGTCCTTAAAAATGGACAAAATAAAGTATTCTAGAATTTTTCAAAAAATATTGTTAATTTGTTAAATTGGTTTTGTCTGTTTCACAAATTGTTTCGAAAACTGTGGGAATTCCGTCCTCTGCTCATTTTAAATATAATAGTAAGATTATTAACAATTTACTTGACAAACTGGATCTAAAACGCTATCAGAGCGATGTGTGGCTCGATCTACATTAATGGTTGAGCCTATGCTCAAGCGAAATCTTATTTAATGTTTTATACAGACAAATTTTAATGGACTATTTGGAAAAAGGAAAGACAATCCTTGGAAACTTAATTTAAGTTGAGTTCTTTTCTGTCTAATACATAAATTTATTAACCCACCCTCGTAGGTATGCTGTATTCGTGCTAAAACTGGAATTGGATTTGCCCAGATTGTAGATTAATTTATATTTAAATTGAAACAAAGACGAACTTTGACTTGCATTTTTAGATTAGAATTTACATACAAAGTGCTGCATATGCTATAAGGATGTACATATTCCAAGAATAATGCGTTGCATTGAACTAACAAGTCTGAGGTCAAAAAAAAAAGATAAGCCTAAATAACAATTGCCAATCTGCTATGGGTAATCAACTGCAAATCCAGTCTCTGGTTGGTATGCTAATTCGTTTTCGACTTCTAAGTATAAAAGAAGGTTCTTGCTCAGCCAGACAGCATCAGTTCATCTTAAACCACTGAACAGCAATCAAACAACAGACAACATTATGAAATTCTTCTCAGTTGTTACCGTTTTTGTGCTCGGTCTCTTGGCCCTGACCAGTGGTAAGTGCAAAGTGCAATTCTGATTACAAACAAAGTTATTTACGTATACATTTTTTTACTTCATTCAGCTGTGCCCTTGTCTCCGGATCCAAATGTTATCATCAATGGTGATTGCCAACACTGCAATGTGAAGTCTTAAACTCCGAATGGAATCAAGCACCACAATCTACCTAAAACTGCCGCAGACTATTTATATTTACGTTAACTACAATAAGTAAATAAACAATTGAATAATAATGCAAAATAAACCGAAAAAATTTTAAAAAAATTTGACACAACAAACATTGAAATTTCTGTCTTGCTGCCTGCTAAAGACTGTGTAATTCCCGTTGATTCTGGAAGAAATTTTTTTCCAGCACTTTACAGCGCCTTACACCCGCTGGGGGAGTCTTCATATCAGCAAACTCAAATTACGCAGTTTTTTTAAAGCCTTGAAGAGGGTAAATAAAACCAACGGAATGAGATTTTTGGAACACCGAGTATTGGTTTTGGGTTTGAATTTAGTTGGAAGAGATTTCCGAGACACCTGATAGCTGTTTTAAAAACGAGAGCTGACAGGGCCTTACTCATTCTCAAAGCGCATATTTGGCTGCTGATAATGACCCAACGTAGTTTCAAAGCTACAAAGCCAACATAGTTTTAGCATCTCACAATATTCAATAGAACAGATGTTCCAACCTGAACATGAGACTCGACCACGATCCTAACTTAAGCTAAGAAGACATGTACCGGATGAGTGTCTGTCTCATTTCACGCCCCCGGAGAATGTTTAAACATAAACATGAGACGAGACACATTTAGCGTCAGGACTCATATATACACAGAAAAAAAAACGCCGAGATATTTTCAATCTTTTAAATCTTGGAGTAAGCCCGGCAAGAGCTTGAAAGTTCAATCTCGATTTCCGGGATATTTTACACAATTCAATCTTTTAAGGATTGGTCCATTCCTTGCGAGCTTGTATCATTCCAAATGTGCTTACTACAATCCCTTTCGAGATCACATGCCCATAAATTAGAGAGCGAGAGCGAAGAAATATAAGTAGCCTCTCAGACACGTTGAAACAAACATTGGGTATGGTGGTGTGCGATGAGATGCCGTTCCATTCCTGTTCAGTGCGAATGGTCGTGTGTTCGAGTCCCAGTGGAGCCAAAAATTTTTATATTTATTTCTTTGTTTTTTCAGAAATCTAAATTAACCAAAACTGATGTGATTGGTCTTTGAAGTGTATGAGGATGTACAATGGCAAATGTCGTGGAGGAGGAAAAGAAGAATAGTAATCTATCCTGAGATCAAATCAATCTTACATATCGAGCATAAGTTAATCTAGAATAGGCATAAAATGATCCAGTTTTGGGATTCAATTGTGCTCGAATTTTTTGCACAATTCAATCTTTCATAGGATTACCCCGGGATATATGTAATCCTTCTTAGGATTGAAAAAGTCGGATCAACTCAATCTTTTTTCAGATCGGGTCAATCATATCCGGGATTACGTTGTTTTCATTACCGCTTGGGATTGATTTGATCCCATATGGATTGATTTTTTTTTTGAGTGTACAAAACACAGCAGGTCATAAATAAGTCGATTGTAACATTTGATTGAATTACGATTTGACAAGGGTCAGGTACGCCTAAGGTCTGCCTAAGATGCGTCGAAAACTTTGCCTCAAGCGATCAGAGAATGTTGAATTAAGGTGTCAACTTCAAATGAGTACATTAGAGCGTACCCCAAAGCGGCAAAATGGAAAATAGTGGGTCTCAGCATTCCCAAAGCTAATATTTGTTGTATAATTAATAATTTTGTAAGTCGTCCGATGCCAGCAACAGCTATTCTTATCCTATTTCCTCGTATCGTATTTTATACGCTGCCCCACGATATATTTTTCTTCTGTCCTAAATGGTTTATTTTCATTAAAATCTAACCTTTTTCCTGGCCCTGATAATGCGCCATCGTGCATCTTAAAACAATGCGCAGACTTGCTTGCCTACCCTATCCACATCTTGTTTTCTAAATCACTTGAACAGTTTAAGTTTCCAGCTCCATGGAAAGAAACTTTCATCATTCCCTTACATAAAAAGGGTTCACGTTCTGACATTTCTAACTACAGGAGCATTGCGAAACTGTCTACAATACCTAAACTCTTTGAGCAAATTTTAACATCTCAATTACAACCCTCCTGTTTTCCTTTTATATCACCGAACCAGCATGGATTCGTTAAAAACAGATCCATTACTACAAACCTACTGGAATTTACTTCTTCAGTGATTCATGGTTTCACTTAAGGTAAACAAACCACAAAGACGACGTTGACCAAATAAATTACACGTACGCTGCAGCGATCGCGGAAAATAATAACAATAAAACCAAACATTTGACAAAACAAAATAAATACAATGGGACGACATATGACAATTTACAAATTTACAAAAGCGACGATGTTAGATTAGTGCACAGTTGAACATATATGTATGGATGTAAGTTAATGTAATGTTTGTTTTTATGTTTGTTGAAAATTAATGTAATTTAATAAATGCAGACTCCTGATGAAGGCGCAAAATGTGGCCGAAACGCGTAGGAGGAAAATTTAAAATAAAATGAAGTTTTATTTTGGATGAGCAATGACGGCCAACACAACCCAGACAAGCAACCATCAAAAGATGTTATTTTTACCGATTTTAGTAAGGCTTTCGACAGTGTTTCTCATTGTCTTCTGCTGGGGCTTCTTAATTGGATAGAATTTTATCTTCAGTCTAGAACTCAGAAAGTTGTATTTAATAGTTGTACTTCTTATCCGGTTTTTGTGACCTCTGGAGTTCCCCAAGGTAGCCATCTTGGACCTCTTCTCTCCCTGTTATTTATTAACGACCTACCTAATGTAATTAAGCATTCTCGTGCATTGTTGTACGCAGATGACTTAAAAATATTTCTGAGCCATAACTCGCCCAACGATTATGCTTTGCTTCAGGTTGATTTGAATTCAATATATATGTGGTGCTCTCACAATTTGTTGCATTTGAACAGGGAGAAATGTAAATCTATGACGTTTTATCGTAGAACCCCTTTTCTGATTAACTATTTATTGAATTCTTATCTACTTGAACGTGTTGAATATTTCCATGATCTGGGTATTTCACTCGACCATAAACTTTCTTTTGGCACTCACATTGAACTTTCCGTGAATAAAGCCATGGGCTTGCTAGGTTTTATTAAACGTTGGTCTAAGGAGTTTAATGATCCCTACACGACCAAGCTTTTGTTTATATCTCTTGTGAGGCCTATTTTGGAGTTTGGTTCGTGTATTTGGAATCCTCAGTCACTTACCCTGTGTAAACGCATTGAATCTGTCCAGAAACAGTTCCTTTTGTTTGCTCTTCGTAACCTGGGTTGGGACCCACAGTTGAGACTTCCTACTTATATTTCCAGACTTCAACTTTTAGACTTATCTACTCTTGAGCATAGACGGACTATGTTAGCTATAATGTTTCTAAACAAAATTAATAAATGGTAATATAGACGCTGAGCACTTACTCGGGCGTGTGAATTTCAATGTCCCTTCTAGACAAACACGAAACTATATTGCCTTGAGGCTTCCTTTTGCTTCCTCTTTATATGCTTCTAACTGTCCATTTCGCATTCTGTGTAGGGATTACAATGGTATCTCTTCTCTTCTCAGTGATTACCTTTCCGACGAAGGCTTTAAGTCTTTTATTCTCCACACTCTTGCACTTGCATAGTTTCTAGAATTCTTATTTTTTTTTCCTTCCGATCATTAACGCTGCGAGCAGGGGCGTAGCACAATAAATTACCCCCACCGGATCGGAAGGAGTTTCTTCTATTTGCACTTATGCTTTTTTTTCCTACCCCCTTATTTTGTATCTCTTTCTATTCTATTATATTGTAGCTATGTCTTTTAGACGAAGCTGCAATTAAAATAAATAAAAAAATAAATAAAAACAAATAAATAAAAAAATTTTGTTTTAATTTTAAAACAGGGCCTCAAAGTTATGAAAAATACAAATCATATGACCAAACACAAATTTTTACAACGAAGGTTTTAGTTCATTTCAATTGCTGTCATTATTTGAAATTTAAAAAGGCAACTTCATTTGTGGCAAATATGGCAAAAAAGAGTATTTTTTTGATCGATTTATTGAGTCAAATATTTGCCAACAAAAATGTGTGTGTTTTTTGTCTGGCTAAAGAGGCAAACAACTTGTAGATAAGGAAAGTGCGACCGAAGTGGCTTGCCAATTAAAATCGGCATAGGAGATAGCTCAAAATCCCTTACGACATATTGCTCCAAGCATTGACAGTAGTGATGGCGATTATGAGCCGGAAGTTCAAAATAAAATAGCAAAAAAAAGGATAAAATTGGATTAGTTACTACGAAATTGGTCGCTGGTTTAGATAGCAGCTGAGTTAGCTCACGAAATGCAGTGTTTATCTGCAAAGGTATACAAAATGTTGGCTCAGTTGATATTGCATATACTAACTAGTAAGAAAATCGGTCAAGCTTGACTATAATATACACTGTAACTGCAGCGGAGACTAAAATAACTAAGCAAATCAAATATAGTAGTCTTAAAATATTATTTTTTTAATTTTTTATAAATGAAAAAAGTATATGATTATAGGCAACACTGCGTATGAGTTATAGAGAGAAACTTTAGACCCTTTTCGCGCCCGTTAAAACTCGATTTTTTTTATCTTTTGTTTTTTTTTTACGCTAATTTTACATCAAAAAGTATCAGAGAGCAGGACCTTAAGCATTTCGTACACATGGGGTCCAACTTAATGTACCTAACAAATCAATTTTAAACAAAATCCGCTTTTGTTTATGGCCCATACATGAATTTATTAACCTACCCTCGTAAGTATGCTGTATTTGTGCTAAAACTGGAAATGGGAATAGATCAGATTGTAAAATAATTTATTTTTAGTTTGAGACAAATACGAACTTTGACTTGCATGTTTTAGTGCTGAGCACATTCCAAAAATATTGCGTCGCACTAAACAGATAAGTGCCAAAATAACAATTATCACTTTGGGCAACACACACTGCCTCTGGGTAATCCCAGAGAGCGGCGAAGTCAACTTCAACTTATGCGTACAGACTTCTCAGTATATAAGAAGGTTCTTGCTCTGCCAGACAGCATCAGTTCACTTTAAACTCCTGAACAGCAATCAAGTCACAAAAGACACTATGAAATTCTTCTCAGTTGTTACCGTTTTTGTGCTCGGTCTTTTGGCTCTGGCCAGTGGTAAGTGCAAAGTGCAATACTGATAACAAATAAAGTTATTTACATATAATTTTATTTAATTTATCAGCTGTGCCCCTGTCTCCGGATCCGGATGTTATCATCAATGGTGACTGCAAATACTGCAATGTGAGGTCTTAAGCTCCAAATGGAATCAAGCACCCTAACCTACCTGAAACTGCCGCCGACTATTTATACTTAATTTATACAATAACATGTTGTAACTAAACCGAAAAAAACAACAAAAATACATTGACACAAAAAAAATTTAACTTTCTGTCTTACTGCCTGCTGAAGAATGTGCAATTCTTGTGCAATCTGGAAGAAATCTTCTTTCACCCATTTACAGCGATTTCTTCACGCATTACTGCCGCTGTACATTATTTTACAAGGAGGAGGGCATAGTCAAACCTTAATTAAGCAGTCTTTTTACTAATTAAAAAAAAACAGGGAATAAATCATATATAGCCAGGTGGCAGTCACCCATTGATATTATCGCATGCTATCGATGAGTGGCGTCTTCCATCGATGACCGCTGAGAAATTATTAAAACTCAAATTTTAATATTAAAACCAAATAAATATTGGTGACCGTGTGTGGCCCAGCGGTTAGTGTGCTGGACTGAAGGTCGTGGGTTCGATCCCGCCTCTGAACATCTAATAATGAAAATTTTTTTTCTTTCTTTAGACTAGCTTTTTCACATACGGTCACCTTCACCAGCTATTGGCGCCAGCTGTGAAGTAACTAGCAATGAAATAGCAAATTCTCAAACTTTGCCGTTCGGATTCGGCGTTAAACTGTAGGTCCCTTTCTCTTGTGCGAAAAATTTAAGGCCCACACGCCAAGAGATTGAGAGAAGCTTGGCTCGGCCCCGTTGGAGGAGGTGTATAGCCAATTTCACATTTTACAAATATTTAATTCATTTCAGCTAAACTATACAAAAAGAACTGTTGTTTAAATTCACAAAGTTAATTTTTTTTTATCAAAATGATTTGGGTCAAAAATGTTTTAACAACATACGAATGATCGGAAACCAACCGAAAGAAATTTTTGTGTTGGAAAAAATGTTCGTGACATCTCCCATGGTAGCTTTTAGCTGATAGTAGCTCGATTCCGCCTTAGACCATCAGAAAGTTGGTCAAGCCCGACTATAACATACTCTGTACCTGGAGTACAGCGCTCATTTATAAGTCTCTTTCTCTCTCTCTCTCTTTTCTAAGATTGTGCGGTGTTAGTTGTGTTGTAGTGGGAGGGGGTGGGGGAGGGTGGATTACTTATTTGCTCATAACTTGAGAACCGCTCATCCGGTCTTCTTCATTTCTTCGGCAAATTTTGCTAATTACTTACTATCTTTAAAAGGAACGAATCATCTATTCTTCAAAACTGTAGGAGATTTAAGGTTTTTTCCGAATTGCGGGGCCGGGAGAGGGGCGAGGCAAAAATTTAAAATAAACTTGATCTGCCTGCAAGAAAAAGAAGCATTTGTCCCATACATGTCAAACCTCGATTTCTTACCATTCCTGACAGACGGACAAACAGACGGACGGACAGACGGACAGACGGACATGGCTATATCGACTCGGCTGTTGATGCTGATCAAAAATATATACTTTAAATGGTCGGAAATGATTCCTTCTCCCTGTAACATACTTTTGCACAAATTTAATATATTTTATGTACCTTTGGCACGAAGTAGAAAAAGTATTTAACTTTGAACCGGATTTTGACATGAAAGAGCTTCACCAAATTTTCTGTAATAGTCAGGGGTGCCACAGAAACCTCTACCAACCACATTTCAACCAAATTCCAATTTTAAGTTGCCGCAGAAATTTCTTATGGTTGGTTTCATACCTCTCATGTTTTGTTAGGGGATTCTGAAAAGCTCTTTTCTCACTAGCGCCCTTTGTCGATGTGGCGTCCTCTACATGACAGTTAGCGGATTAAGGGATGGAAGCTTATACCTCATGTTTGGCTCCAACCAATTTATAAATTTTGCAGTATATTTATGGAGAACATGACTAACACAATCAAAAAATTTCAGTTAATTAGCAAATTAACCCACAACAAAAATAAGGGAAATTTTTTGGCGAGAGATTCAGCCCTGTGTTTAGAGATGGAACATCAATTGGAAAATCTCGTGCTCTAACTAGGTTTTCTAATTTGAAAATCAAATCTCTAGAAGTTCTGTGGTACCAACTAATTTTTCGACAGATTTACAAACCAGCCGTCGGCCAAATCTCTAGAGATTTCTGTGGCACCCCCGATTATGTCGATATAACCAAAAATCGTTTTTTCCGATTTTGAATTTTTAAGATGAAAAAAGTTTTTCAGCTCTATCGACTTACTACGACTAGTAGCAGTCGGTTCTTATATTTTGTACATCTTTAAGGACGAACTAGTAGAAGCCCTTGTAGCCAGATGACGTTTTAAAGCTTTTTTTACCCATTAAAAATGGGGAAAAGGGGATCATGCAGATGGGTAAATGCTTGAAACAGGGTGAAGGAAACATTTCCGATCAAATTTTTGCATGTTCATAGGTGTAAGCCCAGCTTAGGGGTTTTTCAGAGTTGCAAAATTTAAGACCCTTTTTAAATTCTTAGAAAAACCTTTTAAATGGGAGCAAAAACAGCAGAAGCTCCCAAATTGATTGGGCATTTTCCAATATATCGACAAAAGATATTAGTGTTAGGAATTTTGGGACTACCTATATATTGGCCACCATAATGGTATTTCAGATTGTGTTAGGAATAGCATAGAACAGAGGGTACAGGGAATTTTGTAGCCGGGACCCTCGACTGCAGCAATCTTACTTGTTTTTAATATGTGCAGACGCATATTTCAAAATCGGTCAAAGAAGCTATTCTCAGATAAGTATTTTTAGGATGTTAAATCTGCAAATCGAATGAGAAGTTTAATAAATCTACTTTTCATGAATCATATTTGAATGCCAACTAAAATTTTTTTAAAACTAAAAAATTTCAAAAAAAACTTCATATCTAGTAATCAGTATTATTTATCGATCCGCCAAAAGAGTAATTAAGAAGAAAGCTGACTGCAACGGCGATGGACAGCACTTCACACACTTTATGTCTTCTGTGACAGTTTGGGTGATCTTTAACTTAAATTGATGAGTACGTAATAGTCGGGCTTGACTGAATTTTTCTTACTTGTTTGTAGGATTTAGAAAGCGTCGGTTTTTGTTAAAAATTTCCGTACCCAAATCTTTAAAAACTATAATCAAATACTTTGCCTATTAAAAGATAATCGATTTAGATATCGTCACTGGCATCTCCCATTGCTTAAGCTTACAAATAGTTACTCTATATTTTACCATAACTGACGTAAACTTACAAAATTTCTCTGATGCATGAATCTTTGAAAACAATAAGCTGAAGTTCAACTTGAGTTTATTCACTTAGGCCGTTTACTTATCAGACGCCTATCGCATGTTTGTGTGTGTGTAGCAAATGGAATTGCCCAGTTATTTACACACACATATATATTATTGAGTAAAAGTCTCAGCTTATTGTCATGTTGGGCATTACCCGCAATCTTATTCCGAGAAGCTTTAAACCATATAAAAAGCGTACGCTCTGTTAGGAAGCATCAGTGCATTACAGTTCTCTGAAACGAAATCAATTAATAAATAATACAAAATGAAATTCTTCTCAGTTATCAGCGTTTTTGTGCTTGGCCTTTTGGCTCTGGCGAGTGGTGAGTGCAATTTACAGTGAAATTATATTAACAAAAAAAATCTAATACAAATTTTCTGTTTATTTTCAGCTGTGCCCCTGTCTCCGGATCCGAATGTGGTCATCAATGGTGATTGCAAATACTGCAATGTGAGGTCTTAAGCGGAAAACGATGGATCAAAACAACACCAACCAGCCAAATATGTACACACTCTATATTATTTTTTACCATAAATAAATCTTAAGAATAACAAAAATTATTTTTGACCCCATAGTTTTTTTCTGACATAGAAATTGGAAATTTTAAATTTCCGTATTGAAATCAAATGGGAGGTTATTGTTTATCTTAGAAAATACTGTTAGTAGACAGCGCAAGCTAGGCATTTGTGGCCCATAAGAAATCGCTTAAAAGTGGGCAACACATTTTTATTCATAGCCCAAATATATGACAAAAAAAACAAACTTAATGAAAATTTCAGAAATTTTATATGTGGGGTTAGAATTAAAAAGCGATATCTTAAAAAATGTGGAGTTATTCCAGCTTTTTTATTGTAGTGGCGGGAGAGAGCATAAAAAAAATTGAAAACAAACTTGATCTGTGTGCAGAAAATGGGGAGTTTACTATTTAAAGTTTGGTTTTTCTAGTTCTTCTAGTCTCTCAGATCTAGGTGTTAATACAGACAGAGGGACAGACGGACCTGGATACTCGACTCGTCTGTTGATGCTGATCAAGAACATATGGTTAGAATTGTTGCCTTCCTCCTACCCTTACCCTACGACCCTTTTTACCCTTCAGCAAAATTCTGAAAAATTCGCAAAGGAACTTGTCCGGCGGAATTAATATGAAAGATCGCTCAGTCATTAGATTGCATTGTGAATGAAACAAGTCCAATACCTGAGAAAAATTTTTTTCCAAGGGTGAAAAGCCATTTCAAGGGTTGATAACAGAGATGTTCCCAGAAACTTGCATCTGAACGGTGCTATAAAAACTAAAAACAAAATCGAAAGGTTGATAAGAAATGTTCCAAGAAAATTGCATCTGTGCAGTGTTATAAAAGCTAAGTGAATTCAACATTGGGCATCAGTTGTTGACTGCAAATTTAGTAGACTCCTGCACTATATCAAAAACAAATGAAATTCCAATCGCTTGCCGTTGCTGTAGTGCTGGGCCTCATGGCTCTGGCTAGTGGTAAGCTCCTCCTGACGGATGATCCTGTGTGAGAGATTAATATTCATGGAATTTGCTTTGTTTACTTTTAGCTAACCCTGCACCTTTATATCCCGATGTAGTCATCAAAGGCGATTGCGTAAGCTGCGATGTGAGGTCGTAACGCTTCTAATACCCAAAGTATATTCATTTTGGGAGAATATTTGCCGTTGTGCGGCTCTTGGAAAATCAATTTATGTGATAAAAATACAAAAAACATTTTCAGAATTTCTTTACTTTTAATGAGTGTAGCTTGATTAAAGAAAAACTATTTTAGTTTAAGATCATTTCGTTCATAGATCCGAATCAGATGCTAATCAGATCCCATCCCAGAACCCACATAGATCCCACACAGATCCAACCAAGATACCAACCAGATCCCACCCAGATCTTTCCCAGATCCAACCAAGCTCCCACATAGATCCCACTAAGATCCCGCCCAGAACCTACCCAGATCACACCCACATCCCACCCAGATCAAACCCAGATCCCACCCAGATCCCACCCAGATCCCACGCAGATACCACCCAGATCCCACCCAAATCCTACCCAGATCCCATCCAGATCTCACCCAGATCCCACCCAGATCCCACCCAGATCCCACCGAGATCCCACCCAGATCTTATCCAGATCCCACCCAGATCCCATCAAGATGCCATCCAGATCCCACCCAGATCATACCCAGTTCCCTCTTAGATCCCAACCGGATACGACCCAACCAGATCAAACCCAGATCCCAGCCAGATCCCACGCAGATACCACCCAGATCCCACCCAAAACCTCCCCAGATCCCACCCAGATCTCACCCAGATCCTACCCAGATCCCACGCAAACCCCTCCCAAATAGCACCCAGATCCTACTAAGATCCCACCAAGATCCCACCCAAATCTTTTCCAGAACCCATCCAGTGCCCCTTCTTCAACATCTTTCCTACCTCTTTGATCCCACCCCCTCTGTCCATTCTCTTGTTTGTGTGTAAATGACCTCAACGTCACGTGACGCTGAAATTAAATTTTACTCTTAAAGATGTTTCACATCAACAAATCCAGAATCGTGCTTAACCTATTCAAAACATTCTTGAATTCCAGAATTTAGGGATTTTAAAAATCGCTCTTAAATTAAGAAATTCCGTACTTAAATCAATAATTTGTTGGCTTATTGAAACTGGTATTCTTGATATTTCATTCAGTGAAATTAAGTTTATTTGGACCGAAGATTAATTTCATTTACACATAATAAAGATAGCAACAATACAAAAATAAATATTATTTACTAGGGTAAGTAGTCCAAGTCAATAGTCAGCTATCTTTTGACTATCGAATTAAAACAGTTTTCATATTTAAAGGCAGCATGTAAAGAAGTAAAGAATTTTTGATGTGAAACATCTTTAATTTCGGTACGGATGATTTTAGTAGGAGTCAATTTTGATTTCAGCGTCACGTGACGCTGTGAAAGAGGAGTGAAAGAGGTGGAAAGGGGGGTTAAGTGGCTTAACAGTGACTAAAAATGACTAAACAGTGACTTAAAAGTGACTAAGCAATGACTAGTCAGTGACTTAACAGTGACTGAACAGCCAACTGAATAGTGACTGAGCTGTGATAAAATTGTGACTGAACAGTGATCTCAAAGTGACAAGAAAGTGATTTGAGAGTGACTAAACAGTGTTAAAACAATTTCTAAACAGTCACTGAACAGTGACTGAGCAGTGACTAAATAGTGACTTAATACTGACTGAGCAGGCGACTGAATAGTGTCAGAGCTATGATTAGACAGTGACTAAGACCGTGAGTGAAAAGTGACTAAACAGTGACCGAACTGTGACAAAACAGTTACCGAACCGTGCTATTTGGTATTTGAACTCTCTTTTAGTTTTCTTCTTTTGAAAAGTTGTCACTGTTGATTTGTATACAATTGAAAGAGCTTGTGATTTTGAAATTGAGCCTCTAAATTTAGCACCATGATTCACATTAAAGCATCGTGAGTGTAAACGACACTGACACCTTTTTTTTCATATCAAAGCAATTTTCGGTGTAGTATATTCACTAAAGTAAGCTACATTAAGCTACTTCGGATTTCCGTAGAAGCCTTTACCTGGTAAATTTTGTGGCGTAATTTATAGAGAAGACCATTTCAGAGCAAGTAACTTTTCTACGTATTCAACGTAAAACTAGTTTGCTTTTAATATCAATTTCTGAGAACAATTTCTATAAGCCGCATCGGCTCTACAAATCCAGTTTTGCGACGCAGAAAAGTGAAACGAGTCCCAGTGCACACAGTTATCAACAACCGCTTAGGGGTTTTCACTCAAATCGCAAAAACAAAACAAAAAAAAAACACTCAAGGGGGAAAATCCAAGCTTAAGTTATTTATATTCCCAACCTCGAGCGGGTTGATAACAAAGATGTTCTAAGAGACTTGCATCTGTGCTTTGCTATAAAAGCCGAGTGAGTTCTACATTTGGCATCAGTTGTTGAATGCAAGTCTAGAAGACTCCACCACTTTACCAAATAAACATGAAATTCCTATCGCTTGCCGTTGCTGTTGTGCTGGGCCTCTTGGCTCTGGCTAATGGTGAGTTGCTCCTGACGGTTTATACTATACGAGAGATTAATAATCTATTTTATTATAGCTAACCCTGCACCTTTGAACCCTGATGTGGTTATCAATGGCGATTGCAAATACTGCAATGTGAGGTCGTAAGCTGCAAGAGGAGGAACGTTTTTAATACCAAACACACAGCCAATTAAAATTATGTGCAATATATTTTAAGTCAAATCTAGAGAAAGAAAACAAAAAATATGATTAAATAAACATCATCTAAGACAATTTATTCTAATTGCTTTGAACTTTAACTTGCAGATTAATTTGTCTAGGTCAAATTATAGTTTTGTATTTTTACACTTGATGCTGGCAATCGTATAGCAGCTGATATGGAATGAGAGCCACAATCTTTGAAACATGTGCGCCATAAATCACAGAATAAGGTAGATTAAATTTGTTTTGATGCACTTGAATTCCCCTTGATCTGGTGAACTCACAAAATCAATTTCAATTTGCAGCTATCTCTCACAAATAGGTATGTTCCAAGGTGGATCAAAGGTAATCTAGCTTAATTCTGTTTAACCGAAGTCAAATACATTTTTGAATGAGGTCGGCACCGATAATGAAAGCAGCATCCACGTTTTTCGCATCAGAGTCAAAGGGCATTTTATTTAAAGCAGGAAAAAAGAAAGCACAAATGTAAAAATCTGAATGGACTTTTGGGAAAACGGAAAGACAATTTTTGGAAATATTGAACCTACAAGAAAGGTCTAGGTGAAATTCAGACAGAGTACAAAAATTAACTTAAATGATAATTGTATATTCTTGGCAATATTCTATTTTTGGCGGTATATTTTCTCCCTCCAAGTTACCTTCGTGATACTTATTGACCCCCCCTCGCTTGTACTCTATGTATGTATATTATTATCATGTACTACAATATAAAAGTGCACGACATTTCGCTGATTTGCGTCAGATTGTTGCGAGCACTGAACTGAATATGAAATTTACTGGAATTGCTTTAGCTGTGCTGCTTCTTTGTCTGTTGACAGTCGTTCATGGTAATTAATACTGATTTAAATAATTTTGTTTATTATTATTAATTAACCACATTTGGTTTTACCAGGTGATGTGTATATCAAGGGCCAGTGCGTAGATTGCAGTGGACCAGCTTTGGATAATTCTAAGCCCAAGTCTGGATCCATGTCTTATGCCTTGACCTCAGGAGCGATGACTTTTGGTTTTGTTTACTATTTATTAAGCAAGTTTTATGTATAAAACAAAAGCGATGGCCAAACGTTGACAAAAATTATAATAATCTTGTGCAAAAATATATATATGAATTTCTTATTGAACAGTCAAATTGGAAATAAAGCTTATGTTCTTCTCTCATGTTTCACCCAATATGTTTTGTCGAAGGGTACTCCTTTGATAATCTAGGACTTTATGCATGCTGATAGAAGGAGACATCAACAGACACATAGATAAGCTACAACAACAGAACACACAACCTATGTCGGTATCGCTGTGGTCGCCCTCTCTGACCTGAAATCGTATGTTTTTCTTAGTTTTAATAATTTTGAAAAAATTTTTGCCTTATTTTTTTGCCTAAATTTTACTTATTCAACATTTTCTGATATGGACCGAAATCAGTAAAAATTTACTTCAAATTTTTAACATTTTAAAAAAATGTCTTTAAACTAACAAAAATTAAAACTGAAATTTTCTTTTAACATCCATTTTTTTCTACTAAAGGGTGATTTTTTTAAAGATCTATAGGAAAGTTTTTCAAAAAAAAACACATAAAATTCAGAAAAATGCATGAAATCTTTATTTAAATCGATAGTACGGTCCATATAATTTAATGTTTGAAGATTGCTTTATGCAAATGTTGACCGTGGCTGCGCCTCAATTGGTCCATTCGCTTAGTCCAATTTTGTCATACTCTTTCCAACATTTCGGCCCGTATCTCACGAAAAAATACTTTAATGTTGTCTTCCAATGCGTCAATTGAAGCGGGCTTGTCTATATAGACATAAGCTTTAACGTAACCCTACAAAAAATAGTCTAAAGGCGTTAAATCGCACTCTCCTCTCAATAAGTCCATTGTTGCGCGTGCTGTGTGGCATGTGGCACCGTCTTGTTGAAACCACTCGTCATGCAAGTCAAGCTCTTGAATTTGGCCAAAAAAAAGTTGGATATCATCTCACGGTAGCGCTCGTCTTTGAAGAAGTACGGTCCAATGATGCCACCAGCCCATAAACCGCACCATACTGTGACTTTTTCTGGATGAATTGGCAGCTCTTGCAATGCTTCTGGCTAATATTCACTCCAAAATCGACAATTTTGTTTATTTACGTACCCTTTGAGCTAAAAATGAGCTTCGTCGCTTTCTTAACTTGAACTATAGACCAAACTGAAGATGTTTGACAGTGAAACAAAACAAGAAACGTGCGTGAGCTGTTTAAACTAGTGTTGCCAAAAAGATAATAGCTAAAAAATCACCCTTTAGATATACCATTTCTGAGATCTAGGTGTTCATACAGACGGACGGACGGACGGACAAGTCTATATCGACTCGGCTGTTAATGGCGATCAAGAATATATGGTCTTTATGAATTTATTTGGAAGTGATTCCTTCTGCCTGTTCACTTTATTGAGTGACGAGTATAAAAACGATTTTATCAAAATACTTGCTGACCCGGCAAACGTTTTTCTGCCATATAAACTGTTTCTAGTTTTAATATATATTCTATATATATAAAAATCTTAAGCCTTTTTCCCTTTTCGACTTTGCTGCTGGAATTTCTCTCCAATTCCCACCCACATCCTAACCCTAACATTTCGCTTGAGTGTTCCTGCATTCGTTCGACGGCCCAAATAGCCACTAATACGTGTTGTTGGTATTGTTTACAGAAACACTTAAACTCACACATCAGCCCAATTTAAACGATTAACGAAAAACGATATTCCGATAAAGATTTTTACTATTTCATTTTTCAAAATACAAAATGACACAGATAAGCAACCTGCCGAAAGATGGTGAAATTGGGTGAGAGAGGGGGAAGGAAAGGTACTAAACAGTGACTGTACAGTGACTAAACAGTGACTTTACAGTAACCAAACAGTAACTAAATAGTGACAAGAAGGGTAATAAATAGTGACTTAACAGTGATTAAACAGTGACTTGACAGTAACTAGACAGTGACTTAACTGTGACTGAGCAGTGACTGAACATTGACTTTGACATTGGTGACCAAACAGTAACTAAACTGTGACTAAACAGTGACTTGACAGTGAATAAACAGTAAAGACGAAGACTTGACAATGTATTGAGAGTGACTTGACAGTGACTTGACAGTGACTTAAAAGTGCCTTTACAGTGTCTTGAGAGTGTCTTGCCAGTGACTTGACAGTGAATAACTAAACAGTAGCTTAAAAGTGACTTAGCACTGACTTAACAGGGTCTTAGCAGAATAACAGAAAAGAAGAAAGAACACAGCAGTCAGAGATCATGTTTTAGTATCTAAACTCCCTTTTAGTTTTCTTCTTTTGAAAGATTGCCAATGCTGATTTATATATCATTGAGAGCTTGCAATTTTAAAATTAAGCCCTTAAGTTTTGCCTCAAGTTTCACATCAAAGCATCGTGAGTGTTAACGACACACAGGTGTCTAGTGGATCTTTGTTCTCTCATAGCTGTACCATTCCATCCACAGTATTAACTGTGGTAAAAACACCACGTGAAAGCTGTTTTCACACTTTGGGCAAATTTAATCTTATAGAATGACTCACAGTTTCCAAAAAGTAGTCAAACAATTTGTCCAATTATATCAGCATGCAGTACAACTCCCTGCCACACAATTAAGAAAAGAAGCCTGCCTTTTTGAACACCCTTAAAACATTAGCTCGTTCGTTAAAATCTTGGAATAAATCTCCAAGTTTGCACACACACATTTCTGCGCACTTGCAGCCACTGATCTTATCCCAACTCCAAGATAAATAAAAAAAATTGTTTTGAACAAAAAAAAACCTAAGGCGTAAAATCAATGTTGACTTAAAACGAAGCAAAACAAGTTTTTATTTTCATTCTTAGAAACGTGTGCAATCTATAAATGGTTTTTTTTTATTGGATTTAATAAGTCGACGGCACGCAGATTAAAATCCAGTTTGCAATACAGAATGCGAGTCGTATCTGTGGTGCTTATCAAATGTGTTTAACAGGGAATTTCTCTTGTTCCCAAATCTGTGAGGGAAAATCCAAGTTCAAGTCATTTATAAATCAATTTATTTCCCAGCCAGAGAAGCGCTGATAACGAAGACAAGAGGCGAGCATCTCGTGCGCTATAAAAAGCCTGGTAAATCATTGCAATGGCATCAGTTGTCGACAGCAATACTCGAAGACTTTACATCAACCAAAAATGAAATTCCTTTCGCTTGCAGTTGCTCTTGTGCTGGGTCTGGTGGCCTTGGCTAGTGGTGAGTTTGGTTGAGATGAAAATGAAGACTTGCAGAAGTTGTACTAATATCAAATTTTATTTATTTATATAGCTAACCCTGCACCCCTGAATCCCGATGTGGTTATCAATGGTGACTGCAAATGGTGCAACGTGAGGTCTTAAACAGGAGACGGGGAGCATCTTACCGAACAAAGGGACTGAACCATGGAATGACTAATGCAACTTGTTTTGAAATAAATTAAACAAGAAAACCAAAATTTATAGAAAAATGTGTAAAATTTATTTGGTCTTATAGAAGAATGGCTAGGTTTTCACAGGCAAAAAATTTCCCTGAATTCTATTTTGCCTGCGCAATTGTGACCCTTTTCTGACAAGGCTAGCATGGAAAATAACATCGATGAATCGTATCTACAGCTGTATAATGTAATCGTTCGATTTTAAGACAAAGTTGTCAGAATTATTTTGTAGTAGACAAGATTGACAGCTGCTGAGTTTTTCAGAACGCAAATCAGATAGTAAACAAAACAAAAATCAGTGAAAAAACAAGTGGGAAAGACGGTTAATATACTCTGTACGAATTTTAGCCAAGGAGTCACGCAGATATCATGCAATGTTTATGTTTTGATATACTCTCATCACTAAGCTTCTCTCTCTCTCTAAGATTGTCTTTGTTGAATGATGGGGTGTCTAGAATTCTTAAATTTTTCTTAAAGATCGGATAATAAATAGCCAAGCGGCATAACTGCCAAAATGTTGCTTACTTTTCGGCTTTCCCCCCTCAGGCACTGGAAGGCTCTTTAAACATTTCTTTCCCTGAGTAACATGAATATCAAAGTCGTATATAAACTTCGCTCATGCCGAAATACTCAGAGAAACACGGTTGAAGTACATTTTCCAGTTCGAAATTGAGAAGGCAACTTAGTCTCTTTTAGCTTTGCCACTCAATTTCGGTACGATTTGGGCCGTATTTAACATTTCTTCAGAGTCTTGTACGCATATCTTATGCCATCTGTAATCTGATAGAGTCAGTCACTTTTAAATTCAGGACTTGCATCAAGCCCTATCACCGATTAAGCCTGGCTATCATTAAATCTTCCTTGACCTTAGGACTTTACCCTCACTTGGGTTGATTTTAATCTCATAGTTATCTCTCAAAAAAAAAATATGTAGTGCCATTTCTATTTGTATAAAAATGCATCGCATTTTGCTGATTACTTTCAGATTGTAGCGAGCACTGAACTGAAAATGAAATCCACTGGAATTGCTTTAACGCTGCTGCTTCTAGGTCTCTTGGCTGTCGTTAATTGTAAGTTATAGGGAAATACTTGTCTAAATAATTTTAAATATTTATTGAGTTTCCAATTAATTATTGCAGGCGATGTGTATATCCAAGGCCAGTGTAAAGTATGCAATCGACCAGAGCATGATGACGGTATCCATATTGTTGGAGAGTCCGGTTCGATGTCCCATGTCTTGACCACAGGAGCGATGTCATTTGGTTTAATATATTATTTGATAAGTTTGTTGCGCGTGTAAATTACTAACTAAATAAATGCTGGTTTTCAATTCGTAAATATGAAAAGACAAAATGTTGGATTTCTGAACATACAATTAGTACAGGGTTTTTGCCATTTGGTTATTACCAAATAAAAGGTTTTCTAAGGCGGCTAAGCTTATGGAAGAGTGAGAAAATTTATATACCTCATTTTGACAGCGGACTTGAAAGCTCAGCGTAGGATTCAGTGCGACTGTTTAACGGCAAAATTACACTTTTTAACAGCAAAATATCAGCAAATGTAAAACGAACACACTGCATTTGCATTTGTTTTTTAAATAATCAGTGTTATTTGGACGATATTTGAAAGCAGAAGTCATGCTAAGTAGGGTTGCCGACATATCGATAATAATTATAAAAACTTTCGACGATATTTTTGCGAAAAGAAAAAAGGTTTCCTAATGGCATTCTATTGAATATTAGTAATATCAATAATACTAGTAATATCCAAGAGTAAGCCTTAAAAGACCCCTTTTTGTGGCCGAAACTAACAAAAATACATTCAACATGTTGTCGATATCGAGGTTTCGACATCCCTATTCAAAGCTTTACCGTTGGTTTCAACTAGGCTTTTCAAATTTTATGAAATTTTATTTTGTAATACTCTGAATAAATCATACATAGGGCGTAAAGGAATCATTTTCGCGGATTATGGACACTTAGATCTTTACAATCCGTCTAGCTGTTTTCATGAAAATCTAAACTCATGACATAATTTTGCAAATTTCGCGACTTTTTGGTCCGTTTGATCAACACCTTTCGTCTTCATGTCAATCAGATCTCATACACAAGTTTATGTAAATTTCAAATATTTTTTAACCGATTGACCGACACCTCTCATTTACCCGTCTTTAATTGTCAAACATCAAATTTTCTTTTCCTTGGTACATATGATTTACACTTTATATTTAAGCATCCATCCATACCTATCTTTGCGCTTGTGTGCGTAGCAGCGAATCGTCATGACGTCAAAAATTAGCAACAGGCAAACAAACAAATGCCTTGTGAAAGAAAAACGAGAAGGCCAAGCTAACTTCGTCTTTACCGAAGTTCTTATACCCTTGCATATGTTTTAATAAATCAGAGTTTACGAACGTGAGTGAGAACGTAGTTCCTATAACAGCTTTAAAATATAGTCATCCGATTTTGACAAAAACTTCCAAATCTGTGTAAAAGCGTATAAAACTAATAATTGCTGAAGCGGGAGGCGTTTACAAAAGTGTTTTCACAAAGACCCACTTTTCGACCGATAGTTCCTATGGCAGCTATAAGATATGGTCATACGATCCGGTCGGTTCCGACATATTGTCAGTGTGCAGTAAAAAGAAGACTCTGTGCAAAGTTTCAGCTCGATAGCTTTAAAACTGAGAGACTAGTTTGCGTAGAAACAGACGGACGGACAGACGGACAGACATACGGACGGACAAAGCTCAATCGACTCAGCTCGTCGCCCTGATCAAGAATATATATAGTTTATAGGGTCGGAAATGAATATTTCTGTGCGTTGCAAACTTCTGGGCAAAATTATAATACCCTTTGCAAGGGTATAAAAAGCCGAAAGCAAGTGTCGTGAGAGAGCAAGCCGCCAAACGTGCTGTTTATAGAACCTTCGTATTGTCTCCCTCAATGCGTGTGACGACTGCTACGCAGATCCGAGACCGGCAGGATTATGAGTCCCTATCCTATGGGATAGGCTTTTGGCATTTTGGGCACCACTGGTCTAAACCCTTTTTGGATTTTATGCAAATTTCGGAATTTTTTACAACTTCTCCTTGCCCGTCTTCAATTGCCAATTATTAAATCTTCATGAAAATCTGATCTATTTATAAAATTTTGCAATTTTCAACCCTCAATTTACCAGTTTTTTTGGACTGTTCGATTAAACCATTTACGCGTCTCCAATTATGATCTATTAAATCTTCATGATACTCGAAATTGAAATAAATCAGCAAATTTTGTTAATCTTTCCGTCGTTCAGTCTATAATCAGGTACACTATAGTCATAGGTGGGTCTACCCATTAGTAGTACACCTTCTATTTACCGGCCAGTTTACCCGTCTTACTTATTAATTTAAACAACATTGAGAATATTTTAAGTTTCGCGATTTCTTTCGCTATATATTTTGGACTGTTCAATCTTAATTTCTTATTACCCTTTCGAAAGAACTCAAATGAAAATTTTCCAAATTTCGCGGTTTTTGGTATACACTTCTTACCCCTTACACCCTCTTACTTTTAATTATGTTCGCAAATTCACTGAGAATAGTGTAAGAAATTGACAATTAAAACATTCTGAAACCAATATTGATTCCACTTACCTTGAATCTTATGAAAAATTTATAGTGCTTTTGTTATCACCAAAAAATTGTAACTTTTACATAGCTCTGACCCTTAAATAAGGGAAAATCTTTCCAAAGTTTCATCGCTATCGAAAATTTACAAAAATTTCGCGGTTTTTTACCATTTTTCGCCTATATCTTCAGCTTGGATACCTTCCAGGGCAAGCGTCAAACCAATGTCCAAATATTTATCACAATCGGATGAAGGGTATGTAAATGCAAAATTGGCTTTACAGCCCCAATGGGCCAGGCCAAGCTTTCCATTTTTTTCAGCGGGCAAGCGTTTAACGTTTACGCAGGCATAAAGGACAGACAGGCTGACAAATATTTTAGACAGTACAATCTTTGGGGTTTCACAGTATGTTGTAGTCGAGCTTGACCGACTTTGCTAGTTGTTTTGTATGGAGTTGATATCCAACGGAATTGATTTAGGCAATGTGGGTAATCACCCACAAACAACCTAAGAAACGATTTATTTTTACAGGGCTGTTGCGTTTAAAGCAGAGATGGGCATGCACACATACCGTCACACTTTTCACACGCATACAAGCACATGCAAATATAAGTAGCTGTCAATGCTTATAGCGTACGTGTGATTTTTGCAGTCGGCCGCGGCAGAAACCTAATGCACGCGCTGCTTTGTGTGTGCATTGGAACGTCGCGACGCGCCCATCTCTGGTTTAAAGTTACCAAACTACCCTCGTAACCATTGGAAATTCAACAATAGGTGTCTATTAATTTGACAGACTTACTGCTAATGTTCTGCTAATTAATATATATGTATATTTACGTGTAAATCAGGTTATCTCTGTGTAGTTGACCTGATCTTTTGCCATCCCACATATACGTTTGTGCGAGTGCATGTACATATACAACTTCTTGTCTAATCGAATGCGCCAGAACTTATCAATGAGGGAATTTCTTAAAAGATTTGGGTTTTTCCTGAACAGATTCTGAGTAAACATTTGCATATTTTGCCGGTAGCTGACTGGGTCTATAAAAGCAAACAACAAAAATGAACTAAGGTTCAGTTTAATTGAAATAATAACGATACAATGAAGTGGCTCTCGATCGTTCTAGCAATGGCTGTATTGGCTTTGGCCAGTGGTGAGTTGTAAATTTGATTTGATTCTAAATGGAGGGCTCAATATCAAATTTCAACATTCTAGCATCTCCTTTGCCTGACGTGGTGATAAACGGAAACTGTCACAAGTGCAATGTTCGCTCGTAGATGATTTATTATATGGTGATGGCTTTTCAAGAAATAATTAAAATTGATATATACTTTGACGACAATTTTTTTATTAAAATATATTTGGTCATATTTTGAACTCTGCTGAAGCGTCAACGAATTGGGTATTTTTATTTTCGAAGTGAATTGTGAAGGGAGCAACAACCAGCTGTGGAATAATATTGGAAATACAGTTGGGACTTCCGACTTGAAACTGCATCCATCCCGTCTTGTTCGCAACTCCAATTCACGCTGCGCCATCGAACTTTCTTTCAGTCTTAACTTAAGAATCGTTCATCGGATATTCATCCTTCATACTTTGACAGATCAAAAACCTTTTTAAAATAACTTTTCACACTTCCCATTTTACAGAATTGATTTATTTGCCATTTAACAAAAGTTGAGTAGGTTAAACTAGCATTTAGCTTTTCACATTGCACACGACGCAGTCTCCATTGATGATCACATTCGGGTTCAACGGTTGAGCTATTAAACGAAATAAATTACATTTAATATGGAAAATTCACATTTGTAGATTTAATCCAGCTTGAGTTAACTCACCGCTAATTAGGGCAATTAGACTCAGAACGAAAGCAAGCGACAACCACTTCATGTTGTTAATGATTCTAGTAACGGGTACCAACTAATATTTAAAAACCGGATAGAGGGTGCTTTTATAGATTCAGTGTTGAGAGAATTCTATACCTGTCTTATCTCTCTATTTCTATTTCTTTATCTCTCTCAATTCTACGCATCGGCTAATGCATTTAACGTTGCATATATAGTTTGTTTACAAAAAGTCTGTTTGAGCCACTGATAATACATAGTATACTTAGTTTTAGCACGTTTCTGTTGAGTGGAAAAGAGTCAAAGAGTCAATTTAAATAATGTTTCTGATCTTGTAAAAAAATAACAGATTTTGTTTTTCTAAAGCCTTTGGCTTTCAGTTCAAACTGGTTTGAAACTCGTTCCTCTCGTCCAATTTAAATGGTATAACAACGAATAAAAATCTTTGTTTATTAAATATAGTTAAACACTCGCACTTAACACTTTTAGCATATATGGAAAAAACTGTAAAGCTGTTCTGTTACAGACACAACGAAAAGAGGTTGCAAAAAGCTGTATTATTTCTACTTAAGAGCATTTTTTTTTGTTTCGGTTATGCTCGTGTCTTGCTTTGACCGATTTGTTGAGAGCCTACTTCCAAAGTGTCTTCTACATATATGAGCATGGCTGTGCCTTGGGTACCTGTATGTGTATCTCAGTAAACGATCTGTGTATGTGGAGTCAATTCAACAGTTTTGTGTTGAATAGACGTGGAATAGACTTACCATCAGAGATAGAAGGGAGACACTAGCTGACACGATCGTGGACTAAACAAAAATTTTGACTATGAAGTTAATATGTTTTATTTTTGATTTAGTCTACATTTGGGGGGACATTTGATCTAAAAAACGTAAGGCCACACTGATTTTTTATGGATTTTAGTATCTTCCAATTGGATTTAAAAACTATCACTCATACATACAGTTGTCCTTGCTTAGTTTTTAAGTAGTTGGCGTAGACTTAATTTAAAGTCATAACATTTGACACAATTGTGCTTGAAAAAACAGTTTTTAATATAACCAAGACAATATGTAAATATGATATATTTACTAAATATATAATTATGCGAAATCGTATATTACGACAAAATTTCTACCATTTTGCACTGTGTACTTGTAGATGACAGAAAGTTTTTTCCGTACACTAAAAGCCTATCAGGAGCCTATATCTTTGAAGTGATGTCCCACTCGAACTGTACTAAAGTGCTGCGCTTCACGGTTGCGGCCGTTACTGCGCATAGTCTTTTTATTCGGTGCAGCTTATAGAAGGACTATAGTATTTTCTAAAAATTTTGAAGATTACTTTACTACTGTGGGCAAATAGTACCGGGAACTTGTTAATAAATCAAAAAATCGTTACTTTTTCTTGAAAAATGTATTTCATTCCCTTCAACGTTGTCTCACCAAAATGCATTACACTTATGCCAACTGTTTTTTCCAATTTTAAAAGTTTACTTTTGGTTTAGTCTTCAATCCCTTCTTCGATTCGGATACGAATCGGTCTCCGGAGCGGTCTCCTGAGTTAAGCGAATGGCAAATGAATTTCACTGTTATGTCGGTATTATCTAACTAGAAGGACATGGCCCTTGTCGGAACCCCTCTTACTCCGATCTGCGAGCCACACTTGTCGTACTTTGTTTCTTTCGAAAATACATTTGATTTCTACTAAGTATTTGTTTGTTGCTCGAACATGTACCATGGTACAGAAAATTCGTTGACGCAATTTTGATTAGGTGAACGATATTTGTGGAAACTTTAAAGGCTTTTCGCAGAGGTTAAAACTCAAATTAAAATTTGTTTAATTTAATTTATTAAGTACACCCATCAGTTTAGATTTTGCATGATAATTTAAATATTATACAAGTGAGAAAGTCGGTCAAGCCCGACTATAACATACTCTGTACCTGGAGTAGGAGCTGAATGCAGTGCTGCTGCTGTGTCTCTCTCTATCTCTATCTCACTCTCTTTCTCTCTCTCTCTCGCTCTCTCTCTCTAAGGTTGTGCGGTGTTGGTTGTGAAAGGGTGGGAGGGGAGGTGGCGGGGGGAACTTGGTTCACATTTTTGCTTATAACTTGAGAACCGCTCATCCGATCTTTATCATTTCTTCAGCAAATCGATACATTACTAACTATCTCTAGAAGGTACAAACCATCTATCTACAAAACTGTGGAAGATATGACGTTTTTTCAAAATTGCGGGGGCAGGAGAGGGCGTGGCCAAAATTGAAAATAAACTTGATCTGCCTGCACCTATAAGAAACATTTGTCCCATACATGCCAAACCTCTATCTCTTACCATCTCGGAAACCTTTTTGTTCATACGGACGGACGGACAGATGGACATGGCTATATCGACTCGGCTGTTGATGCTGATCAAGAATATATATACCTTATAGGGTCGGAAATGATTACTTCTCTCTGTTACATACTTTTGCACAAACTTAATATACTCTATGTACCTTCGGTACAGAGTATAAAAAATTGTATTCCTTTCAATTTAATTTTGTTTAGCCACTTAGTCGGGACTTACACGTTGAAGTAAGGATCATGAACTCTTCATAGAAGGCGCGAAAATCAAGGGTATTCTCCTAGATTTGTTCATATAAATGTATAGAATCACAACCCTGCGGTTCTAAAAACTAGTCCATTGACTAGTCCATATGGGCCACCCCTAGCCCACGGGCCTACCATTTTAATGTACTACTCCTATCCCATTTTATTAGGGCATGTCATTGGGGAGGACGTCTCCGCCGCCTTGCATCAAGGAGGACTAGTCCATGACCCTACTATTAGGACTAGTCAATGACACAACAAAGGTTTCTTGCCAAGGACTCCATCTACGTTGAATTCCATGGTAACATCAGCAATAAAAATATTTTTCATATTTTTTAATGGGCCACCAGGATATAGGAGCGATTATGAAATCTATACCTGTTGGAAGAGTTAACTCAGTATATAAATTCTAAATTAAATAAATGAATAACGGATTCGTACATATTCGAAGCGACGACCAATCTCCAATTGTGCGCTGAACGCGATCAATTCCTCGCTGCTCTTTATGGGGAAGTTTCCCGCAAGCTGCTGCTCAGACTTCTTTTCGCTGCATAACTGTGATACCATAAATTTAAGCTCTGTCACCTCATTAAGGACAGCTTCAAACTGGCAGGCCATATCCTGTTTTTTAGATTCTTAAGAGAGAAAAAGTCATTTAAAATATGACAATCAACCATAAAAATAACTAAATTATCTTAAACTTACCTTTCAACTGAGCTAAAGCAGATTCCAATTTTTGACACTTTGGGCAAATTTTTGACCTTGTCAGTTGCTTTGACTTGGAAACTCATTTTCTTAAATTTTTTCGGCTCGGGGAGAGACATGTCTTCTCTGTCAACATTAATGCATTTGCAGCATTGGCATAATAACAAAATAATCTTTATATGGAACACAAAGAGCCTTACTTTCTAAATATATACTCTAAATTAACAGTTTCTTCTTCTTCACAATCGTTTATATCTATGACATATATACCTAATGCTGTTGAGTCTAATGGCTTGATATAAGCTGTGCTTTTGCAAAAATCTTTGACCTAGTAAAAAGCCCTAAAGTAAAAAGATCACTGTTTTGAACGGAAAACCTTCCTCTTTTTTGTAAGTCTGCTGCAATATTTTGCTCAGACTTTTAACTTTTTTTTTGAGTAGTTGCAAATAATTTTCAAATGAAGTCGATTTGTACTAACTATTAGTTTTTTTAATATAGAAATAATTACTTTAACTTACCTATTTTATATTAATTAGAAGCGACACAAAAAACAGCAGAAATCAAACCTGCCAATAAAGACGAACTTGTCAAAAGTGAGAGAAAGCTAAATATAAAGTACTTGTTGTTTGTGTACGCTCATTTCTCGTTGTTTGATTTCACGAGCCAAGTCGGCTTTTCATTTTGTGTTATGTCCCGAACGGGACTCCCGTTATGTTTCTCCGGCAAACTATTCGCCTTCGTTGCATCATCCTTGATGCGCCCATGACTAATCCGATTGAGATAGGCAGTTTTTAAGCATGTGGACTAATGGTTTTTTTTAACGGAGTCTCCCGCCGTTGCATCAGCATTGATTGACCCATGACTAGTCAACATGGGATAGTCAAGAACCAATCCTGAGCGTACCGAGCGCCACCCAATATATTTCTTTGCACCAGCTTATCCTAGCCTCTGACTAGTCCATTTGAACTAAGCAGTGGACTAGTAAGCAAGTAGCCCGAGCCAGAACCACAGGGTATGACTCGCCTACTCAGAAAACTTCGTAAAGTTTGCTTCATCTTGTAAATCCCATGTTAGTTTATTCTGAACTAAGATCAGGAATCTCATTGGTGCCATTATCAGTTAAATAATATTTAAAAATGTTTACTTTCTCTATTGGGGATACGAACTTGGGGCTCTTCGTTTGAACACAATGAATCGAATCTAATATTTGCCTAAAAACATGAGACCACTTTTAGTTTTTAAGTTCAATTTCTCCAGAAAGATCATAGATAACTCGCATAAAAATTTGGTGATTAAATATGTTTAGTTTTATCAAAGAGGAAAATAGTTGAGAAAATTAGTAAGTTAGTGATTGAATATAAATTATATTATGTAATTGTACTACTTTTCATTCACAAAGTTACTCAGTTTATTTGCCATTTACTGTACATTTAACGCAATCGCCTTTGATGATGACATCATCCGCTAGTATTTTGGCTGTAGAATGATATCAAAATTATATTATTATGTGGTATATAAATCTCTTACAACTTACCATTAACCAGAGCCAACACACTGAGCACGAATGCAAGCTTCAACCACTTCATGTTGTGTATAATACTTTCAGCTGTTATCAGCTTAACCTTTTTATAGCCTTATCAAAGGGGAAATATTAAATTTTGTTCCACCAACTGTTCTTCTTGACGTACTTCACAGACAACTGGAATATTTGTTTTGCATTGTTTAAGCTTCTGAATTTTTCTTGATTTTATGAATGGATCTTTATCAAGTGTTTCTATACTATTTACTTCCTACATTTTTGTACTTTATCCGTTTCAAATTTTGTGACTATATAGTATATCAAATTTCAGCATATACATAAAGGTAAATGAACGTGTTTGTGGTTGAATTAACTTTATTCTGTAAAAAGTGGTTGTCTGTCTGTTCTGTGCACATTGTTGGCAATTAAGCCAATGAAGCATTAAAAACACCAGCCAAGGGCGTAATCCATGCAAAATGCGTTGGGGTTTGGGATTCTGCTCACTCATTCAGCAGCTTCCACTCGCACTGGATTAGCGAGTTGTCTGTGTCTGTGTGTGTGTGTGTGTGTGTGTGCACGTGCGGTGGCACATTTGTCAACGTTGAAAGCATTATGGTTAAATGAACCCCATGCAGATGCATAAATGCCAGACCCAGACCACGGATAGTCGACACGTGTGCGTTAACAATTTAATTACGAACAGGTGCGGAGAAGGAGCAGAAGCTGAAGGAAATTGTGGCTGGGCGTTAGCAGATGTTGCCAAAAAAAAAAAGAAAGAAAGAATAATAAAGTTAATCGCACAGTCAAGAGGGGATTACAAAGTAAAGTCCTCTGTTTGAGGAAAGTTTTCAGGCACAATTAAAGAGGCTAAAGCTTGTGGGCAAAGGCAGAGAATATGTCTCGTAAACCTAAATGTGTGAATTATAGAGAAAATAAAGAATTGTTTGGTAATAATTATGATATTTTTAAGGATATATAAAAAATGGTCAATAGTGTATTGAATTCAAAAGAAATGATAAGGGAAATAAAATGAAGGCAAAGTATGAAGAAAATGGCTACCGGCTCTCAACTCTTACTCTAAAGAGTTGGTTAAAAAAAACTTAGTGCATGGCTTCCTAGATAAAGCATCTAATAAAGACCTTGACAGCAAACTTGGGATCGGCAAAAATCACCATAACATTTTGGCGTTACGTATGTGTGTTTAGCCACTGTGTGTTTGTTTGCGAAGCAGCGCACCGTATACTGTAGGTGTATCGACGTCTCTGACTTTAAATACTTTTGTATGCACAGTAGATAGCGACGCGCTGGACTCTGCCTTATAACCAATGGACTGGAAGCACGCCTAATAAGAGATTTCCGTAGCGTTTGTTAGACATAGTTCATGAAATATTTGTTTGGAGTGACATTTGCTTCTTTCTTTACATGCCGTCTACTCCTGAAGTGGTCCAAACGTAATCTCCAATTTAGACATGCATTATTTTACTAACGGCAGCTGAAAAGTTGTCTTCCAGAGCTGCAATTGTGGCTGGCTTGTCCCTTTACACGAAAGATTTAAAGTAGTAGTATATCACATTATCGATGGTCCATGTGGCACCGTCTTGTTGAAATCACACGTCAACCAAGTCCAATTCTCCATTTGGGCAAAGAAAAGTCGGTAATAATCGGTCCAATGATGCCGCCGGTCCACAAAACGCATCAAACAGTGCATTTTTCAGGGTGTATTGGTAGCTCTTGAACTGATTCTAGCTGCTTTTCAGACCAAATTCGAAAGTTCTGTTTGTTGATCGGAAAATCGGCTTTATCTTTCTATTTTATAAAGTTTTTCTTGCTTAAAATATATTTTGTGCATTTGTATAGGTTTTCACGCGGCTATTAGCTCAGTGTCGGCACCCCTACTTTAGTTACAACCGAATAGGTATTTGCAGACCTTTCCACACATTTAAAAAGATTTAATCTCATGACTACTTTTATGCCACCTTAAATCTTAGTTTAGTTACTTAATTTTCCAAAATATTAAAGAGAAAGTTCTGTTCACATAATTGATTAGTTGAATTTCAATTTCAGCTTTAATTCCCTCACTGCCATTAGTAGCTGTCGTTTTTCCACCACTTGACCAAAACAGATATCCACAAAATCTCCACCCGCCCCCATATCCACAGTACTATCCCAATTTCCAAATCCCCAGTAGACAATAATGTTTGTTCATGCTCGCAAAGCTTAAATACATTAAAGTACTCAAATTGCTGCCCATTCACCCCCCAAACGGCATGATGACCTGTCTGTCGGTCTGTCACTCCACATCGCCACCCACATCAACATCTACGGAATTAATCCGGAAAACGAGAGTGGGTAGTTGGTCGCCACTCAAACATCGACAAGTGTCCTTCTAATGCTTTTACCCTTGACGCTTTTTGCAGTTGATTAGCAATTTTGCTCACGTGGCGGCAAATACAGAATGTGTGTGTGTGTGTGTGTGTGTGTGTGTGTTGACAGTCTGTGCTCTTTGATGCTCGCTGAAAGATGCGATTGTGGTCAAAAGGGGCAGAGTTATGGTTAAGCTCGTATGTATTTATAGTTTAAAGAGTCGTTACGCCTTCAGGAATTCCCCCGCTGCTTAATAAGTGGCTAAATAAATGCAAATCCTTGGGTAATTACTTTTTGCTTGGGTCCAGACCAGCTGCGTGTTATGCCTTAATAGATTTATCCCAAGGGAAATAAAATGAAATGAAGGCAAATGGAAATAGCCAGCTGAGCTGGTTGCTTGTCCTTTTGCGAATGTATTAATTAAGCTTTGTGCGCCTTAGTTTGTTTGGAATATTTTTATATTGCGCCTAAAAGATGCCACAAAAAATGAACAACAAAAAATATACATAAATTTCATGACCTCACACAGGAAACGCACATGTAATAAAACCAAATGGCTCAGGCCATAAAACTAACCACAAAAAAAAAAAAAAAAAATAGGAAGCAAACAGTAGCACAACAAAAACGAGATATAAGAATCAACAGACCACAGTCGCTTAAGCAAACAGCTAACAACAAAGTGCACACATGTTGAGGAACACGCCCATGTCACACTTGCTCCAAATGCTCCACAGGTTGACAATAAAACGGAGGCCAGTATTAATAAACTAATAGTGCCCCAGCTGGCATGGCAAATGAGTATGAGCTTTTCACTCATTCTACACCTTTTCAGGGTAGTGTGTGTGTTAAGGTGGGCACTGTGTGAATACGGACTTGCTTTTCATTTATAATTTTATACGAAACTCCGACTTGCTATGCCCCCGGTAAATGCTTGTTAAGTCCATCTTGATCTAATTTTAATATCACTAACGTCACTAGACTCCTGAAAAACTTCGTTTCATCCGTTAATAACCGTTAATATTGACATGACAAAATACATTATTTTCATTAATACAAAATGATTGACAATTTGTGGCTATAATTAAAATCCAACCACCTCAATGACTTGAACACGACAATTTAGTTTAAAAAATTTGCTATAGTTTAATGAAAATTACTTTTCAAAGGCCAATTAAGGCACTTGTCTTATAAGACTCATAAATCCAAAAGTGTTTGCTCGGCTTTATATTTCACAAAATGGATTTTTCGCGATATCATGAAACCAAAAGCTGATGGAGATTAATCAGAGATCAGTATTCCAATACAGTTCACAATACTGGAAAAGAATTATATAAGGCTAATTATCTACCGCATATGTGGTAAAGGTCGTTATAGTTATCACACAGAACTCGGAAAGGATCATGACGAGCGTAATTTGATCTGCACACTTCTAAAGACAACGGACGAAAACGGCGAGTTGCTCTGCAGGGTACGTTTTACTTCATAAGAATTAGAAGGAGACACGAATCTACATCACCAACAATTAGCTTATGCAAAAAAATTACACCTTGACTAGTCCTGCGGTCTTTTAGAGTGGGCAAGTTAAGAAGTCGTAATCTATTTATCGCATCACAGTTTAAGCCCCTGAGTGCAAAGAGAAGAAACTGTTTTTGAACCGATTCTAGCATATCTTGAAAGAAGCTATATTGAGGGGACCAAATGCTTGAGCAATACTCTAGCGATGGTCAAACGAGAGACACGTAGAGGAGCCTGGTTATATATGGATCTCCAAACTCCTTAGACCAACGCTTAATGAAACCCAGCAAACTCTACCTTTGTTGGATATGACGCAAAGCTTGTGATCAAATAATACCCCCAGATCCTGAACTGAAGTAATACGGCCCAGAGCTTTTTGATCAATAGAACATGAACTTGCATTTATCGTAATTAAGATAGAGCATATTAACGTGGCACCAAGATTGAAGATAATTTAGGTCAAGTTGTAGAAATTTATACGAATCGAGAGATGAAAGCGTCAAAGACAGCTTAACATCATCCGCAAACATAAGGACTTGAGATGACTTAACAACCTGAGGTAGATCATTAATAAACAAACCAAAAAGTAATGGTCCTAAGTGACTACCTTGCTGTACACCAGAAGTAACACTTACTATCTCAGAAGTTAAATCAATAAAGATGACTCGTTGTTTTCTGTTTGAAAGATAGGAAGATAACCACATCAATAAATTCGATGATAAAAGATTCCTTCCAAATGGGTGGAAAAAAGCTGTGGTCAATCGACATTCGAAAAAGTTTAGTTAAGGGCGGTGAAAGGGAGCTAGCACAGTTCTTAAGGAGACAACTTAAATTATAATTTATCTTTGAAAGACACCTTAAAACGTCCGACTCATGAATTATGGGTTTATTTATGGAATCTGTATGAGGTAGTCTATAGGGTCAATTAGAGTCACTGATACAACTATGAGATGAATAGGTAGACTGAAAGAACTCGGCAAATAAATTGGCCATGCCCAAGTCATCAGATGCTGTACTATTATTTAAAAAAGGGATGGGGGAAATAAATTGGTTTTATGTTTAGAGTTAAAAACGAGAGCGTAAGTTAAAGTCGGCTCTGACCGACTTCGATATACCCGTTACTCATGAAAAAACATGTTTAACAGTGTTCCTGCGTTCCTTAGGGTGACCATCTGAAAAGTATGCAACATTTTTTTTAGGGTGGGAGGGGTGGTAGCAGGGGGGCTTAGTTCACTTTTTTGCTCATAACTTGAGAACCGTTCATCCGATCTTTATCATTTTTTCGGCAAATCGATTCATTTTGCGAATTACTAACTATTTACTAACTAAACAGTCATACCCTAGCCATCTCAACCTAACTTAATCTTTCACCACTTGATTTACACCTCCTATTTACCCGTCTTCATGACAATCTAAACTCCTATACGAATTTTACAATTTTTGGACCGTTCGATAAACACCTTCTACTTACCTATCTTTATGACAATCTAAACTCGTTATAAAATATTCCAAATTTCACGATTTTTTAAGACCGATTGACCTCCTACTTACCCCTCTACAATTGCCAACTATTAAATCTTATCGATAATCTAAACACATTACATCATTTTACAAGTTTTCGCGATTGCTGCTTTTGTATCGATGGTTCTTTATTATCATTTACCCACAGTTCTTGATAGATAAATAAATAGATTTCTGATCAAGCTTACCGTAAAAAGTATTAAACTTTACGTAGAAAAGGATCAATTAGTCAAGTTCTTCAATAAAAATCAAAACTCGGAACACTTCTAAACCACAAATGCTTATCTCTCCGTTTGTTGTGCTAGCTTTGACTTATGTTTGTTATTTAGCGCAGTTTCCAATTTCAATTCAAGCCAAGCAGTCATTGTATAATCATGCTGCTGATATTTGTATTACTTTTTCTATTATGCCAAGGTAGTCTGGCCGATGTGGGCAGATTGGTGTGCTACTACGATGCAGCCAGTTTTGTAAGAGAGGGTAAGTAATTTCCATAGCTCTCCGGGTTCAAGGTTATCTACTTAATTTTTCTTTGTGTGGTTTAGGCCCTGCCCAACTGTCGTTGGTTGAATTGGAGCCTGCTCTGCAATTCTGCAATTTTCTGATTTATGGCTATGCCGGCATTGATCCGCAGACTTTTAAAATCAAAAGTCTAAATCCTGAGCTAAGCTATAATCGTCAACATTATCGCCAGATCACGGGCTTACGTAAAAAGTTTCCACATGTGCGATTCTTACTCTCAGTGGGCGGTGATCGGGATTTCAACAATGAGGGCGTGTCGGATAGTGGCAAGTATCTTAGCCTACTGGAAGATTCAGTCAAAAGCACTAGCTTCAAGGTCAGTGTGTATGAAGAGTTAAATAACTATGGATTTGATGGCCTCGACTTGGCTTGGCAGTTTCCCAAAAACAAGCCAAAACTACAGCAAAACGTCATTAAGAAGGCCTGGCGTGCATTCAAGGGTTGGTTCAGCTCCTCATCCATCGATAGCAAGTCGGAAGAGCATAAACAACAGTTTGCTCAATTGGTCAGAGAATTGCGTTTGGATTTGCAGCGAAGTGGAAAACTTTTGACCCTCAGCATGTTGCCACAAGTGGATGCAGAACGTGAGTAAACTTACCCCTTAATTTATATTTCAAAACCATATTCCAACTCTTTACTCTTTCTTTCAGTCTTCATTGATATACCCTCAATTCTCAGCTATGTAGACTTTGTCAATCTGGGCACCTTTGACTTTCAAACACCAGAACGAAATCCCCAAGAAGCTGATCTACCCGCACCCTTATATGCCATGTACGATCGTCCTCCCACTCACAATATCCATTATCAGTTGGACTACTGGCTTAATCATACATCCAATCCTCAACAACTGTTAATTGGCATCCCTAGCTATGGACGAGCATGGCAAATGTCTAAGAACTCTGGCATTACGGGCTATCCACCCATACCCTCGACCGAAGGTGCTGCTCCAGCGGGCAAACAAACGGGCATACCTGGTCTACTTAGTTGGCCCGAAATTTGTGAACTATTGCAACAGCAACCACATGACAAGGAGGTGCCCCATTTACGTAAAGTGGGTGATCCCACTAAACGGTATGGCATCTATGCTTATCGTGCGGCTGATGAGAACGGTGAGCATGGTCTTTGGGTGGGCTATGAGGATCCCACAACGGCAGCAATTAAGGCTAGCTTTGCTCAGGTTAAGGGTTTAGGTGGAGTGGCTTTTCATGATGTGTCCTTGGATGATTTTCGTGGTCAATGTGCCGGCGAGAAATATCCCATTTTAAGAAGCATTAAATACAAATTGTAAGTACATCCTATTTGATGGCAAAATAAAGTGAAAATACCGAAAATACCGTAGAAAAGTAGTAAAACGCCGAGAATTTCCAAGGGTTGATAACACAGATGTTCCATGAAATTTGCATCTGTTCTGTCTTGAATTTTCACAGTGTAACTTTTCGCAGAACGATTCGGTCTTAAAAATAGCACTTGACTTTATTATGTTTCGGTCTAAAATTTTGTAAGAACGATTCGCTCTTGGAAATTCTAAGTAAGAATTTCTTACATTGAATACGAATCGTTCTTAAATTTGGCATTTTATATTCAACAAAAATTTTTTTCAAAAATTATGCAGGAAATAAAGGACATACTTCAATATTTTGGCTGTAATTATAAAATCATTTCAAATCAAAAAATAGATCAAAGTATTTGAATGCTACTGGCCAGCTTCATGAACCTGGAAATGATCCTGCAGTTTAATTCTTGAGGTAAGCCAAAAATTGTTCAAAAATGACCAAAAAATGAAAAGTTCTTTGTTGCATATTGACTTTTCTTCATCAGATGATCTGGTGACTCACTATGTTGTTCACCGCACAAAATCTTTTTATATAATATCCTAGGTCTAAGATCTATCTTTTCTGAAAAGCACAATAAGATCCGAGCAATCTTGAGTAATCTTGAGTGCCCTTAGCTTGTTCCCAAAATAATTATTTTCCCATCCTTAACTCCCCAACGGGTCCACACAGGCTCTCCAGGAGATAGTGGAAGTATATTTTCAGCTATAAGTAAACAAAACAATTTTAAGGATTATAAATCTCTTACTTAGAATCAACCGACAGGAAACACTTACCATTAGCCAGAGCCAAAAGACCCAGCACCACCACAGCTCTCTTTCCCCTTGCCTCTGTATGCGCTCTCTACTCTTTCCCGTCCCGTCTCATTCCTTAATTTTATGTGGCTAAGACAAACTTTTCTTTGGCGTTTCATTCAACTAACTAAACGAATGTCTATGCCAAATCTTAGATCTCTATGAAAAGCCGTTTTGGCTCTGGGTTGATAATATGTCTGTCAGTCGGGCCTACAGATTTATAAATATAGATAGGGTCGGAAATGATCCCTTTTCCCTGCTTAAATAATTTTGCACAAAACTAATATACTCAGTGTAACTTTGATACAGAGTATAGGAACAAACTAGTATTACGTCGTCAACGTAGAAAAGTAGTGAAATCCCGAGAATTTCCAAGGGTTGATAACAGAGATGTTCCATGAAATTTGCATCTGTTCTGTCTAGAAATGACAGAGTTTAAAATTTTGTTTTCACTATAACTTTTTCGGGCCCGATTTTTTCCACGTCGCACGAAGGGGCGACTGCACTCAAAAAAAAAAAAGCAGAACTATTTGGACTTAAGAATAGCTCTTGATTTTATCCTGTTTCGGTCTAAAATTTTGTGAGAACGATTCGCTCTTGAAAATTCTTACAGTGCACAGTGGTTTATTTTGGCAATTTTTTGGCATAAACTCCAGTTTTTAAGTTATTGACCCCAAATTTGGTTTATAATCATATTTTGGGAGCCAAAGACGACTTTGAAAATTTCACTCAATTTGGACCAATATTTGATATAGCTGCCATATAACCGATCTGGCCGATTTGCCTCAACTTTGTTGTTTTTTACGCTATTTAACTTAAATTCGGAATGTACTAGTATTTTTAGCTCCTACTACTACTTACACAATCTTGTCAGGTTTGGACCACTATTTGATATAGCTGCCATATAACCGATCTGGCCGATATTCACCAACTTCGTTGGTTCTAAAGATATTGAACTGAAACTCGGTTTGAGCACGTATTTTAAGCTTCTTTAGCGACTTATCAAATATAGTTCAATTCGGCATATTATTTCAAATTGCTGCCATATAACTGATCGGTCCGATTTGCTCCAACTTTACGCTATTGAACTGAAATTCGTTTTGTACTTATAATTATAGCTCTAAATACGACTTACAAAACATTTTTGTGTTTGTCGCTACCAAACGAAACATTTTTTTAACTCTCTCTCGAGTAATATCTTCGACTTAAGCACGTGTTCAGCTGCAATAAAGCCGATTTTCGCGAAAAGTTACACGTTGCAACGTTTTTTAGAACGAAGAGTAAGAAAACAAATTTTTGAGTCTGTGCGACCACGGCCTCTCGTGCCTCCCATACAAACAAATTCGTAGTATTATTAGTACAAATTGGTATGACTCTGAATTCAGACAAGTTACATTTGTTTTAGGAATGATTAAATATCTTATGCTAAGGTCCCACAGGCAAATAATTTGCCCAAATTTTCATGAAAATCTGGATAAATCGACGAAATTAGGCAACTTTTCGGTCATATTTTATCTTAGTATTTGCATATGAAGCCATAGTTTTAGTTTTAAGTCCTGCAAAATCTGCAAACATAGCTATATACATAATACATATATATTTACATACATACATGTAATAGATATTAATTAACTTACATAAGACTTTCGACCATATAGTCGAAGTAGTGGAAGTTTTCTTCTATAAAGGATTCAAAATAACTTCTTTTTTTTTTTTTTAATTTTTTGTCAACCTCCACGTGGTAATTTCTAATTTTTTCAAAAATGCAATCTGACATTAATGATATTTTGCATTTGTTGATGCGCCAAATATCAAAGAGATCAATACGACGAAAAATTGAACGTCCCTGAATATTGCGGAATTGTGAGAAAAGGGGGACGAACGGGGAAAAGGTGTAAATTAGCGATGAAGAACGACATTTATTTGTACAAACTGGCGTACTCAGTTTTTGTCAGCAGGCGTTAGATCGTTAGTTTTATTCCACGAAACACAGGAGACCCATATTAATTTTCTACATAAATACACATAAATTGGACATTAAAAACAACTCGAAAACTAAAACTACACAAAAATGTACTATATACATTGAGTATTTATACCTTGATCTTCAATTTCCATTATTTTCTTGACTTTGTTCGGAGAGAGAATTTTTATTTTTACGCACAAATGTAAACAAACTAATGTGGCGCCAATTTCTTAACCCTAAGCTGCTGATCGATTGTGTATGTTTGAAAGCTCATAAAAAGCTTCAGTAAAGCTTTTGAAGCGTTATTTTTTAAGTTTTTACATGTATGATGTATTAACTTTAAGAATTTAAAATCAAAAATACAAAACATTAACATAAATTTTTCGACTTTATGCCAAAAAATCGGCCTCTTGGACCATAGTGCAGTGAGTGCAAATTGTTCTTAAATTGACCGTAAAAATACAAAATAAAATTTCAAAAATTTCGCTCTTGGAATTGAGATAAATTCGTTCTCAAATTGGTTCTTAGAAGCAAGGCGAGAGAATGGAAGCAAACTAAAAGAGAATAGCGTTGGAGGCGCTCTCACTGAGAGAGAATGAGCGAGTACCAATACAAACAGCGTATATTCTCAGGAATGATTTCGAAATCGGACGAGAAGTTCCATTGTGGTTTGCCTTAAAATTTAAATGCTATTTCAAAAACCTTAACAAAGAAGGGTTTTATGTATTGATGAGCATGAGAAGCTAAGTGGATAAGTCTGTCTTATTCAGCACAATCTGGTTTTTTTTGCTTCTTTCGCTGCTTAATATTCAGAGTGCAGCCTTTTATATTGAACGACAAATATTAAAAAAAAAACAATTCTTAACTTACAGTCACAATATTTTCCATGGTGTCAGTTAAACCCATTTTGAAAACACTTCTAGTTTCAACAAGGCTTCAACAGTTTTTTATCGGCTGCCGTTATTTACTTTAAATGCTTTTCATTTGGCGCAACTTAAGGTCGAATAATTTGATAGTTTGAGCTTGAGCCATTATCATGATTTAGAAATAAAACCACAAAATTCTAAAATGTTTCCAAGTATTTGCTTGGAAGTGGAATTGGAGATTCCTGTAATCTTTCTTTTGGTATTAATAAATCATCATCATAAATCAAATCTCATGTTGCTGTTTTTGACAAATCCTAGTGAATTTACTGCATTTGCTTTGCCCATGCTCAAAGCTAAATGTCTAGGTGAATTTTGTAGGAAACTTTTTTATCCCCCATTATGATTTAGAAAACCTGCAAATATGTACTTTTATATGGTCACACTGAAAACAGTTAGGCCTGAATCGTTAGTAGGTAACCTCAAAATGAAAAATATTGGAGATGCCATATACAAGGCATCTGCAGATATTGCTAAAGAGACAATAGTTCTCCTAGTTCTTTACTTAAGCTAAGTTCATAAAGGCAAATCATTATTTCCAATTTATGCAGGGTTAAATTTTCCAACTATGGTTCTCAAATAATTCGAACCAATTTAATTATAATTTTTAAATTGTATTTGAAACCGAAATAGTCCCCAATTTTGCCAATATAGTCAAATTTTCATTAAAATTTGTCCTGTGAACTTAGCCTTTGGCTCCTTTAGTAGTAACAAGCCGTGGGCGTTCTATATATATCTTGTTTCTTGGACACGAATCTGTTCTAGCGCATCTTTAACCACGTCAAGATAATTGGTAATTTGAGCTTAATGCCTATTTTTACCATTTTAAGTTTAAGTATAATATTTCCCTGCTTTTAAAAAGAAAATTTTACTTTTTATATAAATTTTCTTTTGGTTTCAATTACGATTTAAAAATTCGCAATTTTTCAAGACAGCCCGAAAGTATGCTTCAATAAATTGATACACTGTTGCCTGCTCTGGCTGGCAACTTTCTTGCTGCCTTTTACAAGTAAAATAGTAAAAATAACATAAAAAGCAAAAAAAAAGTCTTCTGAAAGCAAGTGAAGCGGCAGGTGAAGCGTAAAGTAAAGCAAACTCCTAGAAAATGGGACTGAGTTGAAGGTGGATGAAGTGGAGAGGGGGGGGGTAGACGGGCGACGACGAGGGTCCCAAGTAAAAGTTGAAATTAAACCAATTAGTTTGCTGCCGCCGTCGCCTGCAATGAGGCGCATAAGAGGAGAGGCAGGTCGAGGGATGAAGTCAACAGCAGGTAACGGGAATTGGTGGGGGAGAGGCAGAACTTTGGTATTTAGGCGGTGGGGAGGGTTGTTTTTTAAGAGTATTTTAAACGGCGACACGGCAACACTGCGGGGTGGAGCTGCAAAGACTTCCGTGGATGGCGCCGTCATAAATTAATTATGATTTAACAACTTTTGCATGCACGACACGGCAGGAAAAACTTTTGCGCTTTTCATTTTCCCCTACAACAGTCTTGTATTTTTATTTTTTTTTATTTGTCGCAGTGCAAAAAAGGAAAAATTTTCATAATTTTAATGAGAGCAAAAAGTTTTTGGATCTGCTGCTGAAATGGGAGGACAGGCAGATAAGTTTTTTTTTGTGATTTCTCTGTCACTAAATAAACATACGAGGGTTGTTTGACAAGACTGTTGCTGTTGAGTATCGTGTTAATGGACTGTGGTCAAATTTTGTTCAAACGTCAGCTAAGCGAACTAGATGACAAAAAGCCCTAATCTAGCCAATTGCAAAGGTTTCCTTTTCCCTAATCATTGAACTTTCTTTCCAGTACCATCAGAAATAAAAACTTATTTTCTTTTTATTTATTTCAACATTTTAAACCACCCACGTATACACATTTTTTTTAAACATTTACAAACAAACTAACAACAACTAACAAAAACAAACTAATCCTTACTGCTTTCCAGCCCCGCTTCGTATATCCTCAAAGGCCTTTTGCCACAGTTTGTCAAACTGTTTGGGCAACTTGGCCCTTACACGCTCGGCCAGTTCACGAGCTCCACGCAGATTGGCTTCCTCGTAGTAAGGCAAAACGGAAAGTTGTTTCAACCAGGCCGATAACTTGGGATATTTTCCTGCCTCTATGGGAGCATAGCTCAAGTGCAACGTACTCAAAGTAGACACCAAACTAAAGTCAGCTATGGTCAATTGTGCACCAGCCACATACTTATTCTCGCCCAGAAATTGTTCTAGCAAGACATAAGCCTCATGCAGTTCATCGATTTTATCCTTGGGCAATTCGGTGACATTTTGCTGGAACAGCAAACGTTGCAGCTGCTTGAAACAGCTATGGAACAGTACTCCAGTTTCAAAATGCAAACGCTGATCTACCACAGCTCGTTGCAGTGGCTCCTTGGGGTACAGTGAGTCCTCCTTGGCGTATTTATTTACCAAATAGCCACAAATGGCATGAGAGTCCCACAGGCAAACCCCATCATCCTCCAGCATGGGTATGGTGTGTTGGGGATTTTTACGTAGAAATTCGGGTTCCAAGTGTTCACCAGCCTGCATATTAAGTTGATGAAACTCATGCTCCAGCTGCAGGGAACGTAGGGTCAACAGAACAGCACGCACTGGTGGACTGGTCTCAGTGCCATACAGGATAAGAACCATGTTTAATGTAAGAGATTCGACAGACAATCCTCAACTGACTGAAGCCAACTTGGCTCATTGGTTTGATTTGTAAATTTTGAAACTTCAGTTAAGATAAGATTAGAATTTAGAAATCTTGATACTTATCACAAAGACGTCATAATGCTGCAAGTTTAAATTTTTGTGCTTGATTGTTTATTAATGCCAGAGATAAGTTGCCTTGGGCTATCTCTGGCTACGTCAATATTTGCTCAGCTTTTAGTTTATCTTGATTTATGCGAGCGGGTGTAATTGGTGGGGAAGGTAGATAGGGGGCAGAGGCGAAGGCTGACAATTGACAAAAATATTCAGAATAAGCAAATTCACATTCATCATGATTAGGCATAAATGAAAGCTCATAATTGGCTTACTTTACAAGGGGAAGAGAGAGGGGGAAAAGCAAGAAGGAAAACAAAAAGCTTGGTTCCAAAAATATTTCGAGACTTTCTTGGTGCTAATAAGCTTGAACTACTTGTCACGTTCTTTATACTTAAAAGCTCTGGAAAGCTTTATTTAAAAGCTTTTCATAGTAAAACCATACAATTTTAGTTTGACGAATCTTAAATACTCTTAAATCACGAAATTGGAATCTAATGCTTGATAGTTAATTGAAAATCCGCGCATCAAGGCAAGCAGATCCTCGTTTAAGTGAACATTGGACAATATGAAAACAAACCTATTCGAAAACAGTTCATCAAAGATTTTCCTTTCGTTTGTGGTACAATTTTCTCACATAAAAGCATAAATTAGAACGAACCTATTAAAAAACAGTTCAGCAACGTTATTATTGGGCTTGAATTGTAATCTTATGCTTTAGAAATTGTAGAGTGACAAATATATAGTCGGTGAACTTTAATCACTGGAACTGGAATCAAAAAATGTTCGCTGTTTCGACTCCCGGAGTGAATCTCTCACGGTAAGCGGATCCTCGCATTTGGGGCCTTGGAACAGTGAACGGAACATTTCTCTTTGGAACGGAAAGGGAACTATTATTTCCAAGAGCTAAATATGCTGCTGCTTCGGCTATATTCCATATGGTCAAGGGTCAAATTCATCGCTGTACAAACAACTTCAACGAAAATCTATCTATACTCCCTTGGTCCCTTGGTTTATTTAAGACTTTTAGAAAAATATAGAAAAAATATTTCAGACATGAACTCGGTTCTTTTCTGCACTTTACGTACAACATATAGATGGGCGTGTTGCGGCATTGAGCTATTGCACACTTTGGTAGTTTCACGAATAGGAATAATTATAGTTTTCTGAGTGGTGTTGCAACTGAGTTGAATCGTGTTAATTTCAAACACTTTGTGCTTTGTAGTTTTGAAAAGTCGATGAAGTCCGACTATAACATGTTCTGTATACCCCAGAGCTTGCATTTATCTGATAAATTTTATATAGAAGCCACACGAAGTGATAGAGGTGTCAAAAAGTCAGCCCAGTGCTGCCCATCAACATTGAACCGGTGCTACCCATCAAAATTTTTTGTTTTCCGTCTAACTCCGATATCTTTCTTCCGATCTTCATAGTTCCTTTGGCAAATCGATAAATAATCATGATTAAAAAATATCTTTAGGAGAAACAAACCATCTATCTGCAAAACTGTGGGAGATATGAGGTTTTTTCTGAATTGCGGGGGCGGAAGGGGGCGTGGCAACCTGTGACATAAAAATTTGTCTGCCGGCAACTAAAAGAAGTTATTGTCCCATACAAGTCAAACCTCTATCTCTTACCATGTCAGAGATCTGTACTTTTGCAGGTATATTGGACAGACAGGCGGACTTGACTATCTCTGGTATTACTGGTGTTTCGGGTATTACATTTTATTAGCTTGTGACTTTTCGACCTAACAAAAAGGTGATTTGCCGGTAGATACTAGCAACAAAAATCGTTTACAGTAAAATACCTGCAGAAATCAGCAGGCTTTTGTTTGGCAACTAAATATAATAACAATTGTTCAAAAATATGGAATCAATGGGAGATTTGGTTATTCTCACTGAGGAAATAGTCGACAGTTACTAAGCAGCTACTTGACAGTCCTGGCAAAAGACATCTCAAGCAGGAATATTTTCCTACTAGCTATCAAATTCTCTGCAACACTAGAGAAGCAATGTGTAGAAAGGATAACCCGGCTCGGTTCGACCCGAGAACTTGATTTGCTTTTCTTTGTACCATCTTTCAACGATTAACTGAATCAATTTGATTCTCCATAGTTGCTCGTTGACAACCCCAATGACTCATTAATTATATCATTTTCTTCAGTGACAAATTGGATCTTGGAGAAACTAAAATAGTAAATAAAATTCACCAAAAAATTTAATTTGTTGCTGTCAGGGACAACTTTTGATCAAAAAAGTTGGCCGCTATCTCGGCCGGTATTGTCAGGCACATTTTCCGGCAAACAAATTTCGAATAAAAGTTACCTTTTTGTAAAGTAGCTTTGGCGAAAAGTCATATGCTAAAAAAAATAAAATAATACAGGACATAGCTATGTCCGTCTGTTACTACGTTTATGCTATGAATTTCACGATTTCTTCAATTTGCAAAATCAAATTTGTTCCTGTAAATTCACAAAATGGCCAGAACATATGAGAAAACAAAAGTTCTGCGAACACCAACTCAACGTTAAGTTGCCCGATCCACGGCATTTCATGAATTGACGTCGAATTCATAGTCAGCTTTCGTGTGTAATCGAATTCATGAAATGGTGTTTATGCACGAACTTTCGGAGGCATTTCATGAAATGATTTTGCTCATTGAGCATAGCATAAACGTCGTATGTAAATATGTCCATAAACCTGTAAAAGTACAGATCTCTGGCATGGTAAGAGATAGAGGTTTGACTTGTATGGGACAATTACTTCTTCTAGTTGCCGGCAGACAAATTTTTATGTCACAGGTTGCCACGCCCCCTTCCGCCCCCGCAATTCAGAAAAAACCTCATATCTCCCACAGTTTTGCAGATAGATGGTTAGTTTCTTCTAAAGATATTTTGTAATCATAATTATTTATCGATTTGCCGAAGAAACTATAAAGATCGGATGAAAGATAGCGGAGTTATACGGAAAACAAATTTGGATGGGTAGCACCGGTTCAATGTTGATGGGCAGCACTGGGGTGACTTTTTGACACCTCTATCACTATGTGTGGCTTCTTTATAAAATTTATCAGATAAATGCAATCTCTGGGGTATACAGAACATGTTATAGTCGGACTTCACCGACTTTCTAACTTGATTTTTGGGAAAATGTAACATAAATATTTGAAGTCGATTTGCGCGGACTAGGAATTTATTTTAGACTCATGGTTTCTTGGTGAAAATTTCTTAGAATTGACCGTAGCTTTCGTTTTTGCCATACGCTTTGAACGTTTTTTTTGGCCCATACAAATCGACCACCCCTAGTATATACCCTTCAACAAAGTGTATAAATGACCTCTCACAACTTTTCATACAAAAAAAAAATGCAATGATCTTGTTTTTCTCTCAAAGCTTTTCCCGTCGTCTGAATCAGATGTAAGCAATCAAGATAAGTTGGTGGCTCCACAGTGGTTAACCACTGAATTCCTTACACAAGTCTTAAGAGTTCATGAGTCTAAGCCAGAACTATGGGTACATAAAATGCAAATCTTGCGAGCTTGTCCCAAAGCCAGCATAATTTTTCGCTGTATAGTAGAATATACCTGCTCAGCCACACAAAAAGTAAACTCTATAAAATCCTGTGCTGGCGTAAAGTTACAAAAACGGAAGTGAATTTAGATTGGTATTACTAAATTCCAGAAGTGTAACTATATTTCACCATTTGGTAACAAATAATTTGTTTTTATGCAAAAAATGTTTGTTCATGATTTTCTCATGCATTACTTAAAAACAATAATCATGATGAGACTGCTGGGGCCCCCTACATTTATCTCTCTAAAAAGCTTTTCAAGCTTTTGCCCACACACACTATTCAGCATTATTGAGTACATATAAACAAACAACGGCACAAACAAAAGCTAATTTGAACTGTGTATATAAAAGCCAGTTAAGCCGACTCAGTCTAACTTACATACTGTATCGGAACGTACACACAGCACGCATAGAAAGATGTCGAATATCGTTTTATATGGAGTTGATCTCAGTCCCTGTGTAAGGGCTGCCAAGCTGGTACTTAAGGCCCTCAATGTGGAGTATGAGTACAAAGAGGTTAACCTACAAACTGGAGAGCATCTAAGCGAGAAGTATTTGAAGATGAATCCTCAGCATACTGTGCCCGTGTTGGACGATAATGGCACCATCATTTGGGACTCTCATGCAGTCATCACTTATCTGGTGGACAAATATGGCAAATCGGATGAACTCTATCCCAAGGATCTGGGCAAACGTGCGGTCATCAATCAACGTTTGTTCTTCGATGCGGGTGTACTGTTTCCCGCAGTTGCCGGTGTGAGTGGTCCGTTCTGGCGTAAGGGAATTACCGTAGTGCCACAGGAAAAGATTGACAATATTCACGAAGCTCTTGCCATGGCTGAGACTTTTTTGAGTCAGCATACGTATATTGTGGGTGAATCGTTGACTATAGCAGATTTGAGCTGTGCCACGACCATCACTTGCATGCCCATTGCATTGGAATTGGATGGAGCCAAGTATCCCAAGGTCACCGGCTGGTTGGAGCGACTAAAGAAGGAGTTGCCCTATTTTGAGGAGATGAACAATAAGCCAGCTAAGAGCTATGTTGATTTTCTGAGAAGTAAATGGACTAAATTGGGTGATTAGATGTAGAAGAGAAGAGAATGTACAAATAAAAACTTTTAGTGCTTACTTAAACTACATTTTTTTAATGGCAGAGCTTAATCATAACAAGGTAAGGCAAGAGTGAAATGTTGTAAGCTAAGAGCGGGCAGCACACAAAAATGCTTGGAGTGAAGTTAATGAAGAAACTTTCCTTTTTAAAATTTTGAAGAAACTTGATTAGGAGCCGAGGTTTGTGCTAAGAATGTAAACATCTTTTAAGTCGCTAATCAATACACCCTCAATTGCTGGTACAAAAATTCATCATTAATTTCAATAGCTAAGCAAAGTGCTCTGTCAACTAGCTCTCAGCTATCATCCCATGGCATCTAGGAAAATAAAAAGCTCATTACTTAAAGCACGCACAGTAATTGTTCGACACATAAATATCGCCACTGACTAAGCCCGAATTCCAGTTTATTACCCGACATCATGCCGAATATTGTGCTCTATGGCATGGACATAAGTCCACCGGTGCGTGCCTGTCTACTCACCCTACACGCTCTAGACTTGCCCTTTGAGTTCAAGGTCATAGATCTTATGACAGATGAACATCTTACGGAAGAGTTTCTAAAGAAGAATCCTCAGCATACCGTGCCTTTACTGGAAGATGATGGTGCTCTTATCTGGGATTCTCATGCCATTGTTTGTTATCTGGTTGATAAATATGCCGCAACGGATGAACTCTATCCCAAGGATCTGTTGAAACGTGCCGCTGTCAATCAGCGTTTATATTTTGATGCCAGTGTGCTGTTTATGTCCTTAAGGAGTATCAGTTTAGCATATTTCTATCATGAAATCTCTGAGGTGCCTCGAGAGAAGTCGGAAAATGTGCGAGATGGCTACAATCATTTGGAGACTTTTCTGGGTGACAATCCCTATGTGACTGGGGATAGCCTAACCATAGCGGATTTTTGTTGTGCCGCCACCATAACCTCTCTGGTTGGTATACTTGAACTCGATCCGTTAAAGTATCCCAAGATTACAGCTTGGCTAGAGTTGATAAGTCAGTTGCCTTATTATGAGGAAGCCAATGGTGTGGGTGCCCAGAAATATTGCGGACTGCTTAAGGCAGCGGCCTTGACTATTGTGTAAAAACTTTTTGAATAATAAATTTGTGTAAAGTCAACTTTTAATTGCCTTTTGAATATTGAGAAACAACTGTTTGCATGGTTACCTTTTCCCAGAAAGACTAAAGAGAGTTTGCACTCTTAACCAAGGTATACTTAACAAGGCAAGGTGGAGTTAATTAGGTGAAGCCAAGGGGTCAGTGAGTTTTAAATGCTAAAGCGAACGGAAGTGAATTTGATAAATTCCAATTACAAACAATTAATTTCCAAACTTATCATATTCAAAATGCTTTTCTTGATTTGTTTTTGTTAGCACTAGTATCTGACGTGACGTTACTTAAATTTCTTCATTATATTTATGTGGTTTTTGTAATAATAAAAAGCAAAAACTTCCCCAATTAATTGCAATTACAAAGTTTTATATGGTTTATATGGTTATATGGTAAAAAGGGTATACTAAAGTCGTGCAAATGTATGTCCGTATGAACAAACAGATCTCAGAGATGGTAGGAGATAGAGGTTTGACATGTATAAGACAAATGTTTTTTTTATCTGCACGCAGATCAAGTTTATTTTTATTTTTTGCCACACCGCCTCCCGCCTCCGCAATTTGGAAAAAACGTCATATCTTCTGCAGTTTTGTAGATAGACGATTTGTACCTTCCAAAGATAGTTGGTAATTAGCAAAATGAATCGATTTGCCGAAGAAATGATAGAGATCGGATGAACGGTTTTTAAGTTATGAGCAAAGAAGTGAACCAAGCCCCCCGCTACCACTTCTCCCACCCTAAAAAAATGTTGCATACTTTTCGGATGGTCACCCTAAGGAACGCATGAGTAACGGGTATATCGAAGTCGGTTAGAGCCGACTTTAACTTACGCTCTCGTTTTTTTAACACTTCGTACCCTTAGAAAAATTTTACAGACCAAAAGCCAATGCTGTCTACAGACATTTTTACATCCATTAGGATATAGGTGCATGCGTAAACCCAATCGCAAATTTGTACACCCTTGCAAAGGGTATTATAATTTTGACCAAAAGTTTGCAACGCATGTTAATAAATATTTATTTTCGACCCAATAAACTATAAATATATTCTTGATCAGGGCGACGAGCTGAGTCAATTGAGCTTTGTCCGTCAATCTCTCAGTCCGTCTGTGTTTTTTAATACAAATTAGTCTCTCAGTTTTTAAGCTATCGAGCTGAAACTTTGCACACAGTTCTTTTATTTCAGACCCGACCGGATCGGATGACTATACCTTATAGCTGTCATAGGAAGTATCGGTAGGAAAATATGGGTCTCAATACTAATGTTACATGCTTTCAAACAGATTGGTATAATTTGGTCAAAATCCGATGACTATATCTTATAGCTCGATCTGAATGTGGGACTTAGAGAGAAAATCCTTTTTGTTTTCCATTTTAGCGTCCCTATACTCTGCCAATAATAATATTATAGTCTTTTTCAAAGATTTGTAAATCTTGGTCAAAATCGAATTACTGTTTCCTATAGCTGCCGGAATAAAACTTGGCATGTAGGCTTCAAGTTTGTAAGACCCAGTCAAATTGGATGTTTAAAGAAAATAAGTGTTACAGGAACGATGAAGTGGTCTTCCATAGTAAATATTTTTGTCAGTATTTATACCCGTTACTCGTAGAGTAAAAAGGGTATACTAAAGTCGTGCAAATGTATGTAACAGGCAGAAGGAATCATTTCCGACCATATAAAGTATATATATTCTTGATCAGCATCAACAGCCGAGTCGATATAGCCATGTCCGTCTGTCCGTCCGTCCGTCTGTCCGTCTGTCTGTATGAACACCTAGATCTCAGAGATGGTAAGAGATAGAGGTTTGACATGTATGGGACAAATGCTTCTTTTTTCTGCACGCAGATCAAGTTTGTTTCAAATTTTGGCCACGCCCCCTCCCGCCCCCGCAATTTGGAAAAAACGTTATATCTCCTACATTTTAAAATATATAGACGATTTGTTTCTTCTAGAGATAGTTAGTAATTAGCAAAATGAGTCGATTTGCCACAGAAATGATGAAGATCGGATGAACGGTTCTCAGTTTTAAGCAAAAAAGTGAACCGCCCCCGCTACCCACCCTAAAAAATTTTGCATACTTTTTGGTGGTCCGAACAGGAACACTTTAAATGTTTTCATGAGTAACGGGTGTATCGAAGTCGGTTAGAGCCGACTTTAACTTATGCTCTCGTTTTTTAATGGATTTATCAATATTATTTCTTCATAAAATCTATAACATTTATAATGCGTCTATCTATATGAACTCATAGAAACTGTATAACTTTTGGTAGATAGTATACCCCGACTTTCTGAATTCATTTTGTTTTCCAATATAAACAAAAATGGTTCATTTTAATAATTCCTATATTTTTGAGGGCTTAAAAAGTCGCGCATATAACAAACTGACGGTTAAGTTTTTTGAGTAATACTAAAGCACTATTGGATCCAGAAACAGAATCAATTACTGTTGCCCGTACGGAAGTGGACTATATTTCACAATTTGGTAAAATTATTTGTTTTTATTCAAAAAATGTTTATTCATTATTTTCTTATGCATTACTTAAAAACAAAAATCATGATGAGACTGCTGGGGCCCCCTACATTTATCTCTCTAAAAAGCTTTTCAAGCTTTTGCCCACACACACTATTCAGCACTATTGAGTACATATAGACAAACAACTGCACAAACAAAAGCTAATTTGAACTGTGTATATAAAAGCCACTAAAGCCGGCACAACGTAAATAACGACTCAGTCAAACGTACTGTATCGGAACGTACACACAAAAATGTCGAATATCGTTTTATATGGAGTTGATCTCAGTCCCTGTGTAAGGGTAGTCAAACTCGTACTCAAGGCCCTCAACGTGGAGTATGAGTTCAAAGAGGTTAACCTACAAGTTGGAGAGCATCTAAGCGAGAAGTATTTGAAGATGAATCCTCAACACACTGTGCCCGTGTTGGACGATAATGGCACCATCATTTGGGATTCTCATGCAGTCATCATTTATCTGGTGGACAAATATGGCAAAACGGATGAACTCTATCCGAAGGATCTGAGCAAACGTGCGGCCATCAATCAACGTTTGTTCTTTGATTCGGGTGTTCTGTATACCGCAGTTGCCGGTGTGAGTGGTCTGTTCTGGCGTAAAGGAATTACCGTAGTGCCGCAGGAAAAGATTGACAATATGCACGAAGCTCTTGCCATGGCTGAGACTTTTTTGAGTCAGCATACGTATATTGTGGGTGAATCGTTGACTATAGCAGATCTGAGCTGTGCTACGACCATCACTTGCATGCCCATTGCAGTGGAATTGGATGGAGCCAAGTATCCCAAGATCACCGGCTGGTTGGAGCGTCTAAAGAAGGAGTTGCCCTATTTTGAGGAGATGAACAATAAGCACGCCAATAGCTATGTTGAGTTTCTGAGAAGTAAATGGACTAAATTGGGAGATTAGATGTAGAAGAGAAGAATGTACAAATAAACACTTTTAGTGCCTTCTTAAACTACATTTTTTTTAATGGCAGAGCATTATATTCAATAACAATAACAAGGTGAGGCAAGAGTGAAATGTGTTTAGCTAAAAGCGAATTTTATGAAGGAATTTTCCTTCTTTAAATTTTGAATAAGGTTTGTGCCAAGAGAGCAAACATCTTTTCAGTTGCTAACCAATACACCCTCAATTGTTGGTAAAAAAGTTCATTATTAATTTCAATAGGTAAGCAGAGAGCTCTCTCCTAACTCTCAGCTATCATCCAATGGCATCTAAAATAATAAAAAGCTCATTACTTAAAGCCCCCACAGTAACTGTTTGGCACATAAATATCGCCACCGACAACGCCCCAATTTCAGTTTGTTACCCGACATCATGCCGAATATTGTGCTCTATGGCATGGACATAAGTCCACCGGTGCGTGCCTGTCTACTCACCCTACACGCTCTAGACTTGCCCTTTGAGTACAAGGACATAAATCTTATAGCAGGTGAACATCGTACGGAAGAGTATCTAAAGAAGAATCCTCAGCATACCGTGCCTTTGCTGGAAGATGATGGTGCTCTTATCTGGGATTCGCATGCCATTGTTTGTTATCTGGTTGATAAATATGCCGCAACGGATGAACTCTATCCCAAGGATCTGTTGAAACGTGCCGCTGTCAATCAGCGTTTATATTTTGAAGCCAGTGTGCTGTTTATGCCCTTAAGGAGTATCAGTAAAGCATATTTCTATCATCAAATCTCTGAGGTGCCTCGAGAGAAGTTGGAAGATGTGCGAGATGGCTACAATCTTTTGGAGACTTTTCTGGGTGACAATCCCTATGTGACTGGGGATAGCCTTACCGTAGCGGACTTTTGTTGTGCCACCACCATAACCTCTCTGGTTGGTATACTTGAACTCGATCCGTTGAAGTATCCCAAGATTACAGCCTGGCTAGAGTTGATAAGTCAGCTGCCCTATTATGAGGAAGCCAATGGTGTGGGTGCCAAGAAGTATAGCGGACTGCTTAAGGCAGCGGCCTTGACTTTTGTGTAGACACTTTATGAATAATAAATTTGTGTAAACTCAACTTTTAATTGCATTTTGAATATGGAGAACAAGTGTTTGCCTGGTTACCGTTTCCCAGAACCAGTGTTGGCAGCATATGGGGTAAAAAAGGCTGAAATAGATAAAATATAGAGAGAGTTGAAAAAAATTATGGCCACGCAGAGACGAACAAATGCCGTCTCTTTCTATCTCAAAGGTTTTCAGCTAAGGCTGACGGCTTCACTTTGTTAAATCCATCATATAACAAGGTAGCCATACTCACTCTTTCACAACTTATTATATGTGAAAAGAGAGCGAGAGAGTAATGTATTTTTGTACTGAAGAAAAATCGATTCTAACGAACTTGATTTTTTATGTCAACACAAATTTTCAGTAAAACTTTGAGTTGTTACAATGAATGTTCTTTTCGTCAGTTCTCTTTGTCAGAGGATTTTTTTAAGTGTGCTTTTATGTTAGATTTTCTTTGGGGTTGTTGACAGACGGACTTTTAACAAGTAAACAAAGAGAGCGACAGAGCGATAAAGCGAGTGCGACTTCCTTGTTAATTAAACCTTGCTCTTAACTACGACTTGGACGCTAACTTCATCGCTTGTGACTCTTTTGTTTGATTAGGATCGTCGTTAATTAATAGGAGCTTAAGTCGCGACATATCAAATGATAGTCTCGTATTCTCCTTTGGTTCTTTTAAGCAAAACTTTTAAACCGCTCAAAATTTGGAGTTTAATTTGTTTGATTAGGAATTGTACAGGGCTTCATTAAAATTAATTTTTAAACATTTTTACCAATTTTCAACTCAATTGGACATCATTTAGATCAACGATCATCACCGGTTGCCCCCAGAAGCCAAAGACATTTCGCTATTTACACATTCACGGACCGAACGTATGCCAAAGCTGAGGCGTGCCTGCTCGGGCGCCATGAAAGTCTATAAGAGTTTTTATAAATAACAATAGATTTATACGCTTTTGAATAACAAAATAAAAAATGTTAAATTTGGCACTTTCGGCAATGACTAGAATAGCTGCGCTCAGATTTAATGGTTTCCGATCACTAGTTTAATAAATTTTAAAAGTTTCTCGGGGCGCTTTGGTGCGGTTAGGTCTAGCCGTCTATGAACGGTCTAAGACGTCCATGACTTTTTTCACCTAAGACACTTTTTATCGAATTGGGTCTCGATCGGTGTCGGCTAATGATATTTTTCTGAAAATGTCCCACATTACGGCATGCTAAAATGTAGCAATCACCTTAGTCGTATTATTATGGCATGGCCTGGTGTGGTGCTAAGGTTAGTGTATGAGACTGCTGCGCGGGAGTTCCGCCTCGAAACAGTTTGTTTTTTCTATGTTCGAGAATATCGTATTAATATTTTTGAATATATTGATTTCATCTAAATCATATCGGAATAAAATTGATATGAAAAAATGTTGAGTTTAGTGCCATTTCATATAAATTTTTTCTATTCTATATTTCTTTTTCCAAATTTCTAGACTATGTTTAATTTTTAAGAAAAACTGGTTGTATTTTTAGTTTAATCTTTACAAATTTTTAGTCCTTGAATGATTTTTGGATGGAGTTCTATTTCCCCGCCTCTGTTGGTTTAGTTTTCGAACATTTTCACCCTTATATATCTAGCATCAAACTAGCTAAATAGCCAACACTGTCCAGGACATGAAAAAGTATAAAAGCTTTCCATAAATTGTGTCCCCCAAACAGTCTAAATTCAGCTGCTCTTTGGAAATGGCAAAATTATTCCTTTATGGTCTGGATGCCAGTCCACCTACGCGTGCCTGCTTGCTGACACTCAAGGCTCTGGAATTGCCCTTTGAGTATGTGCAGGTTAATCTATTAACCAATGACCATTTGACCGAGGAGTACATGCAAAAGAATCCTCAACATACGGTACCCATGCTGGAGGATAATGGCGATTATATATGGGATTCGCATGCCATTATGGCTTATCTGGTGAGAAAATATGCAGAGAATGATGAATTGTATCCCAGAGATTTGCTGCAGCGTGCCAAAGTGGATCAGCGTTTGCATTTTGAGACGGGTGTTATTTTCGAGGCTGCGTTACGTCGCATAACCCGACCATTGCTATTCTATGGAGCCACCACCATAGAGCAGGAGAAAGTGGATCATATCAATGAAGTTTATGATTTTGTGGAGACTTTTCTGAAGGATCACGATTACATAGCAGGCGATCATCTAACCATTGCCGATTTTAGCATTGTTTCAACCATAAGCTCTATTGGTGTTTACCTAGAATTGGATCCGGCTAGGCATACCAAAATAGCTGCCTGGCTGGAGCGTCTTAAGGCGTTGCCCTACTATGAGGAGGCCAATGGTCGTGGAGCCGCCCAATTTGTGGGTTTGCTCAAGTCGAAAAACTTTACCATTGTGGCCTAGAATCATCGAGAGCTTTAAGAGAGCCGCAAAAAAAAGAAATGCGGCGTCATCAACACTTGGCAATTAAAAGCTCTCTTAGTATAAAAACCGATCGCACTAGTAAAACACGTATCACTCTCTTTAGTTCAACGCAACGTTTGTATCATGGGAAAACTAACACTCTACGGCATCGATGGCAGCGCTCCCGTGCGCTCTGTGCTCCTCACCCTAAATGCTTTAAATCTACCCTTCGATTACAAAATAGTAAATCTTTTTGCCAAGGAACAATTGAAGCCAGAATTCCTGAAAATGAACCCGCTACACACGGTACCCACACTGGATGATAACGGTTTCTATCTGTATGACAGTCATGCCATTAATGCCTATCTGGTGGGTAAATATGGTAAGGATGATTCCCTTTATTCCAAGGATTTGCAACAGCGTGCCGTTATCGATCAGCGCTTGCATTACGATTCCGGTGTGATAGGCAGTACCATACGTAACATTACCGTCCCGCTGATGCGTTCAAATGAAACTGCCATACCAAAGGCCAAGATCGATGCTCTCGGTGAGGTCTACGCCACGCTGGAGCTGTTTCTGGCGAATAGTGACTATATGGCAGGCAAACAGCTGACTATAGCCGATTTTCACATCACTGCTGTGCTGACCACAATGTTGGCTTTCCTTGAAATTGACGCCGGAAAATATCCCAAACTGGCAGATTGGTTGAAACGCATCAAACAATTGCCCTACTATGAAGAGGCCAATGGCAAGCGACTGGAACAACTCATGGGTTTAATTAAGAGCAAGAATTTTACTATTGTTTAGAGAGCACTGCAATTGTATTGGATTAAAGCTTTAATAAAATTAATAGTGTCTAGAAATGTCTACACTCAACACTCTCTGAGTCATTCGCTATGCATTTCAATGACCTGGCATTATTGTCAGCGCCCGAATTTGGAAGTCAATTGCAAAAGCTTTTCTGTGTACGAGTAGGTAAAGTATAATTTACATGTTAGAGTATTACACTCGGAAAAAATCGATTAATTATTTTAAAGGGACTTTCATGGTTGTATTGAATACTACAGTTAACATAAGTAACACAGGAGTCAAGATGCGCTTATAAATATATATTATATCGTGTTTGCAAATTGGCGTTTGTAGATTAAAGCGGGTTAAGTTCAAGACCTAAAGTAAAAGAGAGCTTAAAATTTCACGAAATTAAATAGTTCAAGGTCTAAATAACTCAAGTATATTCGTACAAAATAATAGATTTTTATTTTCTGAGTGTAGAGTACAGTGAAAAATCGATAATTATCATATTTTTGATCCGTCACAATAATTATGGCTGATTATATCATACATATACATAGCAGTCAAAGAATCCGTCGTTCTATATAAAAAAAAAAGTTTTATTATCAGAAAAGCTCTATCTATATGTAATTAAGGAAATTACATGGGTGTACATTATACACTGTATAAGCTGACAAGTGACAAAGTTATTTTATATTGATTGGACAGTAAGACATTGCTCTTTTTATCAGCCTAAGGAATCGATATCTTATCAATAATTTTAGTTCTTTAGGCACACATACTAACCCATACTGTAAACAAGATTGTAAAAGCAATACTTTTAAAGATAAATGTGGTCAGTTCATTGGAAAATATATATATATATAAATGTGTGAAGGGCTAAGAAGGGCCAGAGATATCTGTTAGAAGACTTAAAATTTGGGAGTGAGTTTCTTATAGACCGTCTCTATAATATCTTATTAAGGTTTTAATAAAAGCAAGAAAAGATTTCAAATGCCTTTTCTGCTATGCCCATATCACAATGAATTAAAGTTCTTCAGAGCAAAATGAATTATATTTAGTAAGGAAGTTCTAATACTTACGGTGTGCTCAGTTTGGGCCCCCCCACACAGACAGAAGAAAGGAGCACAGCCTATGCGCTTCAAGCGGCTATACTACACTCAGCTTTACAAACAATAGATTGTAAGCTAAAAGGTGATCCTAAAATTATTTTGTTTAGTGTGTGTTTGTCTTTGGATTAATACAACATTTAGCAATTGTCTAGAATGCAGACTTATTCTGAAAAAATTCCGAAAAAAAATTTTCTCGATGGACGAAATACAAAAATACATGTCATGTCATCCACGGGATCTTTTTAAATGAATTTTGAAATATGTATTATTAGAAGCAAAACAAGAAAGGCAAGGCTAACTTTGTCTGTGCCGAAGTTTTAATACATTTGAAAACGCTTTTCTCAATGGTTAGCGACTCCGACCAAACTTCGCAGATCAGTATTGGTAATTTTGAGAAAAAACTGTTTTTCTGACTAAAACCCATTTTCCTAACGATCATTTGTATGGCAGCCACAAGAAGTAGTCATCCGATGATCCGGTCGGTTCCGACATATTAGCAGACAAAAGAAGACTCAGTGCAAAGTTGCAGCTCGCTAGCTTCAAAACTGAGGGACTAGTTCGCGTAGAAACAGACGGACGGACGGACAAAGCTTAATCGACTCAGATCGACACGCTGATCAAGAATGTATATACTTTATGTGGTCGGAGATGATTCCTTCTATGCGTTGCAAACTTCAGGGCAAAATTGTAATACACTTCTCAAGAGTATAAAAATGGATATACTTTTCGTCAATTAGAATGTCCTTTTTCTCAGCAAATTTAAGAAGAATTACCTTCGATGAACCGCGAATTATGAAAATTAATCATGCAAAAACGTCTATCATAATTCACGATCCAACGAAGAAATTTTATTTTTTATACCCTTCCAAAGGGTATTATAATTTTGCCCAAAAGCATTCGTTTGAAACGAGGCGCAAAGTGGGGCGAAAAGGCCAAAATCGCGCCATAATTCAGCGGATGCCATCTGTTTAAGAAGATTAAAGTATTAAAAAAAAGTTAAAAGTTAGAAATATTAAGTGGAAATTTTTTTTTTAGCAATTAAAAAAAAATTTTTTTAATGGTTTTTGCGATTCTTTGCTAATATTACTAACTTGAAATTATTTTCTCGCAGTCGAAAGAGTATATCCTATAGTTTTCGTTTGAATAATCGGGTTAAATTTTCAAAACTTTTTAGATTTTAGATAGTCAACAACTTAACCAATTTTGCATTACATTCAACAATTTTCTTTATTCCTTATCGCTACTTTCACTTGAATAAGAGTGCTCCTCTTCAATCGGTATAGTTTCTAAAAGATCTGAAGCTGATTTTGGCATTAAATGTATTTTTTTCCTGTCTCTTGAAATGCCTCGATACTAGAGGATCCGAGGTAATGAACATTCTATTCAGAACATCGAGATTGCACTTTTTCCGACTGCATTTTCTCGAAAAATGTTCTCTGTAAAGCTTGAAATCTTTGTTTCGTTCTTCCTGGGCCTCCTCGGTTAATTGACCAATTGGGAGCAATGCATAATTAATTATTTCCGGGCCATGAATAAAAAATGTATGCAAAAATTACCAAGGGCACAAATTTACCAAATGCCTAACAGTCTCCAAGACAATATTAATATCATAGTTGCATGAAACAACTATTAATATAGGGTGCATTCTTTTAAGCAAATCGATGTCTATCTTAGTTATATCTGCAGTCGATTCTGCGTTTTGAAAAAATACCCTAGCAGTGTTACCATCGTTACTACTTACAAATACAGGTTTCGGGATATAAAAAAGAAACCTAGGCAAAAAAAATTTTTTCTCTTTATCTTTTTCTTTTTTCCCCTTTTTTTTTTTTTTCATAATTTAATAAAAAAAACCCCCTTTTTTTTTTTTTTTTTTTTTTTTTTTAAAAAATTTTTAAATTAAAGTTTTCTCCCAAAAAAAAAAAAAAACAAAAAAAAAAGGAAACCCGAGGTTTTTTATTATATTTTTTTTTTTTTTATAAAAAAAAAAAAGAAGTTTTTTAACCTTTTTTTCAAATTAAAAAAAAAATATATTATATTAAATATTTAAATTAATTAAAAAGAAAAAAATAAAAAAAAAAAAAAAAAATTTTTTTTTTGTTGACGCAGATGGCGTGTTTAATTTAAGTAGTTTTAATTAGTTGGAAATCTATTGAAGTAATTTTTTGAAGTCTAGTGTAAGTTAGTTTAGGGCGGAGCGGGAGCGCAATAAAACTCTCTTTTCGTCGCTCTGAGCGAATTCGCCCCGTTTCGCCACCCTAGCTTAAGATAGGCTTTAGAGAAATTTATGAATTTTATTAAATTAGTTGTCGTAAACCATTGAAACTGAGCGCAGCTATTCTTCTCGTCGTCGAAGTGCCAAATTAAATTTATTTATTATTTATTTCAAACGCGTCTTATTTTTTTTGTACTCTATAAAAACTCTTATAGAAATTCATGGCGCCCGAGCAGGGACTGTTTGATTAAATTAAATAAATAACTTAACAAACACAAGGAGTGACAGTGACACATATTAAAATAAAGTTAAGTGGAACAAGTTAAAAGTTTAAAAAAGTCGAAGTTACACACACAAGCATCAACAAGCAAATTAAAAGTGCAACAGAGTTTTGACAAAACTACATTCATATACACATAACTGGCCCGCGACGGTAACAACAATTAAAACAAACAAACAAACCAACTAATTCGCGCCGGCCGTGTAATATGCCTAAGCACAACCAAATGCCCTGTGATTGCTTGGACTGCAAAAGGAAAGTGGCTGCTGGACTCAAGAGCCCAAACTATATCCCAGAGGTATTGTGCTAAAAATTGAAAGGTCAAAAGTGAATAAATTAATTTCCTTTTTAATTCGGTGCTGCATTTAAGCACGTCCTTTTCAATTCTTGGCACTTGAGTACAAATAGTAGAGCTTGAAAAAACTATTAACAATTTGCATGATTATTTATTAACAATTCAATCATCTTGGATGCAAAACATTTAAATTTGTTAACTGTTCTGTCGCCCCTTCACCCCTCTCGCACACTCACACAAACACTTGAACCGTTCTTTCTGCACAGCCAAGCTCAGCGCGTCGCACACATACATACATACGTGTTAGCAACTGCAATCGGTGTCTCTTTTCGTTTTCGTTTTCGCCCAACGGCATCATTGCTGTTGCTAACGCTTAGAAATTGGCGCGCGCCTGTGCAGCTGTAGGTCAAGTGAAGCGTGCTCCCCTACAATTGGTTAGGCATATTAAATTTTTGGAAACGTTTGCCACCAATTCTTGTCGTCTAAATTATTTTCGATAATTAGTTCAGTGGGGATCATAAGTAGTTTACCAACTCCCCTACACTTATTATTTGAGCATATTAGTTTTCAAAAAAGGAATAATATTTGTATATAACAATGTCACCTGATCCAGAAGATCAGAAAAAGTCCCGGCCAACTCTTGAGGAGTTAAAAATAAAAATCAAAGGTCCAACGAAAAATATTCTTAGGATCAAAAAACAATTGGATTCAGGAAGCTTAGGACGTAAATTAGTAGAATTGGAGTGCAGATTAGAAGTCCTAAATAAATACATTGAAAAAGCGAGTCAATTACAGGGAAAAATTGACGAGCTTGATGATGAAGATGAGGATGGTGGAGAATTAGAAGAAATGTGTATTTTGACAAAGGCCGGTCTACTATCCCTGATTACTGCACTCAAAACTGCAAGTGCTGATAAAAAATCAGAAGAAAAGGCTACCACTACCTTACAAACACGATCTCGTCTTCCGAATTTATCGTTACCGAAGTTTAGTGGGAAATATTCGGAATATAAAAATTTTATTAGCCTTTTTGAGACGTTAGTTCATAAAGATGACTCCATTGCATCGATAGAGAAATTTAATCATTTAATTTCTTGTCTCTCAGGTGAAGCTCTCGGAACTGTTAGAGCATTTCAAGTCACCGCGAGCAATTACGAGAAAGCATTAGCAAGCTTAAAAAATGTATACGACAACGACTGCCTTATATTTAAGGACCACATTTCAGCGTTGTTCGGTCTTCCCAAAATTGTCTCGCCCACAGCATCGGCCTTGCGAAGCCTTATCGACACAGTTTCGGCTGTGTATGCTTCATTGCTGACAATTGGCGATGACCAAAAGATCGCAAATGCTATGCTAATTCATCTAGTTATGAACAAAGTCGATCCAGTGACCAAACGAAAATGGGAAGATCAACTTGACTTTGATAAAATTCCGCTTTGGGTAGATTGCGAGAAGGTGTTAAATCGCAGATACCAGCATATGTCAGCTGAGGAGTCTACCAAACCAACATCAGAAGCGAAACCAATTCAAAGCAAGCATAACCGTACCTCATTTTCGTGTTCTGCGACTCAACCCCCATCAAAAAATGCCAAAAAATGTGTGTATTGTAATTCAGAAGGGCACTCGATTGGGAATTGCTCGTCGTTTTCTTCGTTATCAGTCGCACAAAGGTTTGAGTTCGCAAAGTCAGCTCCCTTATGTATAAACTGTCTACAAAGGGGTCATACTGTTGCAAGGTGCAAGACAGCAAAGTGTCGAGTTTGTAGCCGTTCACATCATACGCTCCTCCACAGATATACAGCTGTTAGCAACAGTTTAGCGTTACCACCACCATCCAATGACCAAACTTCCAATATAGATCACTCTTCCACATCACATGCTATGCATGCGACGGCATTAGAGAAGGTGATTTTGGCTACGTCAATCGTTAATGTTCGAACTAAAAGCGGCGAACTAATATTAGCTCGAGCTCTGCTCGACTCTGGTTCGCAAACAAACTTCGTAACAGAAGAGCTTGCACAACGATTGCAGATACGTAGGGAAGATTCATGTATCAGCTTGCTAGGAATTGGAGAAGCCAATTCTCAAGTCAAGAAAAAGATACATACTGTGGTGAAGTCGCGAGTTAATTGCAGTGAGTTTTCAGCAGATTTTTGGATATTAAAATCGATTTCGAGCTACCAGCCCGACCACACAGTAAACGTGAGCGGCTGGAATATTCCTGAAAACCTACAATTGGCGGATCCCTACTTTTATAAGCCACAAAAAATAGACATGTTGATAGGAGCTGAAACATTTTTTGAACTTTTAGCTATCGGTCAGATTAAACAAGGTCCAAATTGTCCGATTTTACAAAAAACCCTTCTTGGTTGGATTGTGTCTGGACGATATACAATGAACTCGTCCAACGGCCAAGAGAAAGTGGTAAATCTAAGTTGTCAAGAGGATTCGATAGCTTCGATAGATAGCACATTACAAAAATTTTGGTCACTGGAAAGCCTCCCATCTTCAAACAAAGTTATGTCTCCAGAACAACAGTTGTGTGAGAAACATTTTGCAAATAATGTGGAAATTTTACCATCAGGTCGCTTCCAAGTAAGACTGCCGTTCAAGTCTGATCCTAAGATATTGGGCAACTCATTTGAAGTTGCAAAACGGCGGTTTTTGTCGCTCGAAAGAAGATTGTCCCGAGATGATCAAGTAAGGGCAATGTACATGAATTTCATGGAAGAGTACCTTTCATTGGGACATATGTCAGAAATTGAGAACAAAATTCCTAACACTCCTCACTATTTCATTCCGCATCAGTGCGTCTTGAGACCAGAAAGTACGTCCACACAGCTGCGCGTTGTCTTTGACGCGTCTTGCAAGACGTCTACTCATGTTGCGTTGAATGACATCCTGATGGTCGGTCCTACGATCCAGGAGGAGCTATACTCGACTCTACTCCGCTTCAGACTAAATAAGTATGCGCTAACTGCGGATATTAAAAAGATGTATCGCCAAGTAATGGTTAATGAAGCGGATAGACAGTTTCAGCTCATAGTTTGGAGGAGAGATCCATCTGAGTCTTTGAGAATTTTTGCACTGAACACTGTGACTTATGGCACTGCGCCAGCCCCTTTTCTTGCCATCCGGTGTTTAAAAAGGTTGAGTGAAAGTGCCCAAGTCTCCCACCCAAAAGCAGCAAACGTTATTCGGTCCGATTTTTATGTCGATGATATGTTGACTGGTGCTGGTTGTGTCAAAGAACTGAAGGCGATTAAGTCTGAAGTATCTCAGGTGTTGCAAGAAGCAGGGTTCGAACTAGCAAAATGGTTTTCGAACTGCCCTGAGATTTCCGCATCCGAGAGCACAGTCAAACCAATAACGGTCTCAGACTCAGACTCAACAAAAGCGTTAGGAATTCTTTGGGTACCTTATGAAGACGTCTTCAAATTTAAGCTGGACGAGTCTTCAATGAGTGTACGAGCGACAAAACGGAACATTTTGTCGGTGACGTCTAAACTTTTCGATCCCCTCGGTTTGCTTAGTCCCCTTATTATAAAAGGAAAGATCTTATTGCAAGAACTTTGGTTATTAAAACTAGACTGGGATGAGTCAATTCCAATGAAATTGGAAACTGAGTGGGAAGCTCTTAAACAAATTTTGTCGAATATACAAAAAGTGGCTGTTCCACGATTTGTACACATAGAGCCAACGTCACCGATTCAAATTCATGCCTTCGCCGATGCTTCTATGAGAGCATATGGTGCGTGTATTTACGTTCGTTGTTTGACTGCAGAAGGTTTTAAAGTGTCATTGTTGACCTCTAAATCTAAAGTAGCGCCGCTCAAGACCAAAACCCTCCCAAGGCTTGAGTTATGTGCCGCTCACCTTTTAGCAGAACTCTGTCATCGAGTCAAGCCTTGGATTAAGGCTCCGATCGAGCGCATTGTGCTATGGTCAGACTCAGAAATAACGCTCCATTGGATTCGGTCACATCCCTCTTCTTTATCTACCTTTGTTTCGAATAGAGTGGCTGAAATTCAAGAGTGGACAGAGAACGCAACGTGGCGGCATGTACCAACAAAGCAGAACCCAGCAGATATTGTATCTAGAGGTTGTGACGTTAATGAGTTAATGGAGTCAATTTGGTTGACTGGTCCATCGTTTTTATTAGAACCGGAAGAAGATTGGCCTAAAAACCCTCATTTTTCGTTGTCAAAAGAGATCCTTGAGATGGAAGTTCGGAAATCAGCTGTCGGGCTGACAGTTGCAAGGAAAAATTCAGAGTTGTTGGACATCATCGAGGGGTACTCGTCACACCTTAAACTGCTGAGAGTGTTCGCTTATATGTTCCGCTTTATCCGAAAATGTAAAGATAAAACAATCCAATTTGAAAATATTCCTTCAGCACTTGAACTAAAAGAAGCATTTGAGAAAATAGTAGAAATTGTTCAGAAACATGAATTCGAAGACGACATAGAAAGGGTTAGAAAGAGCGCGCGTGTAGGCCCAAGTCTTCAGCGATTAAATCCCTTCATCCATGAATGTCGGGGAACTTGGTGTGCCTTTTCGTTGTTGCGAGTTGGGGGGCGACTTGTAAATGCTCCTATTTCGTACGATGCCAAGTTTCCGATTTTATTGACTAAGCGCTCGCAGTTTGTGCAGAGCTATGTACGTCATCTTCACCAGACCAACTTCCACTCAGGCCCTAGAGCACTCGTAAGCCACCTCAAAGAGCGACTGTGGCTAGTTAACGCTCAAGAGGTCTGTCGTCAGACAGTGCGATCATGCATCCGTTGCTTTAAGTGCAAACCTCAACTGATGACGCAAATTATGGGAAATTTGCCTGCAGATCGGCTTCGTGCTCTCCGCCCATTTTCTACATGTGGCGTTGATTTTTGTGGCCCTGTTAATACGTCTCTTAAGATTCGTGGAAAGCCTCCGTATAAGTCTTATATAGCCCTTTTTGTGTGTTTTGCATCCAAGGCGGTACATCTAGAACTTGTATCAGACTTATCAACTGACTCTTTTTTATTGGCTTTCCAAAGGTTCGTTGGTCGCCGCGGCGTTCCCCAAGTCGTCCATTGCGACAATGCGACGAACTTCGTCGGAGCGAGTCGCCACTTAGAGGATCTGAGAAGGAAGATAGAGGCAGAAGAGGGCGCAATTCGGGCATTCGCGTCAAGGAGCGGATGCACGTTTGCGTTCATACCTCCAAGAGCGCCGCATTTCGGGGGACTATGGGAGGCAGGTGTAAAAACTGCCAAGAACCTACTCCAACGGACGGTGGGCAGCGCGCTCCTAAGCGCAGAAGAACTCCAGACGGTGCTGGTGGGAGTCGAGGCAGCGATGAATTCTCGACCACTGGGACCGCTGAGCCAAGATCCAAGCGATGGAGAGGCTCTCACCCCAGCGCACCTTCTGATAGGCGGGCCGTTGATCGCGCCACCAGCAGTCGGGACCCCGGACCAGCAGGGTCTCAGCTGCTTGAAGCGATGGCGGCTTGTCTCGTCTCTCAGGCGAACGTTTTGGCAGCGTTGGTCCCGGGAATACGTTCTGGGACTGCAGACCCGGGCCAAGTGGCACCAGCAGAAGCCGAACGTCGCGGAAGGAGACCTCGTCGTCGTCGCAGAGGACAACATGCCTCCCCAACAGTGGCTCCTGGGCAGGGTAACGGCCACTCACGCCGGGCAGGACGGCGTGGTCAGGGTCGTAGACGTTAAGACGACCACTGGAGGGACCTACAAGAGGGCTATCCACAAGCTGGCCCCTCTTCCAAGCTGTTGAAGCCTGTGCAGCCCTTCAATGGGGGCGGTTTTGACGCAGATGGCGTGTTTAATTTAAGTAGTTTTAATTAGTTGGAAATCTATTGAAGTAATTTTTTGAAGTCTAGTGTAAGTTAGTTTAGGGCGGAGCGGGAGCGCAATAAAACTCTCTTTTCGTCGCTCTGAGCGAATTCGCCCCGTTTCGCCACCCTAGCTTAAGATAGGCTTTAGAGAAATTTATGAATTTTATTAAATTAGTTGTCGTAAACCATTGAAACTGAGCGCAGCTATTCTTCTCGTCGTCGAAGTGCCAAATTAAATTTATTTATTATTTATTTCAAACGCGTCTTATTTTTTTTGTCGGAGCTATGTCGTTACCCCTTAAAATATTATTTGAATCTGGCGCCAAACAAAACTGAGTTTACTTTTAAGCCCCATACGGAGTACGACGAAAAATTCGTTTTTTTACAGTATTTCACATAAATAGAAACACTTTCTAACAGCACATGAACATCAAAGCAACCAGCCAAGGTGTTTCTATTATATAAACTCTTAAAAACGTATTTTTTTTGTATGTGAAAGCACTAAAAAAATACTAGATTGTCGATGCGGACTTAGAAAATCGCGCATAACTTCGTCAAACGATATCCAAATTTAATGGGACAACAACCGTTCGACGGAGAATTAAATGGGCTTTTATTAGAAACTTTAAGGAAAAATCGCATAGAATAAAATAGTTAAGCCAGTTATGGTCAAATCAGGGATGCAAACCGGTTCTGAACCGAACCGGTTTTAAACCGAACCGAACCTCTTTTTTAGCTTGTGAACCGAACCCTAAACCGAACCGGTGTATTTTCAAAAATGCTGAACCGAACCAAAAACCGAAAAATAAAATGGTTCGGTTCGGTTCACTTCAGCTAGGTATTGAGATACTGGCGGATATTGAGCAAAATCAGCAATTAGCTTAAAAATATTGCGAAAATACTTGGAAAAGCAGAGTTGTTGAAAAAAAAGCTAAGAACATATTGTATTGTATATTGTATGTATTATCCGTAGAGGGTCAACTAACTTAAAACTCAAACGTTAACTTTTTATCTTCAGTTGAGATTGGCTTGAAATAGAAAATGAGTATTTCTATGGCTGGCAGGCCTGCAAAATTCATGTTGAAACAAGTGAGAAAGTCGGTCAAGCCCGACTATAACATACTCTGTACCTGGAGTAGAAGCTGAATGCAATGCTGGTGCTGCGCTCGCAAAGTCTCTCTCTCTTTTTCTCTCTCTCTCACCCTTTCTCTCTCGCTCTCTCTCTCTAAGATTGTGTGGTGTTAGTTGTGAAGGGTGGGAGGGGGTGGGACAAGGGCGAAGTACTTTTTTGCTCATAACTTGAGAACCGCTGATCCGATCTTTATCATTTCCTCGGCAAATCGATACATTTTGCTAATTACTAACTATCTCTAGAAGGTACGAAACGTCTATCTTCAAAACTGTAGGAGATATAACGTTTTTTCCGAATTGCGGGGGCGGGAGGGGGCGTGGCAAAAATTGAAAATAAACTTGATCTGCCTGCAGCTATAAGAAACATTTGTCCCATACATGTCAAACCTCTATCTCTTACCATCTCCGAGATCTGTTTGTTCATACGGACGGACGGACGGACAGACGGACGGACAGACGGACATGGCTATATCGACTCGGCTGTTGATGCTGATCAAGAATATATATACTTTATATAGTCGGAAATGATTCCTTCTCCCTGTAACATACTTTTGCACAAACTTAATATACTCTATGTACCTTTGGTACAGAGTATAAAGGGAGGACGACATAGCTCAGTAATTGTCAACTCTTTGCAAAAAAGGGCTCCGCCTGTTTTTGAACTGGATTTCCTAGATTCCAGGAATCAAACTTGCTATCAGAAGAAGGAAAAAAGGTAGCTAAATCTCATTTAATGTTAATATACAACAAAATTACAAACGTTAATAAAAACATAACGGATAATTTCTTTGAACTCGGTAATGCTTGCCAAACAACTCAATAACAGGGATTCAATTCCATGAAAAAGTAAAATATCGATTGTTAGCGTTTACCTAAACATTATTATATGTTGGAATTTTTATCAGAAAATCAACTTAAGCATATCTTGAATAGTGTTAGCAGTTTCACCCACACAAGTGTCAGTAGAATGAATATTTTCCACTTTGGAGTTTGACCAAAGATGTTTCCGTCACTTGATATGTAAAGTTGTAGGATTTCAAAGCGAAATGAGAACTTTGGTACGGAAATTGCCGTCGAAATTGTCCGAATACTTGTTCTTTAGTTATTTAAATGAAAAAAGAGCAAACCAAACCGAACCGAACCGTAACCGCGGTTCAGTAAGCCCAAAAAACCATGCAATGAACCGAACCGGCGGTTCAAAAACTGTGTGAACCACTGAACCGAACCAGTCCTTATATCCAAGTGGTTTGCATCCCTGGGTCAAAGTACAAATTTCTCAAAAAAAAGTTGAAAATGGCAGATCTGTAAGCCGCACATAAGTCAAACCATTGATTATAATGTTTTAGATCCCTCTCGTGGCTATCGGAATTGATAAGGATATGAACAATCAGACGGTCCATTCGCGAGTTATATCTATTTAATTGCGGTAATATAGCAAAAAGCGGGTTTTCGGCCATAACTTCAGATTTTGGGGGTCCCCGAGGAAAACCAAGTATGAGGAAATGCTATACGCGACCTGCTCTACAGCGTACTCTATGCCAATACCCAGGTTATTACAATTTTTGGAAATTTGTAGCACTGTGTTATTATTGAATAGAAAATTTTGGTAAATAATAGGATGACTATATCTGCCACAGGAACCGTCAGTCGGAAATGGGGTTTTACACAGATAAAGTATCATTTTTTATTTTTTTGGTTCCTCTTATTGCTCTTATTGGCACCTACGAAATGCTTCGAAAATAATGATTTTCCAGCAAAAGAGCAGAAATAAACAATCATTCGTGTGAACAGCTGATAAGCCATTCTACGCATTGCCTTGCTAAGTGTGATTGATTTCAAAAGCGGATAGGCTGTGCTCCGCTCCGCTTTCTGAGCGCGGGGGGCCTTCTTCCTTCTTCTTCTTTATTGGCCCGATGCTTGCATCACAACCGTTTGACGGTCTCGGCCGCTGCAACTAATGTCCGCCAGTCGCTTCTGCTCCGTGCGAGCTGGCACCAGTTTTTCACGCCAAGCTTAGAAATGTCTTTCCGCACCTGGTCGTCCCACCTTAGAGGTGGTCGTCCCACCTTGCCTTGTCCCAGTTCTTTCGCATTCCTCTTGTAGACCATTTTTGCTGGAGCTTGATCATCCATACGGGTAACATGTCCCAGCCAGCGCAGCCGCTGTTGCTTTATGCGCTTGACCAGACTAGTATCCCCATAGAGCTCATACAGTTCGTCATTCCTTCGGATGCGAAAGTCCTTGCCAACTTTCAAAGGTCCATAAATCCTGCGAAGAATCTTTCGCTCGAAAACGCCAATCGCCGCCTCATCCGCTGATGATATTGCCCATGCTTCTGCGCCGTATTGCAGGACTGGGATGATAAGCGACTTATATAGCGCTATTTTTGTTCTTCGCTTGAGGTTTCTGCTCTTGAGCTCCCTACTTAGCCCGTAATAGCATCGGTTTGCGAGCGTGATTCTTCTTCGAATTTCCAGGCTGATGTTGTTGTCGCCGGTTATCATCGTTCCGAGGTAGACAAAGTCCGCTACAACTTTAAAGTTGTACTCTCCCATTCCAACAGATTGCCCAATTTGTGTGTACTTCTGTTTCGAGGACACTAGGTACTTCGTCTTGTCCTCGTTTACCGCTAAACCCATTAGCTCAGACTGCTTCTCAATCTCTGAAAACGCATTGCTTACTGCCTGTTCGGTTTTGCCGATAATGTCAATATCATCGGCATATGCGAGTAGCATTACATCTTTATTAAAGATGGTGCCCGATCTGTTGGCATTTGGGCACTGGCGCAGTATATACTCCATCAGCAGATTAAAGAAGTCACACGATAAGGTGTCACCCTGCCTAAAACCTCTTTTGGTATCAAAAGGCTCGGAGAGGTTCGTTCCTATTTTGACGGAGCTTTGAGTGCTTCTCAACGTCATCATGCAAAGTCGAACGTACTTTGCTGGAATACCTAAAGTAGACAGGGCTTCGAAAAACCTTGACCTTATCGGCGTGTCGAAAGCGGCTTTGTAATCGATAAAAAGATGGTGATTTTCGATGTTTCTCTCATAGGTCTTCTCCAGAATTTGGCGCAATGTGAATATCTGGTCTGTGGTGGACTTACCAGGTCTAAAGCCACACTGATAAGGTCCAATCAGTGTATCAACAAGCGGCTTTAGACGTTCACAAATAATGCGGGACAGAACCTTATATGCGATGGGAGGAGACTGATCCCGCGGTAGTTGGCGCAAACTGCAGGGTCCCCTTTTTTAAAGATTGGACAGAGAACACTTAGATTCCAATCGTCAGGCATGCTTTCGTCAACCCATATACGGCACAGAAATTGGTGCATGCACCTTACCAATTCTTCGCCTCCAGCCTTGAACAATTCAGCGGGCAGCTCATCAGCGCCTGGTGATTTGTTGTTCTTTAGCCTTCGTATGGCTAAACAGACTTCCTGTTGGGTCGGGGGGTCTATCTCAATGTTGTCGATTGGTGGCATCGTTTCTTCTCTAGAGGCGGCATCATGTTCGTCATCGCCTCCCAGTAGGTTGGAAAAGTAACTTCTCCATTTTTTAAGCGCCACTTGCGGATCTGTGACCAAATTCCCCTGTTCGTCTTTGCATTGTGCGACTCTGGGCTTGAAACCTTCTGTTAATTGCTTAATCTTTTGGTAAAATTTTCGAGTCTCACTCATGCCGAATAACATCTCGACTTCCTCGCGCATTCGCCTTTCCTGCTCCAACTTTTTTCTTCTAAAAAGGCGTTTCTCCTCTTTCTTTTTCTCCAGGTATCGCTCTTTAGCAGCCCGCGTTACTCTCGACTGCAGAGTTCTCCTGTAGGCAGCATTTTTCTCTGCAGTAGCGCGTCGGCACTCCTCGTCGTACCAAGACCGCTTTCGGGGGGCTCGGAGTACCCGAGTATCTCCTTGGCAGCCGTACTCATGGAGTGCGATATACGCTGCCACCATTCGCATATATCGGAAGGGAATGGGGAGGTTTCCCTGAGCAGTTGGGCGAGTTTAGCTGAGTAGGCTCAGAGGTCCCTTGTGATTGCAGCTTCTCGACGTTTAGCTTTCGACGTGTGCCAGAGCGTGAGGCATGTGCCACACTGAGCCGCGTGCGTACCTTGGCTGCAACCAGGTAATGATCCGAGTCTATGTTGGCTCCTCGAATCGCACGCACGTCTAGCACACTCGATGAATGCCTTCCGTCGATCACAACGTGATCAATCTGATTTCGTGTTCGTTGACCAGGGGACTTCCAGGTCGCCTTATGGATATCGAGGTGTTCAAATCTGATACTACTTATGACCATGTTCCGGCCAGCAGCGAAGTCTATTAGCCTCTCTCCGTTACCGGAGGTTGTTTCATGAAGGCTGAATCGTCCGACTGTCGATCCAAAAACTCCTTCTCTCCCGACTTTCGCGTTAAAATCGCCTAGCACGATCTTTATGTCGTGATCGGGGCAGCGCTCGTATAATTGTTCCAGGCGCTCATAGAATTCATCTTTTATCGTGCCGTCCTTGTCTTCTGTTGGCGCGTGAGCACAGATAAGGCTAATATTAAAATATTTTGCCTTAAGTCTGAGCGCGGCTAGCCGTTCATCAACTGGTGTGAAGCTGATGACAGAGCGACGCAGTCTATCACTCACTGCAAAGCCGCACCCAAACTCGTGCTTGGAGACATGCCCGCTGTAGTGTATCTCCCAGGGGGTGGTGGTTTCTCTTCTGTCTTCTCTTTTGGTAGCGTTATTATCTTGCTCCCATGTCCAATCCATCGCATTTCCTGGAGTGCGGTAACGTCCGATGAATATTTTTTGAGGACTTTCACCAAGGCGATATCATCACCATCTCTGTTGAGGGTGCGGACATTCCAGGTGCATATTCTCAAATCGTGGTCCTTAAAACGTTTGCGTGGGTCGTCGTCAGGGGGGGTCCGTATCCGAGGCATTGTTGTCGCAGTTTTCATTGGTGGAGATTTTTTTACGGTGGTGGGTACCAAACCCGACGCACTAACCCTATATATTATACCCTGTAGGGAAGGGGGGGACGCCGCTCACGTTAGTCAGCAGCGAATGCGGGTGCATTGCTACTGCTTCAGGTGGTCACCACGGGGAGGAGTGAGTCGACTTGAGACGTAGTAAGCCAGGATCACTCTGGGTTCGCCAGGTTGAACCGATCAGAAGCTTTCCCTGACCAGAATATTTATGAAGTACCATCTGTTTCCCAGTTATTTAAGGCTACAAACTGGCCGAGAGCTAAACATATAAGAACCAGTTCGGTGCAGGTTTATTTGGTCCTTCAAAATGAATCTTTTAAGTTAATTACCTACAGAAACTAAACAAAAACCGGACCGGCTCGGTACAAAAAAAAATTGCTTTGGCTCTTTATGAAGACAAATAAATTAGTAAAGATGAGTTAAACATGTATTTTTCCTATTTTAGGACTTTGAGGAGAATGTAAATATATGAAGTATTAAAAGTTATGTTGCTGAACGAAACCCCGCTGACTTTTGTTGGTAGTTGACAATAGCGTTTCAACGACCACTTAAATGTTGGTAGCCGTGAAGGAGGATGAAATTTGATTAACAATTATGTTGATGGAAGACAATAAAATTTATTACCTCATGAGAACTGTATGCGTTCTCCGCCGAAAATTCTCCATATCTACCACCATATCAATGAACCATAGTTATTTTTTGGCCCTTATTCTTAAGACGTGGTTGAACCTCTGGGCCGACTCTTCAGCAGATTTAAAAAAAAACTGTAGCCTTGTGGGCCAGCCCTTTATTCAGGTTCAAACTAGAACTTTAAACAATGAATCTAAGCAAAGCATCAGGTTTGTTTTTCAGAAAATGAAGGGAAACCCGATAGAGAGAAATACAAATACCTACAGCCAGCTGCATTTCCACGTAACCACAAAGCATTTGTTGATTAAATAAGGTTCATGGCGTCAATTGGCTTATTATAAACAGTACAATAGAAGTCTTCCTTTGAGCGCCCACAACTAGCCTCCTCTCACACCCCCCAAGATCATTTGCCAGACATTTGGGGGAAAAGCTTTCACAAAGCTGCACTTTATGGGGTATAAAAAGCTGAAAGTGCCTCCATTTGATTAGCAGTTGTGTCTGTGATCTTGATTGAATTGGCATTATGTCGAAAATTGTGCTTTACGGTATGGATATAAGTCCACCGGTGCGAGCCTGTGTGCTTACTTTACGGGCTTTGGACTTGGATTTTGAGTACCAGGATGTAAATCTCCTGGAAGGTGAACATCACACGGAGGAGTTTCTTAAAAAGAATCCGCAGCATACAATACCACTGCTGGAAGATGATGGTGCACTGATTTGGGATTCACATGCCATTGTGTGTTATCTGGTTGATAAATATGCTCCAACTGATGAACTCTATCCCAGGGAGCTGTTGAAACGTGCAGCTGTCCATCAACGTTTATATTTTGAAGCCAGCGTGTTATTTATGGCTTTGCGTAATATCTGTGCGCCATTTATCTACAACAAGGTATCATTGGTGCCCAGGGAGAAGATAGATAATATAGCCGCTGGATATGGTCATTTGGAAACTTTTCTGGGTGATAATTTGTATGTGACAGGCGATACTTTAACCATAGCAGATTTTTGCTGTGTGGCTACAATTTCTTCGCTGCCCGCCTTTCTTGAGATCGATCCATTAAAGTATCCCAAGATAACGGCTTGGTTGGAGCGCATGTCGGAGTTGTCATACTACGAGGAGGCAAATGGATTGGGTGCCAAGAATTATATAGAAATGCTGAAGGATGAATTGACCATTTTGTAATAGATTTGATCTTTGTATCAATGCAATAAATATATATATTTAACCACAGAATAAACATTTTTAAATAATAAAGAGGCAGCAGCAGCTCAGCAGTAAGTAAACGTGTACTTTATGCAGCTCACATATAAGTTTAACTTTGACAAGTTACTACCTCAACAATAAGTCAGCCATATTATTCAACTAAAGAGTCTACAATAAAGTTCTTCAAAGATTTGTCTCTTTCATTGAATTTCGATCTCTCTCCCATATTCTCTTAGGCTATAATCATGTACATACCTTCTGACGCTAAAAGCTTTTAGTTATCGCTTGCCTCTCCTCGCTCCAACATGGTGAAACTTACGCTATTTGGTTTGAATGGGAGCCCTCCTGTACGTGCCGTAAAACTGACACTGGCAGCCCTCAACTTGCGCTACGATTATGTCAAGGTTAATGTCTTGACCAACGAGCAACTTTCTCCCACATATTTAGAAAAGAATCCCCAGCATACGGTGCCCACACTGCAAGATGATGACCATTTCATTTGGGATTCACATGCCATTAATGCCTATCTGGTCACCAAATATGCTCCAAATGATGCTCTTTATCCCAAAGAACCACTTAAACGTGCAGTGGTTGATCAGCGTTTGCATTTTGAATCCGGTGTGGTGTTTGCCAACTCTTTGAGAAGTATTTTTAAGCCTGTTCTCTTTATGGGTCAGACTGTGGTGCCTAAAGAGCGTATCGATGCCATTGTTGAGGTTTATGATTTTGTAGAGACCTTCCTCAAGCAACACGATTATATAGCTGGCCCCCAGCTGACCATAGCGGACTTTAGCCTGATTTCATCGATCAGTTCACTGGTGGCATTTTTGGACATAGACGAGGCGAGGTATGTGAAGTTAAGTGCCTGGATCAAACGTTTGGAGAAGCTACCTTACTATGAGGAAGCTAATGGAAGAGGGGCCCAGTTTTTTGTGTCGGCTATTAAAAAAAACCAATTTTACTGTGGCTTCTTGATAATGTTGCTTCAAATAAATTATATATAACAATTATTTTTTTTGTAATGTAAGTCAATAATATGTAAAAACATTTATAAATTATTCAAATAGAAACGAGAGCGTAAGTTAAAGTCGGCCCTTTCTGATATACGTTACTCAGGGCTATATTGTCTGCCAAGCGTAGGGAAGCTTTGGAAACTTATTTCGACCGCAGAAGAATTTATTGCGCTATTGCGTGGCCTTCAGTCGAAATTGAATCCCTGTCAAAATTGAACAGCTGTTTGCTCTCACTTTAGCTCTCTGAGTGCGTTTGGAAATATGTCCGTCCCGCTCTAATCACTGTGATTTCCTATGCGGAATCTTTCTATGGATCAATCTCAATACGGACTATCGCTTAACACCGCTCAAAATTGTGCAGCGTAAATTTCATCTCTAATAGCCTATTCACACTACAGTCCATCTACCGTTTACCGTCTACCGTCATGCTGTTCAAAGCGATATTCTTGGGTCCACCACTTAATAATTGATATATTTATTTTATATATTGAGATAGTAACATCCCCAGCTGACGGTGGAATATTTTAAGAAAATTTGGTACGGCAAGTTCTTACTTACCATCTTTGACGGTAAACGGTAGATGGAATGTAGTGTGAATAGGCTATAATACTCATTGCTCCCCGACTTATTTACCTGGAGTTTGCTCAAAAGTGAGGATTTCTGGTATTGAATCTGCCTCAAAATATAAAACACCTATTTCTTGCTAATCGCATAAATGAGACCACTTGGAGTTCTTAAGTTGGATTTCCAATACGATCCACACAATTCAATAGTCTGTACAGGCTATTTCGGAACTGACCACCAATTTACTCATCAGCAAACTTGTTGCTTTCACACTTAAGCCACTTCTAAATTTCAGTATTTTCTCAAGCCTGAAACTCTGATATAAAAATTTCTAACTGAAATTATTCAATGGTTTTTCTGAAGTTGCTATATCGCCTCAGCTGTTGATGCTAATCAAGAATATATATTTTTAAAAATGTTCGATATTTTAATTCCCACAAGCTTAAAGGAAATGGACTGGCGGAATTGCATTGGTTTTGTACAATTTATTGCCCCAACTGTATTATGGTACGAAAATGTGAAGATATTTTGAGACCCTCTATCTTCTCTCTGGATCTCTCTCGAAATGGAAAATGATCGGCAGATAGTACAAGTTTCAATAGAATTGTACGAAAAAGATTAGGCGCTTTTAAACTCCAATACAAACTTAAATCCAATTTGGTTTAGTTATGAACAGACATATAACGTTTTGTTTTGACAATATAAAAAACGTCAAAACACTAAAATAATTATTAACGCTTGGCGATTTGTTAAATGGTTCCCATAATTAAAAAAAGGGGTAATTGCTGGCATTTGATTTATTAAACCATGATAATTAGAACATGTTATTGATTCATTTTGATTGATTTTGATGTACTTTGAATAGAAAATGAGGGAAAAAAGCTGAATTATCCTAGTTGATTTGTTTATAAATTTATATAAAATAAAAATACAAAGTTCATTTCTTCAACGACTCGGAATTCACAACAGTGCTGATAGAAAATGTTTAAGAGATAATAATCTATATATATAAAAGAAAGTCGTGTTAGTTACACCACTTATAACTCAAGAACGGCAGAACAGATTTGGGTGAAAATTGGTAGGGAGGTAGCTTAGAGCCAGGAGACGGACATAAGATACTTTTTATCCCGTTCGACAGCGTTCCCATGTGGAACATTCGCGGTTTTTTGTTTTTCATTCGATCAAGCTCAAACTCATTTTTAAAGATCTATATGAAAATTCAACAACAACTGCATACCAATCTTCCGGGAAATTCACCCCCCATTGGGTGGAAAGTGGGTGGTCAAGGTTGTATGGGCGAAACTTAAGTTGCCAGCGACTATCTCCAAACTCATTTTCAAATTTACATATAACAAAACATAAAAAAGGGACTTTCAAATTTTGGAAAATTTATCCCCAAAGTGGAAAAATTCGCGGAAAACTGTTGTATGAAACTTTTTTGTTTTTCATCCGATCAAGTTCAAACTCATTTTCAAAGATCTATATGAAAATTCGACCACAACTGCATACCAATCTTCCGGAAAGTTGGGTGGAAAGTGGGTGGTCAAGGTTGTATGAGCGAAACTATAGTTGCCAGCGATTAGCGTCAAACTCATTTTCAAAATTACACATAACAAAACATAAGTTGTAAGCATAGTACGCGAAGTGGTCTGTGGGCAAGTGGGTGGGATGTGGGTGGAATGTGGCGGTATGTGGGATGGATGTGGGTGGGATGTGGGTGGCAAGTGGGTGGAATGTGGGTGGGATGTAGGTGGGAAGTGGGCGGAAAGTGGGTGGGATGTGGGCGGGAAGTGGGAGGGATATGGGTGGGATGTGGGAGGGATGTGGGTGGAATGTAAAAGGGAAGTGGGTGGTTTTTGGGCGGGAAGTGGACAAGAAGAGGGTGGGAAGTGTGTGGAATGTTGGTGGCATGAAGGTGCGAAGTGGGCGGAAAGTGGGTGTGATGTGGCGGTAAGTGGGAGGGATGTGGGTGGGATGTGGGCCTGAAGTGGGTGTGCGTTGGTTCTATACTGTTGAAGGCGCGGCGAAGCGTGACGGGCTATTTGCTAATGAAACAAAAGTATTCTTCCATGGTTGTCTATTAAAACTGACACGCGGACGAAGTCGCGGCGGGTTTTGCTAGTATATAATATTTTATCACAGTAAAGAGTTTTCTATCATCATGACAAAGCATTTTAGCTATCTACTCGCACTTACTCATGCTATAGAAGAGAGGCAGACGATTTGAGCACTTATCAATCGATGATACAATAAAAACTGCCTCATCATCATTCACCACAAAAGCTCTCTTAAGCAGATCGTCGATTTGTTTGTTTGCTTTATGATAACCCACCATCGTACTGGGTTCTCTTAAAACTCGTGCGCTCTGTATTACTTACTTTTCATGCACAGGGTCTACCCTATGACTAAAAGGTTGTCAACCTTTTGGCCAAAGCATAATAATGGATGATAACGGTTTCTATCTTAATGATATAATCATGACATTTATGATTCTCTCTATCTAAAGAAGAGTACGGCTCGTTCTACTGGGTATACAACTCCGCTCTGCTGCAGAGAAATCGTCACACCGACAGTATACGAGCACTCTTTTGCAAAAACATCTCTCTAGAGTGGCTAAGCACACACACGCAATGCCAAAATGAACAAGTGTGTTTTGCCAGCCCCTGATTATAAATGAGAATCGATACGGGTTGTATTTGTATAACAAATTAACCGTGGGAATCGGAACGTGGCGGGATTAGTCGAAAAGGAACAGGATAAAAATATAAAATATTATTACCCCTGCTCCCCATTTTCACTTTTAGAGTATGCATTTCGAAACAAGTTTTGTGAAAGGAAGAGGCAAATGGCAAGCGAGTGAGGCATGTCTTGGATTTTGTTCAGAGCATAAGTTTTAAAATTCTTTAATGAATTCTTGAATGCTTAACGAAATTTAATAAATCAGTAGAGTTAGTCAGTCAGCACATCCATTTGCCTTTACTTATTTGCTATGTTGGACTGTCGAACTAATCTAATAGTTCTATTAATACTAAACCCTAAAAAATTTGGATCAATAACAGTTTGATACGCGTTGTCTGAAATTGCAACTAAAACTGCAATACATAGTAACATTTTTTTAGCAATATAAATCTATGGAGTATCATATTGATATTTCGGGTATTATCTCTCTATATATAAAAGAAAGTGTCCTGACTGATTCACTGATTCACTGATTGATTCACTGACTGATTGGCAATCATCGCACAGCCCAAACGGTAAGAGATAGAGGGCTGTAATTTTCACAGGAGTTTCTGTTGGTGGTGAAAGTGCGTACTAAGACGGGGTTTTGGAAAATTCCACCCGGAAAAGTCGGAAAAGCGTCGGAAAAGTTTGTATGGGAAAAATGTTATTTTTCATCCGATTGACTTGAAACTTGGTTTGCAAGCTTAGTACGCGAAATAATTCGACACGTGTTTTCCCGATTTTGGAAAATCCGCCCACGAGGAAAATTCCCGGAAAATTCTGCATGAAAACAACTATTTTTCATCCTATTGGCTTGAAATTCGGTTTGAAAGGAAAGTAGGTGAAATGAATTGAAATGTGATTTTCCGAAGTTGGAAAATTTGACCCAACGGTCGGAAAATTCCCGGAAAATTCTGCATGAAAAAAACTATTTTTCATCCGATTGGCTTGAAACTCCGTTTGTAAGGACAAAATACGAAATAATTTGAAATGTGATTTTTCAATGTCGGAAAATTCGCCCACGAGGAAAATGGTCGGAAAATTCTGCATGCAAAAAACTATTTTTCGTCCGATTGGCTTGAAATTCGGTTTGAAAGGACAGAATACGAAATAGTTTGAAATGTAATATTTCGAAGTAGGAAAATTTGACCCAACGGTCGGAAAATTCCCGGAAAATTTTGCATGAAAAAACTATTTTTCATCCGATTGGCTTGAAACTCGGTTTGTAAGGACAAAATACGAAATAATTTGAAATGTGATTTTTCAATGTCGGAAAATTCGCCCACGAGGAAAATGGCCGGAAAATTCTGCATGCAAAACACTATTTTTCATCCGATTGGCTTGAAATTCGGTTTGAAAGGACAAAATACGAAATAGTTTGAAATGTGATATTCCGAAGTTGGAAAATTTGACCCAACGGTCGGAAAATTCCCGGAAAATTTTGCATGAAAAAACTATTTTTCATCCGATTGGCTTGAAACTCGGTTTGTAAGGACAAAATACGAAATAATTTGAAATGTGATTTTTCAATGTCGGAAAATTCGCCCACGAGGAAAATGGTCGGAAAATTCTGCATGCAAAAAACTATTTTTCGTCCGATTAGCTTGAAATTCGGTTTGAAAGGACAGAACACGAAATAGTTTGAAATGTTATATTCCGAAGTTGGAAAATTTTACCCAACGGTCGGAAAATTCCCGGAAAATTCTGCATGAAAACAACTATTTTTCATCCGATTGGCTTGAAACTCGGTTTGTAAGGACAAAATACGAAATAATTTTAATGTGATTTTCAATATCGGAAAATCCGCCCGTGAGGAAAATGGCTGGGAAATTCTGCATGCAAAAAACTATTTTTCATCCGATTGGCTTGAAATTTGGTTTGTAAAGTCAAAATCGGAATTAATTTTTGTTTTTATTTTCCGATGTTAGAAATACCGCCGGGATGCCCACTGGGAAGTGGTTGGGGAGTGAATGGGTTGTGGGTGGTAAGTTGTTTTGGAAGTGGGTGGAAAGTGGGTGGTAAGTGAATGTAAAGTGTGTGGAATGTGGCGGGAAGTTGGAGGGATGTGGGTGGGATGTAGATGGGAAGTGGGTGGGATGTGGGCGGGAAGTGGGTGGTATGTGGGTGGGATGTTGGACGGATGTGGGTGGAAAATTGGTGGGATTACGCTGTGCATTGGTTCTATACTGTTGAAGGCGCAGCGAAGCGCGACGGGATATTTGCTAGTCTATATATATAAAAAAGTTTAACCTGACTGACTGACTGACTGACTGACTGGTGACCGTCGCACAGCCTAAACCATAAAAGATAGGAAGATGAGATTTTCACAGTAGTTTTATCGTGTGCTGAAAGTGAGTACTAAGAACGGATTTTGGAAAATTCTTTCGGCAAATGTGGAAAATTCGCGGAAAACGGTTGTATGAAACTTTTTTGTTTTTCATCCGATCAAGTTCAAACTCATTTTCAAAGATCTATATGAAAATTCAACAACAACTGCATACCAATCTTCTGGAAAATATTCCCCGCTGGGTGGAAAGTGGGTGGTCAAAACTTTAGTTGCCAGAGATTAGCGCCAAAATGATATTCTAAATTACACATAACAAAACATAAGTTGTAAGCATAGTACGCGAAATAATTTGACACGTGTTTTCCCGTTTTTGGAAAATCCGCACACGAGGAAAATGGCCGGAAAATTCTGAATCCAAAAAAGTTTTTATCATTCGATTGGCTTGAAACTCGGTTTGTAAGTATAGAATACGAAATAGTTTAAAATGTTATATTCCGAAGTTGGAAAATTTGACCTGACGGTCGAAAAATTCCCGGAAAATTCTGCATGAAAAAAACTATTTTTCATCCGATTGGCTTGAAACTCTGTTTGTAAGGACAAAATACGAAATAATTTGAAATGTGACTTTTCAATGTCTGAAACGCCGCCCACGAGGAAAATGGCCGGAAAATTCTGCATGCAAAAACTATTTTTCATACGATTGGATTGAAACTCGAATTGTAAGTTCAAAATGAGAATTTATTTTGTTTTTAAATTTCCGAAGTTGGAAATACCGCCGGGATGCTCACTGTGAAGTGAATGGGATGTGGGTGGAAAGTTGTTTTGGAAGTGGGTGGTAAGTGGATGTAAAGTGGGTGAAATGTGGCAGAAAGTGGGAGGGATGTGGGTGGGATGTGGGAGGGTTGTGGGTGGGATGTTAATGGGAAGTGGGTGTGATTTGGGCGGGAAGAGGGCGGGAAGTGTGCGGTATGTTGGTGGCAAGTGGGTGGAATGTGGGTGGGTTGTAGGTGCGAAGTGGGCGGAAAGTGGGTGGGATTTGGGCGGTAAGAGGGCGGGAAGTGTGTGGTATGTGGGTGGCAAGTGGATGGAATGTGGGTGGTATGTAGGTGCGAAGTGGGCGGAAAGTGGGTGGGATGTGAGCGGGAAGTGGGTTGGATGGAAATGGGAAGTGAATGGGATGTGGGTGGAATGTGGCGGTAAGTGGGAGGGATGTGGGAAGGATGTGGGACGGAAGTGGGTGGGATGAGGGTGGCAAGTAGGTGGAATGTGGTTGGGATGTGGGTGGGATGAAGATGGGAAGTGGGCGGGAAGTGGGATGTGGCCAAGTGGTGGGATGTAGGTGGGAAATGGGTGGGATGTGGGTGAAATGTGCCGGTAAGTGTGAGGGATGTGGGAAGGATTTGGGTGGGATGTTGGTGGCAAGTGGGTGTAATGTAGGTAGAATGTAGGTGGGAAGTGGCCGGGAAGTGGATGGGATGTGGGCGGGAAGTGGTTGGGATGTGGGTGGGAAGTGGGTGGGATAAAAATGGGAACTGGATGGGATGTGGGTGGAATGTGGCTGTAAGTGGGAGGGATGTGGGTGGGATGTAGGTGGGAAGTGGGCGGGAAGTGGGTGGGATGTGGGCGTAAGTGGTTGGGATGTGGGTGGAAAGTGGCTGGGATGGAAATGGGAAGTGGATGGGATGTGGGTGGAATGTCTCGGTAAGAGGGAGGGATGTGGGTAGGATGTGGGACGGATGTGGGTGGGATGTGGGTGGGATGTAGATGGGAAGTGAGATGTGGCCAAGTGGTGGGATGTAGGTGGGAAGTGGGTGGGATGTGGGTGAAATGTGCCGTTAAGTGTGAGGTGGGAAGGATTTGGGTGGGATGTGGGTGGCAAGTGGGTGTAATGTGGAGAATGTGGGTGGGAAGTGGGCAGGAAGTGGATGGGATGTGGGGGGAAGTGGTTGGGATGTGGGTGGGAAGTGGGTGGGATAAAAATGGGAACTGGATGGGATGTGGGTGGAATGTGGCTGTAAGTGGGAGGGATGTGGTGGGATGTAGGTGGGAAGTGGGCGGAAGTGGGTGGGATGTGGGCAGGAAGTGGTTGGGATTGTGGGTGGAAAGTGGCTGGGATGGAAATGGGAAGTGGATGGGATGTGGGTGGAATGTGGCGGTAAGAGGGAGGGATGTGGGCAGGATGTGGGACGGATGTGGGTGGGATGTGGGTGGGATGTGGGTGGGATGTGGGTGGGATGTAGATGGGAAGTGAGATGTGGCCAAGTGGTGGGATGTAGGTGGGAAGTGGGTGGGATGTGGGTGAAATGTGCCGTTAAGTGTGAGGGATGAGGGAAGGATTTGGGTGGGATGTGGGCGGCAAGTGGGTGTAATGTAGGTAGAATGTAGGTGGGAAGTGGGCGGGAAGTGGATGGGATGTGGGCGGGAAGTGGTTGGGATGTGGGTGGGAAGTGGGTGGGATGAAAATGGGAACTGGATGGGATGTGGGTGGAATGTGGCTGTAAGTGGGAGGGATGTGGGTGGGATGTAAATGGAAAGTGCGAAGTGGGCAAAAAGTGAGTGGGATGTGGGCGGGAAATGTGCGGGAAGTGGGTGGTAAGTGGGTGTGCGGTGGTTATATACTGTTGAAGGCGCAGCGAAGCGTGACGGGCTATTTGCTAGTTTCTATATAAAAGTATATGCATTTGACAAGAAAAAGTATCAATTTAAAATTTCTCAAAGTCACGTACAAACAAACATCAAAAATTTTGTAAATAATCCGGTGCTGGTGATAACAGTTTTTTGATAAGAACAAATGAAAACATTCTTATGCTATACAGAATTAAACATTATGTGGGCCTTATCTATTTAAGGGAAATAAAGAATGTTCACTTTGTTCGAATTTTTCTTGTTCTCTTACTGCCTCGTTAGCTATAAAAACGTTTGCTCTACGCTTTCAAAGACCAGTTACCGTTTGCCTTTCATTTGCTCAACATGGTCAAGCTAACGCTTTATGGTATAGATGCCAGTCCACCGGTGCGTGCCGTTAAACTGACATTGGCGGCTCTCAATTTGCCTTACGAGTACGTTAATGTGAATCTTTTGGAGCGAGAGCAACTTTCTTCGGCATATCTGGAGAAGAATCCTCAGCATACGGTACCCACTCTGGAGGATGATGGCCATTTCATTTGGGATTCGCATGCAATAATTGCATATCTGGTTACCAAATATGCTACCACAGATGCTTTGTATCCCAAGGATCCTTTGGAGCGTGCCGTGGTGGATCAGCGTTTGCATTTTGAGTCCGGTGTAGTGTTTGCCAACGCCTTGAGAGCCATCACCAAGCCTCTGCTCTTCTTTAAACAGACTGAGATACCCAAGGAGCGCATCGAGGCCATTGTCGAGGTCTATGACTTTTTGGAGACCTTCCTGAAGAATCATGACTATATAGCCGGATCTCAGCTGACCATAGCGGACTTTAGTCTCATCTCATCGATCACCTCGCTGGTGGTTTTTGTGGAGGTTGATAGCAGCAAGTATGTGAAACTAAGCGCCTGGATCAAGCGATTGCAGCAACTGCCCTACTATGAGGAGGCAAATGGCAAAGGTGCCGAGTTCTTTGGATCCCTTATCAAAAGTACCAATTTTACTGTAGCTAAGTGAAATGTTTGTTTGTTTAAATGGTACTTGGTAGCGATATGTGTTATCTTTGCTTAAATTGAGAAACAAAACATTACTGATTAAAGGCTGAATCGACCAAAAATTAAGTGCTTTACACTGTACAAAATTTAAAGTGAACAATAAATAAAGAATCGAAAAGATTGAATATATTCTCTTAAGCCCCTTACGGTGTAAGAGGAAAAATTTGTTTCGATACTGTATTTCATATAATTAGAAACACTTTGACTTTGATTTGTGCTGTTAGAAAATGTTTCTATTTATGTGAAATGCTGTATCGAAACGAATTTTTCGTAGTACTCCGTATGGGGCTTTAGAATGAATTTGTCTAAAACTAAAAAGACGGAAAATAATTTTTACCTGGAATGTACTATAAGTCCTTGGAATAAGAGATTGTAAATCATTGGTATTGTACCTAAACTAATCGCAATTAAGGTTTGATTTTGTGGTTCAGACTTATTACGCTATGGTACTTAAGGTTCAAATTTTTGAACTTATATATCGAATATGCCCGGATTTCGTATTCGAATTTGATTGATCGGAATTGGTAAGAGTTGGAATTTCTAAGAATTGATACAAGAATTCTGCCGATTCGTTTTGCCATCAAGATGAGAAGATAATTGGAGGTTTAAAGTTATAAGGCGAAGAACTCAGACGGATTCCGTACAATTTGCTTGAAATCGATTTCGGACACAGATTTGTATGTGTACTGTAATTTAATGTGTCACATCGGACTTCTTTTTAAACTTTCCTCAAACCTTATATTATTGATGATTTAACAATACCGTGTCCTGTTGTAGTTTTTCGAAACCACCCGAACCGAAACATAGCTAGAAGTGGCTTTGACTGATCCTTTCTAAACTTAACATCATCGGAAAGGATCCTTGTCCAATATACCCAACTAATCTCCATTTCATAAACCAAATGTTATATGTACAACTCTTAAAACTTATCCAAAATTTAATAGAATTTACAAGAAAAATTATATAAAAATTGTCTTACGTATTGAAAAATAAAGCAGACTATGGAAAGGAAGACTGAAACGCGGACTAGAAACAAGTAAAGGGAATAAATTGAGCTTAAAAACTTAAGAGAGTTATCGAATGCGAAAAGATTTTGAAAGTTTTAGGTTAGGATCAGGACTGTGAGGGGTCGAAATTGAATGAAAAATTTGAGTTCGGTATAGAATGGTATTTAGCTTTTTATAAATCTTTTCTTCTTTTCTCTGTTTATCTAAGATTTTGTCCCCTGTAATTCCGTTTTTTGAACTCAATAAGGGGTTGTTAGAGGGGGGAGATTGATCACCTTAATCCCCCATATCTACGCCACGTACCGAATTCATTATTCCCGCTCCGATCCCAAATGGGAATATAAAACTTGTACCATCTATAACTGAAAATCATTCAGTGCATACTCTAAACAACTTATCGCAACAACAAAACAATTGAACAGATTTTCCTAAAATGGTTAATTATCTCGAATATAGATAAGTTAGACAACCACACAATGACTCTTACATAATCCATCGATTAGATTCCAATCGAGCACCTAGAAAAGCTTTAAATGTACATACAAAGTGAAATAATTATATTGTATTGATTGACAGCAAAGCTTTTTCTTAGCGATTAGTAAACGAACCACATATATAATAAGTTCGAGTATATATATGTTAGTTTCGAAACAACAGTCCAAGCTTTCGCACACCTCTCTAAAATGGGGAAACTAGTACTATATGGCCTGGAGCCAAGCCCACCGGTGCGAGCCTGTAAATTAACCCTGCACGCTCTGGGACTACAATATGAGTACAAACTGGTCAATCTACAGGCCGGTGAGCATCGCACCAAAGAGTTTACTCTCAAGAATCCCCAGCATACGGTGCCCATGCTTGAAGATGATGGCAAATTTATATGGGAGAGTCATGCGATTTGTGCTTATTTAGTGCGCAAATATGCCAAAGACGATGCCCTGTATCCCAAGGATTACTTTAAGCGTGCTGTGGTGGACCAACGTTTGCACTTTGAATCGGGTGTGGTATTTCAGGGTTGTGTTAGGAACATAGCTGTACCCCTTTTCTATCACAATCAAACCGAAGTGCCACGCTCCAAAATTGAGGCTATTTATGAGGCTTATGATTTTCTGGAAACATTCCTGGGCACCCAGCTGTATGTGTGTGGACCGGAACTGACCATAGCTGACTTCAGTTGTGTCTCCTCGGTGTCTAGTTTGCTGGGTTTGGCCAGCATAGATGAGAAGCGGTATCCCAAGATAAGTGGCTGGTTGAAGCGTATGTCCGAATTGCCCGATTACCAGTCAATCAATGGCAATGGAGCGCAAATGTTGATTGACATGTTTAGTGCCAAGATCACAAAGATTGTGTAAACCTTGAGTGACATTGAACGTTTTTGCTATAATTACAACTATGTGCTTTGACAAATAAATTTTATTAATGGACAATACAATTTTTGTTAATCAACTGAGAACGGGCCCTAATAACATAAGGTCCTATTTTCCTTCCATGTGTAAAATATTATAATTAAAATAAAATGGCAGTCTGATCTTAATTTAATGGTTTTATTTTAGAAATAATTGTTTTCCTTTTAGGAAAGAAGCAGAAACCATTAAAAGCAAAAGCTTTAAGAACGCTCAACCAAACGAGGGAATCAAATCGGAACCAAAAATGGAACCGATTTAAACTCAGAATAAGAACCGGAACCGGTATTTGAAAATTTTGAACCAATATTCTTCAAAGCGATAAGACCGCAAAGAGGCAACAACCAGACTGCGAAGTCAGCTTTTAGTTTTCAGGTTACGTAATTTGGTTAAAAAAAAGAGTCTGGTTCAGCAAATCTTTCGTAGTGTAATATAGAAAAAAGAGAAACCAGTCTCTTTGAAAATTTAGCATCCTATATTCTTAGATCCTCAATGATAACCATAGAACAAAAAAGAACTTGTGTTATCCAATTCTCTTCAAGCAAAACTTAATGAGCTCTGATCAAACCTGCAATACTTTTAAATTCTAATTAAGGTTCAGGCCGGGGCACAGTGGGCAAAATTACCAATTTATAAAGACGAAATTAATATCTTTCAAAGTAAAAGATATTCGCAATCTGTTTTTATTTTTTTTTAATGGTAGGAATAAAATCAATAAAAAATTTCAAAATAACAATGTTAATGGCCTTTTTTTTATTTTTTAAATTTAAAACCAAACATTTTATTCGAAATTTCAAAAACGGCACAATTTTTTTCAGGTTTAAATCAAAGAAATAAAAATAGTTTTGAATAATTTTTTTTTAGTTTTTTCGGTAGGTACACTTGCATTTGACCAATCCTCGACTCAGAAAAGTTAAATGAAAATGTTATTGAATTTCCAACAATCGCTTAAAATATTGTTTTCAAATCGCTTAAGTTCTTTATTAGAATATTATTTTTCCTCGAAAACAATCGAAATTTCTTTTTTAATCATTTAGAAAAAATATTAAAAAAAAATTTAACAAAACTATTTTTTTTTCTTTTCAAGAATCGCACTTTTTCGAAGAAAATAAGGTTTTGGTAAAAAATTCTATGGATGACCACCAATATGATCGCAATAGATCATACCTGGGCAGAATATCGGCGTTTTTGACAAGCCTATCGATAAAATCTCGCAAGTTTTCATAGATTAAATAAAAAGTCCAACAAAATCGAGGGTAGCACATATTAGCAGGAGATCTTTAAAATTTTTAAACAACAAGAATTCACACTGACAAAAAAAAGTTGAAGGCAACTTGTACATTTGTGAACATTTTTCGTTTTGCTTCAAGAAAAAAAAGGTGTAGGTTACTAAGGGCCGGTTGTTAATACGCGTTACTTATAATACGTCTTACAAGTAATACATGTATTATATGAAAATACAGCCAAGAAAATACGACAACTTTACACTTCACGGCTAAATTAACAGAAACTGCAAAAAATGCGGGAATTAATTGATAGCTCACAGCTGTTCTGATATACATCAGAATGCTCTGAAATAAAGTTTAATAGCTTATACAATTTAATAGAGTTTATCGAGGACTGACAGCTTTTCTAATATCGAAAAAAAAAAAAAAAACACCTTAATTACTTATATAGCTATTTTTTGTATCGCTTGCACTTTCAGCAGCTGATAAAGAATGTTTGCGTGTACACTTAGTTATGTGCTTCTTCTGTTTTTCTTTTTGATTGTTTGGCATATGTTTTTGAATTTGTGCCGTTTTTTTGGTGTTTAGTGTTTCTTGGTCTGTTAGATCCCTTGACTTTAGTTCAGCCCTTCGTAATGAAAAACCAGCCAATTTCTTCTTGGGAACCTTTTACTTATTGAACTTTGACTCATACTACGTTTTTTTATACTTTTTTTATCTAGTTTTTGGTTAAAATTCTAATTCTCTTGTTCAAAAAAGCGCCTTTCAGTCCTCTCATTTGGTCTTCGTCCACAGCTTACTTTATTTCACTACAAATAAAGTCTTCGGTTTTAATCAGACTGACATCAATCCTCTTGCTGACTTACATCGACTAGAAGTTTGCCGCTTTTCACAAATTTATAATCCGTAATCAAAAATCGTTAGCACACAACCTTTTCAATCAAATGACAGCAACAAAATGAAAATTTGGAGTCCCCAACAGAGAGCTCTCTTAGAGAGCACCTTACCCTATATAATTGTATCATGAATAAGCTAATCAAAGTATAAGTAATCGATAAATAAAGGCTAACTTCGTCCGTGCCGAAGTTTTTATACACTTGAAATCGCTTGTCTCAACGGTTAGCGACATTTATATACCTACCTGTTGGCGGTTGATAATCGTTTTTCTCAATAAAACCCATTTTTACCGATACAATATCATCCGATCCGGTCGTTCCGATATTACGCACAAAGAAACTCTGTCAAAATTTCAGCTCCCCAGGGAAAAACGTGTTCGAAAATAAGTTCCGCAACTTATGGAAAACGTTCTCAAAATTTTTAAAAACAAATCTTCTAAATGTTCTTGATGAGTAAAGTTTTCTCACGATAATATTTACTTTAAACAACAAAACACCGTTCCAGAATAACACAGTTGTTCTCTTTTTGCTCTCTCTCTCTTTTCGCTCAGCAAAGTAATAGCCCCTTAGCAAATTTTCGTCTCCATAACCGGCTCAACAGTCGCCCGAAATTTCTTGATTTTCGAAACTTAATGAAAATCTATGGGTCGTAGCGTACTTCTGTTCCTTGGACATGGTATGTACACGCCCATATCCAGCCTTCCAATCAATATGTCCCCGCCTGTTCCACCCAATGAGTAATCCGCCACACCCTGTCATGCACAAATTTCCATAGTTTAAAATGTTCTTGAAAACTGAACATATAACAAATCTTGTTCTCAAATGGACATGTCAACCATTTGACTTTGCGTTCTCAATAAATGTTCTCATAACGCACTGTGAAACCGTCACTTTTATAACGTTTCTCGTTTTGAGTCCATGTTCTCGGTTTTCCCTTGTGTAGCTTCAAAACTAACTAGTTCGCGTAAACAACAACGGCACGACGGCAACTTAATCGACTCACTCGTCACGCTGATCAAGAATATATATACTTTATGTGGTCGGAGATGATTCCTTCTATGCGTTGCAAACTTCTGGGCAAAATTATAATACACTTTTCAAGTGTATAATAAAAAAAAAAAAAAGGATTCTTAAATATAAAAAATAGAGGCAAGCTAACTTCGGCATTTATATACCCTTGAGGCTTGCCTGCCAGTTAGTTTAATGGCAGCTATACAATACATATATTCATCAAAAACAAAAAAGTTTTTCTCACTAAGATTTTTTTCCTATCTAACCTATCTTTTGTATGGATACTACACTATATTTGTCCGATTTCGACAAATCTTGGGAAAATTATGTGAAATCATTGAAAACTTATAAATACGAGCGTTGGGAGCGATGGGAGCACTGAAAACAACAAAGTTTTTCTCACCAGAACTACTTTTTCGACCGATCGTTTCTATGGCAGCTATACGATATAGTCATCCGATCCGGCCGATTCCGGCTGCGTATTTGTTCTAAACGGCTTCGTTCAAAGTTTGGTTAAGATAGAGTTTGCGGAGTTTGCGGAGTTTGTGGAGTTTGCGGAGTTTGCGGAGTTTGTGGAGTTTGCGGAGTTTGCGGAGTTTGCGGAGTTTGTGGAGTTTGCGGAGTTTGCAGAGTTTGCGGAGTTTGCGGAGTTTGCGGAGTTTGCGGAGTTTGCGGAGTTTGCGGAGTTTGCAGAGTTTGCGGAGTTTGCGGTGTTTGTGGAGTTTGCGGAGTTTGCGGAGTTTGCAGAGTTTGCGGAGTTTGCAGAGTTTGTGGAGTTTGCGGAGTTTGCGGAGTTTGCAGAGTTTGCGGAGTTTGCAGAGTTTGCGGAGTTTGCGGAGTTTGCGGAGTTTGCGGAGTTTGCAGAGTTTGCGGAGTTTGTGGAGTTTGCGGAGTTTGCGGAGTTTGCGGAGTTTGCGGAGTTTGCGGAGTTTGCGGAGTTTGCGGAGTTTGCGGAGTTTGTGGAGTTTGCGGAGTTTGCGGAGTTTGCGGAGTTTGCGGAATTTGCGGAGTTTGCGGAGTTCGCGGAGTTTGCGGAGTTTGCGGAGTTTGCGGAGTTTGCGGAGTTTGCAGAGTTTGCGGAGTTTGCGGAGTTTGTGGAGTTTGCGGAGTTTGCGGAGTTTGTGGAGTTTGCGGAGTTTGCGGAGTTTGTGGAGTTTGCGGAGTTTGCGGAGTTTGTGGAGTTTGCGGAGTTTGTGGAGTTTGCGGAGTTTGCGGAGTTTGTGGAGTTTGCGGAGTTTGTGGAGTTTGCGGAGTTTGTGGAGTTTGCGGAGTTTGCGGAGTTTGCGGAGTTTGTGGAGTTTGCGGAGTTTGTGGAGTTTGCGGAGTTTGTGGAGTTTGCGGAGTTTGCGGAGTTTGGAGTTTGGAGTTTGGGAGTTTGCGGAGTTTGCGGAGTTTTGGGAGTTTGCGGAGTTTGCGGAGTTTGCGTTGGAGTTTGCGGAGTTTGCGGAGTTTGTGGAGTTTGCAGGAGTTTGCGGAGTTTGTGGAGTTTGCGGAGTTTGCGGAGTTTGCGGAGTTTGCGGAGTTTGCGGAGTTTGCGGAGTTTGGTGTGGAGTTTGCGGAGTTTGTGGAGTTTGCGGAGTTTGCGGAGTTTGTGGAGTTGTGCGAGTTTGCGGAGTTTGTGGAGTTTGGGAGTTTGCGGAGTTTGCGGAGTTTGCGGAGTTTGCGGAGTTTGTGGAGTTTGCAGGAGTTTGCGGAGTTTGGAGTTTGGAGTTTGCGGAGTTTGCGGAGTTTGCGGAGTTTGTGGAGTTTGCGGAGTTTGCGGAGTTTGCGGTGGAGTTTGCGGAGTTTATTGTGGAGTTTGCGGAGTTTGCGGAGTTTGTGGAGTCGGAGTTTGAGTTTGCGGAGTTTGTGGAGTTTGCGGAGTTTGAGTTTGCGGGCAGAGTTTGCGGAGTTTGTGGAGTTTGCGGAGTTTGCGGAGTTTGCGGAGTTTGCGGAGTTTGCGGAGTTTGTGAGTTTGCGGAGTTTGGAGTTTGCGGAGTTTGTGGAGTTTGCGGAGTTTGCGGAGTTTGCGGAGTTTGCGGAGTTTGTGGAGTTTGCAGTTGCGGAGTTTGCGGAGTTTGCGGAGTTTGCGGAGTTTGCGGAGTTTGCGGAGTTTTGGAGTTTGCGGAGTTTGCGGAGTTTGGAGTTTGCGGAGTTTGCGGAGTTTGCGGAGTTTGTGGAGTTTGCGGAGTTTGCGGAGTTTGGTGGAGTTTGCGGAGTTTGTGGAGTTTGCGGAGTTTGCGGAGTTTGCGGAGTTTCGAGTTTGCGGGAGTTTGCGGAGTTTGCGGAGTTTGCGGAGTTTGAGGTTGCGGAGTTTGTGGAGTTTGCGGAGTTTGTGGAGTTTTTGGAGTTTGAGGTTGGAGTTTGCAGGGTTTGTGGAGTTTGCGGAGTTTGCGGAGTTTGTGGAGTTTGCGGAGTTGAGTTTGCAGGAGTTTGCGGAGTTTGCGGAGTTTGCGGAGTTTGTGGAGTTTGCGGAGTTTGTGGAGTTTGTGGAGTTTGCGGAGTTTGCGGAGTTTGGGGAGTTTGCGGAGTTTGTGGAGTTTGCGGAGTTTGCGGAGTTTGCGGAGTTTGTGGAGTTTGCGGAGTTTGCGGAGTTTGCGGAGTTTGCGGAGTTTGCGGAGTTTGGAGAGTTTGTGGAGTTTGCGGAGTTTGGGAGTTTGTGGAGTTTGTGGAGTTTGCGAGTTCAGGAGTTTGTGGAGTTTGTGGAGTTTGGAGTTTGCGGAGTTTGGAGTTTGTGGAGTTTGCGGAGTTTGTGGAGTTTGCGGAGTTTGCGGAGTTTGTGGAGTTCTGAGTTTGGAGTGGGTTGCGGAGTTTGTGGAGTTTGTGGAGTTTGCGGAGTTTGTGGAGTTTGTGGAGTTTGCTGGAGTTTGCGGAGTTTGTGGAGTTTGCGGAGTTTGGGGAGTTTGCGGAGTTTGCGGAGTTTGTGGAGTTTGCGGAGTTTGTGGAGTTTGTGGAGTTTGCGGAGTTTGTGGAGTTTGTGGAGTCGGAGTTTGCAGAGTTTGTTGCGGAGTTTGTGGAGTTTGCGGAGTTTGCGGAGTTTTGGAGTTTGCGGAGTTTGTGGAGTTTCGGAGTTTGTGGAGTTTGCGGAGTTTGTGGAGTTTGGTGGAGTTTGCGGAGTTTGCGGAGTTTGTGGAGTTTGTGGAGTTTTGGAGTTTGCGGAGTTTGTGGAGTTTGCGGAGTTTGTGGAGTTTGCGGAGTTTTGGAGTAGTTCGAGTTTGCGGAGTTTGCGGAGTTTGTGGAGTTTGCGGAGTTTGCAGAGTTTGTGGAGTTTGCGGAGTTTGCGGAGTTTGCGGAGTTTGCGGAGTTTGCAGAGTTTGCGGAGTTTGCGGAGTTTGCGGAGTTTGTGGAGTTTGCGGAGTTTGTGGAGTTTGTGGAGTTTGCGGAGTTTGCAGAGTTTGCGGAGTTTGCGGAGTTTGCGGAGTTTGCGGAGTTTGCAGAGTTTGTGGAGTTTGCGGAGTTTGTGGAGTTTGCGGAGTTTGCGGAGTTTGCAGAGTTTGCAGAGTTTGCGGAGTTTGTGGAATTTGCGGAGTTTGTGGGCTTTGCGGAGTTTGTGGAGTTTCTTTTTTTGCCATTTTGTTGCATTAAAAAAGACGTGACATATTTAAAATATCCTACTTCAGTTAAAAAGAAAGTGGTTTCGAGAAAAACGAGTTTGAAAGTTCATGAAATCGTGATTTAACTCTAATCTGCGACGCCTGGATCACACAGGACACCATTGGCTGACAACGACATCGTTCACGCGTCGCTCGGATCGCGGATACGTTCTTTATTGCGTCGTTGGGTGTAGAGTAGGCTTCATTTCCAATACTGTTTCAAGACTCTCTGAGATCGCGGGACAAAAATGCTGCAATCTTCACCATTTTGGTCCATGAATGGAGGTGTTTCGGCGCAAATGTCCAAATAAACTAACTAATGATATGCGTATATTCTTAGCGCTTTAACTTTCAAACGACATCGAAAATCAAACAAATCCGTTTTTACCACAAATTCTACATAAGATTTATGAAAAATAAATAAAAAAAAATAAATTTAAGCGCGGAGAACCCGGCGTACCCGTTCGGATTCGGCGATAAGCTGTAGGTCCCTTTCTCTTGTGCGAAAAATTTAAAAAGCACACACGCCCAGAGATTGAGAGCTTGGCTTGGCCCCTTTGGAGCTGTATAGCCAATTATACATTTACAAACTCAAATAAGAATTGTCGAAATTTCGCGTTTTTAGACCATTTGTTAAACATCTTCCTATCAAATTTTCATAATAATCTTAGCGTCATTATTAACCTAAACTCAAATGAGAAGTTTGGAAATTTTGCGTATTTTTGTCCCGTAATTTGTTATGAAATGACTTTTATTTTAAAAGTCTTTTAATAACAGTTATTTTGGAGTAATATATTAAAAGTCTTTAATAACTATTATTTTCTGAAAAAAAAATAAAAGTCCTTAATAACTGTTATCCAAAAGACTTTTAAAATAAAACTCTTAAAATAACTATTATTTGTGGACTTTTATAATAAAAGTTATAACTGTTACCGTCCCTGTTTTTAAGTTATTAATGTTCAAAATAATATTCGGAATTTCTGTTTTTTTTTTTGATTAGAAAAAACCAGTTTTTGGGCACTTTTTACTGAGACATTTTTCTGTGGCACTGATAAGACAGTTATCGCAATAGCTTTAAGTTGCTTACATTGATAAGAAGTTAAATTCTTTACAATATTTGATTTAGTTATCAAACCGATGTCTATAATATTATTAGAAAAACTTTGGTAGCTTGAAAATCCAGAAAATAATTTCCATCTTCTGTCACACAATATGCAACAAATTTGCAGGCAGTTTCAAAAATCAGCTTCGATTCGGAATTCCTAAAAAAGGCTGGAGATTCCAGCTCTGGAGCTGTTTGCACGTCTTGTTTTAAGTCTGTGTTTAGTCTTAAGTTCTTCCAAAAAAATTTTCTTTTAAAAACACTTTTTTCGTACCCAGTTTAGTTGTTTGTTGACCTGTTTAATGACGTAAAGCCTGCTTTCCAGATCAGATAAAAATTTAGTTTGGCACAGAAACGTTAGTCTATCTAGTCAATCTAAGAAAACCGCTGAAGCACCCCAATCCGTATCCTAAGAGTGCCAATGACTTCTGCTTTTACGGAAGTAAAAATACTCTGTGCGGAAGAGGCGTATCTCTAGGAAGATTATAGCTACCGACATTTTTTGTATGTTGGCCTACCGATTGTAGTTTCACATTTGTCACTTGGCCGCCTAACTGTGAGCATAATAAACTAATTGTCGCGTCAAAAATGTAGATTAAATAATGGCCATAAAGTTGACAGCCTCGATTTCATCAAATTCCAAGAAAGAGACTTTAGTTTGAAGCGATAACAACTATCAAACAACTAAAAGAAACACTAAAACAATAATTATAGAAGCTGCTTAAAATAATTGTTTAATCTTCAATTCTATAAACAAAATGCATATTTAAAAGAATTTCCAAAAACAAGTACAAATATTTGATATACATATATATTTTAACGTCTTAATTATCACATTTGAAAAGCTAAGTTTTGGGAATTTATAATATGTTTGACAAACCTGAAGGCACTTAAGTATTCGAAAGTTTCTCAATTTAAGAATTATTGCACATTTTTTAAAAATGCGGCCGAAGCATCGTCAAGCGTATTAACTATAACTAACTATTTGTCTTGCGTTTCTCGAGAGCCTTCCAAACCAGTTTCATACGCTGCACGCATTCACGATGCTGGGACTCCCATAGCAAGGTGGTCAATCGACCCACTGTGGCCACACCGTTCTCTGAGCTGCGCAACCATTGCAGCAGCAGCTGGTAAATCACCTGAATTTGAAAAAGAGAGAAATGTTTAGAATGGGGGAATTCCATTTAGTAGGCCAGCAACCCCTTCTTACTTCTTTGATATTGCCGTGCATTTGATGATCAATTATAGCCTGTTCAATTTGACCCTCCGAATGGCCCAAGTCACGCATCACCTGCTTCCAGCCCTCGCCCAAATGGGTGGCCACCGCATCGAGTAAACGTACATCCGGCTCCTCTTGCGACTGCATCATGGTCACAATTGTAACAGTCCTGACGCGGTATTTGGCCACGTTTGCCCGGTGTCTCTGGTGTTAGCACTTCGTCTGTGGCACTGGTACCGCTGTTCTTGCGTGAACTGCTGGCACTCAAATTTTGGTTGAAATTATAAACGGAACCAAAATGCAAGTTGCTGGCATTTGAGAAATTCATGACCACCTGTTGCTGGGCACTGTTCACATTCATTGTGTTGTTGGTGTTCATGGTGTTCAAGGCTCCGCCGCCTCCGTATCCGTTGACCAAGGCCTGGCCTGGTACATTGGCCGATTGGACCACATCCAGAGAATTGTAATTGGGATCGGATAGTTCGCGTAGCACAGACTCGGTCAAATCCGCCGAAGCTGTGGGCGTTTGTGAAGGCAGGGATAGGGCTCCATTGCTGTTGTTATCCTGCTCACTCTCGGGAATGGGCAGGGCATCTGTTTCCAGTCGGCCCACGGATGTGGCTGCTGCTGGTGCCTCTTTGGCATTGCTGCCGAAAATAGTGGGCAATAAATTCTTTAGCTTAGGCATGCTTACGGATGTCGTAAAAAATTGTTTCCGGAAATGCCACAGAACGAGAGCAACAAAAAATTGGGGAATTTTGTTGAGTGATCTCTCTTCTTTGTGGATTTGACTGATTTGCAGCTGCAAGTGTATTTGTGTGGGAGTGAGAGTTGCCACCTGTTGGAAGTTCTGTTGGGTGAGAATGCCCTAACGCGTTTGGGGAAAACACTTAAAAGAGATGGAACTATCGGAAGAATATTCCAGAGACCAATTACACTGTGACACATTTTTGAACTCAAAAAAGTTGATACGGTCGAGACCAAAAAATTCTGAAAGGGTGTGATGGTAGTATAAAAACGCTGCATGGGTTTGGTCTGATTAGCTGCCGTTTTCTTTTTATTGACCTTTGAACTTTTTTCAGTTGGTTAATGATTCCATATCTCGTAACTATATTATTTTCTGTTTGTCTTTGCAGTTGTTGCTCTTCTGGCCACAAAACATTCTTATCAAATCAAAAAATTCCTTTATAAAATACAATGATGTCCCAAAAACTTTTTCACTTTTTTAGTTTTTCAACTCTTCGAAAACGTACAAATTTCGTATGTAGGTAAAAGTTGTTCTTAGACCAAAAAAACAAACTTTAGTCACACACTCTAAGTACCTATAGCTGCGTCCCCAATATCCCAACGTAAAATAAGCCCTTTAGTTTTTATAATATACCCCTTATTTGCCCCCTAACCCCAAAAAATGGCCCCAAATTTCTAAGAAATAATACCCCATTTTGAAAGAAATAACACCCCAATTTTTCAATTCTTTTTTGTTCTTTTATTCTTTTTCAATAAAATAAAAACTATTGGAAATACCAATATAAAATTTTAAAATTTTTCTTTTTGGATTTTTAGTGAAACAAACTACCTATAACATTAAATAATAATGAAAATTTTTTACAAAAAATCGCGCGATTTTTAAAAATTCCTACCATTTTTTATATAAATAAATTTTCTATAAAACTCTCTTTTTAAAATAAATATAATTACCGTCAAAATCGCTTTCGTTCTTGACGTAACAAATTTGTTCGCGTAATGCAAATTTTTTCGCACTCATAATTTTTCTCGATTGAACGTGCTTTAACAAAAATCCTAACTACAAATACTCAAAACCTCTTGTAAAACGGTACTTTTGCACTCTGTACAAATGAAATCTGCAAACTTTTCTAATGGACCCCAAAAATATATTAAAAATTGGGGTCTTATTTCTGAATGAAATAGACCGCAAAATTTTTTTTTACTTTTTTTACTTATCTTGAATTTTAAACCCACCATTTTTTTTGTTTTCCATAAATTTTGGCCTTCTTTTTTTTGCCTTATTCTTGGGCCTATTTCCAGCCCATAAAAGACCGCATGAAAAACTGTCAAAAAATTCAAAAAAGAATTTTATCGGTAAAATATAAAAAATTAAATTTCTTTAGCTACATTTTTGTTATAGTTTTTGACAATTTTATTGTTTCATGCAAAACAATCGAAATTTTTGATAGTGTCACCAATTTCTACCGAAAACTGTACTTTTTCGTTTTGGTTGAATTATTCATCTTTCGGTCTTTAACTATTTAACCATTCATTATTCCACCGTTTTTATTATCTTGCTATTCTTTTATTCTTTAATTCGTTTAGTTTTCAAAAGTTAACATACAAAATGGAAAACATGATGAATTTAAGACATTTTTGCAATTTTGAGTTTAAAGATGTGACTATTTTGAATTGTTACTTAGAAATGTTTTGTAACCGTCAAACCTCACACAAAGCATTCCATACTATAGTCGTCATTATGTTAAAACTTTAGTGCTTAAAAAAATCGCTCCACCACCCCGATTTTTACTACTATCTACCCTCAATTTTTGTCTCACCGTACACTTTTATTCCCGAAGTTTTAGACGTTAAAACTTTTCTGGCGATATACTATTTCTCTTACTCATCATAACCAGGGCGTCAAACCGGTCCAGAACCGAACCCCGTAGAACTGGTTCGGTTTGGTTTTGAACCTTAGACTTTACAACGGGTTCGAACCCACGGACCAAACCTTCTGCAATATTATACTGATTAAATTTAAACACCTGTGACATCTAAAACGATTTGCTTATAGCATCGCAAGTTATTACTTATTTATCAGCCAATAGATTTGGAACATGTGTCATTCTTTTTTAAATCGAACGGTCTCAAAATTCAACATTTTCCATTTCATTTTAAATCCGAAATTACATAGATCTCGACACTACCACCAAAACGTGATTTGCTGTTTTGAAAAAAAAAAAAAGGTTTTATTTTAAAAACGGGATTTCTCAGGTTTGTTTTATCGGACAGGACTCGGGACGGAATTGGTGAAAAGAATTTTACTGTATCTACTCAAATTATAAAGAAATACAAATATGTCCTATGAGAAAACGTTGACACGTTGACTTAAGATAATTGATATTGGAAATTTATAGATGTATAGAGTAATAGGTTTACAGATCAGATACATCAAGGTGCTAATAAGTTTCATTAAGATAACATTAAACGAATTTTCAAGCGAAAAAATAAGTAAAAATAAGTAAAGGGAACTATTAACATCAGACAGGAAAAGGTTCAGGAAGGGTATAGTTGGAAGTGCAGTCACAAACGTAGTTACCGAAATGTACGAGTGAACCTTGAGGGTACTTTAAAGTCTACAGAAGTGAGGAGCGATTAAGAATCTGCCATTCCAAGAAGTTTGTGGACGAATCTGCGTTAACTCATAGATCGAAGATCGATTAATTTTAATCTCGATCGGTACGGCGGTAAATGCCTATTATAGTCCTAATGCAGATTGCTAAGAGCGAAATTTAAGAATTGTTCCTGCACAGATTCAATTACCAATACACAAGAGCAGTATTCCAAAATAGGAAGACTCTAGGATATGTACAAAGTCTTAGTTGCTAGCTTAATAAATGTAAGAACACCTCACTGTAACTGCGATGTGGCTGTTGAAACCCAATTTCTGGTCAAATAGAATACCAAGATAATATATATGTGAAATAAGGGCCAGGATATGGTTTCCCATAGAATAGGAGACAATGTTCTTGCGAGCAAGAACCCAACAGAGTATGGTAGACAGATTTTAAACAGCTCAATAAGTAGAAGAATATCATTATTAACTGAATCAAAAACTGTGCTAAAATCAGTAAAGAGGACATCAGTTTGCGAGCGGTACTGAAATATGCGATTTATCTGTGATGAAGACTCATCGATTGACGTTTAACAAAACCATGCTGAGAAGAAAATATGTACTGCACTAAGAACCGACCATTCAAAACCCAGCACAAGCGGGCTCCTATTTGAACGATCTCGTTCGTGAATTATCTTTCACAAAACAAACCCGACGTTTATGGAAAAACACCACTCAAAAGCTTTCTTGCTAAAACTGGCACAAATCACAACAGAGCTCTTGACTTTTCCGCCCAATTAAAACATTCAAGGCAAAGCCTTTAGCAAAAAGCTTTTGGTCGCCAAACCTTATGAAATTCGCCGACATCGCCGTTAAAAGTAGCCCGCGAGTTTCTGAGCTCGATCCCTAGAAGGAAGACAAAGTCATAAAAAAAAGAAGAGATCAGATCAATAAATTTGTTTTTGAATGAAAAGAAAAACACTTAAAAACTTTTTTTTTCAGCGTTTATTTTGCGAGCACAAAAGTTTCTTAAATCATGCCAAAGCCGTTCATAAAGTGAGCACAAAATGTTCCTAATATGACACCCGCTGTTCAAGGTTCAAGAAAAATCGGGATTACTTTACTTTTGTCAACGAATGGGCTTAATTTAGGTAGATTTAGAACGAACTTTTTTTCGTAGTGTAGAAGGTACGAACCATCTACCTTTTAAACTGTGAAAAATATGACGTTTAGGAAGGGGCTTGGCATAAATTGAATATAAACTTGATCTGCCTGCAAGCTTAAGAAGTATATGTATAAAAACCGTTTTCCAATATCTATTATCCTTTTTGAGTTATTCAATTTCTAATGAGACATTAGAAAATGGGTCCCTTCCCTTAAGCCACACCACTAGATTTCCGTTCTGAGAAGGGGGAGTATTTCCGCCAGGCACTAATCGGCACAATTGAGACGTTTCGCCTATCAAATCAACAAAATTCATAAGCAAGGCCCTGTTCATGTTTCGTTTATTTGGTCTTTTGACTGTTTAATCTTGTCATTAGCTAATTGATGGAAACCAGTTTAGTGTGCCGACGACACCCCACCTAGTGGATGAGTATAAAAAGGCAGCTCCACATTTTGGCTATGGTTTAATATAGATTTTAGTCTTTGGCAAAATGTTCAAGCAAGTGAGTGTGCAAAATAAAAGCCCAAACCAAATTCTACACAAATTCTTTAGTTAATCATATTAGTTTTCTGCCTGGTTTGGATGTCAACGGCTAATGAGGATGATCAGCAGGCGGAGCTATTGAAGTTAAAGAACTTACAAAATCTCGATGGGGCAGGAAAATTCGAGCATGAGATAGAGGTTAGCAATGGAATACAGGTGAAGGCGTCGGGTGATGTGAATGGAATTCAAGGGGAATACTTTCTACCCGCGGGAGAGGATGGCAAGCCCGTACGAGTGACGTATACAGCAGATGCACAGGGCTTTCATCCCCACATAAATTGAGGCTGACCTTGAAATTTTATAAAATTTGAATTTCAATTGAAATAAAAATTTATGACTTCCAACTGGTTACACAGGAATTTTTGGAGGCTTAATTTAGGTATAAATAAGTGACATTGGGATGAGGTTTGAAGCAGAGTTGAGCATTGAAGATTACTTACAAGATGTGGAAATTTAGCTGCCTTTTAGTATTGATGGTGGCGTCCAGCCTGGCCATAGAGGATGATGCTCATGCAATGGCTAAGGAATACAAAAAGGAGGATGGTCATGGTCATTTCTCGTATGGCTTTGATATAAGCAATGGCATAGGAGCCGATGAGATGGGAGATGAGCATCAGGTCAAGGGTGAATATCATTTTGTGTCCAAGGAGGGATTACCGGTGAAGGTGTCCTATACAGCCGATGAGCATGGCTTTCATCCACAGGGCGATCTGTTGCCCACACCACCACCCACACCCGAGGCCATTCTAAAAGCTTTGGCCTACATTGAGGCGCATCCACACAAGGATTCACATCATTAATTGTACGAATAAATTTTATATATGATTTTATTTTAATAAAATTAGAACAAAAAAAGTTAATTAATTTTTCCAGTTCGTTTTTTTACCTCCTGGGACTTGCTCTCTTCCCTGGGTTTTAGAAGGGGCGCTGCAACAATTTGTCGACTGCCCATTATCTTGGCAATTCCTTTTAAGAAATTGGGTTTCTTGTCCGCCGAACTGGCCCTCAGTTCCTTACGCTTCGAATTCCAATTTTTATCGCCATGCAACAACACCGTAGGATATAATTGAGCCACCTGCTCTTGCACCGTGTGATCCAAATCTTCGCTAGACCTTAAAGGAGCTTCCTCATTGCGTTTATTGCAGAATTTTTCAAAATATTTATGAGCTTCATTGCTGGCCGACAATTTCAAAGCGTTCATATCCCAAGGAACATTAAGTTTGGTTTTTAGTTCATCGGAAATGGTATTATCATTCGACGAAAACAGCTGGCGAAACATATGCTTCATATCCTGAGCCTTGTTATCCTCAAAAGAGCGTAAGGGACGAGAAATTTCTTTAAATTTCAAATCCAGTTCTTTGGGCAAATAACCGCGACTTTTTAAATACACGATGGGCGATTGCCAGTTTTCTATGCAATCTGAAACAATATCTTTGACTGAGTTCTTAAGCTCCAGCTTTTTCAAGGGAACAGCCCAGGCGGGCATAGAAAATAGAAAAAAGTATAAATAAATGTGAGACATTTTATTTTTAAATTTTGAAAACCAAACGCCTGCTATCGATAGTTAACCAGTCTGGTCTCACTAGTCGATTATTTAGGCTATACGACAACCCTAACAGCTGTGGTCCAAAAATGTAATATAACAAATTTACAAACTTTAACAAATTTAACCCCTCTTTAAACATTTAAAACAGAGTGTGTCCTTACCATGGTCATCACTAATCAAACCACCCTACCCGAGGAGTCGGAGTTGAATGTGCAAGAACTGAATCTGTCCTCGGCTGCTTTGAGAGCGGGCGCTTTTCATTTGGGCAAACAATGCGAGCAGCAAAATAATGTTAGTATAACTACCAAATGCTTACCAAAGGATTAACTAAATACTTAAGGAACCTGCTAACTAATAGTATCAAAGGTTTATACATTTGGCTAGCAAGCCTTTTCCACAAATCTTTAGTTATATAACCTAACCTCAAAACTCTTCATTTGTTTATGTTTGTTTAGGAGTTTATGCTCTGCCGACAAGAGCTGGATGATCCGCGTGCCTGTTTGTCCGAGGGCAAGGCGGTCACCGGCTGTGCCTTGGACTTTTTTCGCAAGGTGAAGAAGACCTGCCATGAGGAGTTTATGCAGTATGCCACTTGCCTAGACAAAAGCAGTGGCAACATGGCCTTTGGACAGTAAGGACTAAAATCCATATAAAATAGTACACCAAATTCATATTAATTCTCTTTTAGCTGCCGCAAGACCCAGGGTGTGTTTGACAAGTGTGTTAAGGACAACTTTGATTGGGAACGTCCTTCCTATGGCTACTTTGCCAGGGCCAAGGTAGGTTCCATGCTAACTTAATGTTCTTTTTATCTTTTTCAATGTTTTTATGCTTCTCCACAGGTCATTCACTCTGCCCGCGAGGCCCCCAAGAAAGAGGAAATCACCTCGTATCCCGATGCCACACCCGGCCTACCCGCGGATTATCCCAAACCGCCAGCCAAATACGGCTCTCGCTTCCACTGGCTGGAGTAAATCATTAAGCTCTAAATTAGTTCAAATTTGCTTAAACATAAACTCTTGTTTTCCGTATCAATAATTTCTTTTATTTATCTCACTTTTGTACAGCAAACAGTTTGCTTAATCTTTTGCATTATATCCAAATACTGATTGTTCAGACAGCAGCCACAATAGCTTACGGGAAAGCAGGCACTTCCCACTATCCGGCGATGTAGGGGTGTATTCTGATAGAATACCCAAGAGATGTTCTCCTCTCCCAGCACCAACATGATTTTGTCAAAGCGACAGTTATCCACTTGAAATAGATCCACATTGCCCGTAATTATGCGCCACTCACAGAAACTTATATTGGCATCTGGGGGCAGTCTAGCACGTTCATGCATCATGACATGATCAAACCAGTCGCGCACCTGTACAATGGAACCGCTGGGTGGTTGTTTTCTGATCTGATAGCTGATGCGTGGATACAAGGGATGGCTGTGGAAGAAGAAGGAAAGAAGTGGGAATTAGTACACATTCGGGATTTTTCAGTGCTCCTGCAAACTAAAAAAACCTTAAAAGGAAATGGGGCAAACTATGTATCTTGAATTTAGAAGAAGAAATAAATTTTTATTTTTTTTTAAAAAAAAAAATGAAGAAAACAAGGGGAGGGTGGCTGACAATTATATTTTTATTTTTCTACAGCATTTTTTTAACAGAAATTTGTGTGGTTTTGCCCCAGGGAACCAGAAACGCAATGTGATTGGTTTTGATTCCCTGGTCTTTTTTTCATTAGACCAAACAGGCTAACACAGGAATTGACATGTTAAAGAGAGCTTTTTAATCTTCAAAAAACAGTTCATTCAATAATTTCTTCAGGTAAATTCGTTAAATAAATCATACAATATCAGAAAAAGATAACGAAACGGTTAAATTGGGCCAAAATCCGGGCTTAAGCTTTAATAAAATTTCTTCAACTGATCTTACCGATAGAATATAAGTGTAAGATTTCGAATAAAAGAAGAATTTTTCACCAAGACCTTTTTTCCGATCGATCGTTTCTATGGCAGCTATAAAACATAGATTGGATAATAAGGACGTTCCCGAAAAGCAGTGCGTTGTAAAATGACGACTCTTTACAAATTCAGCTCAATCGCTTTAAGAACTACGAGGCTCAATCACTCAACAGAATCAGCTTATCGTCCGTATGTATAAATCTCATTACTTAAAAGTTTGCGCTTCCAAAATTGACTGTTCTTCGGCTCAAAACTCGTAAACTTCTTTTATTCTCAATCGGAACGCTTCAGCTACATTTTTTAACCGCTTTTTCTAATCAGTTCCGATCAATAATAAAAGTTGGTTTTAACTGGTAAAATATCTCTCTTTCCATACCTTGCTAAAGCATGGTACGTAGTACCCAAAACAGCGCTCTCAAACGAGAAACTCCAAGTAAAAAATAGTTGTAAAAACAGCGAAACAAAAACGCTGGTAAAATCCACACGAACATCGAACTCCGACTTTGTGGATGGTATGAGCAGCTGATCGAGCTTTGTTTCGGAGCCCAAAGTAATTAAATTTATTTATTTTGACGGTCCATAGCGAAAAAAAATGTCCAAAAGGTAAGCGTAAAAATCTGATTGATGCCGTAGAGTAGGGTTGTTATATCAATGTATCGATATTTTTGTTGAACGATAAGGGTGATTTCGATATGATATTTTTAAAAACGATATATCAAGAAAAATTACTATGGTAATTGCAGGAGCAATTGTCACAACAAGTCGATTTTGTTCTCCACAAAACGTAAATCATTGAACTTATATGAATTCCCCCATTTAACTTGATCTAGATATGGTATTTCGGCATAGATTTACTTATTTTAAACGTGATTTCTTCGTATAAGTGCGATTTCTAAGTAGAATAAATAAAAAGATTATTTCAGTCCTGTTCGAAAAGAATATCTTTATTAATACTTGAGATCGATTTGTGCCGGTTAGGAATTCTTTTTATACCCATTAGTTTTTGTCGAATTTTGATTTTATACAAATCGATTCCGCGTATACACCATAATCTAGTCTAGTTTCACAAAGTAAAGTCATTTAAATTTTAAATGTATCCCATTAGAAAGATAAGATATAACAGCCACTAGAAATAGTAATAAGGTAGTGAGAATGTTCTTTAAAAGCTTTTCAGTCTACTTAAGCTTTAGAAAATAACGATAATATCGATGTTTTCCTGGAGGCGATATATCAAATATCGATATAAAAAAGTTCGATTTTTGATATTATCGATACAGTGGACGCTCACAAATTGGAACCCTCGGAAATAAGAATCTTCCAGAAATTAGAGTGTTTTTATTTCATTGAACGCTCTGAAATTAGAACCGGGGTTCCAATTTGAAAGCTTTTTTTTTAATTCCTGGTGAACTTTGATTTTGGTTTGCCTTTTAACGAATTGCATATAAAAAGGGGATTCATTCAACTGCGTGTGTTCGGATCCCTATTTTTTTTTTTTGTTAAATGCACTCATATTCGGTCATTCACATGCAAACTTTTGACAAACAGGCACATATTCGGGGATAAAAATGAGGTGAAAAGTAGTTTAAAATATCGAATAAGCATAAGAAAAACATCGGGACTGTAATGAACTTCTGCTAACTAATCAAACTCTCTTAAAAGGTATTGACCAGGAAAACCAGCGAAATTTCATCAGTATAGAGGAAATCGAAATGTGGAATGAAGACGAGTTTGTGGGACAGGAAGTGAACAGCGAAGATGTGGCTTCAGATGACCAGGAAGACGCCGACGAAAAGTCATTTAAGCCTTATGAATGAAAAAATAAAAAAATTTTGTGAATGTTGAAAACAAATTAATATTAATTAAAATAACATTCCCTTCGAAGCATATTTAGCAAAAACGAAGCCATTTTTTGCCTTATACGACATTTCAAAAATACGTCCAGAAATTAGAACTTTTCAGAAATTAGAATTACCCCAGGAACCAGGCCCAACAGTTTGCTTTTCAAATCTGCATTTTCTCATTGTATGCACATTTCAGTGCGTACAGAGTACCGTGATTTTCATATACTGAATTATTTTATTGTTTTTTTTTTTCAAATTCTTATACATTTTTGTCAACAAATCATAGCTGGAAAATAGTGTGAGGTTACCTTAAAAATACCAAATTTGGCATTTTTGGCCTTCCTTTTTCTATCTAAGCACACTATTTTGTTTTTAGGATCCACAGTTTGGAGTACTCCGTATCATGCTTAAGAGATGTCTTAAAAGAAGAATATTGTAGACACGCTATTTCCGATATATTTGTCCTGAATGTCTATGACCGGTATTTCTTCAGAATTTAATTCTTACTACAGTAACCATATTACCTTTATCTCTATTATCATAGCTCATCAGTACCGAAACAAAAACAAACATTTGGGCAAATTTCGGATTTTCCCTCTTCTTGTCTTTTGTTCACTAAAATTGGCTTCTAATTTATTATGCACCGCACTGTTGCTAATAGGCACAAGAAAAAAGTCAACTTAGCTAACTGAAATCTTTACCTTCCTCATCTTTCCTTATATTTGTGATTTGAGTGTGGCTAGATGAACATAAAGTGAATTTTTTTTTCTGTATTCTATAATCCGTTCAAAAATTGTTAGTGAAATTTGATTTGCTTTTAGTTCTTTAATTTATTTTAAAAAAAAATTTTATTTAACCTGGTTTGCATGGTGTATCGATTGAACCAGTGGTAGAAGGAAAAAAAAAATTTCGAATAGTTTTGGAGAAGACATCACTCAGCTTGTCATTTCTTTGGTTTCATACTTTCGCATTTAAATAGTCTACATTTTTGGTTGCTTTATACGATTTGTTCTGTTTTTCGAATTATTCTTTGAATTTTGGAACCTTCTCCTAATAGTTTGACTTTTTCACAGTGTAATTCGTGAAAGTACACTTAAGTAGATAGTTAACTTACATATATGGCACATAGGCCAAACGCACCAACACAAATTCAACTTTTTGTCGAGGAGCCATTTTTTAGGAAGGTTTTAAAAACTTTTTGAAAAAATTTCTGTAATGCGTTTGAAACGCTCTTTGGGAATTGCTAGGCAAGACTGTTTAATTTCCCAGAGTGACACTCCGCTTATATACAGCATTAGCAGGTACAGCATTCTCCTCCTCTCACCATAGCAGCTGCCTAATCCCTCAACCCAGAAATGTACCTGCTTTTACAATTTTCAGTTTAGTTTTATTACCCTAGAAATTCCTAGTCTTGGTACCATTTGGTGCGTTTGGGTTTCTTAATCTTGCCACCCGTGATACCCTTGACGCCGCCACCCTCCTGGTTGGCACTAATCATATTCTTATATTTATTGATCAGCGGTCGCAGGTCATCCTTTTCCTTTTTATGTCCTTGCTTGGGTCGATTGTTGGCCTTGCGTTCGGCCAGATGGGTTTCGCGTATTTTCTTAGTTTTCTGTTTGCGTTTTTCGGTCTTTACCCGCTTCAAATGCTCCTGGGCTTGTTCACGGATTTTCTTGGTGGAACGCATGCGTAGGGAGGTGCCGGGTTTGGCAGCAGCGCCCACATAGTCGGCTTGGACATCACTAACAGGTTTTTTGGGCTTTGCTTGGGCTTCAGCCCGAGAGGCTTCCAGTTTTTTTAAATGCTTCTGGAGTTTGGGTTTGTTGTCACCTTGTGGGGGTTTGGGCTGCTGGCGACGACGTTCCTGGCGTTTCTGTAGTTTGTTTTGATACGTGGGATTGTTTTGTTTGGAACGTTCCTGGCGTTTCTCTTTGATGTTGTGCACAGCGCGATCCTCTATGCTGAAGGCTACAATGGGGCGCTAGGGAAAGAGAGTAAAGATTTAGATCAAAAGATTTGAGAGATTCTGAAGAACCTACATGCTGTGTGCCAAAGATTTTGGGATTGTTGTTTAGCTTTCTGAGAGCCGCCAAGGCTCGTTGATGTGTTTCAAAGGAGAGAAAACCAAATCCTTTGGATTTGCCTTGCGGATGTTCGGCTGACACTTTCTGTTCCCTCATCACACGACACTCGTGGGGTCGGAAGCCGGTATAAGTCAACGCCATTTGCTTCAGCTTTTCATTGTCATAGTTCTGGGGCAGATTGTGTATGGATAAGCGATTGCGGGAGACAAATCTGTTAAAAGAAATGTTAACAAAAGGAATCCAATCTATCTAAATCCACTTACCGATTTAGGTTCTTCAAAACCTGCGTTTTGACCTGTTCGAGTTGATGCCTTTTGGTCATATCCGAGGCGGATACTCCATCGGCTGCCTTGGAGCCCGACATAATAAGACCCTCTCTGGCCAAATACAAATTCCTTGAATCCTTGCCTTCGTCGTCTTTATTTTCTTGTGATTTTTTGTTTTTGATTTCATCACGAGATAAAGCAGGATGTGGATCCAAGACCTCCTCCATTAAAGTGAATTCTGTGCCTGCCTGTAGACACAGATCAGCGGATTCTTTGGCCTTAAATTTAACAAAGGCGGTGCCCTTGGAGTGACCCGAAATGGGCTCCCGATTGATGATGGCATAGTGGAGTAAACCAAATTTACGACAAACTTTGCGCAAGTCCGTATCCTCAGCATCAAAGGGCACATTCTTGATGAAAACAGTGCAGCCCTGTTGCACATCATCAGAGATTTGCTTCTCCTTGGTTACTTTCTCCAGCTTTAACTTAGACTTAAGCTCGTCTTTGTCCTCATCCTCATCCTCCTCCTCCTCCTCTGAGCCAGAGGAGCCGGACTGCTCTTCCTCCTCCTCCTCTTCACTTTCCTCTTTAACTTCCATTTCCTCTTCCTTTTCAACTTCCTCTTTTACCTCCTCTATTTTGGGCTTCTTCTCCTCCGTTTCGTCTTCCTTTTTATTTTTAGATGCGTACTCATCCTTGCCCAAGGCCCAATCCACAAACACTTTTCTGCTTAACAACTCCTGTCCATTGGAGTGCATAATTGCCTTGGTGGCCTGATTAATGGTCTCATATTGTACAAAGGCACAGCCCACTAGTTTGCCATCACCTCGCTTTAGTATGTGTACATCCTCGAGAGTGCCCCATTGTGAGAAATGTTGACGCAGTGCCTCGTCGGTGGATTTGTAGCTAATGTTACGCACTATCAGACGTGCGCGTTTCTTTTGACGGCGTTCCTTCTCCTCCTTGAGCCGTTGTGTGTTGAAAGGATTACGTCGTTTCGGGGCTTTGGATTCAGCCACTTTTGAAGGGGTTTCCGTCTCGGAGTCCTGTTGCGAATCCATTTCCTTGAGCTCCATTTGACTGCACGTGTTGTTGTGGTATCGGTAGTCGATACCTTTAAATTATATTAGAGTTGCCACCTAGTTAAACTTAAATCAAAGACACTGGTTGTAGACAGATGCGGTATCTGCCCGCAGTACATCTCATTTCAGATTTCGACTTGATTTATGCCAAGAGATTACTCTTTTTGCACTGTGGTCTCAAATCCCAAAAAGCTGGCCAAAAGTCGAAAAAAATAAGTTTTTATCCTCATCCTCTTGATGCTTCTCATAGTTTTGAATTAATCTTTTTTGATAGATCGGAGTTGCTTTTTTCTGTCTGTTACATACATATGCACAACTACATGGTCCCCTGTTACCCATTTTTAATGGGTACCCGCTGCTTCACTAACAGCCTTGCCTCACCTTACTTTCCCTCAAATTCAACTGGCAACTCCACGCATTTGCAAAAAACAGTTAACAATCTTTATTTCTCTGCAAACAGCTGATGAAACTCTGACGGAGTCTTAAAGTAATCGACCAACAACATAGACGAACGTTTTCCCAATTTGAACATAATATGACTCCAAGGATTAAGAAAATTTCTATACTCAGCTATCTGTCCACGTTCAAAGTAATGCTTTACGGTGCCCACCGGCAGTTGGGAGCTATAGACAGCCACATATCTGCAAACAAAAAGAGAGTTATTAAAAGATCTACACCTTTTCCACTTTGTATACTCACTTCTGTGAACTCTTGTAAATTCTCAAAGGATAATTAGCCACAAAGAAGCGTATGGCCAGATTGATCAGCACAAAGCCCCCAAGAAAGTAATACAAGTCCGATTCATGCGACACTAAAGCAGCTATGTCAATTTTCCGGGCCATGGCAAGAAAATTCATATTTGTGGCATATTGATAGGCGGCCATTAGGCTGAGCAAGGACACCGTAGCCGTTGATATATTCTTGGTCCAGGTCACATAGTTTTCCATGGGGGCGCGATAGACTAGTTCAAAGCTTTCAGGCAATTTATCCGTGAGTAATAAATGCCTTTCGACATCGTTGGAAGTGAGTTTGCGTTTTTGGTTGAGTTGTGGGCTGGTGCTGAGGGTAAGAGGCAAGAGTTAAGTGTTTCTAAGGTAGAGTGGAAGTGTGTGAAACCAACCAAATGTTTCTTCGAAGTGTTACACAGAATTTTAGTCTTAAATTATTAATTTTTAGTCCGCGTAACAAAGCCGCACACATTTTGTTATGATTGAACAGCTGGTAATAAGGCGTTGCCACCTAGTGGGCTGTTATCGATAGGCATATGTAATCGACGTATAAACTAAGCTAGTGTCATCAGAGCATAAAAATATAAAAAAAAAACATTAAACACTTCAAAAACCCTAACGAACAGCAGTTGAACTCATAAAACACTAAAATTTTACCTAAATCAAATACATAGATATCCATGGATATGAAGCACACAGCCTTAGACACTGTTGATGACCCAGATAACCGGAAGCGCTCACACCCACCCTCTGAGTCGGGAGATGGAGATGGCCCTGATGCCAAGAAGAGCTCTCCGTCTGTAACAGTTGAGAAAAAGCAGGACCTGGAACTGGAACAGGAACAGGAGGGTCAGGGTCACAAAGAGAAAGTGCCTCCAGGAGATGGTAATCAGCTTTCACCCAACACACATGTGCCTGCCTTTACAGGCAATGGATGTTCCCCGTCCCTAGAGTCATTCATGTTTCAGCAAACGCCAGCTGGAAGTCAGTTGTGCTCCTGGGTTAACAAAAGTGTATCTCAAACTTCCACCATTTCCCACGAGGCCACCTCCGTCAGCGACTTTGGCAGCTTGGCTAGAAAGAGTAAGAGTAAGTGTAGGGAGTGAAAAAGAGTAAACTTCAGTAAGATCTTTTTGTCCATTTGCAGCTAAATTTGCACGGCGAGAGCATAATTTACTACGTCGGGAAAGTACTCTCAAAGCTTTGGCCTTGGAGCGTGAGCTAATCAGCAAGTCAGGTGGACTGGGCTATCAGCATGTGTCTTTGTTGTTGCGCTTTCCTGATCCGGAAATTACGTTGCCCCAAATATCGGCCTACTCTAAGGGCATACAGGAGGTCAGTCTAACCAACGGCCTGGAGCCACGCTCTTGTCTGCTTCACCTTAAGCCGGAAGCTAATGTTGAGCAGACCATACAGGAGCTCAATCACACCGCCTTTGGCTCTGGCCATCTAAAGGCAGAGGTGAAATCCATTTCGGATGAGGAACAGGCTGAACTAATTGATCCCTGTTCTTTATATGTGAGCAATATACCCTTTAATATGACCACTGCGTCCATTAAGGCATATTTTGTGCACTCCATGCGAGTGGACATTGGGGTACAGCGGCGGGAGAAGCGCGCCCGCTATGCCTTTGTGCGTTATGCCAGTCCCGAAATGGCTGCGGATGCTTTTCGCAATTTGTTGGGCAGTCCTTTGAATAGTCGCGTCCTAACTGTGCGCTATAGGCGTCTAAAGCGACGCTTGAGTCCGCCACGTAAACGCTGCTCCCCCAAATGCAATTCATCCAACTTGACCCTGAATGCCGTGGGCACAGATGATGAAGTGACTGAATTGGATCAGGATTGCAAGGTGATATCACCACCACCCGTAGAGTCCATTACCATCAGTGACAGTGATGATACTGAACAATTTAGTTTGACTCCCTGCAAGGAGGAGGAGTCAAAGGACAGCAAATTACTTAAGCAGGGACGGGAAATAGAGATTCTAAAACGACAAATGGCGGAGCTAATGGCTCTCCAAAAGCTCAGAGAAAAAGATAAGGATAAAGGTCTGTCCCTTTTTACCCTGTTTTAAAACTTTAATACCCTTTTTATTTTCTGCTTCTATAGATGAAATTTCCACCAAATTGGAATTAGTCAGCGAGCCAGTCAATCTGGCCAGTCTGGAACAAGACATCAAAGTAGAGCGTGCCTATTTGGGCTTACCCCTTGAGCATACACCCGCTTATATGCCCACCACTCAACCCTTGGTCTCGGCTGGAGTACTAGAAGCCGATCCCGCCAACAAGCGATGTAAATGTGTAACCTTTTATGCATGCTGCAAATTTGATTATTTTTCCCCTATCTTACTCAGCTTTTGATTGTTTTGGCTGGATGTTTTCAGGTCTGGGACGTCGCAAGAGCCGCTTACCGAGCAAGACACCAGAAGATCTTAACGAACAGGCTCGATGGCAGGAGCTACAAGCTCAATTAGAAGCTGAATTTGATACCTAAACGAATTACTAACAAATTTTACTAAATTATCTGTTAAGCGTAAATACAATCGTACCTTTTCACGAGTTTCTCCAGAATGTTGGCACTTTGGAATGCTAAAAATCTACTCAGGATTTCCAATGGAGATGAAATTGATTTTAAGCACCATCAAATTAATATTATTTAAAAATTCAGCAGTTAACTTATTTCGCTTTAAATGTTACTTTTAGAAATTAGTAAAATTTTGTGAACTCAAGAAAATGACTGAAAAGACGATTATAATGGGTGAACTTGTTCCAGAGCATACAGGGCATAGACCATCTCTAATAGCAAAAAGACTGTACACCGATTTAGAAGTGGGTTTTTTTACTTTTCGAACCTGCAAACTAACTGAAGTTGTTTGTTCTGGTTTTTGGTTGAAATAATTATCTTAAACTTCTTTCAATGAGCACTTTCATATTTTTCTAAACAATTTCTCAGCAAAGTCCCTTAGAATAAGCAATAAACCAAAGATTAAACCGACCAACGATGCGAACCTTGATCCTTGAAATAAAATATTGTGAAATATTTGATTCAGTTTAACAACAACTATTTATGTATTACAAAATCTACTACTAAACTAATGTCTAAACCCTCTTGTTAAAAATCCTCTTAAATAGTCTTGATCGTATCGTATCCAGTAAAACGCTCATCGGCTCCGGACAACAGTGCAGGGAATTTTTACATTAATCAACACCCGAATATGTATCAAACAGAAACACATCGCGCGAAATTGCCTTTCCTGGCTCTCCAGGTGATCGTTCGTTAGCTAGGAACGCCCACTACCATATCCTGTCGGTGCGCGCACGCTTCGAAGTACAGTCGCGACGGAAGAAAATCAGTCCTATTACTTTTTTTTTTCCAATACCCAGCGGAATGTGTTTTGTCAATCTCATGTTAAAGTTATACTACTTCAGTTTAGCCACAAGCACAAAGTCACCCTTCGCTTAAGCATTTCGCTAAGAAGAAATTAGAAACGAATCGGAAACGGCAATAAAAGAATAAGCTGCTTTTAATACGAATTTAAGTCAGCTGGAATAGATAAAGTTGATGTACATACAAATAGTTAACCAACATTGAGCCAAATGGGGGAAAAAAGCAATCTGTTGAATTAAGAAATAGTACAAATAGCACGTTGGATTAAATGCATTTCTGAATACTAAAAGATTGAGTTTTATACTAACATAGAACTGTATGAATTATCATAAGTAGTATAAGTGTTAAGCAGTAAGTGTCGAACGACAATTTTCAGGTGTAAATTTTTAAATAATTTGTTATAATCGTTATAATAAATAACGAAGCAGTTGTAATCGCAATTATAATGCTAAGATTAAATCATCATGTGTATGTCATTTTCTTTTAAAATAAAATGTATATTTAAACCGATAACTGAAACGACTATTTTGTGACCGAATCGCAACCGGACGGAAATAAAAACAGTATAACCGTTATATGTCTCGAATTTAATCCCTGCTGCAAAGTCCATGAACGTTGATTGACGCACTTTTATGTTGATACTCCAAATCGAAAATTCTAATTAATAATTTTATGAAAATTTTTTCCAGTTAATTCCATTATTCTGTCAAAATGAATTACCGAATTACAGCAGAATATTCTAAGTAAACTTGTGCTAAAAAGTCAAACAATTTATAAAAACAAAATATTAAAAAATAGAGGGAAGCTAACTTCGGCTCTACCGAACTTTACCCTTGGAGCATGATATACGCCTGCCAGTTTGTTATATGGCAACTATACGATATATTCATCTAATTTTGAGATATTTTTGAAAACAAAAAAGTTTTTCTCACTTAAACAACAACGATCGGTCCGTTCCCATGGCAGCTATGTGCTATAGTCGTCCGACTTGAATCAAACTTGGCAGAATTGTGTGGTAGAATATAATATTGATCAGTAACAAGTTTGGGAGCTATAGCATTGAAAACCAAAAAGTTTTTCATACTAAGACTTTTCTTCAAACTTATCTTTTGTATGACAGCTATACTAAATAGTTGTCCTATTTTCATAAATCTTGGTGGAGTTATGTGAAAGCATAGCTAAATTATAAATCCGCGGTTTGGGAGAGATAGCATTGCAAACAAAAAATTATTTCTCACTAAAACTAGTTTTTCAACCGATCGTTCCTATGGCAGCTATATGCTATAGTCATCCGATCCGGCCGGTTCCGACAAATGTGCAGCGTATTTGTATTTCGTGCAAAGTTTGGTTACGATAGCTTTAAAACTGACGGAGAAGATAGCATAGAAACAGACGGACATGGCTATATCAACTCAGCTCGTCATGCTGATCAAGAATATATATACTTTATGTGGTCGGAGATGCTTCCTTCTATGCGTTACAAACATCTGAACAATTTCAATATCCCCTCTCATAGGGTATAAAAAGGAGCTCCCTAATATACAGTATTAGGGAATTAAACCGGAACCATATACCGAAAAGAACCAATTAAAACTTAGAACCAGAACCGAAAGCTATATTTTAAATTATTCTGACCAAGGCTGTCTTCTTCTTCTAGTTCCAGTCCCTTGTGGGACATAGGGCATCAACCACTCCTCTCTTCCAACGAACTCTGTTGTTGGCCGTAGCTTTAAGTTCTCTCCGGGTCTTCCCGATGCTTTCCGCTTCTCTACCAACAGTTTTCCTCTAAGTTTCTTTGGGTCTGCCGAATCCATCTAGTGGACTTCCTGGCGATATTGCTCTCACTTTTACGCAATGTATGCCCCATCCAGCTCCATTTCATTCAGTGTATTATGGTGTCGATACTCTCCATATTTGCGCGCTTTAGTAGCTTCTGCCAGGCCAGAAAATACAAAATATCCGATGCAGGCATCGGTTCACGTATGTTTGAATTTTGGACACTATGGAAGCTGTAATTTTCCAAGTGGAGGAACCGTATAGCAGAACTGGCATTACGTTAGACTTGAAAAGCCTTATTTTGAGCCAGTGTGGTGAGCATTGCCAAACGGCCGACAGCATCCCAAAAGCACCCTTAGCTTTCTGAAGGCGCGACTCCACATCGAGCTCTGTACCTCCATCCACAGCGACAACGCTGCCCAGGTGTTAAAAAAATTTAACATATTTTGTTATAAGGAAACTTTCAGCTAACGAAGCTATTAAAAACGTTTATTATGCTCTTTTCCATTTAAGAACTTGACTTTATTTTCTTCTTGAAGTAGTAATATGCAGCTTGGATATAATTTTGAAATGATAATGCTCAAATTAAAAACTATTATATAATTTTTAAAACTGAAAAACTGACTTTTCATTCGTCCGGCCCTTTTTTTTTAAGGTCCGTTTCAGATCGTCCAGATTCGGGAGGTTAAAAATATAAAAGGATCGTTTATGGGTCCAAAACTGGTTCTGCGGGCTCGGTTCAGAACCGGTTGAAAGTGGAGGCTAAGTGGATTTATACACACATGTATTTGTATAAAAAGAAACAGCACAATTCAAATACATATATCAGTAGTAGTAGTAGTAGTAGTATAAGTATATTTTGGCATATTGCAGGCATGGCTTTTTTTTGCCGTGATCCCAATGCCGATTCTTTCTCTTTTTTCATACAATTTTACAATTTCTCTTAGAATACAATTTTAGCATTATAAAATTCTAAATCCAATTTTCTAAAATATTAACAAGACATTTACGGGACTACATTTACATTAATTGCGACCTTATCTCTCTAGAAACTTTCTTCCATTATGCGTTGTCTGTACTTTTGAGCGTGGCTGACATATGCTGCTAGACTTGTCCAGTTGCTTCCGTTCAACAAGTTGATGCATTCCTCCACATTCAGATACGGTGTTCCGAAGCATCCTGCCCTAATCTCTTGTAAAATGGGACATTTCCCCAAGAAGTGCAATATATCCTCGCGCTCTCTTAAGTTGCACAGTGTGCATTCATTTGTATGATTTCCCAGGCGTGGGCGGTAATTTAGGTTAAGCAACTCTACTCTTGCTCTGAAAATTTGCATAATTCTGTAGCAGCCGATATCATCCTGGAAGTAATTGTTTTCATTTAAGTCGTATGTTAAAAGTTGGTAAGTTTGTCTTCCAGAGCTCTCCCTTGCTTGATCCTCCCACAATCTCCTTGTCTTCCTGTCTATGTTAAAAATCAATCTGTTTTGCTCCAATCTCCACACGCTTAGGTTTTCCAGTGTTAACGGGGTCTCATAGCCGCTTGCCATTTTGAGCCATTGGCTGAAAAACTGTGCCTTTGACTCCAGAAGGTATTTTGTGAAAATTTTTGGGTATCGTCGGTCCGGCATGTTCAGAATTTTCCGAACATATTTAAAATGTATGTCCAATGTGTAAGTGAATAATGCCGGCAGACCAGTTTCCAAATGGATTGCGTAATTAGGGGTATTTTGCGGAAGGTGGAAGACTCTTTTAATGAAATATCGTTGACTCCGTTCGACATCTTCATAGCTATCAGAACCCATAACTTGAGCGGCGTAGCAAGTGATCGCCCTCGCTGTCGCCTAGTACATCTTATATTTCGTACTCATGTTTACTTGTTTCCGTTTCAGCAGTCCATTCCACGTACTACTAATTGCCACTTGAGTATCTTTCCTCTTGAGCTCTGCGTGCTTTTGGAAGGTCATATTGCTCGTCAGAGTGACGCCAAGGTATTTAAAAGATTTGACAACTTCCAACTGAATACCTGCTAGGTTCCTATTCTCGTTTCGCGCAAATTTTCCTCTTCCATTTCGGACTACGAGAACTTTCGATTTTTCGCTTTTGATAGAAAGTTTCCAGGTGTTACAGTATGTGTATGTAGTGTCTATCATTTCCTGCAGTTCTTCTGGGGTCTCCGCCATTATGACAATGTCATCCGCATACATCAGCACCTTCTACCGCTGCGAGCCTAGATTTACTCCTCCAGCCAGTTTCTCAGTAATATCGTCGATGTAGAGGGCAAATAACAAAAGGCTGAGTAAGCACCCCGTGGAAACCCTTCGACAGACTTTGACCATCCCACACCCTTGTGATGTTGTTGCTGTAGAGGCTTTCCAGGGTTTTTAAGATTTTGGTGGATACACCCAAGTTGCTTAACTTATATAGCAGGTTGTCCCTATTTATTGTGTCGAAAGCTGCCTTGAAGTCTATAAAAAAGCAATACATCTTTTTTCCTTTGCTCAAATAATCTTTTGCTAATGCAGTTAGAACGTTGATGCAGTCGACTGTTGAGTATCCTTCTCTGAATCCCGTTTGGTTTTCGCTTAAGGGTACTGTATACCTTCAGGTGTCATTTTTTAAAGGTTTACAAAAAATTAGATTACTCAAAAACTATAAGTGGTATTAAGAAGCGGATTTTCATTGGATAGGTAATCGGTTAAACTAAATTTAGTAATTTTTGTTGTTGTTGTTGTACCTACGGTTGTTGTTGAATTTTTGTTCAAAGTTAACCAAAAATTTAAAACATAGGCCCATGGTTGCAAAAATTTTTTGAGAACGGATGATCTGAATTTAAAACTGAAGACAGGGTTTTGTTAAGAATTAATGTAATTCTGGTGTGAACTAGGATATTTTGGATCGATCAATAAATGACGTAGTTATGGGGTTTCAAAGTCAAAATTTCGAAAATCGACTATTTTTTCCCACTGTATTGGTCCTAGCTCCGTTATTTGTTGACCGATCAAAAATATCCTAGTTCACACCAGAATGGTGGGAATTAGGAACAATTTAAGGGAAAGAATTTGAAAATCGGTCAACAGGTACTCTTTATATCTTTGCAACCATTTTGGAAAAAGTAGTTCCGAGATATTCGCATTTAAAGATTCGACATCTGTTTTCGATGAAATAAAAATCGTTTTTTATAAATGTATAATTCGGATTTGGTTCATTTGGGTGTTAACTTTCACCGAAAAAAAAGGTTATCAAAATCGATTAAGCAGTTCTCCAGAAATTTGAGTCAAAGTGCGTCAAGACATGGTAAAAAATAAAATCTTCAAAAATTTCCAAGTACAATTTTTTTTTTCAAAAATTTTTTTTCCATAATATCGAACATTTTATAAATATTTATAAAGTTTTTGACCAAAATAGGGAAAAAAATACGAATTTCTAAAAATACGAGGATCGATAAAAACAATTTTCATATAAAAGGGTCGGAAAAAATAATTGTTTTTGTTTATATCTTTAAAACTGAGTTTCGGATCAGCTTGAAAGTTTTGCAGGATGTTTATAAGATCCTAATAGAACGTTTAAGCAAATAAAAAAAAAATCCAAAAAAAATTTTTCTGAAGGTACCCTTAAGAGCTGGTTTCGGTTGGTGAAATTGACCAGGCGAGCAAGAAGAACTGACGCGAACACTTTCGCTGCTGCATTTAAAAATGAGATTCCCCCTGTAGTTTTGGGCTTCGGTTGGGTTTCCTTTTTTTTTTGGGTATTTTGTTGTTTTTTTGAAAGTGGGGGGTTTTTTTTTGTTTTAAAAATTTTTTTAAAAGCATAGGTTAAGGTTTAGATGTTGGGGTTGGTGTTTTTTTTTTTTAACCCCACTGGGTTTTTTTTTTTTTTTTGGTGTTTTTTTTTTTTTTCTTTTTTTTGTTTCCCTTTTTTTTTTCTTTTTTTATTAATATCACCAACTATTTCCTTTTTTTTTTTGGGTTTTGGTGTACACTTTTTTTTTTTTTTTTTTTTGTTCCCCCCGTTTTTTTTTTTTTTTCCCCCTCCTTTTGTTGTATTATGTTTTTTTTTTTTTTTATATACTATATCAGTATTTTCCCCAAACAGTCTTATGGCATAATTTCTTTTGGAAAACGTTCACAAAATAAAGAAGATGAAAACTCGACAAAGTTTCAACGTTAACTTTTGAGAAGGGCAAGTAATTTGGATCGTAACCTCTAAACTTACCACTTTTCCAAACTTGTTTTAAATATTTCCCATTTGGCATATTAAAATCCTCTTGTATTTGTAAAATTAAACATTTCAATTTTTTTGTATTTTTATTTCAATTTTTTGTGTATCTTTTCGTTTTCTTAAATATAAAAAATAATATTATTACACATAATAATACGTAAATTAAATAATATTTCGGTTTTAAATATTAAACCCGAACAAATATCGCTTACACATTATCTTAGAGTACGATTTGATGATGATAATATGGTCAAGTCAAGTCACATCTATAGTTTTTTTGTTTTTGCAAAATTGTTACACACACGGCTTAATTTGTTGAACAATTTACAAAACTAGACTAAATTATATAGCTTAAACTTAAAGTTTAACTCGGTTTCATATTTTGTATTTCCTTTCATATGGCTCGTTAACATTTAATATCGCAAATTGTCATTAAAGTATTTATATTTCTGCTATGATATTTTTTGTTTGTTTTGTTGTGGATAAGGCGGAATGTTAAAACTAGAGTTTTGTTTTTATTTACACACAACAACGAAAATTAATAAGGCACCTGTTTCATATGCTATTCTTGTGTTTTTTTTTATTTCGGAGTCCAAAAAGTTTTAGAAACTTTAATTGAGTTGTGATTACTTGGCTCGTTCTTAGCTAACAATTAGTTTAGAGATAAAGCAGAGCAGGAAAGTGCTTAAAAGCACCGAAACAGCCGAATTGCTGGATAATTGACTGAGTGTGCTTGCGCCAGAACCGGTACGTTCGGCCATTTCGGGCTCCAAGGGCTGTTCATCATTCGGTTGGTGATCACCCACGGCTAAAGAAAGGAAAGGGAGATGTGAAAATTAGAAATTTAAATTTTTGTGTAAGGTTTTAAATTAAGACTAAGCTAGTTTTAAAAAGGTGTAAGAAAAAAACTAAAATTGTAACTTAAATTAAAATTAATAATAGACTTGGGGTATAAAGGTTTTGGATAAATTTTAAATTTTTTTAAATTTCCGGAATAATTTATCTTAATATACAAATTCATGAGTAATAAGGCAGCTTGCTTAAGATTGAACAGTTGGTTGAACTTTATTTTAAAAAGTCACTGCCTTATTAGCTGGCCTAAGATGCATCTCAGATCTTTATAACCCAAATCTTATAAATAATAAAAAAAGTAAACATACTCATACTCTCTTTCCCCTCTCTCTTTTCTCTCTCTCTCTCTTTCTTCACTTTTGTGCGGAAATTAAGTGAGCTCGTTTCAAGATTTTTGGCGTTTACGGCAGCGGCTTAGCGGCCATTTGGGCGTGATTATGGTTTTGTGGCTTTTGTTTTTTTTTGTTTAAATTTTTGTTTGTTCAGACAGAGATCACTCAAGCGGGCGCATTTATGTGGTTTGTATATATATAAGAAAATGGACTTGGGACATTTCAAAAGAATCTGTTCGTTAGACTCCACATCCAGCCGGGTAGTAGCCCTGGGTTGGTTGGGGCGTTACTCTGCGGTACTAATTGTTGAATTTAATGAAATTATGGAAATTATAAGGAAACATATATACACAATTATATATATACATATATATAAATACGTTGTGATACGTGCCGTAGAGGGAGCGGGAGGTGTTGATGATGATGATGATGTAGCAAAAGATCTAAGGTGTTTACCACTAAACTACATAAAAGCGCGTACACAAAAAGCTGCAGAGGGTGGGGGAAAGGTTTTTTTGCAGTTCTTTTGGGTTAATATATGTTTTGTTTGTCGTTTCGTTTATCCGCGTCTTTTAAAGCCTGCAAGAAATGTAAACATTTTGAGGTTCGGCTTGTTGTTGTATGCAAATTTTTTAACGTTTAAGTGTTGGGGCACGTGCATTTAGTATTAAATAGTGGGTCATAACGGGATCAGTTTTTTTTTTTTTTTTGTGTTTTGTTGCTGGTGAGTAATTCTGGTGTAGATTAGTGTTACTTTGTGTTTGGGTGTGAATCATGCAGAGTAAAGCCTTAGCCGTGTGTGCGTGTGCCAGTGGGGGTGCCCAAAAAAATACAGGGAACGATTTCAATTTACGCAAAAAGTGTTTTTAGAGAGGGGGGAGGGAGTAAATAGAGAAGTAGGGGTGTAGGGGTGGAAACACATCAAAAATACTTAGTATACTACGCTTAGTTCTAAAGGCTTTTCAGGGAAAATCTGTGGTGTTTAACAAATAGTGTTGGAAAGTGTGTTTTTTAGTCTTTTCTGTTAGTAACTTTTGGTGTCTATCTTAGATTTAGATTAGTAGAGTTAGGTATGGTGCCATGCTTGGTTTAAATTGCAAGTTTTAAGGCTTATAAACTAGGGATAATGGTTTTTGGTTTTGGTTTTGGAGCGGTTGTGGTTAGTGAGCACCGACTGACCAGTAGTTTGTTTTCGTTTTTAAAATTTTGTTTGATTGATAAACTGTAAGCAAAATTATGATTATTGTAATTTGGTTTTGTTTTTTTATTATTTTATAACAATTTTTTTACATGGTATGCTAAATTGAGTTGGTTAAAGTAGTTAAGGAAAATTAAATAGGCTTAGGAGAAAGACCCAAAACGATAACAAAATTAATAATAAAGTTTTAGTTTTTGCTGGAATTAGGTAGATTAGTTATAGACAGATATCTTTTCTTCTTTTTCAATATATTTTTAACATATAAGCATTTCCAAAAAAGGTTCGAATGATATTATCTTGAAAATGAAATATTGCTCAAAATCAGCTTTAGCACCAATATAGGGCTTATTTATAGTTATAAGTTAAGCCTGTTTGATTTGAACTTTTTTTTACTTAAAATGTGTTCGATGGTCCCGATCGACAGAATGAAAATGCTTATATACAAAATAAAGCGATTACGAAATCCTACAATTAACTGGTTCTTTCTTTCTTGACTTAAAAATTCTGAACTAAGTCAGCTTTTGTGATTGTTTGTTCTCGTATATCTTCCGTGTTTTAACTAGAGATCTGCTAGGGGCCCTGTTTTTTTGACGCTTTAAAAGCGTTTGCGTTGTGACTGACTCGAAATTTTGATGTTTTGTCAAATCTCGGTCTGGTCCCATTGGTAACCGTAGTGCGAAGTTTTTTGGTCGTACTACTAATTTGTTATGGTCTACATCTAAATGGAGAAATTCTAAAGTAAAACCCAAACAATTTTTGAAGCATAATAATAGTTAGAAAAAAATATGTCCAAAATTTTCTTGGTCTGGCCCATAATGGCCTATAAAATTCTAACCTTTCCCAATTTGTCTTTAAAACTAGAACTCTGTATTATATCAAAATCCTAAGGAAATGTATTAACCAAAGACCAAGATGTTTATACTGTAGGTCAGAAATCTACTCTCATTCCATATCCAAGGAACCAGGAGGGAAGCACAATTTTTGGAGCTTGCATTGCAAGTCTATTTTGTACTTAATCCAAGAAATTTTCTAAAAATTTTCGATCTTTTCTTAGATTTTTAAATATTTTTAAAGAACGAAATGTTTTTGATTCAAGAACTTTTGATCTCATTTGAATAGTTTTAGCAGTCGTTTTTCTATTCTAGAATGTTTCGTACTTAATTTAAGTACATCCAAAAGCAAAATATACTTGAAGTTTTATGTACAAAATTCTATACCGAACGATCTAGAACTCTGCCGGTCGTGTTTTTCTGAGTGTACATGGTTATGCAAAGTTTTCATAGTTCCCGTTATATTCTCTTTTCTTTGAAAAAAAGCAACTGTGAACGCCGTTAAGTGGTTGTTATCTCAAAAGAGAGTCAGACAAATACAAAAAACGTTGAAAAAATACTTTTGGGTTATTCCATCAACACTCGTTCTCTGCTTGTACGAGTATAAGACAGCACTGGCCAGATATAAACACCGGGGGGCCGAAGCCACTCGTCAATTCATGTCGATTGCTTGCCAAAGCCCCTACAGTGACGGCCTCATAGAGAGGGCAGAAAAGTGTGCTTGTGTGTTGGTGAACAAGAGAGCTCTCTCAAGTCTGCCTAAAAACACTACCGACTTCGGTTTCAGGTAGCTATAGCTGCCTGGCTTTGCATCACTGAGTCTCAGAGAGAGAGAGACAGGTATATTTTTCTGTGCTCTCCACAGAATAATACACAAAGCACAAATAAAAGGAAATATTTAATACAAATGCAGTACACTTGTAGTTACAGTGCACTCGTACAGATCTCTGGTACCGACCTTAAGATGGCATCTACTCTTTTCAAAATTAACTTATCTTACTTAACAAAGTTTTATTTGACTTTTATAACTTTCAAGATAAAAAAAACTTTTTAAGTTTTGATTTAATCTTGAACCAACAATGTAAACTTAAAATAATAGTTTTAAGTCATCAACTTGTTGAAATAGTAGAATAAGTAGAACAAGTAAAAACCAAAACTGTCTAAGGAGGACTGCCATACGGTGCTTAATGAAAGGAACTGGATGCATTGGCTTTATACATATGTAAGAGACGCTCTATAATAAATAGAGACCATTTGTAACTCGGAAAATTTTTGTTTTCAAAATTTTAGAATATTCAGTCAAGGGTTAAAATTGCCCTAAATTTTAGTTATTATTTTTATATTTAACAAATTTTTGTCTAAATATTTTTTTTTAGGGCAACTTTACAAAATTACCGAAAAATATCTTAAATATAGAAATTTTTTTTAAATTTTAGAGCGAGTTTAGCTCTTGACTGATTGTTCTCAAATATAGAAAAATAATTTTTTGAACTACTCGTTGGTAAATTCTGCTATTGTTTTTAAAACTCTTATAATGTTTTAAGAAACAGGTCTTGCGTTTGATCAATCTCTTACTAATTTTTAAAAAAAGTGTTAGGTAAATGTTAGTTTTTTATAAAATTATACCCATCAATTGTGTTAGTCATTTATTAAACGTTAGTAAAAACTCATAAATAAAAATTTTAGTCAGAATAGTTAGTTTTGAAAAGTGTTTAAAGTGTAAAAATCCTCAACAGACTAAAGTAAAACACCACAAAATTAAAATAAAAAATCAAAGAATATCAGATATACAAAGAAACAATATATAACAACTGAAAGAAGACAATTGGACATACACAATTTTTTTTTTTGGAATTAGTTTTCAATACAAAAAGTATAATGTATATTTTTTGTTTTTTTTTTTTCTTTGACAAACATAGAAATTGCTACATACACAAAAAAGTATTTCAGTTAAAACTTAATTAAACATACCATATATAATTTTAACATTTCATTTTGCTAAGAAGTAACAACTCATATATGGATATTGTATATGAGATCTTTTTGACTTAAAACAATTTCGTTTTTCAATTCGATTTCAAACAAAACTACCGCCCAGTCGTTGCCACTCACCTGCGACCAAATCCAAATCACCATTACCCTCATCGGCATTCAGCTGTGATTCATGCTCGGATTCATTTTCTTCATTCTCAATAATATTACCTGTTGAGGAGGGCGTATTCTTGCAGCCGAACCACCAGTGTGCTGTGGGTCTAGGGAAAGGAGGCGTGGCCGCGTCCACCTGTTCAACATAAAGGATACAAGTTAAATATAATTCATTTCAATCATTTAGGAATCTTACCGCAAATCGTGCATCGTGGAAGCGATAGTATTTATCGCCCTTGAAGAAGTACGTATAACCATTCGTATATCTAAGAGCAGCATCCAAATTATTTGGCACACCTTCCCAGTTCGAGATGGGTTTGGGATAGCTGGCCTTGACGGGTGGCCTTTTGGCTGGATCGAAACGCCAGAATTTGGTACCCTTGAAGAAGTAAATCTTGCCATTACCACCCCAAACCATGGCCGCATCCAAGTGATCGGGAATTCCAGTGAATCCTTCGCTGATTTCCTTGGGATAAGCACCATCCATTTGGGTGCCCTGATAGCGCCAGTATTGAGTGCCCTTGAAGAAGTACGTCTTGCCATTCTTATACGTAAAGGCGGCATCAATGTTGCCCGGCAAGCCTGGCCAGGTCTTAGAGATCAGCTTGGGATAACCCTCCTCCACCGAATCTGTGGTCAATTTGTAGTATTTGTCACCCTTGAAGGCAAACGTATCACCATTGGCCGAATTGAAGAGTGTGTCGATTTTGGAGTCTGTGCAAATGGTATCATCTAGAGGCACTTTGGGTGGGGTGAACACAGGACGTTGTGTGCTGGGTGGATAAACATTTGTGGGTGTATATTGATTGGTTTTGCGGCCATATAAAGATTGGATAGCTGATTTATCATCATCATCTAGCTTAAAGACAGGCTCAAAACCACGATAGAAGGGAGCCATTAGGGCTGAACTTTGATCGGAGTGGGAGAGACCCAGGGAGTGGCCAAATTCATGGGCAGCCACTTGGAAAAGGTTAGTGCCACGTGGTGAACCAATTGTCCAGAGTTCAGCATCATCAAAATGAGCATCGCCACCGAAAACCGGGAAGAAGGCATGAGCCAAAGTGCCACCTTGGCCATCAAACGGATCGCCATCACCGTGCTCGCTTTCAACGAACCTTGAGGGAGGGAAAGAGAGGGCGAGGGGTTAATTAGAAATATTCAAATATAAGAAAAGGGAAAATAATAGCGACGAAAACTAGCTCTGACCTACTTCATCGACCGCTAGACAGCGGGTTAATAGCGAAAAACTAAATGAAAAACCAAGAGGCAAATAAATATTGACTTCCTAGCCTATTTAAGTTTGTTTTTGATCCTAAATAAGCTATATATACATATAAAGCTAAAACAATTAGTATTCGATATTTTAACTCACTTAATTTCAATATGCACTGGTCCCGATGTTTTCCTGGTGAAAGTCAAATCAGTATCCTCACTCCATACGGCAAAAGCACGACCAATTTCCGCATCCACATCGGAACGCTTCAATCGCTTTGGATATTTGGAAATTTTATAGGTCAAATTCTTGACACGCCAGCGACTGCCCTGCAAGGCATAACGTTTTGATCGAGTATCGCCGGTCCCCACACGATCGCGTACACCACAACGTGGCAGTGACATCAATTTCAATGTCTCCTCATCCAAATCGCCGGTCACATTCAAACCGGCAAAACTCTGGAACTCTTGTATGGCACTTATCCAGGTATCTTTATCTTGCAGTCCACTATTGGCCGGATTGCGGGCTGAGGCGGGCAGATAACCAAACTGAGAGAGATAGATCTGGAAGAAAAATTCAAGGAAGAACAATATGTGGTTTAGTGACAACAACAACACTTCAAGTGAAGATCAATGGTGACAGGCAACACCAAACAAAAGCCGCTTGACCAGCTTGATTAATGGCCATCAGATAAGAACGCTGGATGCCTGCATTGCTGCATTGGGCATGTACAGTGGGTCACGAAAGTTTTTGGACAAGGAAATGTCGTTTGTTCTAAAAGTATTGCGAATTTTGAATTTAGCAGGTACGGTACATATATTCGATTTTTTGGTGGAGTTATATTAGTCCTCATGTTCCCCTTTTCTGCTGACACGGTTGGACATTTGGAATATTTTGACTCATCTTCGATTTTTGATTATTCAATCTTTGTCATATATGTATTATATCTAAGGAGGATTATTTTGAAAGAGGCCAAGTAGATATTATTGAATAAATTAATACTTTTTTAAAACAATTCTCAAATATATAATCCCAATTGATTTCAAGCGCAGAAATAAGTCTTTAGGGCTCGTTCCGAAAAATTCGTTCTTGTTTTTGATACAATCTAGTATTAGTGTTTGAAATTTTGGTCTGTCACTGTTTGTGCATGGTAATAAGGAAAGAGTCACAGGCTATATCTCAAGTCTGTGAATGGTAAAAAAACCGCGAAATTACCAAAATTATTATAAGAGTGGCTGAAAGGATTATGGTGAAACTTGGCACACAAATAGTTCATAACCTGGACTTGAACATAAGCTTTATAACTTTTATTTAAATGGTCAAAAAAACCGCGAAATTTCCAAAATTCTTATTTGAGTTATATTATTGACGGGTAAACCGACGGGTAAATAGGAAGATAAGAAAATCGCAAAATTTGCATAATTTTTAAAATACTTAAAAGCTATGAAGATGGCATTTAAAGACGAGTGTAGAAGAGGCCAAGAACCGAGAAATTTGTATTATTTAAATTAAGAAAGCGCAAAATATTAAAAATTATATTATACTAGCTGAAATCGCCGCGACTTTGCCCGCGACCAAGATTTTAAGAAATTGTCTTTATACGTCTTTCCAAAAAATGAAAGAAGCAATATTTCTGGATAAAACTTCGACATAAACTAAATATGAAATCAAATTGATCTCATGGCAGCCACTCTTCAATTCCAATTCCCCATCCCCTCCTCCACAGCTCTCGACTCTTTCCCGTCCCTCTTCCTGCGCTCTCCACTCTTTCATTACCCCCTCATTTCTTTGCCCCCACCCTCTCATTACTCTCCTTCCATTTCTTGTTGCACTTGTCTTTCATAGAAGATATCATCTATCCTAGAGAGCCAAGACACATACATATAACACATACCAAATTTGTGGGAGTGTGAGTCGTGCCCTCTCTCACTCTCTCGCGCGCTCTTAGCAAAACAGCTTTGTCCTCAATGTTGCCTGAGCGCAATAGCTCATTTATTTGCCCCATAAAAACTTTTCTTTGGCGTTTATACACACTTTGCTATAAAAGTTTCAAAATTTTCTTTCTTAGTGCACGGCTGCATAATTAAACGAAAGTCTTTGCCAAATCTTAGATCTTTAGGATAAGCAGGTTTTGGCTGTGGGTTGACAATATGTCAGTCGGGCCTACGCATTTATAAGTATAGATTATACTAAAATTTCATGAAATTTTTCAATTTGTTACATGACTCATAACACCTAAAAATATATTATAAATAAAATATTAGAAGAATTATCGGTCCAACATTAAAAACTGTTCACAGGATCTAAGATTATTATGTAGACCAGAAACTGCGAAATTTTTCTAATTTTTATTTGAGTTTGAGGTTTTTGCGAAATTTGGAAATGACAATGTAGACGGGTAAATAGGAGGTGTAGATCAACTTTCTACAATGAGTTCAGATTATCATAAAGATTTGATAGGTGTTGGTCAATCGGGTAAAATTATTAGAAATTTGCTAAAACTCTTATATGAGTAAATGAGACGTGTAGTTCAAACGAACCAAAAAATCACAAAATTTTCAAAGTTTTATAATGATTTTAGATTATCGCAAAGCCGGTTAAATAGACGGATAGTGAAGATCTAAAGGTCAAAAATTTTGAAAGATGAAGATTGGATAGATGGCAATTGTCAAGTAAGCTTCTCTTCTTTGCTTTGTGTTTAAGATTCTAAAACCAGCGTAGCAATGTATGCCGGGTACCTACTAGTCGATTTATAAAACTTGAATTTAACTGGATTATTTTCTGACCACTTTTTCTAACATTTTGAATTACTATGAAAGTATAATTTCTTGAGGTTCTCTGAACAAATTACCGCGAAACAGAACACAATTTGAGGAGGAAAAGGAAAACTAAGTTTCGCTGCCTTGAAAAGGGCTTAACCACAGGTTAAATTTCGAAAATGGTTTTAGGATCATTTAATATTCAAAAAAATAAAAATTTTGAAATGCTTACACACATCCATTTTTTAAAAAAATCAATTGTTGTTCAACATTCTGAAAACTACAAATTTTATATCCCTTGTCCACACAATTTTTCGACCCACTGTTTGCTTAACTGAGTACTGCTTAAGGTGTGAAAAATCTTGTTTTGGGACACAACATTTAAGGAAGCGTTTCAATTACCTGCCCTGGCTGTTTATGGTTAGCTACAAAGTTAATTAAATTGTGTAATTTAACATTGAAACGTTTCGGGAAGTGCACTTAAAAACAATGCAAGGTTGTCTTACGGTACTAGAAATTGCAACTGAAAAAAATAACTCAATCTTAACCAATTACAACGGAAAATTGTTAGAGAGCTTACATTTAATTATGCGTCGAGCGTTCTTTTATTTAAAATGTAAAACGTGTATTCCCCCAAGCGACTTTTATGTGTCGCACATTTTTAATGGCCGGTCAACACAATATATATATATATGTAGAATTTTGGCCGAAACTTGCATAATGCCAGCTGACTGTTAAATTGGTATATTTTTCTTTTTATTTTATTTTCTGAGGAAGTAAACATTTCGTGGGAGCCATCAGGTATGCAAGGCATACGCTGTCGGTGCGGTTTTAAGCTTAATAATCTTCTGGGTGGGTAAGGCGGTGGTGGTTTGGCGCATGTCACCATTGGCCAGTGGTTATGTGTGGACTGCTGGGCGGGAGGTCGTGGGTTCGATCCCGCCTCTGAACATCTAATAAAAAAAGTTTTTTTTTCTTTCTTTAGAAAAATAGCTTTTACACATACGGTCACCTTCACCAGCATTGGCGCAGCTGTGAAGTAACTAGCCGTGAACCGGCGTTAAATTGTAGGTCCCTTTCTCTTGTGCGAAAATTTAAAGCACAAACGCAAGAGATTGAGAGAAGCGGCTTGGCCCCGTTGTAGGAGCTGTATAGCCAATTTTACATTTTACATTTTTTACACCATCAGCTGAGAGAGAGAGAGAGAGAGGGAGAGCCAGATTTTGGCCAGGTCTAAAGGTAAATGACCCAGGCGTGCGTTTTGTTTTTGTGCGTGTGTGGGTTCAAGTGGAAGTTCCTTATGATTACAAAATCAAAAAATTAAGCTTTTAAAATGACAAAGATACTTGAAAAATCCAATTCTTGACATATTTAAACACTTGACAGCGACAGATATGAAGAGAGAGAGAGAGGGAGGATTGACTCATCTTCAGTTTTCATTGAACGACCTTGCGACTTGCTTGTTGCTTTATGCAATTAACATAATTGTTGCATTTTTAAATTGCTTTATAAGTGCAACTTTGCTGGGAACCCGACTCAAACATTCCTTTAGATTATGGAGTAAGAAATACTTAAAATATTGAGTATCAAATGCATTGAATTGTATGCTCTTGGTTATATGGCACTTATCTATCGCCCGATAAGATATCAACTATTACCCACAAACAAAGAAATCTAGAGCCGTTATCGTTCCCACCTGAAACACTCATATATTTTGACTCATTTCAGTTAATTTTTTTTCTTTTTTGAGCTTCGACACATTTTGTACAATGTTCCCCTAGGAGAAATGCGTCACTTTATGTCCATAAGCCAACGGAAGTTTAGAACGGAAATAATTATGAAGTACACTAAATAACAAAACTCAAGAATTCTTAGTTATGACCCCCTTAACTAGTAGGTGGCAGTAAATGAACCTTGGCTTTATGCACTTGAAAACAGATAGCTCTGAATGTCAATAAAGTGACTCGAAGCCTCCAAAGACTTTCAGAGAGGATCGACTTTAAACTGAACTCTGTCGAAGGCTAAAAACAGCTGATCAGTATTTTCTCTTACCCAAGGAAACCATAATTTGATACGTCGGACTAAAATTGGCAACGCCAGCACACTGCAATTCGGTTACACTGCAAATCGATAGATGCCACTCAGCTGAGTGGTCAGGCCAAATAGTTCAATTTTGTCTGATCGCTCATCTGAGTAACTTCATGTCTACTCTGAAGCCTTTTTACACGGTCTGACAGCAATTCTGACGAAAACTCAGCTGAGTGATCAGGTCGTGTAAATATAGCTTGATCGATACATCGATGAAGGGCGATGATGTAAATTTCACAAATTTTTCTAGTTTCTTATGTGGCACAGCACATGTTCTAATAAAGAATTGTCTAAATTTTCAAATTATTAATTGGCGGCCTACCTTCTGGTGGATGAGTTCCAACCACTTATAGCCGAAGTACCTTCCAACACTTTGTATCACATAACAAAGTTTAGTTCCGCTCGGCTGACAAACATTAAGGCGAACACAAAATAGGACCTAAATTTCGCTACAATATAATTGACTATGAAGTCTGCTGTGGCGGCTGTAAAACCCAGATTGTTGGTCTGAAACGGCAGCCTCAAAAGACTCACAGTCAGTTAAGAAGGGGCTAATTGTCTTTTTTAAACACCACAACCACATGTCTTAGTCCCCCTCGTTGGTTACACAGCTGGCTAACGTGAGCAGCGTGCAATCCATTTAAGGTAAATATTTTTGATGCCATCGATGAAAAGGCAGCCGCAATGATAGAAAACTGTCTCATTTGAGAATGCGTTGGTCACCTAACCATTTACCATAAAGAATGAACCCAAGTTCGAAACACAATTTTGTTTTGAATGTTTCTTAAAACCGATCAGTTAATCAAACCTTCAGCTTTGCAGCGAGTTTTGAGCCTCAAACTGATGCCTATGCTGAATTTCTGGGGTTTGCATTAAAATTTTAAATTTAAACAGAACTAGTTTAAAAATATACACTTTACTTTAATAAAAAGATTTGAAAGTTGTAAACATAAACGTGAAACTTAAACTAAGCGAACAAAATAGCCAAAATTCAATATATACTATAGTTGTGGCGGCTGTAAAAAGTGTTGGTTGAACGCAGCCTCAAAGACAAAAAAGGGGCTATTGCTTTTTAAACACCCAACCACTGTCTTAGTCCCCCTCGTTGGTTACACAGCTGGCTAACGAAGGCAATCCTTAAGGTAAATATTTTTGTGCCATCGATGAAAGGCAGCCGCAATGATAGAAAACTGTCTCATTTGAGAATGCGTTGGTCACCTAACCATTTACCATAAAGAATGAACCCAAGTTCGAAACACAATTTTGTTTTGAATGTTTCTTAAAACCGATCAGTTAATCAAACCTTCAGCTTTGCAGCGAGTTTTGAGCCTCAAACTGATGCCTATGCTGAATTTCTGGGGTTTGCATATTTTAAACAAACTAGTTTAAAAAATATACACTTTACTTTAATAAAAAGATTTGAAAGTTGTAAACATAAACGTGAAACTTTAATAGTTTGAAGTAGTTGGAAATCGTTTCTGAAGAAGTGCTAATGCTGCGCTGCGGCAGGGAATGTTCTTTTCGTCAAAGCTTGACCAATAGATGGCGCCAATAGAAGTATTTTTTTTTAAAATTGACCATTAGATGACGCCACTATTGAGTCCATCCAGCTCCAACCACAGATTCAGTTCATCTATCTGGTTCACACATCACTTCATCATAGCTTGACCAATAGATGGCACCACTACTTGTTTTTTAAAACTGACCAATAGATGACGCCACTATTGTGGCCATGTGGCGGTCCCAGTTCATTCAGCTCCAGTCACAGATCCAGTTAATATATCTGGTCCAAAGATCACTAACAACAGTCGATGCTCTCTTACATCTCTACCTCCGCTATTCTGCGACACTCATTCTTGCCGGCAACACGCCATCTTCAGAATACCGAACTTTAGCTTATCTATATTTTAAACTGAATGGTGTGTGGCGTAGCCACATTGAATGGTCAAAATTGACAAACAGATGGCGCCACTATTGTTACCATTTGAAAACTGATCTTTGATTGAAAATGACTTTTGGTCATAACTTGAGTATCGTTTATTCAATCTTTATCATTTCTTTGGCAAATCGGTAAATAATGCCAGTTCCTAACAATCTCTAGAAGGTACTGTAAGAGATATTACGTTCTGGGACCAATAAATTTATTTTTACTCTACTTCTGACATCAAACATTCAAAGTAACAGCAGACTACTTGCATGTTAAGACTAAATATGAAATCAAATGCAATTCATCAAATTTACAAAATGCATTCCATATCGATGGTAGAGTGCACAACCACTGAGGTCAGGCCAATTATTTGCTACAAAATTATACAAATTATGAGAATCATTGCACGTTTTGTTATACTCACAAGGGACATTGACACAGAAATGCCATTGGCTAAACTAAATACAAAATGCAAATGTCAACAACAGCACGCCCCTCTCTCTCTCTCTCTACCCGCTCTTGAACAAACATATTTGTATGACTGACCTCTTTGCCTAGTTTGCAGTAAATGGCCAAAAGGGTTTTGCACTTGCACTGAAAAGTATGCTATGCAACCTTCAAATTTCTAACACCTTTCGCACTATTTTCCAACCCCCACCCTCCAAAAAAAAGGCCAATGAACTTTGGGTCAAAAAATTCCTGCGCAATGCCTTGTCTATTTCCGGCCAAAACACAAGACCAGGACATGCAAGAATTATAAACAAGAAGCCAGGGTGTATATAATTTGTATCAGAGTGTGTGCCCGGAAATTGATGAGAAAATTGTGTGCTGGTACATTTACATTTCTTGGTCTTCGTTGGGTATGTGGGTCATTAAGGTCATTGACGCCCTTTTGCGTCTCCTAGACCTACTTAACTAAATATTTACAGCAAGTGGAAAATAATTGAAAGTGTCTGCGACAATTAAAAAACAAACAGCAAATGGCAAATAGCAACTAGATGCAGGTCCTATCTGTTGAGATTCACTACTGACAAACAAGCTTAACTTGTTTTCTTGTTTGCTGTTTCACTTTACGATTACATCAGTAACAAGTGCCCCCCTCCACCCCCCACCATTCAACTTCCTCTACTCGACTCTAAATCGAAGCGCAGGCGCCTCATTTGGCGGCATAAACTGGGTTTGTATAACGGAGAAAACTAAATAGGTAAACTGGGCCACTGACTTAAAGTTGTATAACCAATTTCCCTTTTTAAATTTTCCAACAATTATTATAAATGCTACTGTTTAATTCATGTCATGATCTATCAGTTGTATCAGATTTACAGCTTCTACAAAGCAATTAAAATAAAAACATGTTTTAAGGTGTATACCTAAAATCACGTTTTGCAACTGCATAAATTAGCCCTGCAAGAGTTGTAACAATTAAATGTTTTTGTCTTCAATTCATCTTCATTAAAAATACAATCAGCCATTAATTTAGCTAAATGATGATGATGATGATGATGATGGCGAGGAACGTGTGCCCACATACTTAACTTCCTGAATGTCCAAGTGCATTTACACTTAAAGCTTTCACAATAAAAAACAAAAGTGAAATGTAACAAAGTTCCATTTAGAATCGATTTAGCATTTGCCTCAGCACGCATGAGCGCGTGCTTAAACATTTGATTTTTATTATTATTTTTCTATTATTTACGTAGCTTTTCTGTTTTCGTTGTTGTCCAGTGATTTGACTAATTGATATGTGGAACGCATTGCCAATAACTTGGCTCGTTGTCGTACCAAAACTAGCTAAAAGGCGACAAAGCTGACGACGACGACGACGACGACGTGGCTCTCCATAATTGTTGGTGGCCCAATGCCAGTCTACTGTTTGTTCTTTTCCTCAAAGTGTGTTTTTTTTTTCTGTAATAAATCTTTTGAGTAATGCAAATTCTAAGACCACACTCCAAGATTGAAGTTGAAGTTGTGCCCAACTACAAAATAAAGGCATAAAATGTAATGAGGTCTGACTCAGATTCAGACTGAAGTCTCGCGTCATACATAATAAAACTGTCAAAAGGTTAATTACTCGTACCACCATTTATTGAATTGAGCACACATTGAGAGCTGGTGGTTACACAGAGAGAAATTTGGAAGACGAAGCAGAATTACTAGTAATAAAAATTCTTAAAGATTTTTACTTTGAGCATTTGTTTTGCTAGTGTTTTTAAATTAAGTTTTAGTTTTGGCAGTTCCTTTGTTGAGTTGTTAGTGGTTTTTAAATGGATTTTCCCTAGTTATACTTAAGAACTCTTTATGAATTTTCTCAGTGTACTTTTAAAGAAAAAAAAAATTTTTTTTTGAGTTCAATTATTTCTGGTTAATATTATAATTTCTGAATAAAATTTTTTCTATGCACGACTTCGTCATCTCATAATTAAAGGCCTCCTCTGAGAGAGAGTAAACAAAAACAAAATTTCTACAAAAGTTTCTCAAAAAGTTGGCGTGCGTCACGCACTAGGCTCCAACACCTCAAATCTCATTCTATTGCCTCCAGCTCATGACGAACTAACTAATCAATAAATGACTTATGTTTGCTTAGGCAAAAAAAAAAAAACAAGAAATTTGCCAAGTTTGATTGATTTGCCTGTGACCTTCAAACAAAGTTTGTTATGGACAAACAAAGGATATTTTGTATGCTTTTAAGGTCACAACATTTCACGCGCCGCCCCATAAAAAGAAATCCTTTTTGTTGTTGTTGTTACTTTGGCGTTTGCATAAAACACTTTTTGTTATCTTAGCATCTGACGCTTATTTATCGCCAACGTGAATTAGCAACTAACAAAAAAATAGCGTTTTTATATGGAAGCGAGAGAGAGAGAGAGACAGGGAGGGAAGAAAAAGGTTATCGCAGGGGTTAGTTAGGCGGTCAGACAACGTGAGACACCTTCAACTGGGGAAATGTCAAATATATTAGTGGAATTTCCGTTTTTTACAGTTTTACCACTGACCCACACACACAAAAGTGAAATGCCAGGAATTGCCCAGTTTTTACTTATTTTAAGGTGGAAAAATTTTACACCTAAAGACTTGCAGTTAGCAAAGATATTTTCTGACTCTATTTCTGACTCTATTTATGATTTTTCCAAAATCTCTCTCCACATTTATCTCAAATATGGTTAAGCCTAGAGAAAACACCTTTGAGCATGCAAACTTCATAAATATGTAAAAAAATAAAGTTTATAATGAGTTTTTGCCCATAACTGACTAGTTTGGGTCCTGATGATTGTATTGATGTGGTTCTTTCTTTGTGAAAGGAAAACGGAAAAACATCTAGTTCAATATATCTAATATATCTAGAGTACAAACCTTTTTGAACAAATAACTTAGAACCTCTAGGGTGTCCCGTAATTCTTTAGTGATTTTGTGCTCGATTGGCTTGCAAAACGCTACAAAAATTCGTCAATGTCACAGAAATTCAAGGGACTTAATTTTCTTATTTGAAAATCTAGTTAAAAGGGTTGAGTCCCATATAAAGTCCTAAATTTACCATTTTTTAATAACGAGTTAATTTCATGTTGATTTGAAATATTTTGATTGTATTATATGGGACATTTTTTTTTTCAAATCGAACGGTCTCAAATTTCAACATTTTTGATTCTAAGGCTACCTTCACACTGTTCGACACATGACCCATGACATCTAGTAGCCCCGCATTTCTTCATGAAATTCTATGAATTTGTCAAGCTATTCAAATTTAAAACAGAACAAAAATCAGGACTACTAGTATATCATGTGTCATGTGTCGAACAGAGACGATATAGAGACGATAGTTGCTACAAAATCGACATAGGAACAACAAAACACACATACAAACGACATCAAACACACATACAAACAACCGCGCTTGCAATTACATTGTGCAGAAAGAGGCAACTCGCACAAGAGCAACATTACAACAAGAACATATCAAACATACCAACAGACAGGAGACTTAACTATAAGACGGACACTGAGAGTAAGTAAGCGCAGTGCTTACTTATACAGACACTTACTCAAGAACTCTAAATTAGTTTACTACTATTTTTTGTAAATTATGTTAAATGATTGTATGTTTAATATTGGGACATAATTTTTGTAGTTCTCTTTAGGGCAAAGGTTGGCGAAGAGTAACCGAAATATTTCGGAGAAAAAAGATATACAAAATTGATTTTTGTTTATCAACTTGACCTCATCTTTTTAATTAATAGTTCAAGTTTAAGGTCATATAAAATGCCAAATTTCAAAATATTTTCGCGACAGTCATGAAATATAACTTGACAACCCTTAGCCTTTGTGGGTAGTTTTGTTGGCACATAGATGGCGCCCCCCGAGGTTGACTGGAAAGATGTATTTGCAAACAATAAGTAAAACGCAAATTTTAATATTATATAAAACTAAATATTTAATTCATTTGATGCAACCTATCCAGAAAAATATTAAAGTTTTCAATTCCAAAATTAATTTTGCTTAACCAAAATATTTGTGTTGTGAATTTTAAATCTTTTGACAAAGCACAACAGATTTGAAATCAACCGAGAGATATTTTTGGAATCTCTTACCAGTTTAGAAATGTAGTAGTAGTATGAGATTACCAACGTACAGACCGAATTTTGTGTTAAGATATGGCTTTAAACCATTTTAGAACCAGTTTAAGATTTGCAACCTGTCTTCAACCAGGCTAACTCTTTATTTCTTTTTTAGACACAATATAAAACGAAAATGTAGAATTTCTACACTTTTCGACCGGGATTTTCAAGTCATTACTTTGGTGTAGCTTTTCTGCACGCCGCATTTAGCTTTTTCATTTCAACAAGCGGCTTGCAAAAAAGCTACATAAAAGTAATGAGTTGAAAATCCTGGTCAAAAAGTGCAGAAATCAATAGATTACAGATTTTGCATATTTGTTTCCTGTTTATGCTTCATCTGAGAGCAGAAGAGGATTTAGCCAAGCCCGAACCTACCAAGTTTGGTTCTGAAAAATAACAAATTAAAAAACATTTTTTTTACTCCTTTAACTGAAACCAAAGAAAATCTAACATAGAAGCACACTCTGCTGCGTCGTCAACATTTCACTTAGAAATTAATCAGCTGTTTGCTGTCATTTTGGCTCTTTGAGTCATTTTTTGACACTTTGAGTTATTTTTGTGACTATGTGCGTCTCCCTCTAACAAACATGGTTTCCTATGTCGACAAACATTTTGAGTAAAATTTTGAGTTGTTACAATGAATGTTCTCTTTGTCAGGATTGAGTTAACATTACTCAAAAAAGAGAGGCGTTTCAAAGTGTGCTTCTTTGATAGAATTTCTTTGCTGAAACACGATTGGAATGATGTTTTAGACTTTTTCGCCGCGTCAAGCGTACATAAGACAAGGCCCCTAAGACATTATTTGTGTTAAATCTGCCTAAAGACGCAATCCAATATTTGCTTGCTTGTAATTCTCAAGTTCCAATTCATCGCTCTTGGCTCTAAATGACCATGGAAGGGAAGGGTGTCTACCTTCCCGGTTTTTTGATAGCTTGTCAGAGCACTCGAATTTCAAAAGAATATTTATAAATATACAGGCCAATCATAGGAGAGAAGCAAGATCACCACCTCACTTGTCGACGAGTTAGCTCCTTTGCCGACCATTAGCTTGGATTTTAGCTATAATAGCATATTATTATACACAGTCAACAGAAATTTGCACACGTGTATCTTAACGATCATTTAGAAATCCCACTCGCCACGTGTGACAAACATTATGCTAAAAGAAATTTTAATTAATTCAGTACTGATGTACAGCTACGTTTTTCGTTAAGAATTTAAGCACGCGCGTGTCAATTTTAATATCCAAACGTTAATGTAGAAAACCTGAACGTTCGTGTGGTAAAATGTAGAATTATTTGGGGAAATAAGCTGATTTTCTAATGTGGTGTAGACTTCGCCTTGGCCCATGCAGCACTTAACTTTTCTACCTTTGCGTTCAGATTTTTAATATCTGCACGCCGTGTGTAGATTTTCTGCACTTCGCGTGTGGCTTTCTGAATTCTACACGTAGCGTGTGAAATACGTTTAGTTTAGGATTGACGTTTAATTTTTTTTCTCTGTGTAGAACTGGGTTCTAAAAAACTTGAGAGATATTGTATTATATCGGCTTTAAATGACCCCTATGACCTCTCCTTTTATAGATTACTTGACTTGATTTGTTGAGAATTTTGCATATTACTTGAGTGCATTACTATAGATCAGAGATTAAGGAACAGCATGCTGCTTCAAGCTTTTGCTGGGGAATAAACATAGCTTCTTCTGTTAAATGCCTTTAGATACGCTCTGATCATTAAACCAAGTCCTTAGCTCGGATTCAATGCTTATTTAAGACTAATACGACCGCATTTAGGCTAAAAGGTACGTCATATAGTGTTATGCGACTATCATCTGTTTACAAAGTGCCCGCTGAAATAAGAATAATTGTCTGTTCATTGCTAAGATAAGCAACATTTTGCAGGCCTTGACACATTTTAATATTTAAGCATCAAAAATGGGTTACAGTAACAACTTATGTATGTCAGGAGAAAGGTTTTTCTTATAATACACATTTGACTTTTTCTATTCAAAAAGAGTTTTTGTACTCAGGTGCTATTCAAATGAACCTTAGTATTTCGTTAATCCTTAAATGCATAAGGCTTAAATTTTAAGACACTTAATACTTAAATAAAAGCTTGAGATAAGGAGAGAAAGCTATATAGTTTAGGTACCTAATTAGTTGCATACTAAAGCGGTTATTTGATTGACGTCAGTAGCTGGGTGTTTGCTGATGAGAGTGCGGGTGCAACTTGAAATACTGACAACCATCATATATGTATGTAGATGCAAAACTTATCTCTATATATGTATGTAATGCCTCAATCAACATCTTGCTTATCGTTTGTCTTATTATTTATAATTTAATTCCGCCCGCTGGGAATAATCATGAACTGATTGATTTTAATTAGTTAACCAATTGAATGTGTATACATATGTATAAATTCCCCACGGGGCATGCAATGTCATGAACGAAGCGATAACGATAACATATTCCGGCTTGGGGGGATAAATAATGTAAATACCTTAAATTTAAGTTTGTTGCTGTTGTTGTTTAACAGTTGCAATTATAAATTGCATGCTCGTGACCATTTGCTAGCCTAAGGCTAAGGCCAGCTGATGATAATGATGGTATGTGCCTGGAATTATTTTTTGGTGACATGCAATAATACACAAAAACTGCAGCCTGTTGCAGCGTAAAATTACATGCAAAATATATTATAAAAAGTCTGGGCTCTGGGCGCCTGGCACGTTGGTCAGGCGAATCGGAAGTGAATAAAATATTTATATATTTATTTATTATACTATATAGACAAGTCAAACAACAGCGCTTAACTGTCACCTGCAGTGTACGTATTTCCTCTCTTGCTCGCTTATCAGCCAAGAAATGAATCATTTTGTTTTGTTTTTTTTTTTTTTGTTGTTTTTTGTTAACCTTACATGTTTTACATTTGGCAAATTGCACTTAATGGTTTATAATTCAGTTGTTTAAAAGTAATTTGTATAATTCCGCATGGCACTTACCTCTGCTTGTGTGGTGGTGGAAACGGGTGCCGTTTGAGCTGCTGCCAATATGGACAACAGGGTGCCTACAACTATGAACACTGAGCTTTGGCAGGTGGACGACATTTTGCTGGCTTTCTGTCTAATTGTCATGTGTGTGTGTGTGTAGTGTTCCAAGTTCCACTTGCTCGCGCACTTTGAACTTTATATCACTGCAATAAAAGAACAAAGAAGCAGAAAAAAAGGTCAATTAATATTTCATAAATCCCGACCAGACCAGGCCAAGTACAAGTGCAAAAGGGCGAACGGAAGTCCCTTAATTCTCAACCACCCACTAAGCCCCCCACCCGTGCTTGTTCGTTCAACTGCCAACAACAGGTTGAATGTGGTTGGAAATGGCACACATTTGGCTCGAACGCGCGGAACGGGCAAACGGGTAACGGAAGTTGGCGTAATAGTACGCCAAGTTGTAGCCACAAGCTCTGTGTAAAAATAGTAAAAATGGTAGTATTCGAGTATTTATACCTCGTTTTAGATGTCCATGGCACTTGGCAGCTACTTATGACGTTTAGCATGATGATGTTTGTAGACGATAATGACGTGCTTGGGAAATGAGGCTTACTTGGGGTTAGGGGGTATTAAAGGTTAAGGGACACGATATGTCTGAAGGAATTATTACAAATGCGCTTTTAAGACAATGGACAAAATATGAAGTGATCTTAAATCTTATGTTGCATTAGAAGAAAAACTAAACTTATTAAATCGCGAATTGAATAACCTTATTTGAAATACCATCATATAATATTATTTCATTGACACCATAAATGAACTCTACAAGTATAGACTGATTTTTAATCAAATAAAGCACAAAGAGACCGCCAACAATTGATATAGGGAAATAATACTGAAAATTTCAATGCTAGCAATAATATAAATGAGACCACATCTTGGCCGATTTCTACAAAAACGGCCTTTTAAATTTTGTGGTTTGAGGTTTTATTGTGAAAAATTAACATTTGTTAAAAGTTTTGGTCAGTATTTCTTTTGAGGCGATCTACGAACTATCCAACTGTTCGATGGAAATCAGAGACAATCTGAAGGAGCAACGATATCTAATAAGTATTGTGGGTTTTAATAGAAACTAGCAAGATGCGGTCAAGCATTGTCATGTCGATTCTTGGTATATTCCGTTCGTCAATTTTTATTTAGGATCTCTCTGTAATGGTTTCGTTGGGAATACAATTTGATTTCACTATTTCGTATTCTAGCTATTTCTAGAAACTTAAAAACTGGAAATCTGAACCGTCATTTTCAATCTTTTAAAATGGAAAATCCTGTTTAATTTTTGTTATATTAGATATTTATATATGATATATTTATATATTTAGATTTGAGCCTTAAGTCCCAACATATTATATCATATCAAACCCGAGGACACTATTAATTCTTTCAATATGGACAATATTAAGTCCTGTCACCCTTCCAAATGCGATTTTTATTTATATCTGGCCCGCATTAACATCAAAACTTTGAATGATTGACCCAAATATGGTCGTAGCTCTTACTATACCTGACTTTTTATACCCGTTACTCAATCATATCCCGTTAAAGAATCATATCCAACCACATGAAGTATATATATTCTTGATCAGCATCAACAGCCGAGTCGATATAGACATGTCCGTCTGTCCGTCCGTCCGTCCGTCCGTCTGTCTGTTTGAACACCTAGATCTCAGAGATGGTAAGAGATAGAGGTTTGACATGTATGGGACAAATGCTTCTTATACTTGCAGGCAGATCAAGATTATTTTAAATTTTTGCCACGCCCCCTCCCGCCCCCGGAGTTTGGAAAAAACGTCATATCTCCCGCAGTTTTGAAGATAGATGATTTGTTCCTTCTGGAGATAGTTAGTCATTCGTAATATGTAATACATATATATAAATAGCCTATTAAAAAAATGTTGCATACTTTTCGGATATTTTGCCTAAGGAACGCAGAAACACTGTTAAACAAGTTTTTCCATGAGTAACGAAGTTCTGCCGACTTTAACTTACGCTCTTGTTTATATTTTGTCTGGTTGGACACATTGCACTTGTTGCGCCGTTTGCAATGGAAGCTGCTTTACACCTATAAACCCAAGCTTTCTTTCTGTTTATGCACTTTAATTCAAGTTGGAAAAAAACCTTAAGCTACACTAGTACACTAGGGTGGCCCAGAAAAAAAAAAATATTTATTTTACACCGGCATTTTCTGAAAGCTTTTAAAGTAAAGTATTTTTGAGATGTTTTTCAGCTTTTTGGAAAAATGTTTAGAGGTAAATGGCTTTTCTAAATAATCCCAAAATGATAAATTTCTTGGAATCAGGCGAGCGAAGTAACTATTGTAGCCCTGGAGTGCGCTTTTTGTTTTGATGTTGTCTACAAACACAGTGTAAGTTTACTAAAAAATTAAATATATGGTATATATGGTGGTACCTAAATGAGCAAAAACAGAACCAAAACTTATGGCTTATGTTCATAAAAGTAAAATTGGAACATTCTTTTTTTAAAATGTTGATTTGAAATCTAAGAAAATCGTGGTTGTTGACTAAGTTATAAGTAAAATTCAAAAACAGTACGGAAAACTCGATTTTTTGGTTAAAATTCGATTTGTGCGACCTCTAAACGTTTTTCGAAAAATCTGAAAAAAATCTTAAAAATACTTTATTTTATAAGCTTTCGAAAAAAATTTTTTTTTAAATTTTTTTTTTTGGTACAGTTACACCTTAATAAAGCAACGGTCAAGATAAAAAACTACAAACTAAAAAAAATTCACAAAACAAAGGCCTTTGGTATCAAAAGTTTTGTCAGTTATTTCTATATGGAATTTTTTTGTTTGGCAGTTCCTTTATTGAGTGGTATACTAAGCATAAAGTTCAAAAGAATTACTGCAAAAAGTAGAAGTTACAAAAATTTCGATACCGCTTTTAAATTATAATAAAGGATCAAAATAAAATGAAATTAACTATTGTATTTGACAATCCCATTTCGAAGACCAGGCAATTTTGGTAGCCATGGTTAAATGTAGCCATAAATAAATTTGGACCATTTGACAACTGATTAATAGATGAATACGCTTATATCATTAAATGAGGCTTTCGCAGCAGATGTTTATTGAGCAGGGTGCCCCAAGAAGAGAGGACAAAAAATGTAGAAGTGCCTTTAAGGAGTGTTGAAGAGGAACGCTAACTGCGACTATCTTTCAGTCATTCAGTGAAAAATTACTTCGACTTGCATTCTGATTTTATAAGTGTAAATTACAGAATAGGGAACTCTGATATAAAGTCAGTTCTAAAACTCAAATGTTTCAATGATCCCATAAATTATGAGTTATTCTTTTAAAACAGAACTTTAATTTTAACTTCAGGTGTGAACCTTAGCTTTAAACTTTTTCCCAGAAGTTCTTAGGTTAGTTGTCTTGTGGTCTAGTCTGTGACTAAATGTTGTAAAGTGTCTTAAGATTATAATTTCTCCTTTTTTTCATTTTGAACTTTACTACGGTCTTATGATCCTCGTTCCGATGCGTATAAATGATGAGTATATACGACTTAATTTTTTTTCAATTCACACCAAAATTACTTGACCTTTTTATCAATATTTAAAAGAATTTTTATTTAATAAGAAATAATTTCAAAGAAAGGCTTTTTTCTAGTAATAAAATAGATACCACATTGAAATCAATATTTTACTAATCCTATTTTATTATGTTCATTTCAGTTGAAAGTCTTAGAAACTCCGACAAAACTTAAAAGTCTTGACTTAATAAAATAATATATTATTCATCTGCATTCTAAAACTGTTCTTAATAATAAATTCAATTTGAGTAATTCAATTTTAAAACTTTCCCAGTATTTTCCATCAAGCTTAAATGCAAATATTCTAAAAGGGAAAATCTATAATACTCATCAACAATTATGTATAATTTCCCATACTTTTGTACCATACCCCAAGAGTTGTTTCACTATTTCTAGTAAGTACTTGGCCTTCGTTTTCTTTACCCTTTGTCGACTGCAGATACACGTAAAAAGTCATGTGGTCATCTCACTTTAGACTACCTCAGGTGCCCATTGTAAAATGTTGGCGTAAATTTAGACTCTAATTATACTTTTAATTTTAGACTGGGTAAATACCAAGCGGACCATAACCATACTAGAACAACAGTCACAAGCATAGTATCAATATTTGAATTGCTAAAAATAGTTGTTACTTTTAGTGCATGCTGTTGACCTAGGTAACAGCCACCCATCCACCCACGAGGCAACTGTCAGATTAGCCGTCTGAGATTTTAGCTTGGGATTAAATTTATGGCCATGTTTTCATTTTCTTTAACTCAATATTTTGCTTAGACTCTGAGCCACCCTGTTGTCACCTGGGTCTGTGACATCAGCAGATATAAGTGCGATAAGTAATATCAAGTATACGCCGTGTACGGCGGGGCACTTTGGCAAACGCAATGTTTGTTTGCACATGATACGCTTAAGTCTGCATGTTGACTAATCGCTGGGGATTTCTTCAGTGTGTGGGCAAGACATTTCGCTTTATGAATTTATCATAAATTAAACTAAAAGTTTAACTTTCTTCTCTGATGGGCCTCTCTTTGTGTGGAAGGTGCTAACTTCTGACTGTTAAATGTTAAAATTGTTTAATTCTATTTAAGTTGAAGGTCGACTTTATGACAGTTTAAGGTTTGTATTTAGTTCAAACCTTATCTGTGGCACACTCACGGGTCGTCATAACAATGAACGCGTTTCATTTGTTGTTAAATCAATATGGAAAAACACAAACGTATGAAAGTTTGAAGTACTTTGGCAAAATAATCAATAGAAGAACAAATTTAGCCTTATGCTGAAAGTTCTTTGTGGCTTTTCATATGTTACGTATACGCTACGTGCTCCCATTGAAATGGGTCATAAAACCAAAATAATGTGTGCGTGTGTGCGGGACGAACCGGTTAAAGAATATTTAATTAAACTTTCCATAAGCAAAAATTATAAATTGATATTCTAACCAGTTTATTGATACCCGGCAAGCATTAAGAATGGGTAACAAGGGTTGGGCAGGGCAGACGTCCATCTCAGACTCCAACAAAAAAAAAAAAAAATCATTTAAAGTCAGAGCTGGGAAATTAAATAAAATTTAGACAATTTCACTTAAATCGATTTTCTTCACCTCAAGGATACGGGGTATTCTGTAGTCGTTGTACTCAATTGTTTTGGCTGTCTCTGACGTCGGTTCTAAAATATTTCTTAATTATTGCTTAACCCTCTTCTTTTTTGTTTCTTCTTTTTGTTATCAAAACTACACCAAATTGTTGTTCATGAATTTATAACGATAAGATATCATCAAGTGGGTTTATGGTCTTGGCATACATGATTATGAATTACCAAAATGTCCAGTAATGAAATTTTATTGGTATAGAACTTGACCTTAGTGATAAGCTGGGGAGTTTCATTTTGTTTGAGTATTGAGTAAGCTCTGAAATTTCCAAGTCAAGTTCGTTTTGGCTCAGTTCAGTTTAATTAAGACAAATGAGAGATGGATTCTTACATGGTCTGGTTGTTGTTGTTGTTGTGGTTGCCGCAGTGACAGATCAATGAACTACTGTTTGCTTGTTTGTGGCTTTGTTGCTTGTCTTGTTGCAGTGTCGTCGCTTGCAACACTTGATAAATTAATTAATTAGCTTTTTGTTTAATTTGTTTTCTTTTTGTTTTGTTTTATTATTTCACTGAGTGGGCGTTTTCGTCAGCTCTGGATGTGTGGCGCGTACAATCCTTTTGTTTCTTTATGTCTGGTTGTGGACGAGAAACTGCACTAATTGCATTTTCATTTCCGCAAAACTGAAAACTTTTCGTTAACGATCTTCACTTTTCGCTTTAATATTAAATATTTAATGTTAGTTTTGTAATTCGAATTCGTTTCTGTCTCTCGCCGCAAACACGAAAATAAAACACATCCACACTGGGCAGCGCGCAAATTTGAACTGATCTTCAGTGAGTTTGAGTCCCCCCGAGAATAACGACAATGACAATCGCGAGAAGCTTTTTTCGCTCAAGCAGAAAGCTCTGTTCAGTTAACAGCGCCCGCTTAACAGCAGTCTGGGGATTCCGTGGAGAGGGCAAACCTGTTGCCAATATATTGAGCTTGCTCTTGCTATGAGTAAGTTGATTTTCTGGGAATTATCATACATGTGTCATACTTAGCAGACGACGCAGCTTCAGCAGTAGCTTATTGACATTATTTATTTTATGAGCTTTGTTTTAACTCTTACAAAATTTTAGTCCAATTTCTGGTGTCATTTCCGTTTGGTGTGTGAGCGTGTGTAAGTGTGTGGGCGTGGCCTATTGAAAACCACTTAATAAAAAATTTATGAATGAATTTTACCAGCTGAATGAGTGTGCCTCAACTTTTCCCTTGTGGTACTTTTACGTATATGAATGAGTAATGCGTAAGCAAATAAGGCAATGCCAGATAATTAATAACCACTTGCTAATGGCACACGACTGGCAAACTACGATAATTTATCTATTTTGATCAGACATGCAGGTAATTGAATCTTTTAACGGAAATCTAGTGATGCCCACTGAATCAGCTAGACAAAGGCCAGACACTGAACACAAAAAGGTATAATCATTCTGATCAAAGGGAGGCAATTTTATACCCGTGTCTCATAGAGTATGTTTCCGACCCCAAAAAGTATAATTATTTTTGAACAGCGTCAATTGCTAAGTCACTGTGGAGCTCTGTCTGTACTTTAACTAGATAATTGAAACGAATCAACGACCGTTATTTTTAACCGCTATAACCGAATCAAACTAAAACCTTAACCGAAAGAAAAACAAAAGAAAACAAGGGAGAAAGTCGGTTCTGCCCGACTATAACATACTCTGTACCTGGAGTAGGAGCTGAATGCAGTGCTGCTGCTGTGTCTCTCTCTATCTCTATCTCAGTCTCTTTCTCTCTCTCTCTCTCTCTCTCGCTCTCTCTCTCTCTAAGATTGTGCGGTGTTGGTTGTAAAAGGGTGGGAGGGGGGGTGGCGGGGTCAGCTTGGTTCACTTTTTTGCTTATAACTTGAAAACCGCTCATCCGATCTTTATTATTTCTTTAGCAAATCGATACATTTTGACAATTACTAACTATCTCTAGAAGGTACGAATCATCTATCTACAAAACTGTGGAAGATATGACGTTTTTTCAAAATTGCGGGGGCGGGAGGGGGCGTGGCCAAAATTCAAAATAAACTTGATCTGCCTGCAGCTATAAGAAACATTTGTTCCATACATGTCAAACCTCTATCTCTTACCATCTCCGAGATCTGTTTGTTCATACGGACAGACGGACGGACAGACGGACATGGCTATATCGACTCGGCTGTTGATGCTGATCAAGAATATATATACTTTTTAGGGTCGGAAATGATTCCTTCTCTCTGTTACATACTTTTGCACAAACTTAATATACTCTATGTACCTTCGGTACAGAGTATAAAAACGTTCCCCGTAGAATGGATATTCAAATATCCACTTTAAGATCTATTTTTTTAAATATCCTTTTCACATTTTTCAGCTCCTTTGGATGAAGAATGAAATATTTGTTTTCCGATATATCCTTTTTAAGGGAATATAAGCGAAATAAACCGACATTGAAAATTTCCTTTCCGATCCTTTTTTTCTCAATGTAGGTGTAGAGGGGCAAGTAACACCTTTTTTAAAACTTCATAAAGTTTGCTTCACTACACTTAACCAGACTATCCACCAACCCAGTCGGACTTTGCAGCATGTGCATTTGGTGGCATGAAATTTCAGGAAAATAGTCACTACATATTTTTTTGGCATGACATTAGCCCATTTATCTTCATGAAAACCTCATACGTTCTTTTCTCAGGTATTCGTTAGGCTAAAAGTCGGCATATCGTGAAACGGTTCAGTCTCTCTTAGTCGTGGTATTGAGCACGTAGTAGAAAAACGAAGTCAGCTCCCAACGGTTGGCGAACGTTGACCAAACGAGAGAGTGAAAAACGAAAAAAATTCTTAAGTCAGTGAGATTTCGGCTTATGCAGAAAAAAGACGTGTTCCCAAAATATATAAAATAATTGTTTAATTATAAATGTGCTATATATTGTTGGTGAGTATCGAATTTAGTTTCATCTAAGGACTCAATAGCACTAAAGTATTATAATTATAATTAATTTGTCATTATTAATCAACTTTATTACTTAAAACATGTCATCCCTGCAGAAACGATATTCAATTCACTAACAATCATCCCTACCATTAGCAACCAAAGGCATCATGGCGAACATCCATAATAATAATAGAAATAAGCAAAAATAGTTGTTGGTTTGTATATTAAATTATTTGTTAATTAAAATTGCAAATAAACTCAAATGTAGTAAAGTTCTTTACTCAAAGGCATGCAAAAAACATGAATTCGTAAGCTTACGGCCAGGTCTTCCTCCCTACGATATACAAAGTCAGTGCATCTGAAGTACTGAGTTCGTAAGGAGAAACGCGGAACGGTTAAAGGTTACAACAACAACCTCTGAGTTTCTCGGCGTTTCCAAAGACAAACGAAACGGAACCTTCAGGTTTTGGCATACCTTCTAAAGTGAGAAGTTGGCATGAAATATGGACTTCTGTCATGCATCCAAGTCCGACTGGGAAGTCACACTTTTAACGCTAGGGAAAGTGTCCATCAGGAACAAAACACATATACTTCTTCATTAAAGCAGCGATGGAATCCGCCCAAGGGACGAAGACATTTTGCTATTTACACACGACCCGAACGCATACCTAAGCTAAGGAAAAGAGCAAAACGGTTTTCAGTATGCAGACAAACGAAAAGATGAATAATGATGAAGAAATTAAATTTATTTATTTTGACGGTCAAAGCAAAAAAAATAAGTCCAAGTAAAAGGGTGAGCGTGAAAATCATTTAAAGAACTTTCATGAGGAAGAATAAATTGCGCTAATTATTACCATAGAGGCAAAGATAAGTATTTGAGACCTCACCAATAAAAATAATGTTGATGCAGTTTACATGGAGAGCCTTCAGCAGCAGTCCAGAAAGATCTGCAACAAGCATGCCCGGGCCAAAAGCCAGAAAAGTAATACTTAGTCTTTTTAAATAGAAAACAGATAGAGAAAAGTTATTTTATTAATCAAATTTATTACATTTTTGATTAATCTTGCACGCCACCACATACCTTGAGATGGTGTTTCGTTTTGACGCCATGTAGTGCTCCAACAATTAAAAGAGGCAAATAAAACTGTTGGCGCTCATATGAAAGTTTGGAAAGTTTTGTCACGATTTATTGTGGTAAAGAACATCCCGAAATTGGCACGATGACGATGAACATGCCATTCTGTGTGAAAGTACATTAGATCTTACAATCTGTCTTTGCATTATCAGATCTTGTCAAATCTTCCCCAATTTTTCCTTTGACCCATTGATGTTTGCTTTTGACACCCTCATCTTTCTTATCTTCCCTTTATTCTTCTACGATTTGTGCGAGAGATGTGACTTCTGGCTAACCACTTTTGCTGGGTTACCTGCATTAAAAACTTTAAAGGCGATCGTTTATTTAAGTCTTGAAGTAAGTGAGCGTCGTGAGTAATTTAAATATGTAAGCCTGTGCGCTCTTTGTAATAAAGCATTTTTGAATGTACAAACATTTCAAAGTTTATGATAAATTTTCTCTTTTTATTTAATATTGGTCTATTTTGTTATCTTAGACGCAATAATTAAACAAATTTTATAAAAACTACAGCCCAACGCAGGCAGCACAGATGGCATTGTTGAAATTTTGGTAACATTTAAATATATTTTCCTTTACATTTATAAACCATCCAGCACTTCAATATTAATCTATTTCTCAATCTGATTTTAGTTTGTTTTATCACTAACAAACTTGAATTTGAATAATAAATAATGCTAATATTCATGGACAACAAGAAATGAACATGAATATCTATACATCTTGACATAAAAGTGAATGCAATTTTAATTCAAGGTATAAATATTTTTTTCCTCAAACTTGATCTTAAATTTATAAAAAAGAAAACAAAATAGAATGGAAAGTACCTTAGAACTATTTAATATCCCTTTCAGAATAACGCTCTAAAATTTATTTACATTTTTATTTCAGCAAACAAAGTTTTATCATTTTAGGTAGAATTTTTCCATTGCACTTTTATTGCCATGCACGTTTGCTCCTCCTCCTTCTCTCAATTTGCTTCAATTATATACAATTTTCATGTCTCATTTGGCATTTGTGCATTGTGTGTTTCCGAATAATGTTTGGCTTCTGTGAACTGTGAGTCAACCGCTTACAGAAAATCTACTGAAATTTTGCTGAATAATCACTTACAACATCCAAAGATTAAAGTTTACAATTGCGCAAATCAAAAATTTCTTCTCTTGTTTCTGTTGTTATCTAGAACTGAACAAACAAAGCGATGGAGACAAATCTGTTTTTGCCATTTTTATTTTATTTTTCTTTTTTAATTGAATTCTTTGACCAACTGCATCTGGCTGCTGACTCTCTGTTAAGGCTAGGGACAAGCTGTCTTGTCGTCGTCGCCTGCTGTGAAGGCGTTGCTGATGCAGTTTCCAGTTCCACAGCAGCAGCAACAACAACAACTCAACAATGAAATATTTATGAGTCTTCTTCACTGTATCTTTCAGTTTTAATGACAACTATTTATGGTATTTATAGACAAAAATAAAGCTGCCTTGGCCATAGTTCATTGGCATGCCACAGAAAGCAACCAATAAAAGTGAAATGAACTTTTCCACACAAAAATTTATATATTTTTGCATTGACTTTTGCCTTTGAACTTTGAAAACTAAGCCAAGCAGAACTCGAATGATTATTAAACACACGAATATATACAGTGTACAGTGAACACATATGTATGTAATTACCGTTGCGATGATTTAGATAATGCTAATGATAATTATATATAAACATTGTCTAGAATCTGGCTTTGAGTGCGAAAAACAAAACGTTAAACAAACTATTTCTAAACTCAATCACGTCAGGGTCAACTATGGATATGCATTGGCAAGCGATATGAAATATATGTGTATATTATATGTACAGTGTCCGGGCCCATGCATTAAACAATTTCAATATGCCTACGTGATGATTGTTTAGATATTTAGAAAAAAATATTTGCCAATGGAGTTTAGCCGTGAGGAGACAATGAAAAATATATGATAAAAAGCATGGGAACAAAATTCAAAATTTGATATTTAAATGAATTTTTTGGAAAAAAAAAAATATTCAATTTTTTGATGAAATAGGGTACTAAAACTGATATTATCAGCTGTGCTCCGGCGTTCAATAATTTTGCGATTTCAACAAATTCGTACGAATTTAATTTTAAGTGCTCCCAAATTCGCAACCTTTTGTTATCGATTGTGTTTCATTCCCAATTCGTTTTGCAACACTTCGCGTAGCAGAAGCAGCAGTGTCGATAAATTTATCAGTTAGCGCCCCAGCCAAATCACAATTTGTTGTTGTCGAAGACCGTTTTGCTGCATGTGCAAATTTGGGAAGATTAGGAAAAAAATTATTTACGACAATAGTTTAATCCAAATTGTATAAGGCAGTTCACAAAAACAATTTCAAATAGTCACAAAATATATTACAAAAATTAATTCATAGGAAGGCAGTTCTTCTCTCTACTTTTCATTTCACGGACTCATACGTCGCCGGTTTTAAATCGGCGAAATCTTGCGACCAAATCGTAAAATTTTTGGGAAAGTGAAAATGGGAGCATGGCTGTATGACTAATTTAAATGATAAATGTATTTCGAATTATACTAAAGTCTAAAAAGAGAAGATGACTTAAGTTTATATTTCGAACCATAACTGTTTCTACAAAGAATATATCGGTTTTCGAGTCAGACTTGAAAGGTATGAAAATTTAATAGTTTGGCAAGTGTTCCGGCTTAAGAGATCCAAGAACCTACACCAAACCCTTTAAAGCCTGTTTGGTTTCTTGGTGAAATTTTCTTAAAACTGTTCGTTGATTTTGGTTTTGCTACGAGCTTTATAGACTTTTTTCCAACTCCAAAAATCAACATAACGAATGAACAAATCTAAAACTAAAATCATTTTGTGGTAGATCATCGAAAATTGCCTTTTTGGTTCCAATATTTTCTTATAGTCTTACGCTCTCCTTTAGTGTTGAATTTGAGGATTAAGTCACTCCGGGGTGCGAACCTGCAAAACGTTTTGGGTTCGGGTTCACTGAGCGGGTTCAGAAAGTCGCTGAACCTAGGATCAGGTAATTTTGTTCAGAAAACATATCGGTAAATTAAAACAGTCAAAGGGTCAGATCAAGTTTGCGATGCTCAATTTTAAGAGGTGTTAAGCGATAATCCGCATTGATATTCTTATTGTACGCATAGGAAATCCCATTGGTTAGAGCGAGATGGACACATTCCTAAATGTACTTAACGAGCTTTTGAGAGAGCAAACAGCTGACTAATTTCTGACAGAAACGGAGTCAGTCTATATATTCAAAACTAATGTAAGTTCATAATTTTCAAATCAAAACACACACGAACTCCACAAAGAAGGATGGTTTACTGTCCAGCTGTTTTAAGAATCTCTCAGTTTTATCATTAGCAGGCTTTGCATATCTTCTGAAAGTTGTCAAAGGCCATCTCATGCCAGCACTGCTATGACTTTTTAAGAACTCCAAAGGTCGATTTTCCAATCTTTAAGGCTGAAACCTTTATCAGAAGATAAGCATGTGAAAGAGTCATGAATTCTTTTATTTATTATTCTTAAGGCCTTTACTTATTAGTCGAAGGCTTAAGAATTGTGGGATATGGCAAACTTGACATTAAAATCAGCTTGAATAAAATGTATTAGACCATCTTTTTTGAACCGAACGCTTTTAAAGCTTTTTCTCCGGAGCAGGTCAAGAAAGAAGGAAAATTTTGTCTGCACCTTAAAAATATGTAATGGTCCATGCCAAATTTCTCTGCTATTACTTAATTTCATGGGGAATATGTGGAATACAAACATTTTGCTTTAAGATGTTAGATGCTCTCAAATGTGTTGGCTTTAGGTAACTTCAGTATATTATGAGTTGGCTGACATAAAACTTATGAGAAACTCCGATGGGAAATTTCTTATGGTATCAAAGCATTTTTTAAACTTGACTATTACTCAATCTGAGCGACTCATATCAGAAAATCATACGAGAACTCAGACAAGTGTTATACTAGCAGTAGAGTGCCTATCAGGACAGACTTTCAAAGTGAAGAATTATTATAGGAAATTAGTATTATTTGATTTAGGATCTTGACGTACTGGCAGTGCTTTATTGTACGGTCCCCCATAATAAAAAAGTTGACAAACATTGTACAATTTATGAAACCAATTATAAGGAAATTATTAACATTCATTTTCTACCATTAAATTGTTATATGACTCAAGAAATGATCAAATCTTTTGTAAAACTCAAGTTAAACAGCTTAAAAATTCCAACAGTTTTACATAAGTTCTCTACAAAACTACTATTCAACATTATCTTACATCTTTTTCAATCACATTTTATCTCTAGCCCAAAAAAGTGACTCATATCATCGTAGCAACAAATAAAAAAAAAAACTTACCACACGTTTGCATATATTGAGCAAGTTGATTTTGGTTAAATAATGATTTGCATTAGACAAATGGTTAACTAATTTGCCGGCTAGTTATCTCTTCTGCAAATATTGCATATATGTGCACTTTTTCTTGTTATTGTTTGTTTTTTTATTTTATAATATTTTATCACTCTTTACCAAGCTAAACTCTGATGGCGATTAGATCGCGGCGCTTGCGATTTAGATAAGATTGAACTGAGCTCACTTCAAACACAGGAGGGATCTTTTTATTTAGTAACAGTTTATGGTTTCATGAAGTCTACTAACTAACTAAATAACTAACTAGTTGCTGGACTAAAACAATCAACAAACCGAACCGAAAGTCGTGCAATGCGACCGTTTCATAGCACGTTCCGTGTGCGACTCGTCGGGTGATTCGTTTTCTTCTGTTTTGCTGTGTGTAAACCCGTGTCTTGCTCAGGTGTGAGTGGCATTCTAATGGCTAGGAGGGTGTACGTCCGTACATACTACTAGGCAGTGTGCGAGTATGTGTCTTTTGTGGTGGTTTCTGTTTGGCTAGAGTCACGCGAGTAAAACCATAAATAGTATACACATGCCGTATCCTAGGGTTGAAACTAGTTTCCTTCCACTTAGTATGGTAATTCTTTTTGCTCGAGCAACAAATGGAAAGCAAAAAGCTTCCAACAAACTTACCTCTAAGCTCTCAGCGCCAATTCTCACTGTTAGCTCTCTGTTAACACTCGAGGATGATTCACCTGAGGGCGCAGCTCTCTCTAATAAGTATTAATGAGCTTTTGTTTTGGGCGTTTGGCGGAAGCGCACAAAAAAACGAGTATTTCACTTTTCACTTTTGATTTTTTGCCTAACTGCAGCCTCACGAGCCGCTGGCACTGCAATTATTTGAAAATGTGCAACTAGACTGAAGCTTGAGACGTTGAGCTTAGACTCTTTTATATGGTTTGACGATCCCCATGCATTGTAAGTAGCAAACGAAAACAAAATAGAAACGACAGCTTGCGTCCTTCCCTGTCATCCTCCTATATACATAGCATCTTCCTCATTTGCCTAACGGAACAATACGGAGACTGCAACTGATCCAGTTTAAGCTTCAAGCCCATGAATCATACTTGAGCCTGACGCACTAATTTGATAAGCAATATGTCCCAGCTTGTACTTGGCGGTGTCTTGTCGATGAAAGTACAAACCTATCCGTATCTTCTTCATTACACATAATGTTTGTTTTCTTTCCCAGCTGAATCATTTGAAATGCACGCCCGCTGCTAAATTTCATTTTATATTGTTCTTATGTTTTGATTTATACGCACCGCAACGTGAAGGAATGCTTTTTTTCTCTTCTTATTTACGAGTTTAATGTCTTCTTTTGAATGGGTTGGCTTACACAAAAAAAAAGCTAACTATGGATTTTAGAATTGTAAAGAATTGCGACAGGAAGTCTCGTGTATAAAAACCAGGCACTCCTCGATATGCATCCTTGAAATTTTATTTGAATGTATGCAAAGTATATGGTGTGATATGGTTTCACACGAAACTGCGGACTGTAAGTAAAGATGGCTTCCAATTTATACATTTTTTATAGATTCACCATCCTCCATATACAAGGCGTCAAGCCTATCCAACGGTCTTACCATTTGCATCACCAGCCTTTTTTTTTGCTGAGTGCTTAATATTTGGCTACAATTTTTACGGTGGCTTCATCTGTGTTAAGAAGACACTCTTAGAGTTAGGCCTTGGACTAGACTTCCAGAGAAGGAAGCTATAGATAGGTAAGATAAAAATTCAGATAGACATTTTAGACCTTGCATTCTTTGATTTGCCGGTTGCCCAGTAAAGAATGAACAATAAAATAAAGTTAGTTTTAGATGGTTTAAAAATTAATTACAACATTTTGGAATAGCAATGGTATGCCCGTACAGCATTGTTTAAAGAATAACCACAACTCCCTCATCAGCGGACTTGTTGCTTTTCACGCTTCAACAACCTGCAAACTTCGTTTTAATACTGAAATGAAGAAATAAATAGAAGGAAATAGAAAGAATAGAAGGAAGCAATTCCGATCCTAAAAGTCTGTATGAACGCGTCGATCTCAGAGACTGTAATTGATGGAGCAACAAGTTTTGACATGTATGTGAATACTGTACCCACAACGAGTTTGTTTCAGATTTCGAAAATTCCTCCTCCTCCATCTTTAAACAGCGAAAATCTGTCTTTTTCTCTGTATAAACGCGTAGATCTCACAGACTATAAGAGGTAGAGCCACAAATTCTTGCATGTATGTAGGTGTCAACAGTAGCCACATCGAGTTTGTTTCAAAATTGGGAAAATTCCACATTCTCCACACTTAGCAGCGAAAAACTGTCACTCTCTATGTGTAAACGCATCGATCTCCATGCTATAATAGGTTGAGTCACAAATTTTTTGCATGTATGATTTGCCGTACCCAGATCAAGTTTTCTCCTGGTTTGGCAAGTTCCTCCTCCATCTTCTTCTAACCGCGAAAAACTGTAAGAGTTAAAATTTTTATGTTTGAACCTAGTGACTTAATATGTATATATTTAGTTAGGCCCAACATCGATCTATTCTGTGTACCACAATGCGATCCGAGCAAAAACATCGAAGATATGCAAGTACGCCTGCCCATTTATTGAAATCAATTTTAAAATAAATGGAATTTAAAGCTATAGGAAGCACATTACTTGGGACAAGGTATTTTGCTGTCGGGGCACTCGACCGCAACACTCTTAGTTATTTTTATATTATATTCCATGTTTATTTGCCTACTATTAACCTAATACATTGTTGGACATAAATGTTTTTTTCTGTACAATTTAATTGCGCACCCCTGCGGGATATAACAAACTATGTCCTTCTCAATCGCTCCAGTATGCGCAGTTCACTGAGGACCAATAACCATTAGGTCGCAGAAGTTATTCGAGGTTACTTACTTGCCTGCAATGTCCCTGAGTGCAAGTCTTTGCTATTCAAAACGTCCACAACTAAACAGGACGTGTTGCGCATCCTCTGGGGTACCTTCTCTACACCAAGTGCTCTCGGGGCTGCTGTCGTGCCCGAAGCGATGGAGATAGCTTCTAAAGCATCCAGGCCCGCTAAGAATCTGGGTGAGGTAAAAATTCACCTCTTGAGCCACGGCTTAATTTGAGGGACTAGCCTGTGTCCAGGGACGTTTTAAGGATGCGTCCCAAGAGCTCTGCCACTTCATAAGGCTCTCCTCTCTAGCTGTCACTCTCTCAACATTGCGTGCTGTTCCTGGTGTCCGCTCACGCGATGCACTAGCGCTGCTTCGTTTGATATGGTCCTGAACGCACTACAGACCCGAATTGCGCTCAAGCGGTAGACTGCCTCAACGCCGCGGCAGTAGCTCGGTACCGCAAATGCGTGGGCCCACACAGGATCAGCGTACAGCATGGTGGATTTGCAGACTCCCATAAGAAGTCGTCGGCGCTCATGCTTTAGGCCGCGTGTATTTGGCATTATGTGTGTTTGTTTGTGTATGTGTGAGTGTTTGTTAATTGTACAGGGTATTTTGAAGTCGAGCTACACGACTGCAACGGTCCTACTTGTTTTAAGTTAAGTTTTTTCTCAAATTAGTTTTTCATTAAATCTTTTTATTTAAATTCCAGAAGCTTTTTAGTTCATTAAATACATTTAATAAAAACTTTCCGATCCCGAACATTTGACAGAAATTCCTTATGTAAATCTCCGCTGAGTCCATTCCACAAAGTTTTAGTGGGACCGTTTTCATGTTTTGTTTTTGAAAAAATAGAAAAACGTATATCTTCATTCATTATGAAAAAAGTTAAAGCTCACACGCCGAGCTTGAGAGAAGCTTGGTTTGGCCCCTTTGTGGCTGATTAGCCAATTTTACATTTATAATGTCATCTTGGAAGGTTGTGCCCTATTAATCATTCATACATACACTAATTTGTGTTCATGTTTTTTAAAATATGCAGATTTCCTGAAGAAGGCAATAAAATTGCCGAAACGCGTAGAAGAAAACCTGAGCTAAAATGTGTTTCGACTGCAAGAAGGGAAGACGGAACGAAAAACGGCCAAAGAACTAATCCACACATACAAAATCTCAGAGGTTACACCGACAATCACATCAAGATCACAACAAAATATGCATATATTTACATGAAGTTCTATTTAAAATGCCAAGAAGAGAATTAGAAATCAAAGAAACACACATACACATTCATATCATAAACCGAAAACTGATAATACCAAAAACTTATAAAAACCAAAATTGAAGAAATATTATTTGACCTTGAAAAAAGACAAAAAGTAGCATACGAAAAATAAAATAGATCATGCTATACACGAGCAAAGAAAGAAACATGGACTCGCCAAGACTGGTTTCTAAACCAAATAAACATAGACATTCCCGAACAGTCAAAAGGATCTTTTCACTCGGACCAAAGTTTGCTGTTCCGATTACAAAAAAATCCATTTCCACAATCCATGTAATCGCCGATCTGAAAACTGGGAGTCCAAACTTTAGAAAACGAAAATATCAAGGAAACGACAAGAAGGAATCTAACACAAAAACTTATCAAATGCAAGGAACACAACAGGTCAAACGATAAGGATGATGAATAACTTTAGCAGACTAGGTATACAAAGCAGTAGCTACCTTCAGAGAAGATTATAACAAAAAGATCCACATTATGTTGTCAGACAGAACAACCTTGAAGCAACCTGGTTCGTCAGTGAACCTTTCTACTGACAAAAGCATTATAAGTCCGGTATTCTACACTAAGTAAAGTTCGACTTGGCTTTTTCGGGCTGTCCTAATTATAATTAAGAAATCAATTCAGTGCTGTCCCAGTTGACCAACAAATATTTGTTTTCACTTTCAATCAAATTTCCGCACACACTCTTTGGCAGGCTAATTGACAGCGTGTGATAGCAAAGATAATCAGAAAATCAATAAGCAATAAAAATTGTCAATTCAAATGTAAAAATTTTCTATTTTTGTTTCCTTTTTTCGCCCCTTCCGCCCTGTGGAACAAATTTTGTGACTGCAACTTTTTATGTCGCATGCAAATTAAAAATGAACATTTGTTTTTTTTTTTTTTATAGTCTGCTGAATGACAGCTCTGGCCGTTTGAGAGGGTCAACAAAATGCGAATGACATGGCGACATAGGCGTCTGCCATGTCAATTTGGCAGAGCTTCAATGTTCATGCCAATTGAATTTGAAGTTAAGCAAGCAAAAAAAAAGCCAAAGGCATAATTAAGCTGCAGCAGCTGCCCTACTTCAGTTTGAATCATTAGGGAGATAAGTGAAAATGCAGAAAGATGCTGACACACAAATTTTGGGTTTTTGATTAGTTATCCGAAGGGAATTACTCACAGTTCACTGAATTTGGGGCTAGTCATATTTATGCAGTTTATTTAAAAACCATACCGTAATTATTAAGAAAACCAAGAATGAGACATCAAGGCGTGTGCTACGACCACAGCACGTAACGGATAACCAGACAAAAGGTGGCTCCTACACGCAGACGAGTCAAGGTCCAGGTCCCAGACACCTTTATTTATATGTGCATTTGTACAATTTATTGTATTTCATACCTTAGGTATAAGTAAAAAGAAATTTGCCTTCGAATATACTCTTACCCTCCACATACCAAATGGAATCGAGAGCATAATCAGCCTGGGGTAGAGCTACAAAATTGATGACTCTTGAGGAAAATGCAGGAAACTTTTCCAAAATAATATCGTGCTTTAAAAGAAATTAATAGAAAATTAATAAAGTTGATATGCGTTGGAAAATGGGGCCACTTACATTAATGGGACAAGTGTGATTCAAGTTGGTATAATCCTTAAAAACGCTATAAATAAAATTATTCACCAAATGATCGCTATGCTTAAAGAATTGACACACATCCACTGTAAAATTCATATAGATGGGCTTATAGCCATTGCTGCGTTTTAGCAAACGATAATTGACCTGAAACATTAAATGTAGACATACATAGGTATATAGTATATGCATTAGGATGGACCTCAACTTAAGCAGGCAAAATCGGGAAACGTAGAAAAATCGAAATAGTTTATAAATATTACAAATTCAACTAAAATGAAAGCTTGTCAGATCAAACATGGATTTCAGAACAGTGTAAGAACGGGTTAAACGGGCTAAAACAATTTTTCTAAGACTAAATTGAACTTTCTTGATTTTAAGAAGATTTAGGGCCGATTTCTGTTCTCCCAGATAGCTGCTATGTGTCAGAGAGTCATCGATTTTACACTGTTATATGTTAGATGATGTGACAGATAGCTCTATGTACATAGAAGATAAGAAATCGGCCCTTAGAGCATTTGCCCTTATAAACTTTAAGATTTTTTGGCTGCTTAGTATCTGAATTGGTTTTTTGATGTGTAACATCTTTAATTTCGGTGCGGACGATTTTAATAGAAGTAAAATTTGATTTCAGCGTCACGTGATGCTGACGTCATTCATTATTTTGTGTTGTTGTTTTGTGGATTTTCCCGGCAAACACACACACACACACTTATCTGGGTAGGATCTAGGTGGGATCTGTGTGGGTCCTTTCAGAGTGGGACGTGGGTGGGATCTGGGCGGGATCTGTGTGGGATCTGGAAGGGATCTGGGTGGGATCTAGAGGGGATCTGGGTGGGATCTGGAAGGGATTTGGGTGGGGTATGGAAGCGATGTGGGTGGAATCTGGATGGGATCTGGGTGGGACCTGGGTGGGATCTAAAAAGGTATCTGGGCGGGATCTACGTGGTATCTGAAAGGTATCTGGGTGGGATCAGGAATGGATCTGGAAAGGACCTAAGCGGAATTTGTGTGGAATCTTGGCGGGATCTAGTTGGGATCTGGGTAGGATCTGGGTAGGATCTGCGCGGTATCTAAGTGGGATGAGCGTAGGATCTGAGTGGGATCTAAGTGGGTTTTAAGCTGGTTGGATCTGGTGTGGTTTTAAGTGGGTTCTGGACGAGATCGGGGTGGGATCTGGGTGGAATATGGATGGGAATTGGGAGGGATCTTGGATCTCACCTTGGTGGTATCTTGTGGGGCCAAACATCATCATTTATCGGAAAACAGCACAATAAACTTCCTGAAAAAATGAAAGAACACTGCAGCAAGTAATCTTGTTTCTGGTATTTCTTCTCCCCTTTAAACTTCTTCTTTCGAAAGAGTGCCCTTGCTGATTTATATTCCATTGAGAGAGCTTATGATTCGAAAATGAGCTCTAAAACTAAGCGTCATGTTTCACATCAAAGACTTGTGAGTGCTAGCGACACTCACATTTTTATTTTTATTAAATTGGAGGCTGATCTAAAATTTTACTAACCAGCGAGGTCCACCCTAATGCTTAAATATATATACGTACCTTCAAATTGGTAATGGGCAACTTTAGAACTCTCACACGGAATGATAAATATTTATAACTGCGATTCACAGCCTTTAGATAACAGTAATCCACCACAGCAGTTGCGGTTTCTTCAGATTTAAGAATCACTTTGGTAACACGTATATCTCCAAGAATCTATGTAGAATTAAAAAAAAAAATACTCTTAAATTTGTTAAATTAATTTAAGTTTTGATACGTACACTGTGCCAAATGATTAAGCCAAAAAGCAAGCATTGCAACTGAAATATCTTCATTGTTCCAGAGTTGAAAGCTAAATGAGCACAGGTAAACCTTTCAATGATATTTTTATTTTGGAAATGCTATTAGAATTTACTTATTATAGAATAAAATTTTAAATGCTTATATTTTAGAATCATTAAAAATTATTAAGAAATTTTAAACGCTTACAATTATAAAAAATATTATATTATACATATAGCAACAAATGTTGCTGAAAGTTGTTTCAAATGTTGCTAAAGTTAAATGAGGCCACAATGTTTTCTCACAATTTAAACCCACTGGCAACAAATTTTGCTAAGGTAAAAAATAATTAATATTATTTAATTAATTATAAAAGTGTTGAGAATCATCATAGTCAACAATTTTGCAACTTTCAAATGTTGTTTAATATAAGCCTCAACATTCCCATTTGATTGGTAAACTGCTTCGACCCTTTGGTGCCTCTTTTGATTACGTTCAACAAATACAATTAATAATTTTCTGTTTAATTTAAATAAATATGGGAAACACGTTCAACAGTTCAATGAACGCACAAGTGCAAAACAATGTGATTGGCTATCAAAAAACAAACAAAAAAATCAAAAAATCATTTTTGTTTTTGACTAAATGCCCAAGCCCCTGGATATTTGACTCATTGTCCAGAGCGTGGTTAGGGGCAAACAAAGAAATGGCATTACACAATTTGAATTTGCCAAATATAAATACAAATTTCGGAAAATTAGCAATTGCAGTTCAAAAAACTGTTAGCACCTGCAATACTTCTCGCCCTGCGGCCATAACTTTCATTTGTTAAAGCCTTTTTGCTTTTTTCCTGGTTCAATGCTTTCGTTTTAAATATTTATTTGGCTATATTTTATTTAATTGCAGTTGAAAATGCCATCATATTTTGGTATTTCGTTACACTTGCATGCTGGGCACGTTCGAGATGCCGCAGCACGTTTTAATGGATCCACTTTTCTACCTCCCACTCCCATCGGTCCTGCTGTCTTCTGCAGAATAAAATACTTGTACTTATGTCACTCAGGTGGGTTGTTGTTTCCGTGTAGACAAAACAGTTATGAGCCGCAGCCAGAGTCATCATAAATGAGGCTTTGTTCCCCCCACTCCAACAAACAAACAGGCAATCAAAATAAACTCTGGACAAGGCAACTGAAAAGGCACTTAAGTCACTTAAGGCGTGGGCGACTCGACTCACTTTCAAGGAACTTCCGCCAGTGATAAATACCGCAAATACAATATTTATTTAGTTCATTTTAATGCAAATTTTTTTTAACTTTAACTACGAGTATATTGCTTGTATGTGTGTGTGTGTGTATGTGAAAACCGCTTGTTTAAATGCACAGAGATTGTCCTTAAGGGGGAGCAGCCCCCCCTCCTCAGTAGCCAAAGAAATTGAAGCCACAGAGCAATTTGTCCGGCTGTTTTATACGTAGTATGCCAAATTGAAACACCGACATATCATCAGCCACATTCATATCCAATGCCATCAGTTTCTCGGCGGCCAGTGGATGCCACGAACCAAATGTGCAGGCGGAATTCATCTGCAGCAAAAAAATTAACAAAAACAATTTATTGTGATTGCATGGAAGGGAATTAAAAACCCACCTCCTTGCTGTAGTAATGACAACGTCCATTGAGCCGAGTCGAGGGTATATACTCCACAAAGTCCACCTGCGGACAGTGGGGCAAGAGTAGAGCCAGGCCTGGGGAGGGAAAATCATAAATTTGGTTTAAAATGCTGATAGGAAATCTTAATTGCAGGCTTTAAATTGACATAAACCTCATTAAAATGAATAGCCAGGAGCATATAGCATATTTTTTAAAAAATGTTTTATTTAAATTCACATTTTGTTCATTTATTGCTTGTAAACAAAAAATGTTGCTAAGCATTGAACACAAATATTGCTGACACTTTGTATACATGTTGCTAAGGTTTTTGACTGTGGCATTTTCGGGGAACTTTAAAAAAGAAAGAAGGGTAAAAGAATCTAGTAAGAAAAATCATGGAAAAGGTGGGCTGAAGAATAATGTATGTATAATGCATGTAAACAATGGAATGTGGAAGAAGTAAGGCAGAAACAACGAAGTGGAGAATAATTATTCTCAATTAATTATAATTAACGAAATAAATGGAAAGAATAAAGCTAAGTTCACACAGGCAAATAATTTGACAAATTTTTAGGAAATTTTGATAAATATTTGGCTAAATAGCCATGATTGCAGATTTTGCAAGACTTAAATCATTAACTATGGTTCTATTCACTAATAATTTGATCAAATATGGCCGAAAAGTTCGCCAATTTTGATAATTTAACCAAATTTTCATAAAAATTTGTCAAATTATTTGCCTGTGTGAACTTAGCTCAAGGAAGAAAGCAGTTAGAGAGCATGACAAAAAGATATGAGGAATGAAAGAAATAAAAATTCAAAGAGTAATAAATATCAGAAAATGAAAAAAATTTGGAAGTAAAGAGTGATAAAATAAACAGTCCTATAGAACCGTACTAAAATTAAGTTCAACTGGACTTGATTAATGTAATCGCAGTCCCTGGTCCGACGTAGTCATCGAACCATCACTGAAAACTTAAGCACTGCTCTGGACGATCTACATATTGCGAGCAAGCCCTTACTTCTTTTGGGTATTAGCCAGAAATAATAAGAAAATTTTAAAGAACCCCTTAAGTTATAGAATCCTCAAAACGAAAGCTAGGTAGAAAAAATTTACCTATCAGCGCAATAAACGTGAAATCTAAATTCATCCAAATAACCAGGTAGTTTTATACGATTGACAGAGGAAGTGAAATAGTCTAAGCCAGTGGTGCCCACAGGCTATGCGCAGAGTGTAGTGTGCAGAGACTAGTTATTGTTTTGCGCATAAAGATAACCGCGTGTATGGGAGCCGGCATAACACACATGCTCAATTTGTCTTCGCATGTGTGCTTTTAGCCACGCGAGAGCGCGCTCAAATAGCACTTTTATGTCGTATACACAAACAGCGCAAAGCTTAGACCGAGCACGCAGCTCACACCCAGCACAAGACAAAGCCTAACAACAACTTAATATATATGGAGAAAATTTCAGGAATGCAAACCCAATAGATTTTTCGGAGCTACTTCTCGCGTGTTGGAACCCAAAATTGCCAATGGTTAATGTTTAGAAATTTTAGGTTTGCGGTTTTTGGAAGAAAGTTTATGTTCGAATGTTGGTTTGGGAACAGTTTTACCCAAATTAAATAATAACACAACATCTGTGAAAAATAATTAATTATAATCAAAAAATGTTTTGAATTTTCTGCATTTTTTGATCCAAAAAAACAAGCTTTAAGTGCCCCATCATCCCCTGTTTACACCAGCCCGCGTAACAAAGCGACAAAAGCGTAAACTCCAAAAGCTTACGCCGCAACAACAAAACACATAAGAAAAAAATTACGCACTTTTTGCTGCCCTGGGGTATGTTTAAAAAATCAGCGTTAAAGTGTAAAAGGAGTAAATAGTTGAAGTGTTGTAAAGTTATTCAAAGTATCGACAAAAAATACTCGGTATCTTGTCTTTTCGAGATTTTTGTCTTCGAAATATGCGGTCCAACAATAATAACGTTTTTTTGGAAGTTTAACTGCATCTGGCCAGTAAATAAATTGAGAAATATTTATCAAAATCAAGGCTGCAAACCTCTAAAATTTTTGACAAGGTTCGGTCCGGGGGTTCGAACCTGTTGTAAAGTCTAAGGTTCGGTTTGCGGACCGCTTCCTGAAACCCCTGAACCCAAGGTTCTGGTTCAAACCTCTGTTCGCTAGAACATAAAAACTGAGTTTACAAAAATTGACCGATCCCAAGTCCAAATTGGTTTTGAAAACCGGTTTGAAATAGCAAAAGCTTTACGAAAGTTAAAATGGCACTGAGATTTTCAATATTCCTTGGTTTTCAAGTATCATTCAGCTCCCGTAATGCGCCTTAGGATTTTTGCCAGGACCTCTCTCATCTTTGTCAGGTGACTCTTCGCGGTGATTCCATAAATTTATAGGCCGTATCTCCATACCGGAGCCAGAATTGCCTGCAAACTATATTTCTGAATGACAGCTTGTTCTTGGACTTCAGGAGCCACCCCATGAGCCTTGCTTTAGCAGCCTCTGTCCAAAAGTCAGGCGTAATAAAAATCAATTGGTTGGGAATCGTTCAGCTCTAAAGAAGTTCTTTAAATTGGAACTACGTTTCAATCAAATATTTTAGATGGAACTCGTTTAAGGAACTCTGATTGCAAAAACCTTTAGAAGTTAGTTAGCGTTCCATCGAGCCACACAGCACTAGTTCTTTTCAACTTTTCTATAAGCAATTTATTTCATATTGTGTGAGTAGAGAGTTTCTTAAAAAACTCTACTAGTGTCGAACTGAACTTCCTTAAAAATATCCTTAACTACTTTCTTTAGAGAGTGTATAGTATAAATTTGACATAGGATTGTACAACTTCTTGAATGAAAGCAGTCAGAATTCAAGAAATCTCTGTTTGTCTCTGAATGTGTAGTTTGGAAGAACTACGGAATTTTGTGAACCAAACCTAATTTTTCGAAAAAGTGGTCCGGTTTGGGTTCAGGTTCGAGGAGGCAAAATTATTAGGGGTTCGGTTCATGGTCCGGTTCGGCGAACCCGATAAACCCGAACCGAACCGGTTCTGAGGGGTTCGGGTTCGGACCGGTTTGCATCCTTGATCAAAATAGTTCCAAACACTGTCTATAATAGCCTAGATAGCCGTCATCACCTACTGTAAGCATAGTAGTAGCTTTCCTTATTGATGCAGCTTCTACAAACTACCCCAAACAGAAAGCAGCTACCTGTAACTCAAGTTCCATTTGGGGTCGAAATGCAGTCGACATAAAGGATGGGGCCGCACGGACCCATTGGTCATTGAAAAATGGTAGCACATTGGTTCGCCAGTTGACTTATTTGGGGCGCACAGAACTTGGTTCCTAGCTGCCAGCATGCAATTCCAGCAAAGTCCTTCATAATGTCTAACTCTTCATCGACACCATCATGGTCCATAACATGGACTCCGTATCTCAAGATTTTTTTTGTATTCTTATATTTTTCATGCTCCCTTGTATTTAGCTTGATTTGTACATACAAAAAATACGTATTAAGCTTTGACACACACAAGTGACAGAAAAATTTACAGCCTATGAAAAACAGCTGATTTCTGACAAAAATTACGCGGGTAAACCTTCTAGAGGCGCTCAATAGCTGGGTCGCGTAAAATTACACAATTACGTTTTTACGCGGGCTGGTGAACACCCTAATTAATAAGATGTGAACGTCTTTAAAATGTTTGATTTATTCGATTTCAATGTCGATGTAGTTCTGAGGCAATTGCTTGTGCAAAGATACCCCTAGCCCGCGAACTTAGGCTTCGTTGGTAAAACTAAAAACGCAGTTCGGTCTATTAATAAGTCTTTAATGACTCGATAATGGGTGCTGTCAAATGTGGTACCCACCATCGGGGATTTTCGATGCATGTTACCATCTCTTAAGGACACATTTTATTGGTCAGCATCTAAATATATTCAAAATCTTATAAAACTCTAATAAGTGGTTTTCCATTAATTCCATTTTCTAAACTAGACCTCTATGGGAGCAGTACTAACCGATTATCCTTTGCAGGTGGTTATTTGTGGTGACTCCCTTTAGCTTTAGTGAATTTCCCAAAATTTTAGATCTCTTCTTTTTTTTGCTATGTAGTATAAATGTGCCCAATGAACGGGAACTTGACGTGATCAAGAAAAACTGAGTATGAGAAGTTGCTACCTGATACCTCTAGTTCCCGTTACCAGGCAATTTTGAGTGTTTCAATGTGTTTTACTTGTTTATTTTCAAAGTTATTCTAGAATCTGAATATGTGACGGTTTTAAGTCGACCACATGTTGCACAATATTAAACAAACAACAACAAATTTTCTAGATTTCAGAATGTTTTTAATAATTTTTAAGACAAACCGAAAGTTACGGTTCGGAACAAAAATATTCTGAACTTTGTTTTCGCTTAGGTTCGGTTCACAGTTAAGGCCCATACGGACATCAGAAGTAACGAGAAGTTTCATACAAAAATGGAGGTAAGAAGAAACTAAATTGCGAAGTTAAATTTTACACTTAACAGTCAATGTTGCACTTAACAGCACATTTGCGGAGACTATGTAAGATGGCTGCGGGCCTTATTGTGCTTTGACCAGCTGAAGCAGCATTAAGAATGCACCATGTTAAGCCACTCTGCTTCTACCTGCATCGATCAGAAAAGAACATGGACGAAAAACAAAAGCGAAAGAATCGTTTGAAAGTGTTTTGCAAGGCTTGGGGAGAAGTGGCCGATCTGCTACAAAAAATCAACTTGACATCAAAACAAAATACAAATGATCGAACAGTGTGATCCACCGCCAATTAAATTAAAAATATCAAAAACATATTTTTTGAGAAAAAAAGGATAGTTTTTGATGATCCTTGCAATATTTAACTATCCACTTGGACTGGGTAGTTAACTATCCTTTTTGGGATCCATTGGATATTTTCGAAGTCGATTTATTTTCTCTTAAAAAGGATATATCAGGAAATAAATTTTTCATTGATCTTTATTCTTCATCCAAAGGAGCTGAATAATGTGAAAAGGATATTTTAAAAAATGGATCTTAAAGTGGATATTTGAATTTCCATTCTACGGGGATCTTTTCTTTTCTCTGTGTATGGGCCTTTAATAATATGTCTGGATTCCAGGATTAATCTGGTTCGGATCTATTTCTCTGTTCACTTTCTCTTCTATGCCTCTTGCAAATTCGAACATAACAACAAAGGTGTATGCGTCGTCTTGAATGTAGATTTTATTTTTGCAGAAAGAATGAATTCGTTTGAACAAAATTGCAGGCCTATTTCTTGCTAGAGACATATTTTCTTTATTTGTATTGGCGTCTAAGCGGTCGTAAGCTGACTGTAGGCAACCCTGGTCTAGTCGATATGACAGCATTGCCCCCTCCAAGTATATTGTAGTCACTTCGCCCACTTTCGCAAGCTTTAACAAAATCTAAGAATTTAAGTCTGACCGATTTTCGATATGATCAAATTATATAAGGCGGCGATATTATCTTAACAGTCCACCTATGTAATAACTTTACATGCTGTTAAGGCGCTGGCATCGTATATATTTTTTATAATTATGCAAACTTACCTATAAAACCCGAACTGGGCGGATTTCGTTTAATGGGTCGATTACCGGCAAACATTTGTAGGCTTTGCCATAAACGCCACACCGAATGGGGGTCAATCAGAAATGCCCTTGACTTTGGGTAGCGTCGTCGGTAAATTTCATAATTGGTAAACAAATCATAATCGGCGGTTGTTAGCCAATCCTCCAGAGTGCCATTATATTTGCCGGGATCCCAGGCGGCAATGGTGACATTACGAAAAATGGGGGCATGAGGAAAATCAAACTCGGGCTTGGTCACCACCTGCAACAGAAAAGCAAAAACAAAATACAAAAAAAAAACGCATACTAAAATCAGCACGGAAACCGGCAACCTACTTGGCTATTCACCACACGAATTGTGGTTTTGCTGCCAACATCCACCTCGTGTCCTTGTGTGGGCGCATGATTGAATCTCATCACAATGTCATGCGTGTCTGGAACGGAATTGGAATTGGAGTAGACAAGCGACAAATGATCAATTATCATTTCCCAGTTGTTTAAGGTGGCAGCGGTAATGCACTAAGGAGTGACCAATGAACTTTGTATGGAAATGCTTCAAAGTTTATTTGGCACTTCAGTTTGACTGGCTTAACGAACAGTTTCTCTTACCTATGAACCGTCCCAGCTTAGACCCAGCCATCGAGCCAGCGCTGGAAACTATAGCACATGTCTTGATGTTCTTAATATTGCGAAACAGTTTCTGCCTTGGAAATAGTCGTCCAAATGGTAACTTATTAAATGGTGGATCCTTACGTCTTAAAACCCTCACACCCGCCTCCATAACCAAACAGGTGGACGGATAATACTGTTCCTCGAAGCTATCCCCAAACACCGGCTTATAGTCCACATTGTAATGATTAAGATTGGCTTCCGATGATTCATTATGCGTTTCACTCATCGACTTATGAAAAGTCTGTACAATACGTTGACGAAATTGTTGTGTTTTGTTAAGACAAATTTCGGCATATTTATCATGGCACAAATATAACTTGGGACTCAGTGTCAGTTTTGTATTCTTGGACACTTTTAGTCGTGGATGTGGAGCCAATTTGGAGGAATTAATAGCTGGATTTTCTCGACTTTCGACTATGAATTTTTCATTAGGATTCCAACGTACATGGAACACACTGCGTGGCGTCCTTTGAAGAATAACCGCATCTGTAACTACAAATTACCAATTACGTTGCGCACACAATTTACTTGCTCTCTGTCTCCTTCGCTCTTTCTGTTGCCTTAGCTCATACGCACCGTTGTCTCGCTCTCTGGTATTCACCTCACCCGCCGTTGGTTCGTGTCCCGGCTGAGCTTTTGGGGTAATTTCTTGGCTTTGAATGTGAATTATTGATGTGCACACGAGAAAAACGAATGCGCTGATTAACGCGCCCGGCATTGGCAATGCGCGTTTCACTTGCCACATTTTAAAGTCATTATTTTTGGTTTTTTCCACCCCCCACACACAAATTTTGCACGTTAAATATTTATTTATTTTAGTCACGCGCAAGCTACCAAAAACGAAAAAGGCTAAAGGGGAAACGGTTATTGAGCTGGGTTACGATTAATGGGTGAAGGGATTTTGGTTTTTAAATGGTGATTTACTTAGCTTGAACTTGAAGGTATAATTCTTTTAGTTGGATGAATTTTCTCAATTAATAAGAGATTTTTACTAAGTAAAGCTTAATCAAGAATGTGATAAGTAGACTGCTGTATAAACAAGTGATAGCTTTTAACTGTTCCGCGTCATGTTGTAAAGGGGTGTTATGCTGGATGCAGGCTCAGTGTGAAGCTGTTGGAAAATCTCGCCCAGAATATGTTTATACGAAAATTTCTTAAGCCAAAATATGGAAAGTTAAGTTATTAAAGTATTAGTAGTATTCTAACACCAAAAATCAGTTCTGTTATCGGGCGGGAGACTCCAAATTCTATTCCTTAACCCTACAGTGCCCAAAACCGCCCCTAGACGGCCTGAATTCTGAATTGAAAACGTTTAAAGTAGCCTTGCCACTGGCGGGCCTCGACCTGTGGCCTGGAAGTCCCAAATATAGAACCATAAAGCAAGAAGAAATGTAGCCCTTCAAAATATAAGCAGGTTATCTCTGAAACCGCTGTCGCGGGTCAATTTGTTTAGGGATAGTTGGACCGGGAGCGTCCAGGCTTCGTTAAAGATGCGAAACGTACGCAGTGCGCAAAACCCCACCACAGGGTGCTTCCTAAACTCATGCGATAGGGAAGAATTTGGGAACATAGTGAGATTGGTACTATCCCCTTCCCCAACGGGACCACGGCCCACCTCATAGAGGGGACAAAAAAGCCACCTCCCACCGGGAACAAACGTTCCCAGAAGGACTCCTTGCCTCCAAAACCTTAAACCCACAAAAATCCTGATATACAGGAAAAAGTGCTGCTAGGAGAGTTGTAAATTCAGTAGGGAGAGCACAATAGACCAGGATTGGTCGTTGTGAGCTATTTCCCCAACAGCAAATATTAACAAGTGAAAAAGACGGTCAAACCCGACTATAACATACTCTGTACCTGGAGTAGAAACTGAATGCAATGCTGGTGCTGCGCTCATCTCTAAGTCTCTCTCTCTCTCTTTCACTCTCTAAGATTGTGCGGTGTTAGTTGTGCATGGGTGGGAGGGGGTGGGGGGAGGGAGGTTTTTTTATTTGCTCATAACTTGAGAACCGCTCATCCGATCTTTATAATTTCTTCGAGAGTTCGATACAATTACTAAAATCTTGAATCTTTAGAAGGTACAAATTGTCTATCCTCAAAACTGTAGGAGATATAACATTTTTTCCAAATTGGGGGGCGGGAGGGGGCGTGGCATAAATTGGAAATAAACTTAATCTGCCTGCAAGTATAAGAAGCATTTGTCTCATACATGTCTCTATCTCTTACCATCTCTGAGATCTGTTTGTTCATACGGACGGACGGACAGACGGACATGGCTATATCGACTCGGCTTTTGACGCTGATCAAGAATATATATACTTTATATGGTCGGAAATGATTCCTTCTCCCTGTTACATACTTTTGCACAAACTTAATATACTCTATGTATCTTCGGTACAGATTATAAAAAGAATGGAAATCTGACAAGCAAATACAGCTTTGGATTTCGATATTATCGATACTCAAACGATTGGCGCCACAACCAGTAGGCATTCCAAAAAATATCGTTTTCCATATTTTATTAGATATTAGAAAATATTTTCGATACGTTTAAAAATCATCTGAAAAGGTTTTCTAGGTGTCATTTAGAGTGTATCAAAAACTACAAACTGTCTGCATTTAAAATCTCTTTCAATTCATTTTTTTCAATTTTTTGGGTTATTATTTATTTATTGAAATTAATCTCATCCTCAAAGTAGTAACCTTTCACTATAATACACCTATTTCAACGAATTTTTCACATGTCATAGCACTTGGCAAGTTCGTCCTTTGGAATGGACTTTACAGCTTTATGCGATTTGTCTTTTATCATCTCATTCGAGTCAAAACGGCCTCCATGGAGCGGTCTCTTCAGTTTGTTGATTAGCATGGAGTAACCCGGAGCCAAATCAAGTGATTAAGCAGCCACAGCTGCCACTAACCAAATTGAAAATTATTTAAATATTTAAGATCACCTATTTAAATGCTAACTTACACCTAAATATGTCATAAAATCATCATTAAAAGAAAATAGAGGCAAGCTAACTTCGGCTCGACCGAAGTTTATATACCCTTGGAGCTTGATATGTGCCTGACAGTTTGTATGGCAGCTATACTATATAGTGGTCCGATTTCGAAAAATTTTGGTGAAATGATGTAAAATCATTAAAAACTTATAAATACGGGCGTTGGGAGCTATAATATTGAAAACAAAAAGTTTTTCTACCTAAGACTTTTTTCAGACCTTACTTTTGTATGGCAGCTATACTATATAGTAGTCCGATTTCGAAAAACTTTAGTGAAATTATGTGAAATCATTGAAAACTTATAAATACGAGCGTTGGGAGCGATAACATTGAAAACAAAAAAGTTTTTCTCACTAAGACTTTTTTTCAGAACTAACTTTTCTATGGCAGCTATACTATATAGTTGTCCGATTTCGACATGGCTTGGTGAAATTATGTGAAATCACTAAAAACTTATAAATACGAGAGTTGGAAGCGATAACATTGAAAACAAAAAAGTTTTTCTCACTAAAACTAGTTTTTCAACCGATCGTTCCTATGGGAGCTATATGCTATAGTCATCCGATCCGGCCGGTTCCGACAAATGTGCAGCGTATTTATACCAAAAGTCTTCATGCTAAGTTTGGTTACGATAGCTTTAAAACTGACGGAGGAGATAGCATAGAAACAGACGGACGGACAGACGGACAGACGGACAGACGGACATGGCTATATCAACTCAGCTCGGCATGCTGATCAAGAATATATATACTTTATGTGGTCGGAGATGCTTCCTTCTATGCGTTACAAACATCCGGACAATTTTAATATACCCTCTCCAAGGGTATAACGAGAGCATAAGTTAAAGTCGGCTCTAACCGACTTCGATATACCCGTTACTCATGAAAAAACATGTTTAACAGTGTTCCTGCGTTCCTTAGGGTAACCATCAGAAAAGTATGCAACATTTTTTAAGGGTGGGTAGAGGGGGGCTTGGTTCACTTCTTTGCTCATAACTTGAGAACCGTTCATCCGATCTTCATCATTTCTTCGGCAAATCGATTCATTTTGCTAATTACTAACTATCTCTAGAAGGTACGACTCGTCTATCTTTAAAAATGTAGGAGATATAACGTTTTTTCCAAATTGCGGGGGCGGGAGGGGGCGTGGCCAAAATTTGAAACAAACTTGATCTGCGTGCAGAAAAAAGAAGCATTTGTCCCATACATGTCAAACCTCTATCTCTTACCATCTCTGAGATCTAGGTGTTCATACAGACAGACGGACAGACGGACAGACGGACGGACGGACAGACGGACATGGCTATATCGACTCTGCTGTTGATGCTGATCAAGAATATATATACTTTATATGGTCGGAAATGATTCCTTCTGCCTGTTACATACATTTGCACGACTTTAGTATACCCTTTTTACTCTACGAGTAACGGGTATAAAAAGCCCGGCATAAGACCCATAAATTATGATAAAAGACACCTTTGTAAGCATCACCTCATACCCAGTTTTTCAACTGAGGCCTCGGTTCGCGTTTAATGGGTACTTTTTAATGGCTTAAGATAAAACTCAGCAAATGTGGACAGAGTTGTTGGGAACGCAATATGTAAAATTCACTTAATTCGCGCAAACGGTTAAGGTACCTCCAGAAGGGATTATGAATATTTTTAAAAGCGCATTGCTATTGCTTGTCCCTAAGAGACGGTACTTGACACAGAAAAACCGCGATTTGGAGTACCGATGTTAATAATTATTAAATGATATTATATCCTTTATCAACTATTAGTTTCCTCGAATCAAATGTTTGCAGTTCGTAAGTGAACTTCTATTCTAAAGCTAAGCGTTGGGTAATCGATTCCAACAGCGAACAGTATTGATGAAAAATTGTTACTCCGAAACTGAAAGATTGTACTTTTGACTCACAATATTGTTTGTTCTTCCATATACATATGTATGTCGGTTCTTTTGTCCAGACTATTTTATGTAATAAAACATGACTTCGCACGTGCATCCACTTTTGTATGAGTAAGTCATATATATATTACTTCAGATATTCGTCAGATATTCTATCAGTTTGTCTTTGATTGTGGATGTTCCGTGCTATGTGGTTAAAGGTCACAGTTATTGAACACTCCAACACCATAGAAGAGGACAGAAGTAAAGAGGGTCTTGTCTATCAACAAGCGAATCTGGACTGGTAGGAAGTGCAGTTTATGGACCCGATACAGTTTCCATTTCCACCGCACAACGATGGTTTTAACAGTTTTGTTCTGGTGCAGAGGTGATCGAAGATGCGCCACGGTCCGGAAGGCCTGTCGTCGAAAATTGCGACAAAATCGCTGAATTGATCGAAAGAGACCGGCATAGTAGCAGCCGTAGCATCCGCCAAGAGCTTGGCATGAGTCATCAAACCGTTATAAACCATTTGAAGAAGCTTGGATTCAAAAAGCAGCTCGATGTATGGGTGCCACACGACTTGACGCAAAAAAACATTTTTGCCCGTATGGATGCATGCGAATCGCTTCTGAATCGCAACAAAATCGACCCGTTTTTGACGCGGATGGTGACTGGCCGGTCGTGGTCGAAAAGCGGTGAAGCTGCCCAGACGGTGGCCAAGCCTGGATTGACGGCCAGGAAGGTTCTTCTGTGTGTTTGGTGGGTTGGCAGGGAATCATCCACTATGAGCTGCTCCCCTATGGCCAAACGCTCAATTCGGACCTGTACTGCCAACAACTGGACCGCTTGAATGCAGCACTCATGCAGAAGAGGCCATCTTTGATCAACAGAGGCCGAATTGTCTTCCATCAGGACAACGCCTGGCCACACACATCTTTGGTGACGCGCCAGAAGCTCCGGGAGCTCGGATGGGAGGTTCTTTTGCATCCACCGTATAGTCCGGACCTCGCACCAAGTGATTACCACCTATTTCTGTCCATGGCGAACGAGCTTGGTAGTCGGAAGTTGGCCACAAGAGAGTCCTGTGAAAATTGGCTCTCCAAGTTTTTTGCCAATAGGGAAGCGAGCTTCTATAAGAGGGGCAATATGAAGTTGGCATCTCGTTGGGAACTCGTCATCGTACAAAACGGCGCATATTTGACTTAAATCGCATTATTATAACCAATTTTATGAACAATTGAAAATTCAATAAAAATACCGCAAGACTTTTTTGACAACCTTATATTAGTATTTGTTTTTGGCAAAAGATGCAACTTTTTCTCGAATTTATACTTCTTACACAGTTTTTTTAAGCAAAATACCCGAGATTCTTTATATCAACATTATTTCCGACATTCCTACTAGTCAAAACCCCACAAAAGTTGTGGTTATTAAAAAAACTATAGTCCAGAAATAGCTCGTCCTAAGAACCTATCGACTTGTAGGTGCGCTCACCATGGATAAAACCTGGATTCATAATTACACTCCATCTGCGCCAATTAAGGCAGTTAATGCCGCCGATTTCTTAAGAAATAGCTGGAGAGAAAAAACGAATCTGAAATGTAGATCTTATTGACGAGACGGAAACCGTTCTGTGTGATCACACAAAAAATGCCCCATTGTTTAAAGGACTAAAAGTAATTGAAGCGTTGCTAAAACTGACTCAAAATAAACAAGTAAGACCATTGCAGTCGAGTTAGCTCGACTTCAAAATACCCTGTACAATTGACAAACACACACATACACAAACAAACACACACGCACACATACACTCAAACGCGCCCTCACACACGCGGGCGCAAGCAGCAAACTTAATGCGTTATAAGCAAAGCGTTGGCGGAGGGGGGGTGCAAAAATGGTTTCGTTAATAACTTCTGTGTTTTTGCTCAGATCACAATGTGCTTTTCAGAATAGATAGATTATAGGCCTAAGATAATATATATTAAGCGACGATGTTGTAACTTTAAAATTGTGGCTCTGACAGTTTTTTGCGGTTTAAGGGGGAGGGGGGGAAATTTTGCAAATCTGAAACAAACTTGATCTGCGTACGGCCTATACCTATGTACATGCAAAAATTTGTATCTCTATCTCTTATAGTCTCGGAGATCTACGCGTTCATACAGACAGACGGACAGACGGACAGACGGACGGACGGACAGACGGACAGACGGACAGACGGACAGACGGACATGGCTAAATCGACTCGGCTGTTGATGCTGATCAAGAATATATATACTTTATAGGGTCGGATATGTTTCCTTCTCCCTGTTACATACATTTGCACAACTTCATGATCCCCTTTTACCCATTTTCAATGGGTAAGGGTATAAAAATAAAAAACTTGGTCTGTGGGTCAGGCTATCATACTTCTGATCTTAATTTAATAGGTTAGTCCTCTAAACAGTATCACAGGGGAGAGCTTAAAACCAAGTCCTTACGGACCCACTTTCACTTCTACCATTGCTGTCTGAACTGATTTGCTAGGAGGACACTAAACTTAATGTGATGCTTTTAACCTGTGACCTTTGCTTATCCCTTAAGTGTTAAGTGTGTTTCCATGTTAAAACAAAAGTTAGAATAACAAAAAAAAAAAAAAAATACTCGTAGGCTGTCAAATTGCATGCGAAGAACGAAAAAACGCGGAATGTTCGGAGATGATGGACAGATTTGTAATTAGTTTTCTTGTTGTTGTTGTTATTCCGGCAAATACAAGAGGACCGCTTCGTGGAGCTTGTTAAGGGGTTTTGCAAATATTTGGCCAACACACGCTCACTCTCACGCACACACACACACACACGCACGTTGTGGACAGCACGCTTACACGCAGGAAACGCACAAAATGTGGATTTCCGTGTCCGCAAAAATGTTGAACTTTCCCTTTCGCCAGTCGAAACGAATCTGAGCAGAAGCGGCACAGGTCCTGGCCAGCCGCTAACGAATGTGAGGTGAAGCGGCGACTGCTTCGGCAGGCTCACGATTGCCTTCGTCTGGGCCGCCTCGTTTTGCTTATGGCCAAGCTTAATTAGAGTGTTTGTTGTTGTTGATGTGGTGGATGTTAAGGACCCGCGTGAAAAGTGAAAGCGACCATCTCCCCCCCCTCCCCAGCCACCCAGCCACTTTTCGACACTTAAGCAAAGTTTTCAAGTTGATTGCAACCCTCGATCCTTGTGTGCCAAGTAAAGCATAAATCCTTTTTCTCGTATATATATATATTCTTTTTTTTTTTTTTTGAACAATTAATTATTATTTTGTAATCATTTATTATTCATCGTCATAATCATAATAATTTTTCTATACAAATACATTCAATAACAACAATTTGTTTTTTTTTTTGGGTTTTTGTTTTTGTTTTGGTTTTACGTTTACGTCATGGTTTAATTATTTTACAATTACCAAAACACAGCCACACAAAAACAGACAACTGAAAGTGGCCAATGAGGACACCAAGCCCGCAAAGTATGCAACACAATTTGATCTCAAATCCAAGCAGCTTTGCGGCCGATCCTAACTAATCACATTTCATTTGTCCTATTTTTATGCAGCCGCGTAATTATTTTTGTGTTTGTGTGTTTTCTTTTTTTTAGTATTATTATTACATAGTATTACTATTTGGTTTTCTTTTTTTTATGTTTTAATTCTGTTTTGGTTTTTTATTTTTAGATAGTTTGGCTGTTTGTGTGGGGGGAAGGACTGATTCGTTTTTAGCTTAAGGGCTATGAATTTTTCGTTTACGATTTTCTATGTTATGATTTTTAATTTGTGGCTTGTGAAAGTGGGTAACAAAATTATGCGACAAACATCAATTGGGCAAGGGATTTTTTAAGAAGAAGATGGCTTATTTTATTTCTGTGATTAAGAATAAGAAAGTTTGACCAGAAAAATTTGAATAAATCATTCAAAATAAAAAAAAAAATTATGTAGAACAATTTCCTTCGGTGTACCATTATCTCTTTTTTACATCATTAGATCTCAAGAAGCCGAAGACTCCATTCTAGATAAACCAGAATCAAATACAAAATTATTCTGAAATTTCAACTGTTCCTGTTCCATGTTAGACCTGCTTTTCTGGTATTTTAAGTTGAATTCCCCGTTATTTAGGAGAATAAATAAGCTATCGACCCGGGCTAAACGCGATTACATTAAGTATATTCAGGGGTATTCGGGATATCTCTAGAGATTTTTAGATTTTTGCATTTTGAACTAAACTTAAATGACTTATTTGTAAAGTGACAGGAAAAGGTTCCCTAACTAGATACTAGGAAAGGCAAACCGTACAAACTAAATTTTCTTGACTTGGAACAGTCGGTTTCGAAACGCTTTAGGTGCCTTTACAATTGTCAAATATTTCATAGCATAAAGCAAATTAAATATCTTTAAATATTTAAAAATCTTCTGGCCTTTTTGATGAAACTGGACACATTCAATATGATAAGAAGTTCTATTTAGAGAAATTTTACAGCCGACTATTTAATACACTATATGACAAATGTAAAGGCAGCTATAAACTCACTGTCACTTTACAAATAAAGATTACGGCAGAAAGTTTTAATATGAACCCTAAGCACTTATGCAAAGTTTTCTATAGTACTCTGGGACACGCCCGATAGTTTTCCCTCTTTTTTCCAACTCCTTAGCTTTGTTAATTTGCAAGAAGTCAAAGGTGCTCTCAATAACTTCTGATCTTTCAGGTTTAAAATGTTTCTAAGCTAGGTAAAACAAGTAAGAGCGTTGCAGTCGAGTGGCCCGACTCCGAAATCTATCGTGATGTATGCGGCTTCGGGGCTACACAATAAAGGAGCTAAGGAGAAAACTATCGGCCACCTACAGAAAATTATCGGCCACTATCGCACTAAGGGCATATCTCGGGGTTCCGGCAGTTTCTGATGATGCTGCATTGGTACTAGCAAATATGGTTCCAGTCGATATAATGGTTAATGAGATGAAAATAATCTATAAAAGGTGCACGATTCAAAAGGAAGAAAGGGAAGCCTCAATTCTCATTTGATAGGATAGGTGAAAGTGGAACGCATCCTCTAAGGGAAGATGGATAGTACACAACGGCAGGAGGTGAAATCCCTGCGCCGGAGGAACTGGTCAAATTCATGAAGGAGTTCGATGAAAATTAGCAAATTGATTGGCCAGTTGGCAGTACATTTAAATGGCCCAAGCGATACCAAACAGACAAAATTGCAGATCACCTACCACCCAACCTACCGCTAAGTTGCGACACGAAAAAACGGATTAACTTCATTAAAACAGAAAGAGGAACTACGAAACTAACTAATTAATAGATGTAATCCATAAACGGAAGATACAAAACAGTTTTTGCAATGATTTTATCAAAATTTAATGCACGTCTGCTCTTTAACTTTTGGTTTACTATGTTAGCAATAGGGAAGAAATCTCTTTCATTAACATTGGCTGACGGTTTATCATTTTCTCACAGTGCCGGGTCTTGCAGTTAAGTCGCTTTGGGATTCCTGACATGGAGAGAAAGTTGTTGGTAGAGATACAAATGAAACAGCTGTACAATCAACTAGCCCCCTTTGTGGTGTGTTGTGCAAACAGAACGAGACCTTGAGCCCGCAAAGTCTTGAAGGTTTGAGTAAAGATATAAAAGTATAAAGCTCGTTAAAACATACACATATGATTTTATGACTTTAATTTAGAACAATTGAACGTTAAAGTTACGGGTGAATGTAATGCAGTGGTGTCCAAGCACGCACAATCAAGCTTTGACATTTCAGCATAAAAAAACGAGCAAACGAACAAATGATGCCGTGAGAGTGCAAGCGACCGATCGTGCTATTAATATAACACACATATTCTCTCTCTCCATCGGCTGCGCCGCCGGCAGAACTATGAGTTTCTATCAGAGGTCGCAAAATCTGCTCAACCAAAATTTTCTGCGCGGTCTGCTCACAACAAAGACCGAAAAAAATGAAACGGTATCGCTCAGTGTCTGACCAGCAACCCTCTTTTTCGTTTCTTTCGTGTTCTCGCTCTTCGGTTTCGGGTTGAGCGCAACACACGAGTCGGTCTTTTACTGACCGCGCGAAGCGAACAGAACCGGTTGTTGTTCAGCTACTGAGAGTCAGTAAGTGAGCGAAGCAAGGAAAAAGTCAGCAAAAAAGGTTTTTATTTTTGTTGTTGCGTTTGCCTTATGTTGAATTAGAATTTCGTCACAGGCAAAGCATTAAAGAGGAAGGGAGAAGGTGATATGGCGCTCATTTGTGTGCATATGCGTATGTATAAATAGTCAGTGCGCCGCGCAACTCACATGCATACATACATGCGCAAAAGACCATTTGCCGAGTTTTTACGACCGAAAAGGTCTCGAGTGAAGACTGGTCGGCGGTTGAGCGAAGAGCAAGCCAAAGAAGAACGAAGTTTGTGTGTTTTTCCGCAACAGTTACGCATCGTGTCAGTGAATGAGCGGTTGTTTTCTGACAACAAGCACGAGAGAGACCGATTATTGCGACCTCTGGTTTCTATCCCATGTGACAGGCTTTTGGCATTTTGGGCACCACTGATCTAATATATGGGTCATTCTTTTATAAACCGAACAGCTAAAAAAATTTTTATTTTTCATTTCAATAAAAAAAAATCCGAAATTAGATCTTGACATGCCCACCAAAACGTAATTTGCGGTTTTGCACAAAAATTTTTTGTTAATTTTATAAACAATTTTCAAAATCGTCAAAAACGAAAAAATGTAAAAAAAGGGTTTTTTAAAAACGTGATATCTCAGGATTTGTTTATCGGATAGGTCTCAAGTTGATATCGATGGAAAGATTTTTACTGTATCTACTCAAATTATAATTTTATAGATTTTTAAATTATTTAATAATATTAAGTAAATGTTGCTAAAAATTATTTATAATTTTTTCAAAGTGTTAACCACCATAATATAGCTTCGAAGGATAAACAGTTTATTGTCCTAAATATAACTTAAATTTTGGTGTTTTCAAAAAGATGGAGACTTTTATAGTTTAAAAGTTATGAATTTTTGAAGTTATAAACAAATTAAAAGATGCCCTTGAAAAAAGCTTCGCCATGCAGTCAGTTTCAAAGCTTTTTGATTGAAACTTGGCACGTGTGCTTTATATTTATCAAGCTTTTCAAAAATGTTAACATCAGGCGGATCGGATGAGTATATCATATAGCTGCCATACGAATGCTATGATTAATTGAATTTTGTTGTGAATTAGGCTGGCCAGAGCTTGCAAAGTAATTTTTAACACTACTTAATTCAGCATTTGTATGGCAGCTATATGATATACTCATCCGATGCGCCTGATGTTAACATTTTTGAAAAGCTTGATAAATATAAAGCACGATTGCCAAGTTTCAATCACATGACTTTAAAACTGACTGCGTGAGAAATTTTTATTTAAGGGCATCTTTTTAATTGTTTATAACTTCAAAAATTCATAACTTTTCAACTATAAAAGTCTCCATCTTTTTGAAAACACCAAAATTTAAGTTATGTTTAGAACATTTGATTGTACATCCTCAGAAGCTATAACATGGTGGTTAACACTGAGAAAAAATTATATGTAATTTTTAGCAACAATTACTTAATATTATTAAATAATTTAAAAATCTACAAAATTATAATTTGAGTAGATACAGTGAAATTCTTTCCATCGATATCAACTTGAGACCTGTCCGATGAACCAAACCTGAGATATCACGTTTTTAAAAAACCCTTTTTTTCCATTTTTTCGATTTTTACGATTTTTGAAATTGTTTATAAAATTAACAAAAAATTTTTGTGCAAAACCGCAAATTACGTTTTGGTGGGCATGTCGAGATCTAATTTCGGATTTTTTTTTATTAAAATGAAAAATAAAAATTTTTTTAGCTGTTCGGTTTATAAAAGAATGACCCATATACATTGTTAATAGGGTGAGGCTAAAGCAGCATCATCGAAACAACGGCGCTGCTTCGCCAACAATGCCGCCGAGCAAAAATAACTTCGTGTCAGTGGCTACACTTACATTATTTTTAAAATTTGTTCCATTGTGCTCACACATACTCAATGCGAAAGTGTAGATATTTTTTTTCATCGAACTCCATTAATGCGTGTATATAGTTACAAAAATCATAAAGTGACAAAATGTTTCAAATATTAAAGGATTTGCAATGATTATAAAAAAAAATTGGCTGTTGCCGTTAGCCAAATGTAGGTAACATTTTTATAAATTACGATTCATCCATTTCGATCTCTACACTCATAAAAATCTAGAACGAATAATTTGAGTACGAACGCTCTTCAAAAAAAAATCTAGTCGCACTTGAATTTTCAAGAATTTCGCTCTTGGAATCGAGACAAATTCATTCTCAATGTGGTTCTATGGGCAAGGGGAGTGAGGAAACGCAAACTTTGAGAGAATAACGTTGGCCGCGCTCTTTCAAGGAGAGACAGCACATGCTCAGTTTGTCATTGTCATTTGACTGTGGCGCGCCGATAATTATGTTTAAGTTGAACATTAAGATTGGGCAAAAGTAAGTTATTAAACGTCTGTATAATATAATAAAAATGTTTACAACACCACATTAAAAAAAAAAAAATAGAGGGAAGCTAACTTCGGCTCGACCGAAGTTTATATACCCTTGGAGCTTGATATATGCCTGACAGTTTGTATGGCAGCTATAGTGGTCCAATTTCGACAAATCTTGTTGAAATTATGTAAAATCATTGAAAACTTATAAATACGAGCGTTGGGAGCGATAACATTGAAAACAAAAAAGTTTTTCTCACTCGGACTATTTTTCAGACATAACTATGGCAGCTATATGCTATAGTCATCCGATCCGGCCGGTTCCGACAAATGTGCAGCGTATTTGTACCAAAAGACTTCGTGCAAAGTTTGGTTACGATAGCTTTAAAACTGACGGAGGAGATAGCATAGAAACAGACGGACGGACAGACGGACGGACAGACGGACAGACGGACATGGCTATATCAACTCAGCTCGTCATGCTGATCAAGAATATATATACTTTATGTGGTCGGAGATGCTTCCTTCTCTGCGTTACAAACATCCGGACAATTTTAATATACCCTCTCCAAGGGTATAATAAAATGAAATATAAATTAAAAAAAGGAAATTAAATAAAAAAATAAATGCTGCTACGGGGTCTTGATCCACGGTCGAGCTGTTGCGGCTGGCCAAATACCAACCGCGCTGGTTCATAAATATGCTTTCGCCGCTGCTTGTAGCTTATCGACAATAGTCGAGTCGGTAAAGATGCTCGTCCAACTGTGTATGTTTCAGTCTTCGAGGTACCGAGTTCAAGTCCCAGTAAAGTAAGTAAAATTAAAAATTTTTATCTGTTATGTGACTAACTCAAAATCAATCACATTTTAGAAAAAAGTGGGTGGGGTGACTGATGGTGAAACTCTTGAGTCAAAAATGTCGAGATCAAAAATTCACTCTTGGATCAAGAATATTGCTCTTGGGTCAAGAATTTTTACTCTTACCCTACTTTTGAGAACGAATGCTCTTGATTCAAGAGTGAAATTCTCTATTTTTTCTCTGAGTGTAATTACATGTATCCAAGTCCATTAAAAAATCGCGTCGATACTGCAGACACTCTCTGAGATAGGAAGTAAGCGAACGCCAATTGCTTCCGTTTAAGAGTTTGTACATTTCCTGAACGGTCGTAGCATCTTTTTTCCAGTATAGGATCCTGAGTTCCTTTAGAATTGGACAGCGAGAAAAGAAGTGGGCGGTGTCTTCTCTCTCTCTGGTGTTGCAGAGAGTGCAATTCCGTTCTCGTTCAAAAATTGACTGATATTGCTATTGCTGCCACGTCTAAATTGACACTGAAATAATTTTTTCTTTTAAGTAATACTCCAGTTTGCTGTACGTGTCACGAGACTGTCTTTCACGGGCTTGTGATTCAAAGCCAATCCTTTCCCTGCTGTCTATGCTCTGCAGCAGTTGTGTCTGCCAAAGGTTACATGTGCTGTAGTCCTCTATATTGCATCTTAAATTGTGGTTCAACGCCATGGCTTCCCACCTGCCAACGAACTGTGATTTTTCTTCTAATAAGTGTTCTGTGACAATTCTTGGAAGACGTGTCGATGGCATTTGCATAGTTTTCTTAATATATTCGAAAAGCAGTTGCAATGTGTAGAGAAACGGGAGACCCGTTTCCAAGTGTATAGCGCAGTTGGGCGAGCATAGAGGCAAGTGGAACACCCTGCAGAGGAGTTGTTCTTCATCTTCGTAACTTTTTTGTAATGGATATCAATGAAAATAAAATGTATACTACTACTACTCAATTCGAAATGTGGTTGTGTGTTTTTGGGCGACCTTTGGGCTAAAGCTGGAGTCGTCAAAACACGCATGCTTATTTGGGCGTTGCGTGTGTTTGTTCAGCTACCCGAGAGCGAGCTCATTTAGCACTTGTTTGTTGTTGCAAAAGACACTCTAAGCAGTATAAGTATACTGTCGGTGTGCCAACGTCGCTGCCGCACAGGGCTTTTGTATACATAGAATATGGAAACGTGGCCAAAGTTATCTTCCTCTCAGAATATTGCATAATATTTGCAATTCAAAAAAATTTAGTTGGCTAATAAGTCAGGGAATGCTGCTTTTCAAGAAGTTGAAATAAATGTTAAAATTATTTGCGCCTCAGAATTTTTAAAAACGGTTTAGAATTTCAGAGAATATTTTTGTTTCTTGATTTTTCTTATTTAGGACAGAAATCGGTCGGTGCTCTCAGATAGCTTCTATGTGTCAGATAATCATCAATTTTGCACTGTTATTTGCTACGTAAAAGATGTGAAATCGGCCCTTAGACCCATAAAGTTACTTGACATACATAAATCCTCTTTAATATTTGATGGAAAAGTTTAAGTTAACAATAAGAAAATATTCTAAATAGTTGTGAAAGCAAATCTTACAAAATCGAATTAATGCTTTGTCGTTTAATTTTGTTAACCATTTAAATGTGTGTGTTTTTTAATGTTTGTTGTTGTTAATAACAAGTACAGAAGATTTCAGTTTAGGCTTTTGAATTTTTATTAGCGGTTTCATGTGGGATCTTTTTGTTTTTTAATTTGTTTGTTATATAATTAACTACCATACTTGTATGCAGGAGGGGGTTTTCTTTAGTTTCCTATTTTGGCATACAATTTTGTTTGTATCTTAAGTTTTGTTAGTTTTTTTCTTTTTTGGTTTTTATTTAATTAAATTAAATTTGTTTTTTATTTGGTTTTTGGTTGTTGTTGTTGTTGTTTTGTCTGTGCTTCGCCTGTCATGATATCAAATACAAATACATTTAATAATTTTGTTTTTTGGGGTTTTCTTTCTGCCTTGGCACATAAATTATTTAAATTTCGTTTTGGCCTAAAAAGAATTTTGGTTTTCCGTTACCGTTAAAATACCTTAATTTGTTTTGTTTTTTTTTTTTGTAAAAAATAATTGCTACCTTGGGTTTTGTCTGCCGTTAGCTGCCTCAATTAGAAAATTATTGTATTTGGTTTTATATTATTATAATTTTCGTTTTCTTTTGGTTTTCTGTTGGTTTTCGTGCTATGTCGATTGGAATTGAGTAGATGAGATGGCCACATGATGCAGACTCCAAAAAACTGTTTCTTGCACTGTAAAGTAATGTTCGTTATCATTATTTTAATAATTATTATTATTCTTTTACCCACATATCATACACAATTCAACTAGTTTTGGTTTTTGTTTTCATTTTCTTTGTTTTTGGACTCGAACTAGCAACTAAACCCTCCGCTTTCGTCCATATTTTGAGTAAAATTTGTTTGTCATCTAACCCGATCTCTGGCAGATCAGGCCTACACTTCTTTTGGAGGGGCGACCATATCTTTTTTTTTTTTTGGTTTTTATTGTTTACATTTAAATAAATTAACATTTAATTTATTATTTAGGCATCTATTCATGTTAACTATATTATATATATCAAAAAGTTTTACAAAAGTACACAATAATTCATAACAATGTTTCGGTTGGTTTTTTTTTTAACTTTTTTGTGCCAGCGGCTGCCTCCAAACGCATTTTGTCATTTTCAATTTATTACTTTTGTTTTTGCCTCATTTACATTTTACAAAAAATTATCCCGCGATAACAGAACGTACGTGTATGTAAATTATTTTGGTTGTTCTCGTTCGGAAGGGGCAAAAATAAAAGGCATTTCTCCAAAATCATTTAACGAACATTTCAATTTGTGGAAACTTTCAGAAAATATCAGCCAAAGAACATGTCACACTTGCAGATTAGAGATATGTGGATGTAGATGAAGTAAGGCTTCTTAATTTGTTGTTGTTGCTTATTAATTGTCAATCGAAAGGAGTAGAAATTGTGTGTGAAATTTCGCTATAAACTCTACTACCACAACATCTAACACAAACAATACCAAAATGCCAAGGCTGCTTCTCTGGTATTTCCCATTTTGTTTTGTTTTTTTTAAAGTAATGCGTCAGTTTCAAAAGAAGTTGGAGAACAATTTGTTAGATCAGATTAAGTGCAAAGGTGCGGTTTCTCAGTACTGCCTGCAGTGCTTAAACCTTAAATTAAATAATGTATATGAGTATTGATAAAGGAAAAAAAATGCCCACCAAAGTTTAAGGAGACATTTGGCTGAAAGTATGAAAATAAATGGGAGCATTCAACAGAGACACTGGACAACTGATTAATGATATTATTTTGAACAATTTTTCCAAAGTGGAGGGAAACAAAGATATTAAAAAATTAATCAGTCATCCAGTAACTCTGCTAAAGAAGCCCTAGGAGAGCGTGCTTAGCAGAGACTTACATTCCTGATCAAGTATTAGATAAAGATTCTAGTTTCAGTTTAGTTTATTTAAAGAAGTTTTGGCAACATACGTAAGCTTATTTTCAACATTCATTAAAGAAATTCTTATTTGTTTTAGGGTTGCCTTGATTAAGACAAAAATCAAACGAAATTGAAGTAGGACTAATACAAACCACTTTTTAGTAGCTAAGGCAATTCTACAATTTTCTAAAACATTGGTTCAAATGAAACACACTATAAGCTTATCTGTTAAACACGCCCAATTTGAAATATTCAGGGTTACCATTTATATATCAGTTTAAATACATGCCAAGTCTAAGGGTTTAAGTATTACCTTATACATAGTATGTGGAATAAAATACAAACAGAATTCTGATTTAACACTCTTAAATATAACAAAATTTTTCAATGACAAAAGGATACATAAGGATTGTAAAAGGTTTTTCGAACCGTAGGTTTTGAATAGAGTCTTGATTTATTACTTCTTACATTCTGCCTGGTCTTTGAATGGGAAAGGTAGACTCAACCACCTGTGCAAAAAAAGTTTTAAGAGATTTTTAAGAGATGTCATTTTTAAGACTTCATTAAATCAGCTCAAACACACACTATCAAACTTTGTGATTGTGTGTGTAGCAGCGAAACACGACCCTCTAGTATGGCCGAACGACGCTATATCAACGTTCTGTCGACGATATTGTGACTGTCGTCGACGCACGCTTATTTCCCTCACAATGAGCTCGACTGACGTATTTTGCAAGGGGATGTCCGCTCAATACGTTAACGACTCTCCAGGCCCGCTAGGTCGACGCAATGCCAGCAGTGAAGCTACGTAAACGACGCTCGTTCGACCCAATGACATGCATGGTGCGACTTTATCGACACTCGTTCGACCCAATGCCATGCAGAGAAGCAACATAAGCGACGCTCGTTCGACCCAATGCCATGTATGGAGCGACATAAGGCACGCTCTGCATGTCATGCATGGAGCGACATAAGCGACGTTCCTTCAACCCAAGAGATGAAAAAAATTAGAGCGTACGCCTCTCTCCCTCTCTCTCTAACAATTTTGACAGGCGTCACGACTCATCACCGTACAAAGAGCAACGCTGGGTTGACGTATATAGACTGACTGACCCCAGCCGTACTAGAGGGATGGGCCACAATCAAACACACACACATGTGTGTGCGTGCTATTTACAGAGCACACGTATTCTCTCTCTCTCTATGGGTGTGTCGGCTGCGACGCTGGCAAAATTATGACTTTCTATCACACGGGATAGGGCAATTGACATTTGGGCACCACGGTTTTTAAGCCTCATCACTTGTGTTCAAACTTGAGCATGAGACTCGACCACGATTCTAGCGTTGAATTAGAAGACATATACTGGATGAGTGGCTGTCGTATTTTAAGAACCCGCAGCTCGGCCCACACGTATTCTAAGGGTCGATTTCTGTCAAAGAAAATCTAACATAGCGGCACACTCTGCTGCGTCGTCAACATTTCACTCAGAAATTAATCAGCTGTTTGCTGTCATTTTGGCTCTTTGAGTCATTTTTTGACACTTTGAGTTATTTTTGTGACTATGTGCGTCTCCCTTTAACAAACATGGTTTCCTATGTCGACAAACATTTTGAGTAAAATTTTAAGTTGTTACAATGAATGTTCTCTTTGTCAGGATTAAGTTAACATCACTCAAAAAATAGAGGCGTTTCAAAGTGTGCTTCTATGTTAGATTTTCTTTGTTTCTGTACTTAAATGCTATATGTCAGATAGTCATAGATTTTACACTGCTATTTGTTAGTTTATGTGACAAATAGCTCTATGTAGAAGATGTAAAATCGGCCCTAAATCTCACATTAAGTCAACTTAGCCTACTTCATAAACAAGTCACTTTTTGTATAAGCATGAAATATTTACAGCGACACCACTTGAAAAGGTCGACTAGTCGTGGGACCACTTAACGTGCATTGTGTGAAAAACCACCCTTGTGACCAACACGAATCAATTATATACAAAGATGTGTACATTGTTAGTCATTGTTGACTAGTCTTCGTTTCGATTCAAGGTCATAGGTTTAAAGCGATTGGGTTCATGGAACGAATTGAGGGTCTCGGAAAATAGCTTAGTAGGAACTAAATTTTATAGCTTCGCTATTCCATTCCAAAGATTCTCGAAATAAACTGAATGTTAAGCGCTTATTTTCGAACGATTGAGGAAGTTGGGAAATGATTGCTCGAACGCAAAGTTGAATTAAAATTGAGTTCGCTTGGCTTGTCGAAAACATATTTACCCTGCAAACATTTTGTCGGGTTTCTTATCTCTCTCGTTAAAAAGAGAGTTTCGCGATAGTTTGAGGTGAGAGTCTGCTGATAGTTTGGCGAGTGGCTTATTCATTCTCGGAAGGAGATGGAATTGCGATTCCTATGCGATATCGCCAAAGTGATACGACATTTACTTCTTCTTCTTCGATAAAAAGTTTGCTGGGTAATAACTTTATAGCATTTTGTTGTACCGTGGAGCAATTAGAGTTTGCGTTGCCTCTCACTTTTGCTGATGCCAAACAGTATGGCCCAAAAAGATACTTTAAAGTGCCAGTAGGAAATCACTGTGGTTAGAGCGAGACGACCATAATCCAAATGTATCCAGAGAGAGTGAACAGCTGACCAAAAAGTAACTAGAGTGCGTAAATGAAAGCGAACAGCTGACAATTTTGTGACAGAAGCGATGTCGACTGAGCAACGTTCCTCTCTAATACTTTTTGCTCCATGGTTGTACTGCGCTAGACGGCATTTACATACACTAACAAGCTGACAGTGATATATGGCTGCCTGCCAGAGTGTGTGAACGCACTCTTACTCTAATGTCATTGATATTACCATGTGGACTTAGAATAAGTTTTTACTTATATGAAATTCATTGGAAGGTTCAGTTCGGATTCTTAATCTAATTTTAGTTGGCAACGTTGTGTTTTTCTTGACACGGAAAAGAAATACAGAATTTTGTTGTTCAGCACAATTTACCGTTACGGATGTTTCAGTAAAAAGCGGAAAAATGTTTAACATGCAATCCAACTTAGGTCTTTGATTTGACAAAACTAACTACGCTACAAACTGTTTGTATTTCATTCCACATACCTTACGGTTGACTTGCTCTTAAACCGTTAGTTTAGCATTTGCATGCCAAAAAAAAATACAGATGGCAACCCTTTTTGAAAAATAGTTTCTGCATAGTGAGTGCAAAAAGTATGCATTGTTTACATTTCATTTAGATGTTTTGTGCAAAAATAGTGGGCATGGTTTTGAGTGAAAGTGAGTATGTATGCGTGTCTGTTTGTGTGTGTGAGGGCTCTCCTGTGTATTGGTAGTACTTATGTAGTTTCAATAGGCAATTAGTTTTATACCAAATATGTCTATCGTTTTCCTTTTTTTTTTTTGTTAGTAACTAATTATTTGAATATTCTTATTTGTTTAGTTTTGTTTTTTGGTTTTTTCGTCTATAGTTTCAATTTGTGTTTGGTTTTTGTTTTTTTTTTTTTTGCTGCGATAAATTGTTAATTATAAATATATATGTATATGTTTAGGCTACATAGAGTTCACTTTATTACAAAAATTATTATTATAATTATTATTATTATTTGTATGCACTATTTTTGTTAGGTATGTTGACTTGACTAGACCTATATATATATATATATATTGGTGTATATATATATATATAGGTGTATGTATGTATGTATGTATGCATGTTTAGGCGCCTGACTCTTCTAGATGCTTGTTGTTAATGAACCTTAAGTCTATGTTTTACTGTGCGCTTTATATACTTTTTTCTCTGGTTATACAAATTTCATGTTTAAAAACTAAATAAAGACCATCCGTAGACACATTTGCGGTTGTTGTTGTTTTTTGTTTGGTTTTAAATTGGTTTATACCTTCCCTACCTCCCAGTCGCTGTCCCCGCCTGACTGACTTGACTATGTTTTTTATGTTATTTAAACTAATTTATTAAGTAAAGTTCACGTTCTTTTATTAATGTTTTTAGAAAGGTGGTTGATACGCGGCCTATACTTTGTTTTGGTTTTGTTGTTAGTGAAATGTCGTTTTTGTTTTTTATTTTTTAATTTCCGCTAATTTGAAATTTCCTTTGTGTTTTTAGTCTAGTTGCAAAGTTTTTTTGGTTTTGTTTTTTTAGCTAACCTAAAATGTTTTTCGTATTTGTTGTTCGCCAGTAAAGTTATAACTAATTTAAGTTTGTTTTCCTTTTTTGTTAAATGTTTTTCCTTTTTTTGTTTTGTTTTCGTTTACCTAAAAAACCTATTTTTGTGGCAGTTTGCTTTTTGTTTAATTAATAATTAATATTCTTTGTTCTAGTTTTTGGTTTCCTTTTGTTGTTGTTGTTGTAATAAAATATGCTATTAGAGATTTACTAATTATGTTGTTTTTATTTCACTTGAAAGAGGACCATAAATATTTTTAAGTGTTTTTGAATTCGTTTTTGCCATTTGGCTTTTGCCTTTTTGGTTTTTTTACTGTTTTAGTTTCTCTCGTCCGCACACTTTTCGCAGGCACTATAAGGCCCCCCCGGCCGGCACCTTGTCGGGCAGCCACCACCATCTCCGCCACCAATCGTTGATGTTGTAGTTATAGTAGTAGAAGTAACGATAATTTCTAGTCCTAATCCCGCTGCTGCTGCTCCTCCGCCAGCAAATCCTCCTGATTCGCACCCGAATCAGATGCAAGTCCCTGGACTCGCATTTGAACTTACTTCGACTACTAAAATAACGCACTTTGCTACACGTTAGCTTATAAGTATTCAATGGCCTCACTGACCAGGCCCACATCCCTGCCGCCGCCTCCTTCTTCTGATTTCCGCTGCCGTTCCGCTGGCTGGCCTCATTGTCTTCTGCCTCAGCTGCCTTCAGACTGGCGCCTTCCTGGCTCCTGCCTCGATTTAGCTCCTGCTCGTGACTGCGAGCCGCACAATTCACACACGGACTACGATTACGCTGGCTACGCCCATAGCTGCCGCCGCTCCAATTGCTGCAGCTCCAGCGCTGGCGCGCCGCCCCACAACTGCTCAGCAGACCGAGCAGGGCGCTCAGCCAGACCAACAATTGTGTGGGCGGCGGCGTTGGCGCCTCGGTCCCTGAGGCATAATACGGTATCGTGCACCGTGTGGACACCGAGGGCACTGTCGCACAGCCTTCGGAGAGCGGCGCCTCCGGCATGTCGCCATCCTCATCATAGTAGTAGACACCATCGTGGCGTGCATAGTAGGGCAGATGTTCCAGCAGCAACTCAGTCTCATCCCTGCTGACATTCCTCAAGGCCAGGGCGACACTCTTGGCGCGAGCATGCTCGCCGGGTGGAGAGCTCATGGTGAGCGTTATGTTATGGACACGGCGGGTGGCATTCGCATTTGGATTCGCTGAGAATTGAGTTTGTTCGGGATGCATGGCAAAGTCCTGGCAGACGGTACAGATGCCGGACATGGGGCCATTGCAATAGCTATAGCAGCAGTCGTTGGGGCCATAGCTGGATTTTTTTAACTGCTCGCCGGTCTCGGGTATATTTTGATCTGCAAGAGAGGGAAGTAGGGGGAGAAACAATGAGTAAAGTAATTAATAAATGCACTGAGAAAGAAAAGTAGAATCAAGTAGATTCAAAGTAGAATAGTGCGGTAAGTTTATGTATTTTCAATAAAGACGCTTTGACTTCATTCATGCAGACGGAAATGACTATTTACATTCGGCTGTTGATGCTGATCAAGATATGAATATATGGGGCATTCCATTCAAAAAAAACTTTTTTCTGGGATGATGTCTCTGAATTGGATGATAATTGGCCCGAAGGGACCTTATTATGAGAGAAGCTTAACCCCAAAATATGAGCTTTTTTGGAGCTCATTTGCGGAAGTTCTACGCTTAAAAGTGTAATATTGTGAATTTTTTAAATTTTCAATAACTCGAAAACGGCTTAAGATAGAGCTTGGCAATTTTTTTCCAAATGTGCAGGATTAAAAAGCCCTTTTTTACCTTTCCTGAAAAACAAAGAATTTTTAAAAAAAAAATTGGTCTAGCGAAAAAGACCCATTCTTCAAAAATTCTCAAACAAATATATGTGAAAGTCGCATCTTTTCCAACCATTTTGAGTGCTCGAACATATCTGTAGCATGAAAATTGAGGAAGTTATGGCCATTTTTGTCATGTAATCTCAAAAATATTAGTATGCAAAATTAGTCAAAAATTTCTAATAAATTTTTTTTTGGTTCTTAATTCGGCCCAAAAATCTTCTTTGAGCTATTAAATAAAATTTTACGATCCAGAAAAGAACGCATTGGATTTGAAGCTTACAGTAAAATATAAATAAAAGACCTCCTATGACTTCGTAGTGGAATTCCCAGGACATCGATTTGCGACCTGTATTGGCACGGTGTGTAATGCGACCGGGCGTGCTCGACTGTTCGTTTCTTTCTTGTTTTTTTTTTCAATTGTATTAGCCTACAAATAAAAGTAAGCTGAAAGGAAAAAATAAACCAATCGCATTTATAGATGCTCTAAAAATAAACTACACTCTTACTAGTTTTGAAATTACACTTCTTGATGTCGTCTTGACTTTAAGAGAGGAATCATTCCCATTAACCGCATGATGAATTCCAAGCGTCCCTTTGATGGTTTTACAATTTTCGAACCTGGTTTTCAGATATTCAGCACACTGTTGGTAATCTTTTGTGGTGCAAAAAAAAACATTGATGGTTTTCAATTGATCACTTGCCCATTGGTAAAGGTTTTTAGCTGTAAGTATTTGATTTCTTGTTCCTTGCTGCAGGCAGTATTGCCAGGCAAGCCGTTTAAGCGCTCCCCTGCCCCATCACAAGCACCTTTTCCGTTCTCTTGATTTCAGTAATATATGACAATTTCTCTTGGAACCACTTTGCAAAAGTTTACCATTGTACGTGGTAAAATTAAAAACCAAAAATAAAATTCATTAGAAATTTTTGATAAATTTTTCATACTGATATTTTTGAGATTACATGACAAAAATGGCCATAACTTTCTCAATTTTCAAGCTGCAGATATGTTCGAGCATTCAAAATGTTTGGAAAAGATGCGGCTTTCACATATATTTTTTTGAGAATTTTTGAAGGATGGGTCTTTATCGCTAGACCAAGTTTTTTTAAAAAATCCTTTGTTTTTCAAGAAAGTTAAAATATTTAAAAATTTTCAAAATTGCACATTTGGAAAAAAATTGCCAAGCTCTATCTTAAGCCGTTTTCGAGTTATTGAAAATTTAAAAAATTCACAATATTACACTTTTAAGCGTAGAACTTCCGCAAATGAGCTCCAAAAAAGCTCATATTTTGGGGTTAAGCTTCTCTCATAATAAGCTCCCTTCGGGCCAATTATCATCCAATTCAGAGACATCATCCCAGAAAAAAGTTTTTTTTGTATGGAATGCCTATATACTTTATTGGGTCGGAAATGATTCCTTCTCCCTGTTACACACTTTTGCATAAAGTAAATGTACTCTGAGTATCTTTGGTACAGAGTACCAGAGTACCAAAGTACAACAGAATGATTCGCTGCCACCGTTCAGTTGCTCTGGTGGAGCTTAGGGTGTGTTCACACTTATTGGGAGGCTGTCTTCTTTTTCTTTATTGGCCCGATGTTTGCATCACAACTGCTTGACGGTCTCGGTCGTTCAGTCGCTTCTGCTTCGTGCGTGCTGGCAGCAGTTGTTTACATCAAGCTTGGAAATGTCTTCCCGCACCTGATCATCCCATCTATGTTGTGACCGTCTTCACATACCTTTCCTCTATATTGAGACGCCATCTCTTTCTACGTCTTTTTAGCAGAAGCATCTATCCAGCTGTTGCTTTATGTGTTTGACCAGACTGGTTTCTCCAAAGAGCAGTTCATACAGGGTTTGTCCGGAAAGTAATAGTACTGAGTCGATTTTAAAAGA